>CM063516.1:24654609-25323984 GCA_032199755.1 Ambrosia artemisiifolia | reverse complement strand
AAGACAATGACCAAGATTCTCTCAACAGAGTCTCAAGGGGGTATACCATAGTACTATTCATGGAAATGCTAGGCCGCAGAACGGTTAATGATTATGACTAAGCATACACACAAATTCACATAAAGCAAACACACATGAGAATTGCATTAAGTATAAGAATAACATTTGATAATAATGTACATGAGTAGCCCAAAAATAGTAAAACATGAAAAAGGGGAAAGATATACTCACGGGTTTTGCTAAGCGTGTCAAATCCAACAAAACTTGTCGCAAGATTAAATTGGGAATTCCGAATAATTTAACCTATACGTATAAGCATACCAATGAGGAAAGTGTCTTAAAAAGTCTAAAGCATCTAGAATCTGAGGCATTAGGGTTTGCTAAGCTTATGTAGGGAAGATGAAGTTTTTATGATAACTCGAATGTAATAATAATTTTTAAATAAAATATATCATGATTCACGATCGAATATGTGACTAAGGAAATTTAATACTATGTTTTCACATATAAAAATATTTTCTATTTTATAGAAAAAAATATCCCTAGAATAGATTTTAATAATTTATATTTAACTAAATAGTTTATTATATCTAATTAAATATAAATAAACTAAAAATACAAGATATGATCCAAAAATGATATTTTTATGAAAAATGATTTTCTGCTGTATAACAGTGAAAATAATTTTTCCATAATTTTTCTCAATTTATTTGTATTTGAAATAGATTTAATGAATTTAAATTATGTTTAAATGATTAAAAATAGGAAAATTAATAAAAATGGATGTTTTCTGAACCAATAATTTTTATTTAAGTTCATGATACATAAAAATAATTTTCCAGAAAGTTTGGGCTTAAAATCATTAAAATGGATTTTTAATCAATTAATTATGTTTAATAAAATTTAAATTAATAAAATTATGAAAAATAAATATTTTTCAGCAATTGAAAATATGATCATTTTCTATATGGTGTCAAGAATCTTTACCTAAATTTTCATGATTTTTGGCGCAAAAATGAATTAGTTATGAATATTATAAGTTTGCAAGAATTATAAATGATTATAGTATCCTAATATAGACAAAAATAAATAAAATAAAAATAAGACTGAAAGACCCGTGGGTTTAGGGACTCGAACCCGGGTCCTTGATTAACACAAGACACTCACAAACCACTAAGCTATAGGTATTTTGTTGGATTATTATAGAAATAAATTGTATTTAAAATATCCTTCAAATCCCATCTTTTTTCCCAAATAACCTTCAAGAACCCTAACCCTAACCTCAAATCCTATTAACCCGATTCGAACAAGATGGTCTCTGAAATGTTAGGGCTTTTAAAGACCTACATCTAAGAAATAAAATGGCATAATAGATTGGGACTTACAAGCTAGTATACAGATCGAAAAAAAAAAGAAAAAGGGAGGTCGACATTTTGAAGCCAATTCAGAAGCTTTCTGGACTCCATTCGAGAGGTTTTTGTGTGGGTTTATGTTGTGTGAATGATGAGTCATGTATTGCAATGATTAATTTATGATGTTGTTAAAAATATCCGAAAGTTTAAGCTTGTATAAAGGGTCAACGGTTACCTCATAAAATCGTGATTAAAGCATGATTATAACGCGTTTAATGCACCTAATAAATGTCGAAACTGATAGGGAATGGTGGAGAAACGATTTGCCAATTATATGGACGATTTAGATGGCTTAAAGAAGCCTTAAATGATTCGGCCGGAATATTACTCCGGTGATCGGATTATCGACCGGAAAAAAAGTGGGAGAAGGAAGGGGTTTCAGTTTTGAAAGTTTGTAACTTTGGCAAGAATGGTCCCTTCAAGTCCTATAATATGATATATCATGCTTAAAGCTTAATTCATTCTTTAAAAATCTAAACTAACTTAATAAACCTCCAACTTTTATAAACTTTTTAACCTTTATATCATTATCTAACTTATATAAATGTATATTTTTTTTATACATTTAAATAACGTTTAACATTACGTATTTGATTAAAATGTTGGCGCTTCTATATAATAATGCAATTGATAAATTTTAAATCGATCCTTTTAAATTTAAAAACGATAAAGATTACGAGGATTGAAATAGGAACATTTATTTAATACACGAGGGACTATAATAGACAAACTTATTAAATGGTGGAGGTGACGGTTGTCACAGATTCTTTTGATACCTGAGATAAGGCAGATTTAGAGGTGCTTCCTTCAAAAGCCATCAAGGCAAAATTCTATCTGCCATTATCAGGTTCTCCCCAGTTGATGTCATAGACTTTGTTGTCTGCATCTGGACTGCATTCAGATGTGTCAAAGGGAAGACTGCTCCAATCAACATACCCTGATGTAAAAAGACTTTGTTGAGAGGTTTGTTGAGTTTGTGGAGGAAGTTGAGCAGTTGGAACAGTAGGTAATTGTTGTTGGCCCTGTTGTTGAGCAGACATTTGAACATATTGTATTTAAGGCACATATTGGATTTGTGGAGCTTGTGCCTGTACAAAATGAGCACTCCCTTGAGTTCCATTATTCTATTATAACTGGAGTTGAACTGATTTCCAGACTGTGGTTGGTTAAAGCTAGAGCTTCTACACTCTCTAGAAAAGTGTCCCAACTTCTGACACTTATGACACCTAAGTTTAGAGTTGTCAAAACCAACTTTTGTTGAGTTGTTCAGTCCTGAAAATTTCCTTCCTGACCTTTTATAAAATTTATTAGTTTTTATGCTTAACATGGCCAGTTGGTGTAGTATATCCATTTCTTCTAAGTCATCACTACTGAAAGTTTTTAAATCATCCATTATAAAGCACATATTATCAGTAGTTTGACTATCTTCTTCATTGTCATAACCTGGATATGACCTTTCTGATGAGATCCCAGTGGTTATGTCAATGTGATCAAAAGATCCAAAGTCAGTTGAATAAGAAGGTGAGTCTTCTCCTAAAAGTGATGTACTACCTGGAACATAGTCATTAGCTGTTTTGCCAGAATTTTGTAACTTTTTCTTTTGATTTATTTCTCTTTCAAAAGTTAACAATCTCCCATGTAATTTTGTAAGAGTGAGGGAGTTAAAATCTGGTCCAGATCTAAGGACTATAGAGTAAGTTTCCCATTTTTCTGGTAAAGACCTTAAAAATCTATGAAGCATAGATACAGTTGTATAGGTCTGACCATTTAACTTTAACTCAGAGATTAATGAAGAAAATCTTTCAAATTGTTGTGTCAAAGTTTCTCCATTAATATGAGTAAACGTTTCATATTGTTGAGCAAGAATTTCTCTGGTGTTGGCAATCACCTCTTCAGTTCCTCCAAACTGTTCTTTTAGGCAATCCCAAAGCTCTTTGGCACTTTCACAATGTAAAAGTCCAAAGTAGATACCATTTGGGAGAGTCATTGCCAACATAGAGAATGCCTTAGCATCAAGCTCAAGTTTTAGAAAATCATCATCAGTGTAGTCTTTTGGTTCTTTTGGAATTTCTTCCTTAGTTTCAAGATTTACATTTACTAGTTTATGTGGTCCATACATAACAGATTTCTAACAACTAGTGTTGGTCTATGACAGAGTATGTGCCAACCTTTTTTGCCAAATATTATACTCATTTCTATTTCTAACCAACATAGCAGGTTTAGTGGCAGATCCAGTATTATGAGGATCCAATTTTTGAGAAATTTTATTTGTCAAGTTTTTCTCAAAGTGATGGATAAAAAGTGAACTATTATCCTTTATTGAATATCAATAAGTGCCTGTGTCTGATTCTCAATTTGTTAGATTGATATTTAATCAGATAAACCAGAAGCTCTGATACCAATTGTTGGATCAGTGGTCTCTTTTAACAGTTTATATCCAAGAACACTTATGTGTTATAAGTTTATCAAAGTAATTTGCACAGCGTAATAATAAGTGGTCTAAGTTAAAGTGTCACTTTTAACAAGAGTTATTACCCCCCCCCCCCCTCAATCAATGAACTAGGAAGTTAAAGATGAGAATCAATAGTAGTAAATAAAGCAGTTAATGCAAGATGATTCTCAGATATATATGTAAGGATAAACTATAAAGTAAATTGAAGGAAAGAGTTCAAGTAATTATCGATTATATTCGTATATGTAATTAGTGGGAGTAACCCCTCTATTTATAGCCGAAAGATTACATACATACTAAGTAATCAAAAGCTTATAATAATGTTTAGATAATACTACAACAGGATGTAGCATTGAAACTTGAACAAAGACTTTAAGCTAACTAATATAATACTAAACTGCTGAGATTAAAGAGCGGTTAGAATCTTCTAATGAAAGTGCTGATGAGTGACAAGCTTCTGATCTTTAGGAGTTTGTCTTTAGCAGTTCTTCAGATATTCTGTTTGGTTTATCTTTAGAACTTCTGATGTTTCTACTCTTCAGAACTTTACATGTTTTCTTCTTCTTCAGCAGTTTCACCAAATGTTGAGAGGATATAAGACTAAGGTTTATGCTGGCTTGTCAATCCTCTTTGACCCTACATCAATCAAATTAAAAATTAGCTTTAAATTAATTTAGTTATATTATTAATTTATAAAATCAAACAAAACATGTACTGCTACCCACATGATCCTCTTGGATTCGATACCCTACTTTCCTCTAGTTACTAATTTTTTTTTTTGGTTTTTGCATGACCTAAATGAAAGGTCATCATGTTAGACTAAATTTATTTGTGTGACCCTCATTATCATTTTATCTAATATAGATTGATCATTGACCTTAATACCCTTATGTCTAATTGGTAATTATTTGATGGACGTAATTACCCTTACTTCTCTAACTAGGATTTTCCATTTGGTGTATAACTATAACATAAGAGAGCTTAATGAGGTTGGCCTAACAACATATAACAAGTTTGTTCCCTTCATCTCTCTCTAGAAATCGTGAGTCTCAATCTCTCACCTAATTCTCATCCTAACTATCCTCCTAAAAATGATACTTTCTTCCAAGACTGTTGTATATGCGATTATGTTGATACACAGATGTGACAACAGTCGGGGAATGAATTTTGCTGGTGTTTGCATTATTTGGATATCGTTTGAGTCTGAAAGAGCTTATGCGTATGATAAGCACAAACGTGTGTGATATACTTTTGAGAGTCTCAAACGTATATTGTGGTTCTATATAAACCTGATCATTTGCACAAGATAGATAAATATGTCACTTGATTGCAACACTATCCAAATTTTGAGTGAAATACAATTAGTTTATTTACCTTCTGGTTGCACATCAAACATGATAAACATGTCGATCGTCAATGATACAGGATTTCCCACTGTGTTGTTGAGATTGCAGAATCAAAATTAGATAATTGATCAAGTATAAGACCCGGCAATCTCAGGTTAAATTTTTAGCAAAGCATTTGATAAAACATACTTAACTGGGTTAGTTAAGTAGGTCTACGTGCACTATAATCATGATTTGGTGATTCGAAGAATCATCGGGTAGCACACACAAGTCTCGTATCCCATACGTTAGTGAAACAAAGTAATAAAACCTAATTTGTTATGCTTTAAAACTTCCAAATACGTGTTTGCGTGAATTAATATGATAATAGGAGTTTTACATGTTAATACGTGTTATCAGGTTTTTAACCGACACTAGATAAACCGGGTTAAAGAGTTAAACATATGTTAGAAAAACACATGTGTTGGTGTACTTATAAGTGAACTTAGATAAGTGAAGATAGGCATAAGTGATGATAGGCATAAGTGATGATAGGCATAAGTGATGATAGGCATAAGTGAAGATAGGCATAAGCGAAGATGGGCATAAGTGAAGATAGGCATAATTGAATATAGGCATAAGTAAAGATAGGCGTAAGCGAAGATAGGCATCTTCACTTATCTCCTATTTTCAGCTAGAAGTCTATTTTAGCTAGTCTGACGGGTTTTACCTATAAATCCCACCCTTAAACTCATTTTTAGCACTCTTAAAACCCTAAAACTCCTCCTAACACCCGTTAACGAACCTATAACCTCTGTAACCCCTTTTTCCATCAAAACACACGATTCTAAGAGCTAAACAACGTTTATAATCAAACCATGTGAAGATCTAAAGGTGTGTAACCTATCTAAACCATTTCTAATCACTTTTAAATGATGTAGTTTATAAAAACCAAATGTTCAGATCTACTTTAAGTGTGTTTTCCTTATTGAAAACCATCCCTAATGATTTCCTAATTAGATCTAAACATTGAAAGTGAGTTTTTTAAAAGTAATGAACTTCGATGATAATGAGATGGTATTATTGATCCGTAAATTGGGGCTTTGTGTAATTTGTCGATTAAATGATAATATGATGATGTTTGGATGATTTGTTATAAGTTAGAAACATGTTTTGGTGGTGTTTGGCTTGTGTATAAAGTTTATGAGTGTTGACCCGTTTGGGAGTTCATTATTAGATCTAGGGTTTGTTTATGCAAATTGTTGATAATAAACTTATAGAAAATATATTAGGATAATGTGACACCAGGAAAACTCAGGTTAGTAACTTTGGTCAAACGTATAAGTCTACCAAAGCAAAACATGCATACATAGCACTTAACTGGGTTAGTTGAGTCATTACGATGGTTCGGTGAATCATCGGGAATCGTTAGGATGGCTCGGGGAATCATCGGGAGTCGTTACGATGATCCAAGGTATCATCAGGGTCGGTCCATAACCATGTGTACAAAGATTGGTGATTTGTGGAATCACCGGATTTGATGCACACACGCGAGTCTCGAGTCCCCGGAATTGGTGAACGAATGTGAACATGTTAGTTATCAAGTAATATGTGTTTATAATCATTGTATAACTTGTCGGTGTGTGAATACGTGTTAATATGTGTTAAAATAGTGTTTTAACGCGCCAAAAACCAAACTTTACTGCAGGGGGCGACTAGGGTAGCTAGTCACCACCTGCAGGAGGCGACTAGGACCCTAGTCTCCTGTTGTGTCTGAAAAGACTAGCAACAGCTATAAATACCATACTTGACTTGTAAAACATCATTTGTGAAACCCTAACTCGCCTCAAACCTCTCTCACACCATACTTAACCTCTAGAACCTGTTTTTGCCCTAAATCTACCATTTCCATGCCTTAAACATCATTTCTAGCAAAATCTATGGTGTGTTGTTCATCTTGTGCTTTTGTAATATCGTTATTTTGATCCATAAAGGTCCAGACCTGGTTTTATAAAGTTTGTATCTTTGAATGTCACACCCCGCCAAGGCGGAAACACAGGGATGCAACCATCGAAAGGTTTTCAAGCACAAGTTTCAAGCAACACACATTTCTATTAAAATAGTACCACCACGAAGGATAGATATTGTCATAATTTATTTAAAACAACATAATAACATCTAGAAAATGAGATAGTGTCTAATACTCATGGAATTGAAAACAAAACATCACCGGATTGACAAAACCCATCAAGTGGTACCACATGGTGCATGCTCGAACCTCTCCCTCAAATCCCTGTGGCTCTCCATTAGTTACTTGAAAAACATGCATAAAGGATTTGTCAACAATAATGTTGGTGAGTTCACGGGTTTGAATGTGACAAGTAAAACCAATGTGTAATTCGTGTATGACCAATCGTAGGCTAGCTAAGCGAATGATTACTGTGCAAACCATGAGTCCCATAACCAAACATCTTGATTGTTGTGCCTCACGCATTATACACTAAAGACAATGCATGTATGGTAGAATACTAACACTCTTTTGTATGTAACCGGTTAAAGCGACTAACCAAGAGTGGGGGTGTCAACCCAATAGATCTATTAAAGTGTTCCATGGCTTTTGATAGGTAATGGTTATAGTAAATGTTGTACGAGGACTAATGAGCTCATGAACCAATATGTCTCATGTTCCACATGGTAGCCATGATAGAATGTACACACACTTGTAAATGACACTAGTAATGAAGCATGTTTATCCCCCGAAATAGAAAATAGTAAAAATGGGGCCGTAAAACTGACCTAATAGAGTCGTATGTGGTCTAGTGAAGCTGAAATATGTAGCAACTATCGCCCGGACAGAGGTTGCCCTATGATTATTGAGTACATAGTAAATTGGGTGTTCTTGATTAATATATAAGCGGGGCACCCATTTGTAACATCCCGAAAATCCGTTTCACTTAATTACGCTATTTGGGCGTAAATAAGAAAATGACAAAACAAATTAAATAGTAGAATGAGCGTTTTATGGATAATAAAACGAGATGATAAGAATTCGGGTTATGTTCTAATATGAAAATTCCTAGTGAAAGTTATTATCTTTATAATGGGGAAATAACACTTGAAAGAAACTTGCAAAGTTAAGGTTTTATAAAAAATGACATTTGGGGAAATATTGGGGGACCATTAGTGTAAATGTGGGTCAAATTATATGGTTAAGAAACACCCATTTGGGTGAAAAATGTGGGCAGCCCCGAAAGGGTTTTCTTGAGCCAAAACAAGCCCCAATCTCACCAAATTGAAGAAAATTGTTGCAAGAGGTTGAAGTAATGGATGAAGGGTGTGTTCTAGAGGGTTAATCTTCAAGGAATAAGTTTTGGTAAGAACCCTAACCCCCAAATTCGTGTAGGGTTTGAAACCCATATGTGGGTTTTGAGCAAATGATGTTAAATTCGTATTATTGCATGATTGTAATTGATATTGATCATCTCTAACGGTTTAGAGATGAGCTAATTACTAGAAGTTGCTTGGTTGCAAAAGATGATGATATTGGGTTTTCATTAGAGCCTTGATGTTGCTAAATTAGTTGTAAATCCATGTAATTGTAGGAATAATGTGTAGTTGATGATATGCATGTGGAAAATTGGTCATGATTGAAGGTGATTATGAGTTTTGGTGAAATGTGTGAGGAGCTTGTACATTGAGCTTAGAATGTTGTGCGCACACCATGTGTTTGATGAAATGTCTAGATGAGTATGATGTATGAATTTGTATGCAATACTTGACAAATATGAAAGTAATGTGATAATTGATACAATTGATAGTAGGTTAACATGAGCATTGTATTAGAGAGTATTCATGTGGGAATTGGTTGGGTTATATGATTTGGTAAGAAGTGTGCGTTAGGATGTTGCATTCTATGTTTGGATAGTATGATGCACTCCAAGTGTTGGATTTATTTCTTATTTGTAATTAAGAAATGAATGTGTACTAATGGTGAAGTGTATGAACTTATTAACAAAAGACAATGTTGGTATTATATGATGTTTGCTAACCTTGGATTTGTAATTGCCAATTGTAGAATCATGAAAGCGCTAGTACGTGTCGAATGAATTCTATGTGCACCAAAGTAGTCATATCATGATATGTGTCCTATAACATGCTAATGTAATGTTTAGGGTAAAAATTGATATGGAGTAGTATATAGATATGGATGTATGTATCTAAATATTGAAAGTTGCATAACTGATAGTTGACTTTCTGAAAAGTCAACAATGTATGACTCACAAGGTTAGGCTACCCAACATGATTGTGATTATTAAGGAGATCATGTGATATTGTTAGATTATCTAGGTGTCATACATGATGGTATGTTGGATCGCTTGATTTATAAACAATGTGGTATTTAATTATGTGATGTGCATGTTGGAATTGACCTATGAAAGTCAATGTGATATATGAGTTGGATATGATTGGTTTATGAATGAACATGTATGCTAACAACGATGTGAACATGATGACATGAAAGGATAGGAATGATGGACTCAAGCATGGGAAGCTAATGGGTCAAGATGAGGCAAGTAAACAAGCATGAACTTGGAGGACTTAAGGTAAGTGATTCCCGAACTTAACTTGCATTATGATATCGAATATATATGTTAATGTAGCATGGGAATCTTGAAAGAAACAAATATGCCCATAATTTACCATTTAGGGAAAACACCTTGTTGTAGGCAAATATGCCCAACAGCAGGCGAACGTAAGGTAGGGAGAAGATGCCCAACATCACCTGGAACTCATCTTCGCCTAACACTAAGTTAGCTTATTAGTTATCTTCACTATTGTGCAACTTCACTATTTTGACCGAATTAAATAATTACTCATGTATTATGATCGGTTATCTGAGAACGCATACGTGAATGATAAACTTATATAATGGGTCACCAACGAGATGTTAGGTCTAGTATAGTCAATCACAGTCAAACATTTTACGAAAACACACTAAGTCATTGGCCGGATAACAATGGGTTGATAAACAAACATATCTTCGGTCAAACAACTTATAGGCTATTAATGATAGGTTTCCAGTAGTCGGCACACATCATAACGTGCCAAGTACTACTTTTCAAACAACGTAGCCTAAGGTGAGTTGAAGGCCCCTTTTTTATTGTTTTCCTGTTGGGGGAGAAACATGCTACGCAAACACAAACATCGTAGAACACATGAATTACATTATATCACTTGTGTACTGAGCGACTCATCTAAAGTCCTTCTAACAGTTTGAACCATGAATATGTGAAACATAGCGGAGAAAGTGTGAATAGATCTATTGGGTTCGACAAGCCCCACCCGTGTCGACTCGAGGTTGAACGGGTGCATATTTGTCCTAACTTATTACATCACCGGGTGATGACCAGTGGCGTGGAAACACGGCAAACATATTACAAACTGTCAACAATGGTTCATAACTCTTAAGTAACTTGTATAATGTCTAGCATTATTATGTTAGACACATTTAGCATGTTTTCTCGGGTCGCTAAGGTAGCAAACATTGGATAGGACACGCAGGGTCACAATGCATTTTACCATACTGTTTATCATTTTGGACATTGTTTATCAACTACTTTTCAAACTGATTATGGATTTTCATGGTGTAACATTTTATGCTTACGCTAAATTTCTAAGCTTTGAACTTTGAATGGTTGGGTTTTATTACATTATGTTATTCATATAGATATTGTTTCATGTAATTGTTGACTTGGATTCTGGTGTGTTATGTGCCTCACGATAAAACCCCATAAGTAAAATTTGAGAGTGTAACACCTACATGTTATTGGCTTTCCAAGTACATGATTATATATTTTTTTCCATTACAAGTTTACAAAATTTATTAACACATCATATATACATTCTTTGGAAATAACAGAGAACATAGAACATAGAACGGTCACTAGAGTTAAAAATTTGAAAGCAGAAACTTTGCGGTTGAAGAAAAGAAGTTCATTTCACGTGTTTTGTTGACACTCTTAAGACTCATGTCCGACGACATTTCCGACATAATGGTTAACAAGAAATATATGTCATTTCTAAAAAAAATAAAAAAATATTTTTGTGGAGTGGATTTTTGGAAAGTTTCCTCTTTTCGTCGGATGGGCTATCGGAAAACATTGTTGACCAATTGATTAGCGGCGCAAGTTGTGGCTCGTTTACCTATGTATCACGTGTAATTGGTTGTCTTTGGTTTATATTATATGGAACAGGTCTTAAATAAAAAATAAAAAAAAAAATTGGAATTCAATCATGAAAGTGGCTGACCGAGACGATTATTAGTCTCTTGTAACCATCGATAAATTTTCTTGACTAGTATTTTTCATTGTAAAATCGTTGTAGTGTACTTAGGTTAAAGATATCCATAATAGTCAAAATTTGTACAACGTCTATGAATCGTCAATATTCATCTATAAATTAATTTAATGTTAAAACATATTTTTATTTTTACGTGATTTTGACATAACAGTTGTTTATTATATACGTAATATAATTATTATTATATTTATAAAAGTAGAGTGACAGACAGAGAGAAAAAGATTTTGGACGACTGGAAAACTTAATAAAACAATAAATATGAATGAAGATATATATCTTTATAATAGACAAGTGGAAGTGCAGTGGGACAGGATTATTAAATTTTAGCAAGTTTAATATATTTTAATGTGGGACATCCGCCGACGGTAAACGACAAGCTTCTGTTCCTTTGGCTTTTTCATATAAACATTATTTTGTTCAATTCAGGCATAAAAACAAAAGAATTGTTTTGAAAAACGATAATAATAAAAAAAAGTTTATAAGTTTATTGATGGATAGACAAGTAAAAGAATTTCTTCCTAATACAAAATAACGTTATTAAATTTTATGTAATATTCTAAGTTAACTTATCTTTTCTGCTTTAAATATTCAATTAGACAATGCGGTGTGCCCCCCCCCCCCCCTCCTCCTTGGGTTGTCGAGGCTTGGCCCGGCCACCACCCTCCCGCCGTGCCTCTTCCGGTCAAAACGGCTAAACTTGGACAATTTGGACGGGCTAATGTGATTGGTTGTTTGCTTTGTGTGGGACCCCTTTCCAATCTTCCTTGTCTTCTCTGGGAAGGTTGAGGAAGAAGAAGACAATAGGCTTTTTAATAGAAATTTTCAATTACCCCCTAAACTTTTTAGTAGAGTACAAATGACTATTAATATTTTCACTAAGGCCCCTTAAGTTTAATTCATTTATATTTTAATTATATATTATTTATAATTAACAATTAAATAAATAAAATGGTGAACCATTAAGAGTGGAGGACTACCTAAGGAGGATTACCCCACGCCCCTTGGGTAGTCCTCAAAATGTCTAAAAGCATGTGGGACCCACCTTTTGATAACGTGACGGCAAGGCTTCCCAAGTCTTACCTCCTCCACACCACATAATCTTATATCGCATAGTTGCTTGTCAAAAAAGAATTGCAAATTTGTGTTGAAAAACACAATCTTAAAAGGTGGTGGGGGCGTCTCTTTGATGGACAAGGTTACCATAAAACACTATTGTAATGGTTTGGAAAGTGATGGTGATAACGATTGTGTAAGGTTGGAAAGGAATGAGGTGGTAGATGATGAATGGTTGGTTTTCTATAGGCAAATTTGATAGTGTAATGGAGGAATGAGGTGAGATATTATTGATTTTTTTTTATATAGCGATGGGTGTAATAGGTGATACAAGTAATTAGTGATGGTGTAATAGAGTTGGTAAAATAAGGCTTTAGGGTATATTTTAACCTTTGTTAATGTAACATTCTGTTTTGTGATCAAATAAAATAGAAATGGTTATGAAAATTTATAATGTGGAATAATGAATAGCACGAATATTTGAGATATTAGAATCTAGTCGAGCCGTTAGTATTATAAGAGACCGTTTAGTTATAATAATAAAACATATTATATTTGGTCCCTACTTTATTTTTAATTAAACTTAGGTTGAAATGTAGATAAAAATAAACTTGTTCCAACGGTATATTCGTAAGTTTATAAAACACTATATAGTACAAGTTATAGGATAAGAATGTTGCACGCAGCTGAAATTAATTATACATATATATATATATATATAATGAAACATAAATCTTAAGAATCATATATGTTGTGTACGTGGTGTATTGTGAAGGGAATAACATATTAGCATAAGCATATGAAGCAAGCTTCATAATAACATAATGAAAATTATCTACAAGTAGAACTTTATAAATAGAAGGCATGTAGTACAACTACAGAAGAAGTGACGGGAACACTCAAAAACCAAACATATAAGCTTACGGTAATCCGTTAGGTGTAGTCGTTTTTGAAGCACGAGTAGGAGCCTGAGTAAGGAGACTATACATCATCTTGCCATAGATAGATAGAGGTATGCTCTCGTTTACGTTTATGCTTTGTCAATTATTATTATTTTTATTAGTGTTATTAGTGGTAGTTTAGTATTATTATTTTTGGGTATTAGGATTATTATTATTAGGGGTGGGTATTAGAGAACCTAGCCTTAGTTAGGCATGGACTGATCACCCATGCTTAAACAAGGCAGCGTTAACCAATATCCAGCGATGATAATAACTAGTTAGGTAAACCATTACCTAACCTAGGATGATGTAATTGTATCAGGACCCTGAGGTAGTACCCGTTGGAATAGCAATGTGTTAAGCAACCGTGAGACAGGTGAGTTCTATGAATGTTTTCAAATGTGAGCATGCTTGTCCAAACTGGTAATTATTAATATTGCACTCATGACTGTTGTACGCATGTTTATAATCTAATCACACATACACATGATATTTGTGGTCCCTTATACGTGCTGCTACGGCAGGATTTGTCGGTATTACACCTGTGTGTAATGGGCATTAACTGTATGATGTTGGAAGTCACAGGGGTGACACCGTCAAGGGGGCCCATGCGTGGGTGCCAACGTGGCGTAAAGGTTATAATGACATGGGCGAGTACAGGTCATGAATGATGAAATAATGTGTTTTACAACTTGTGTATATTCATGAACTCACCAGCATTGTCTGACGTCCTTTTTAAGCATGTGTCGCAGGTAGTGAAGGCTAGTGCTTGTACATGCTGTTTATCTGGAAGCTATATGATCAATGGAATAGGATATGCTAGCTCGTGTGTTTTGATGACGTATATTGCCAGTTATGAATAGTTTGTTGAAGTTGTACTTTTAAGTTTCCAACTCTTGTACTTTGCTGTTTATGTTAATGTAATAAGTGTTTATCTTGTAAGTTGATATCAATTATGTATGATGCATCATTATCTGGGTGTGGGCTTCACAGTTGGTATCAGAGCCAAAGGTTTTAGCGATTTAGGTATTCGGTATGGATATCTAGGCTTTAACCTTTAAGATTAGGCCTGCCTTAAGTAATCTAAATATAAGTAATTGCAGATAAGGATACCTGGTAGATAAAGGACCTGATTTTATATGTAAGTATGATATAAATAACCTTTTGATATAGGAGTGATCATTAAGTTTGAATATGAACCTACTAAGGATGTAAAGTTGTTTGGGAAAAAAAAGATGGTGATAACTGTAGTCTATAAACCCTAGTGATTCTACAAGTTTAGTACTCCTCGTGAGATAGTAGGATTATTGATTGGGACATAGAGGACAAGAGCCATTAGGGTTAACTGAGGTAAAGGCTGAAAGCTGGACATTATTCAAAGTAGAAGTCACAATAAGTTGGGGTTGAAGCCCGGAAGGGTGCCAAATTGACATAATATAAGTCATGGACCCGGTGAGGGTGCCAGATTGACTTAAGGTGTCATGGACCTGATGAGGGTGCCAGATTCACATTAGGTGTCACGGGCCCCGTAAGGGTCGAAAGTAACAGTCACGGACCCAGTGAGGATAGTAACTTGTTTGTCTATGTGCTTGCTATAATGGAAAACGTGTTGCACTATGTATATTACATGAAGTAGTCATTGTAATTGTTTGTATATGAGTAAAATACTGAAGTAGTATTATCTTGTAAACCTCAAAAATGTTGACTAAACCATCTATTAATAATAATTGTTATTCTTGCCTACCTGTTGACCCCGCTTGTCATGCCAAACTAGTAAAATTAGGCGATAACTTGATTGATAGAATAGTCATCCGGGTCGCAAAATCCTCCCTAAATACATCTACAAAAACTTCAGAGTACAGGATGACCGGTCTTATCCGATGGGAACACCTTACCTACACCAACGTCACAGGAAGAACCTTGAGAGGAAGAGAATGTGGATGATTCTAAACCTATTAAACCTAGAAAACGAAAATCTTCATATTGTAATCACAAGACCTTCAGTTCCTGTAACCCTCATACTTGCGATATGAAGAAAGGTGGCATCAAATTTCATGTATAGTTAAGTAAAGTGGAAACTATTTTGGAAATAAGTAAATTGCCTCGAATTAGACATAGTTAAGTTTGTTATTCATGCATTTAAAATTGGGACAATCATCAGAAGAATAGGAAAACTACTTATATAGATTTTAAGAGGCAATGTGGACCCCCACCTCTGTGTCTGATATGTAGAGTAGAACATTTCGATCCATATCACGAGCTAATAAGTAGAAATTATAAGACCCTGGACACATCCATCATGACTATAGAAAGCCCCGTAAGTGTTTTGAATGTGGAGAGAGACAGGGCTTTTTGAGGATGACTACCCTAAGAAACAATAGAAGGAATGACTTAATAGAGCAAGAGGGTAAGTTTTTTTTCTATCAACTGAGGAGGTCGTAGGAACCCCGACATGATAATGGGTATATTCCTCCTAAAATCTTATATGCTAATACTAGTGCAGATAGAAGTTTTGTATCTGAGCAATTTAGAGTTTTGATTAACCAGATTCTCTGTAAGTTAGATAAACCCTTTATAGTAGAGCTAGCAGAGGGAATGGAAGAAGAAATTGGAAATGTTATTAAGGATGGAATTATACTGGTTAGTAATACTCCGGTACCCATAGACTTGTTAACAATGAAACTTGGAGAATTCGATGTAGTAATAGGAATGATTGGTTAGATAAGTTTCAAGCTCATATATTGTGTGATAAGAAGCAGATGCAATTTGAAGACCCTAAAGGGAAATCTTTACTAATTCATGGGGAAATCATAGTAAACCCATAAGTTTTGTCACTAGTCTAAAAGCATTTGAGTGTATTTAGAAGGGCCATTTGGCCTGGCCATCTGGCCTATCCAGTGTATGCCATGGAAACTGTCACACCCTCAAAATCCACTTGCGGAGTTTTACCGCGAGGCGCATGACAAACCAGGATCCAAGTCAACGATCACAATAAACAAGTCTAAATGAACATATGCAATTTCAAAAACATAGTTTAAAATTTCCAAATAACAGCGGAAGCTTATTCTCAAAACATAAACCAAAAGTAATCCAAATTGTTCAACGTTTGAAAACCATGAGATCCTAACTAGACGCCGTGCAGACGCGTGCGCCCTAGTCCTGTGATGCTACCTTAGCGACCTGAGAAAACATGTAAGAGTTACGTCAGCACAAAATGCCGGTGAGTTCACAGGTTTGAAAATAAAGTACCAAGTTCATCCTGTCCATACTATATAAAATTGTAAACCAAAGTACGCTAGCTAGGCGTATGTTTTGTGTGACATCTGTCACCTTCATCTTTAATCAATTGCCAAATTTAGTCCCTATATATATATATATATATATATATATATATATATATATATTTTAACGTTTTCGAATTTATTTAAAACGTGAGTTACTTTTAAATCGTAAATTTAAACTTTTACTGAATGTGTGAATTTTAGTGGAAACTTACGAAATACAAACTTAATTAGTTATTTTATAAGTTAAGATAAAAAGTTTAAGTTCTAAAAAGTTTTGGTGTAATTAGAGTTAAAAGTAGTTTAAGTTGGTTAGGTTTTATAAAAGAAAAACTAACTTAGCTATACAATATACTAACTAACTTAAATATGAGGGATCAAAACTGTCAATAATCAAAAGTTTTAAAAACAAACCCTCCTTTTCCCCCTGGACCACGAGTTCGCCGGCGACCAATATTCCGGCCACCGGAATTGTTCCCGGCGGATAATAACTCATGCTTTAATCACGTTTTAGTACTATTAATTGAATCCCGTACGTTTCTCCTCTTGCATCGTTCGGATTCCAATGATTAAACATGCCATAAACACGATTTTTAATGAGCTTTAATCGAGTTTTAAGGCATAACCGCCGGAAACATTAATTGACATTAAAACTCAACTTTTTACTCGTTCCCTATGTAAACCGAGCATGTAATTAACTTTCTGCACGTTTGCACTCATCAAACCCACGAAAATCTTGGCCTAAACGCGTCTGGAAGCATTAGTAATCGGCCTCCAAAAGTCGGACCTGTATCCTCCATGTCCGGTTCTAAACATTCATTGTAAGTATCAATTTTTGATGCCATTCTAATATTCGGTACTCTGAGATCAAAAGCCCCATGAAATCGATGTCTAAGGTTTACGAATCGGGCCGATTGAATTAGAGGTTGGGGTTAGGGTTCTTGAGCTAGATTGGGGAAGAAGAAGAAGTTTGCTTATATGTTAAAGTATTTTAATTCGGGTTTAATAAACAAAAATGGATGTGGCCTAGTGGTTTGTGTGTATGATGTGTACAACAGGGACCCGGGTTCGAGTCCCTTACCACGGGTCCTTTCCCTTTTTTCCTGATTTCTATTTTTTTTACATATTATATTATATATATATATATAAATACATTATTCTTATAATATTCATAATAAATTCATTTTTTCCAAAAATTATGAAAATTTAGGGGTAGCATCATGACACCATAAATAAAATTATCACACTAAAATTTTCTGGAAAATAAATTATTTTTATATTTTCATTAATTTAAATAGTTTTAATCATAAATAATTGATTAAAAATCCAATTTTTATTATTTTAATCCCAAATTTTCTGGAAAATTATTTCTAAAGATTATGAACAGAAATAAAAAATACTAGTTCAGAAAACATTAAATTTTATTAATTTTCCTATTTTTAATCATTTAAACATGATTTAAACTCGTTAAATTTATTTTAAATACAAATAAATTGAGAAAAATTATGAAAAAATTAGTGTCGCTATTATACATCAGAAAATAATTATTTTTCATAAAAATATCATTTTTGGATCATATCTTGTATTTTTAGTTCATTTACATTTAATTAGATATAATTAATTATTTAGTTAAATGTAAATTGTTAAAATATGTTTTATCGATATTTTTCTATAAAATAGAAAATATTCCTATATGTGGAAACGTAAGTATTATAATTTCTTCGTCACGTATTAAATATTAAATCACGATATACTTTATTTAACATTTTATTAAATTCAAGAGATAATAAAACTTCATCTTCCCTACATAAGTCTAGCAAACCCTAATGCCTTAGATTCTAGATGCTTTAGACTTTTTAAGACACTTTCCTCATTAGTATGCTTATACGTATAGGTTGAATTCTTCGGAATTCCCAAATTAATCTTGTGACAAGTTTTGTTGGATTTGACACGCTTAGCAAAACTGTGAGTATATCTTTCCCCTTTTTCATGTTTTACTCTTTTGGGGCTATTCATGTACATTATGACTAAATGTTATTCTTTCACTAAATGCAATTCTCATGTGTGTTTGCTTTATGTTAATTTGTGTGTATCTATGACTGTCAAAATCATTAACCGTTGTGGCCTTGCATTTCAATGAATAGTACTATGGTATATACCCCTTGTGACTCTGTTGAGAGACCTTGGTCATTGTCTTGTGATTCATTATACTCAAAAATGGTTTTCAAAGTGTTGTCTTGTCTTAGGGTTGATTTTGACTGATACTGCTTAAATACATAATTGCAAACGGTATACAACACATGAATTGCTAAACACTTTTTCTACTATATGTATTCAAACAGGGTATGCTCACCAATACATTATATGTGTTGACAAAATTATTTTGTACATGTTTCAGGTTATTTTGAGACGCTTTCCTTTAAGCTTTGGATTTATATAAGTGTTGACTTTATTGTATTCTAGATAGACTTGACACTTTAGAATTATTGTATTTTTCTTTTCAATGTAATAAACTATTTAATTCAATATATTCAAATTTACACTTTAGTACCATGAGCTATTGAACAATCGTCACTACGTGACACCTCGATGTTTCCGCCATCGGTTGGGGTGTTACATTTTGTCACTACTACGATTGGAAAACCATTACTAACTCGCAAACCAGATGTTGTGCCCGAATAGTAAACCTGTTCCTGTTTGAGACAATATGCACCCGCCCGGCCCTCCAAGCCGACGAGTGGGGTTGGTCACTCCCAATAGATCTATTCACATTTCCCCGTTGTGCTAACCCGCACATTCATGGTTTCCCCCGGGACTTCCAAAGATCGCATAGTAAACCATAGAAACCCATAGTATGACAGTTGTTACCAAAACATAAGTTTAACACATGTTTTCTCCCCCAAAAAGTGAAACCAGTTAAAAGTGGGGCCGTGAACTCACCTTAGGTTGCGTTACTTCGATTAATGAATAAAATCAGCAAGCTATGCTAGCCCCGTAAAGCGGCGACCTAACATATGACAGTTACAAGTACTTAGACTAATAACCCGTAGGTTAGTTAGTCCCTAGATGTCCAGACCATAACCAAGTTCGTTTGAAAAACACGTTGACTATTAAACTAACCAAATGTACAAGACCCAACATCCCATTGGTGACCCGAGACTTCCCGTGTTATACTTGCACCCTCAAACATACAATCATGCAATCACACTTAACATGCGTTAAAGTCCAACAAGTTCTAACACATAGTTCAATTAGCATATAAATAAGTCCGAACACGTGTTACCAAGTTGTTAGGTATGATACGGGGTTCCTACCATGTTCCTAGGTGTCAAATCGGGTCTCGGAATGCCAAAATATACTTACAGCAGCAGTACAGGCGATTAGGAAAAGTCAACTAGCGATTACATGGGTCAACAGGCGATTATGAGGGCTAATCGCCCTTACTACAGGCGATTAGGGTCATGTGGCATGCATTTCAGGAGTTTATTAGGCGATTAGGTCGTAAGACATGCAATTCAGGACTTAACTAGCAATTAGGATCGTAATCGCATGAAATGAAGGCAATTAGGCTCCCAATCGCCTATACTATAGGCGATTAGGCTCCCATAACAGGCGATTGGGCTCCTAATCGCCTATAGCATAGGCGATTAGGGTCCCTAATCGCCTTCAGCACGTCTGTTCCGGTTTTTCGCGCGTTTAACCCTCCAAATCAAATCCAGAACGTGTGGAAACATCAAATATCAATCAAACAACAATATCAAACATGTTTCAATCAAAATCCCTAGTTTAACATCGTTCTACCAGCCCTGAATGCAACCATGTTTCCCCAAAATAACACACGTAGCATGAAACATCACATTAACATGCACAACCGTAACCCTAACGAACAATTACTCAGATTTCATCAACATGCTATCATAATCAATCTGTAAACACCTTAATATTATGCTAACAATCCTTTTTGAATCATAACAATCCTATCCTTTAATTATAATTAACACATACAACATGCATAATCGTTAGAACCCAATTAACAATGATTATTAACGAATTTTCGAAGACACAAACGTTTATAAACAGGTCTGGACCATTAGAGATTTAAAATAACGTTAATAAAGGTTGCATGAATGAAAACCACACCTTAGGTTTATGATAGATTGATGTAATAGGCTTGAAAACGTGTAGTTTGATCCAAAATCGTGTTCCAAAGAGTGTTTGTGAGTTGGAACGAGTTGTGGGACGGCTAGGGTTGTTATAATGAAGTTTAGGAGGTCAAGTCTTGTATTTATAGTCGTTTCTAATCGCCAGGCATGCTATAGGCGATTATGCAGCTTTTACAGGCGATTAGGGCTGCTAATCGCCTTCCCTATTAGGCGATTAGCCCCCAATCGCCTAAAACAATGCCCAGTCGCCTAACATTAAATGCTAATCGCCCTCCTATAGGCGATTAGGCCTCCCTAATCGCCTGTAGGAGTTGGTTCCGTGTATTTGGCGCGTTAAACCCCGTTTTAACATATGTTAACACATTTTCACATACCGACAAGTCACATAATGATTGTAAACACATAATACTTGCAAACAAACACATTCACACTCGTTCACCAATTCCCGGGACTCGAGACTTGTATGTTCCCTATGCTTTGACAATTCTACGAATCGTCACCCCTTGTACACTTGGTTAAGGACTGACATCTAATGATCCTCTAGACTGGCATCTAATGATCCTCTAGACTAAAATAACAGTTCCCGAACCATAACACGACTCAACTAACCCAGTTAAGTATAATATACGCGTGACTCGCTAATGTAGACTTTGACCTAGACAATGTTGTCAGCCTGAATTTGCCGGGTGTCACAGAAACTAAGGAAGAAATGAAACTCAAAGAGATACCAGTAGTATCCAAATTTTCTGGAGTATTCTCTAAGGATCTTTCTGGACTACCACCTGCTAGGCAAATTGAATTTAGAACTGACTTTATTTCCGGAGAAACCATATTGCTAAAGCCCCGTATATCCTCGCCCCGACTGAGATGAAAGAGTTGAGAAACCAATTCCAGGAATTATTAGATAAAGGATTTGTACGTCGCCAGGGGAGAGCGTCTACTCTCTTTGTTAAAAAAGAAGGATGGTCTAATGAAAATGTAGATTAATTATAGAGACATAAACAAGATCATGACAAAGAATCAATACCCACTCTCAAGGATTGATGATATATTTGATCAGTCAAAGGTGCAAATTACTTCTCTAAGTCGAGGATAGACTTAAGGTCTGGATACTATCAGTAAAAGTGAGACAGGAAGACTGCCTTTGGGACAAGGTATGGTCATTACAAGTTTCCAGTGATGCTTTTTAGCCTCACTAATGCACTAGACACCTTTATGAACCTTATAAACCAAGCTTGTGAACCATACCCCATTTACTTAGTAATCACCTTCCTAGATTATATTCTCATCTATTCCAAGAGAGGAAACATAGACATATCGATGCCATTCTTAAGTTGCTAAGGGATAAAATGAAATATTAAGATTACACAATTGGATATGAATACCTATTGAAGAAGGCTAAGGTATAAAGTGACATAAGAATCACATAGATATAAGTATGCCCCATCATAAGTGTATATGCAAGTACCTGACTTGCTTACGAGTTAAATAGAACATCAAAAGCCTTCATGATATTTAGTATCACCCGATATCCCAGAATGGATTTACGAAAGATAATAACAATGGATTTCATCATTAAACTTCCACAAACTAGGTTTGGGCATGATACCATTTAGGTTATATCAGATGGGTTAACTAAGACTGCTCACTTCTTCTCAATACGAGAAGATTATAAGATGGAAAGAGTATGTCAAGGAAATTGTCACCCGTCATGAAGTACATATATCCATCATAATAGATAAAGATAGTCGTTTACATCAGTATTCTGGCAAGACTTCCGAAAGGAGTAAATTTAAGAATGACATAGCATCCATATACTGATGGATAAAGTGAAAGGACAATTTAGACCCTGGAAGACATGCTTAGGACATGCGTTAAACTTTGCTGGCAATGGAATTAACATTTACCCTTGATAGATTTGCTTATAACAATAGTTATCGTTAGAGTATCGAGGCCGCCCATATTGTGGCATTATATGTTAGATGATTTCAACCATCCGTTTGTTAGTCAGAGATCGATAGCCATCCTTTAGCAGGTCCCGAGATTATTAAGGTAACTACCAATAAGATCATACAAATATGAGAATAGATAAAAAGTTGCGAGAGATAGAGAAAAGTATTATGGCAAGAAAAGAAAATACGCTTAGGATTCCATGTAGGTGATATGGTACTATTTAAGGTTTCGCGAATGGCATCATTTGGTTTAAGAAGGAAGGAAAATTAAGTCCATGGTATATTTGACCATTTGAGATAATCGAAAGAATTAGCCCAGTAGCATATAAATTGAAACTGCCATAAGAGTAACAAGGAATACATGACACGTTTCACGTGTCCAACCTAAGAAAATGTTTCGCAGACGAGTCACTAAAGATGCCATGGCAAGAAGTCCAGGTTAACGACAAGTTGAATTTTCCGGAGCGTCCCATTCAAATTGTAGATCGACGAGTGAAGAAACTAAGAAATCGAGAGTTTCCGCTAGTACGAGTCAAGTGGGACGCAAGGAGAGGACCTGAAGAAACTTGGGAAAAGGAAGACGAGATGAAACAGAAATACCCATACCTCTACCTAAATTTCGCGGACGAAATTTCTATAAGGTGGGGAGAGTTGTAACACCACGTTTTGTGATCAAATAAAATAGAAATGGTTATGAAATTTATAATGTGGAACAATGAATAGCACGACTATTTGAGATATAAGAATCTAGTCGAGCCGTTAGTATTATAAGAGATCGTTTAGTTATAATAATAAAACATATTATATTTGGTCCCTACTTCATTTTTAATGAAACTTAGGTTGAAATGTAGATAAAAATAAACTTGTTCCAACGATATATTCGTAAGTTTATAAAGCGCTATATAGTACAAGTTATAGGATAAGAATGTTGTACGCAGCTGAAATTAATTATACATATATATATATATATATATATATATATATATATAAAATAATGAAACTTAAATCTTAAGAATCATATATGTTGTGTACGTGGTGTATTGTGAAGGGAATAACATATTAGCATAAGCATATGAAGCAAGCTTCATATGAAAGGCACTTTAAGTTCAAGACACGTATACTACTACGCTTCATAATAACATAATGAAAATTATCTACAAGTAGAACTTTATAAATAGAAGGCATGTAGTACAACTACAGAAGAAGTGACGGGAACACTCAAAAACCAAACATATAAGCTTACGGTAATCCGTTAGGTGTAGTCGTTTTTGAAGCACGAGTAGGAGCCTGAGTAGGGAGACTATACATCATCTTGCCATAGATAGATAAAGGTATGCTCTCGTTTAAGTTTATGCTTTGTCAATTCTCATTATTTTTATTAGTGTTATTAGTGGTAGTTTAGTATTACTGTTTTTAGGTATTAGGATTATTATTATTAG
This sequence comes from Ambrosia artemisiifolia, assembly GCA_032199755.1. Taxonomy (NCBI): domain Eukaryota; kingdom Viridiplantae; phylum Streptophyta; class Magnoliopsida; order Asterales; family Asteraceae; genus Ambrosia; species Ambrosia artemisiifolia. The sequence goes on along the minus strand of CM063516.1, from coordinate 25,299,606 downwards.
GGGTGGGTATTAGAGAGCCTAGCCTTATTTAGGCATGGACTGATCACCCATGCTTAAACAAGGCAGCGTTAACCAATATCCAGCGATGATAATAACTAGTTAGGTAAACCATTACCTAACCTAGGATAATGTAATTGTATCAGGACCCTGAGGTAGTACCCGTTGGAATAGCAAGGTGTTAAGCAACCGTGAGACAGGTGAGTTCTATGAATGTTTTCAAATGTGAGCATGCTTGTCCAAACTGGTAATTATTAATATTGTACTCATGATTGTTGTACGCATGTTTATAATCTAATCACACATACACATGATATTTGTGGTCCCTTATACGTGCTGCTACGGCAGGATTTGTCGGTATTACACCTGTGTGTAATGGGCATTAACTATATGATGTTGGAAGTCACAAGGGTGACACTGTCACGGGGGCCCATGCGTGGGTGCCAGCGTGGCGTAAAGGTTGTAATGACATTGGCGGGTACAGGTCATGAATGATGAAATAATGTGTTTTACAACTTGTGTATATTCATGAACTCACCAGCATTGTCTGACGTCCTTTTTAAGCATGTGTCGCAGGTAGTGAAGGCTAGTGCTTGTACATGCTGTTTATCAGGAAGCTATATGATTAATGGAATAGGATATGCTAGCTCGTGTGTTTTGATGACGTATATTGCCAGTTAAGAATAGTTTGTTGAAATTGTACTTTTAAGTTTCCAACTCTTGTACTTTGCGGTTTATGTTAATGTAATAAGTGTTTCTCTTGTAAGTTGATATCAATTGTGTATGGTGCATCCTTATCTGGGTGTGGGCTTCACAGTTAACTCTATCTAGATGTCACATCAAACTTAGTACTTTAGTTAAATTTCAGATACAAACTAAACTATTTAAATTTTAACAAGAGTGAATTGCTTGGTTGATTCATGTGGTTTCCAGATCTTGCACGCTTGATCCCTAAAATTCACTAATTACAGACTTGATCTTAAATGTTTACAACTTATCACTTGTATGTTCTCGTAGGTTCGTTTTTCATAACACTGACAGTCGTTGGCATGGATGGTCGTTAGTTTTGATCGTTAAGTCTCGATAAAATTACTATTATACCCTCTGATCCTAAAAGACAAAACATCTAAAAAAATATAAAATACCATAAAATTTTAAGTGGGTCCCATTTCAATCCCACCCTTCTTCTTCCCCTACCCCACCCATCTCCTCCACCACAATCCTAACAACAGACCATCGCATTTCCACCACCCACCCGACCACTACCTGGCAACACCACCATTCCACCATCTCCGCCGCACTAGAACACCATCCCGACCATATCCACTCATTAGAACACCATCCCCCCGTCTTCAGTCTTCGATCATCATAAGTTTTGAGAGAGAGAGAGAGAGACAGAAAGAATGTGATTGTGTGTGTAAGAGAGAGGGGGGGGGTAAGTGGTGGTTTTGAAAGCGTTTCAGGTAGTGGTTGTTCTAAAAGTGATTGCAGGTGGTGGTGAGGTAGTTTTAAAAGTGGTTTTCAGGCGGTGGTGGTTTCGAAAATGGTTACAAGTGTTGGTGGTTTCGAAAATGGTTGCAGGGGGTGGTGGTTTCGAAAGTGGTTGCAGGGGGGTGTGGTTCTGAAAGTGGTTGCAGATGGTGGTGGCGGCGATGGTGGTTTGTGATGGTGATAGAGGTGGAGGTGGTGAGGTTGGGATTATGATGGTGGTGTTGATGGCTGAAGAAGAATGGACAGGAAGAAGAAGGTGGGGGTTGGGGAAGAAGAAGGGTGGGTGAGGTCTACTTAATTTATTTTTTGTTTATTTTAATAATGAGGGTATTTGTGTCATTTTACATGATTTAACTGAAAAAGTTAACGATGTTAGTTGTTAAGGACCACGAGTGTTACGAAAATGCAACCATTAGGATCATGTTTGTAATTATTGAAGTCTAGGGATCAAGAGTGCAAGATTTGCATAGTACATGGACCAACCAAAATATAACTAAAATCTTTAGTGTCCTGCATGCAACTATTTTGGATTTGACACTTATTTTTAACTTAAACAAAATATAACCCTTTATTTCTCGAATTGACCATTGTGATATGCAAAGTATATTTTCATAATATTGAGGTAGTTTCTGTCAATACTCTAAGAGCATTCACATTAGCTCCTTCATAATGGTATGAGTGTGTATAAATGGTTGAGAGTAGAGGAGAAAGAAAATATTTAGAAGAGATACAGTTCAACAGTAAATTTGGAGGAGAAACTGTTCATCCTTCATAATTTTTTAATATTTTAAAAAATGGTTATGAGTATATGAGAGAGAAAAGGTAATGACAAAAGTATAGAATAGGTATTATTAAATAAAAAAGGAGAGAGAAAGGTAGTGATTTTTAGTGTAACTATATATAAAGACGGAGATGAAGTAGCTACTGTGAATGCTATAAGGTATGCTAACTGTTTTAATGTAATTTGTTTAGATATTTATTTGCTTTAGGAAGATTATATATTAAGTCCTTTAATAATATCATAAACACAACAAGTTGCAATTTATATGAGTGAGTTATGATTTACATGATTCCAGTTGGCCCTATTTTGTTGTAACATTATTTAAGCAATCATTCGGTTGGTTTATATTAACTAACTAGTAGGAAACTCTTGCGATGCTGCGGAAGTGACATTTTGTATTGCGATACTTATTTCAAATTCGTATAGTATTTGTTGTAGCATCATTGTGGTGGATATACGTCATAAGCGTTACGCATATCTAATAATGAAAAAGATTTAACATTTAAATTATAAATTACTTCAAGAAACATTTGATAAAATAAAGTAACATACGGAAGGAAAAATAAGTATTAATAAACATAAAAGTTGAAAACTAGAAGCTCAATCGTAAACTACTTGAATTATAAGATCAATTTAGTCATACGCCTTCCAAATCTGCATGCCTTCATCTATATTGTCTTCCCACCATTTATCATCAGGAACGATCCCTAAAATTTCTTATATATCTTGATGTTTTATTATTACATCTTTTGATGAGGATGAGTTTCCTCCATCTTCTCCTATCTATAGTATCATACGTCTTCTTTATCATTTTTATCAGAACTGTCTAGATCAATAACTTGACTCCATTTTCCTTCAGAGACTCTTGGATGTCTTTATATTAGCTTCATGCATCCGATCATTAAAATAAATTAAAAATATTTAGTACACGGGTTAATAAAATATGAAATAAATATTAATATTATGTATTTACTAAATTCATGTTGAAGATCAGATCTGTAGGGACTAAAATTGCACCATAGCAAATAATCTCAACACTATTATCACCATTATCCTGCAATACAACACATACAATATACCACATAAAATAACAACCATGTTAATATTAAAAAGTAAACATTAATAAATACAACCTTAGACACTACTTTAGACGCTTATATGGCTATTGGTTTTGTTCATTTCTGTATGTTTTTCATCTAAATGAATATGTAAAACCAAGAAGTTAACATTTACATGACTAAGATATGTATAAAAAAGTATAATTAGTAAAATGGGACGAATGAAAACCATAAACTAATAAAGAATCAACCTTAAAAGCTTCAACCTTTGAATTCAGATTTAAGTCACGCCTAAGTATTTTAGCAAGTGAAATAGGTGTGCATTACTATGTATTTATAGGATAAATTTTAGTAGGTTAGAATATGATCTAAATTTTAAAACTCGTGATTTTCTCATCCCTTCTAATTAGGAAATTTTGTTTATCTTTGAATAAAGTGTAGAAAATTTATTATGTTTTTTTTTGTGAATATTGAATTCAGTGTTTTTATCTTTTTTTCTTAAACTTGTTACAAGAACCCCCTCCAAATTAGGGAGTTTTGTTGTTATTAACATGGATGTTAATATCATATGGATATATAATATTCATCAGGTATTTTTTGCTAAATTGATGCAGCCGGGGTTTTTAAAAGAAATTTACCTACAATTAATATCTAATACGCATCTTTACATTTTGTAAACTTAATTATTTTAAAGTTTTATGTATTTAGCTAATTATGTATATTTAAAAGTTTAATGATATTTCTTTTAGTTAATTATATTCATGTGTATACCTATTAATATATGCATGCATGCCCATATACATATGCACATACTGCTAATGTTGATTATTTAAACATGGTACTAAAACTGAAGCTACCAGTAACAAATGTGATAAAGCATTCTTAGAGCCCATGCTTGTGTTGTAGTATTGTTACCATGTAACAAAAAGCAAGGATGAACTATAACGTTTAACAACATTATCATATTTTAAGAATCACCAGAGTTGGTCTGTAGATTTCGAGTGCTCTATTTAGTTTTTTGAATCGTTGCTTTTATTGATGTGAATTTTTCATTATTGGGCGAAAGAGTATTTAGAACCAAATTCATTTTTATGATTTTGAGTTTTACTTATGAAATGGTGTCATTATCTATAATCCAAATTTCACAATAAACATGCCCAAGTTCTTTAATTGCGTCCAAATTTCACAATAAACATGCCTAAGTTCTTTAATTAGTCATCCATATTAACAATAAAAATGCCTAAGTTCTTTAATTGCGTCTAAATTATGTTGATCTGTAATCCAAATTTCACCTACATTTTAGTTTTTAATTTAATGTCTATTCAATATTTATAATATTTTCTTTTAAAACAGCGCATTTGGTGCTTTATGTTTACTCCTGTATTAATGGAGTGTACCTTAAAACAATATTAGTTACGTCTTTTAAAGTTTTAGCTATACAACATTTCGTTGTAGTTGAAATTTGGATGCTTCCAATTAATTAATAAATATTCGTTTCTTTTAGATTCTTTCAGTTAAGCATGCAATGCAATAATCACTTGTACATAACGCATTTCTTTCTTGTTCATTTCAATCTACACGTCGATATTGACTTAGACAAATATCGAAACGTCGACAAAAATGAGCAAGTCGTCACAGTATTTTCGAATATTTTTAAAACAAAATAGTTTAAAATTATGATATGATTAAATAAAAGAATTATAATTTTGTAGGGGAGAGGAGAAAAGTGTAACTACTAACTAAAAATGAGGGAATTAAGGTAACTAAAACGAGGTACTAAAGTGTAAAAGTGTTTGAATGACTATTTTACCCTCATTTTACGGTTGTTAATGAAAATAAAGTTCTAAACTTTTGGGTATCTAAAACTACCCCTCCCTCATACATTATAATATACTATAGATAGTAGTGAAGTATGACACGAATTTTCTGTTTCTAAAATCTTAAAAGCTATAAGAGAAATCGGTGAGACTGTCAATGATTTAGCGAGGTTGAAGTCCTTTGCAATATCAATAACTGGTATGGCAAGTTTTTTTTTTATAAAAGGCAACTTTCATTAAAACATAACAAAAGCGATTTATCTCCAAGGCGGAGATAAACGCCAACACAAAAACAATTACATCACTTCAAAGTTAAAGGATTGCCAACCTTTCCAATCTACGAAACCACTTTTACCTCTATTTTTAAACATAAGAAAACTTCGTCTTAATATCCGAAACAATCTCAATAATTCTCGTATTCGTATTGTTGAACACCTTCTCGTTCCTAGCCTTCTAAATCCTCCAGCATGTTAAAATAAAGATGTCGTATATGATATCCTTTGTCCCCCTCGAGCACCTCAATTGATCAACAGTCTGCTGCAAATCGGTGATGGAAAACAGAAACACAGGAGTGTAATGACACCATCTAGTGATTCCACTCCAAACGCCATCCGCTACTCGACAACTTGTGAACAAATGGACTGTTGTCTCTTTGGGCTCATGACACAGAACACACATACAATCTCCAATCAAAATGTTCCTCCTTCTTAAAGCAACCTTAGCAGGAATCCTTTTCCAAGTTCGCGCGCCACATAAAAATGTTGCACTTCACCGGTAACCATTTGCACCAAGTGAAAACCTGCATCGCTTCCACTGCACAACCACTTCTGATCCAATACTTTGTATCCTGCACAGTTAAAATCTGCAGCTGACTTGAATTACCATGCCAAGCATCTTCATGCGGCTCGAGAACAGTATCATGAACCATCCGAAAACACTCAACCAACTTAGTCGTCTCTTGAAGAGCAGTCGGGTACTTTTTCCAATTCCAAAGAATCGCCCCCTCAAACTCATTAACACCAATTCTGTCCGCAACGATACACCACTTATCAACCTTGAGCCGAAATAACGCAGGAAATAAACTCTTCAGAGACAAGCCGTGAATCCAAGAATCAACCCAGAATCTGATGCTTATTCCATTCCCCACCTTCCCCTTGATTAACCATCGCCTCCAGCTTGTTAATAACCGCTACCAGAGCCTTAAACAACGAAAATTAATACGATGGAATATTCTCCAACGCGGATTTAATTAAAACAACCCTTCCACCAATAGATAAAACTCTAGCTTTCCACTTCGAGAGCCTATTTTGTAACACTTTGATCACCGGTTCCCAATTGTTAATCCTACTCATATTCGCCCATACTTAAATCCCGAGATACTTAAATTGCATTATTCCGGAACACAAATGAAAAATCCTCAAAATTCTCTTAAGAGTTTTAAAATTGGAATCCGACCATTCGCCCATAACCATGGCATCATCAACATACGACAAGTGAGAAATAGTCGGTCATCCATTAGGAAGACCTACACCAATAAACGACCGACTTCACACGCCATTTTAATTAATCCAGACAAGGCCTCCATAGCTATAAAACAGAAAAGGTGATATAGGATCACCTTGACGCATACCTTTCCAGCAAAAAAATTAAAATGTCGGTGAGCCATTAACAAGAACTGACGACCTAGCCGAAGACAACACCCTGTATATCCACTTACACCAAGCTTCAGGAATCATTTGACACATGACCATCGATAAAAATTCCCAATTCACGTTGTCATAAGCTTTTTCGAAATCAATTTTTAAACATGAACAATTGTTTTCCGCTTCTTCTTGCCCAAGATCACACCTCACTAAAAACTAACGGACCGTCTAGAATGTATCTCTCCGCGATAAAAGCCAATTGAGTCGGTAATTAAAACACCCATCACCTTTTCAATCTATTCGCTAAGGCTTTGGAGCACTGCCATATGGTCCCCTATAATTCTGTGAGAGAAAACCCTATAATTTTTTATGGGGTTCGAAGTGGTTGTGAGTGAAGAAAAATGAGGAATCTATTGTTTATCCGTATATTTGGGATTATTTGGGAATCTTTTAGGGAAAACAGGAAACTGTATTTATTTTTTAACATTTGTTGAAAGTGGTTTTGAGTGAAGGAGAGAGAAACTGTAATGATTTTTAAAGTAATATGTGGTTGTGATTGGCTGTGAGAGAATAGGGATGGGGAAACTACTATGAATGCTCTTAGATATGAGTAAAGGTGTGACCTTCAAGAACATCACATGACATGACTAAAAGTTTGCGTTCGCGTCTTTTGTGTTGAATGATCCCTCTGTCGTGGCTTAGAAACTACTAAGTAAGAGTAACTTTACTACACAAATTATTATATATATAATACACCTTAGGATTTAAATAGTGTAGTTTTAGGTTTTTTCATTTTTGTCACATTTTTTTTTTTTTGCTTTTTTGTTAAGTTTTTTTTTTCTCATTTTGACCACCAAATTTTTTGTTAAGTTTTTTTTCCCTCATTTTGGCCACACAATGTTTTTTTTACTTTTTGTTAAAGTTTTTTCCCCGTTTTGGCCACCAACTTTTTTATTATGTTTTTTTTCCACGTTTTGGCCACCAACTTTTTTATTAAGTTTTTTTTTTTTCATTTTGGCCCTACATTTTTTTTGCTTTTTTGGTTAACTTTTTTTTTTCTCATTTTAACCACCAAATTTTTTGCTAAGTTTTTTTTTCTCATTTTGGCCACACAATGTTTTTTTTTTACTTTTTGTTTAAGTTTTTTTTCCTGTTTTGGCCACCAACTTTTTTATTAAGTTTATTTTTTGTCGTTTTGGCCCCCGACATAATGCGTTTTTTACTCGATTTCGCACGGGTTCGGTTTTTGTCCGTTTATCATCTATATATTTAACGACCACGAAATGAATAGCTGCTTCACTCTAACGTACACAGCCGGCCACCGACCCCATCTACCGTGCGCCATCTCCACCATGTTCCGCGGACCGCGGAAGATTCCTGGTATTCTTCGCGTAGCTGCTGCCACTTTTGTATTTTCTCATTGTCTAAGGTTAGTCTCTATGCCTTTGTCGGTTACCAAAATCCGTATTAACGCGTCATGTGAAAAAACGCGCAACGCGCGTATTAATACACCTAGTTATGTTAATATTAATATGTTATGTTTTATTTTATCACGTGTGGGTGAGAATAGAATATTTTCATGATAAATTGGGGATTTTGATAACTAAGGGCCACTCGAGGCACGAGAAAACAAACGTGGGTATATATTAAAATGAAAAACTCAACGACAATTTTTTTCTAAAAGAAACAGAAACACAAAGGGTTTTTTCATCAAAAGAAATTGTGTTGATCATAACATTGATTTTTCTTAAATGGTTAAAGATAATATGAACCAGTAAAGAGTATGCTGATGTAGTAGTGGTTGATAGTGGAGGAACTGGTGGTGGGTTGATGAGGTGGTGTGTGAGACAAGAGACTTGTTTCCTGATTTAGATGTAGCATGTTAGTGAAATCAATAAGAGGCTACCAAATAACCTATGCTTCCCATTAGAAAATCACAAAAACGAGATATTAACTATGGAATCAAAAGTATACTCTTTTTTCGTTAAACAAGATTTCATTCCCAAACCTACAAAGTATCCATCAGTCAGACATTATAATAGCCTCTAGTAAATCTGTCTTGGAATTAGTCAAAGCAATACAATTAAGCCACTAGATTATGCTCTTGGCTCAAATAGCTTGGAAAATCAACATTCAACCAACTTGTAATCGTTTGCAAAGTTCTCGAAGCAACAGAACCACCACCAAAAAGATGACTCATAGTATCAACATGAGAAGAACAAATAGGACATAAAGAAGACGGTATATCAATAACCTTATTAACCTAATTTTGTTGCGTAGAAAGACGATCTAACTACACTCGCCACAATAATATATTAACTTTTCTACTAATTTCCATCTTGTATGTATGATACCGTATGGAAGAATTTTCCTATCAACATGTTTTCTCACCTTTTTAACCATAAAAGAATCATCACCTCAAAGTCTTACACATATTTATTTGTTGAATCAGATAACTTGACTTTAGAGATCAACTCTATAAGATCATGCAATTGTGACATCTCTACTCCACGCCTCAGTTCACGACGCCACTCCTATATTAAGACCGATTGCGACAGTGATTTCTAGTAACACAACCTTTATGACCCTTCAAAATATAAATTCTAAGAAGTCTAGAAGCAAGAGATGAAATACCCATCCAACAATCCTTCCAAAATTTTGTAAAAGCACCATTACCAACCTTTTTTTTTTCTTTATAGAAGAAAAGTGAATAATACATTTTTCATTAAACTTATGGCACGAGTTGGCAATATCTTTAAACATAGTCGCTCGACACTAACCCATAACACATAACACTTCCAGATTTTTCACGAACTCCCACCTCCATATGTGAAGAAGAGCCGGATTAAAACTTTCAAACTACTAAGGGCGGATGAGGCGGTCTGTAGTGGGCTGGCCGTGATGACCGTGACCATCACGAACACCGTCCCGCCTAAAATATCACGCTCGTGATGAATAAATTTTGTGATGACCATCACGCTTGTTAGCTGTTGGTTAACGGTCAAAAACCAATAATAATAATAATAATAATAATAATAATAATAATAATAATAATAATAATAATAATAATAATAATAATAATAATAATAATTACCACCTTCCTATAAATACACATATTTACTTTTTTTTACACACATTCAAAAATTCTTCTAATACACACAAAAAAATCATACAATTCTTCTCATCATCCTCCTTCACATCACAAAATCACACAATGGTTGCTTGGATAGAAGAAGAGGAAATTGCGCTCGTGATTGCGTACGACAACGTAAACAATGATGGCGCATCAACGAGCAGTGGTCGTTGTCATAGTCGTGGCCGGAGCGCCCTATGTTGGAAAAAAGTGTTAGCCGAGTTTGGTGCACTTGTCGGGGGAATACAACGTACTTGTGATTCAATCTCTCACAAGTACGGGGACCTCGAATCGAAGTGTCAAAACTTCGAAAAAAAATTTAAGCGGATCGTGCTAACCTTCCCCGACGAAACAGAAGATGTGCAGGAAGGCTTCGCTCACATCGATTATGCTGCCGAGGTCGGTATGGATTTTTCGTATGTTTCGTCGGGGCGAATGTTACGCCAAAAATTAATTAGGTTTTATATTTTCTAGTAATGTTTTATTTAATTGCTAGTATTTTTTATTTAATGTAAGTTTTTTTGTTTTATTTAATGTAATTTTTTTATTTATGTAATTTTTTTATTTTATTTAATGTAAGTATTTTTATTTAATGTAATGTTTTTATTTTTATTAAAAAAAATGAGTGTGATTGGTATCATTTCACCTCACGGTTTTAGTGATGAATGTGATGGCTGTTTGTTTGATTAAGTGTTGAATCATTAAGATGTCTGTATGGTTAAGTGGCTCTGAATGATTAAGTGCTAAATGGTTCAGCTATGCATCAAGTCTGAATGATTCAGCTCTTAACCATTCCATTCAGAGCCTTTTTTTAGGTTGAAACAAACAGTCTGAATGCTGAACCAATTAGAGCTGAATGATTCAGAGCCTCATTAAGAGGCTACCAAACAGGCCCTGAGTGTGATAGTGTGATGGTATCACACTCCAATTCACCCCATCCACCCTAATGCCAAGCCTCCGCATTCCTTGTCCACTAAAACCAAATCCCATACCATGCCATACTCATAATTATTATCACCTTCCCGAAAGAAATTTTTGATCAAATTGCCTCTAATCGTTTTTTAACTATAGAAGGAATACAAAATAAAGACAAGTAATACATACCAATAAGGCCCAAAATAGAAGAAATTAGCATAGACCTCCCCCATTCGAGGACATAATAGCTTTCCCTTTCGAAAGCATAGAAATAAACCGACCAATAACACCTTTTTAACCCAAAGATCTCACTATATTAGCTCTAACACAAAGACCCATATAAGGAAAAAGATACTTACCCAGTTTAAACCCTAAAATCCAAGCATATCAAGAAACTTCACAAACCCCTACACCCTCACCATATAGAATATAGTTGACAAAATTTATATTCATACCTGAAACTAAATAAGGACAATTATGAATCCTGATGATATTTGAAATATTATCAACATAACACTTCCCCATAATTAAGTGTTAGTATATTGAAGCTGAAGCAATCCAAAGGCTTAGAGTCATTCAGTTGCATAAAGACGAACATATCTAGAAGCTGTTGTCAAGGGGGAGTTTGTTGGTGCATTTCTGTGTGACAACAGCTTCCTAGATAGAATAGCTTTGTAGATAGTCGTTTTATATAACGTGTAATCGTCTTTATTGTAATTAGCAAACTAGTGGTAGGCGAACATGTCCATAAGCGAATATGGGTAGTAGCGAAGATATCTATCTTTGCTAATAGCCCATGGCCCAGGTCCAGTCCAGTTGGCATGTTTATGTATAAATAGAACATGTGGGATTAAGGTTAAGAAGTTAGTCAGTCTAGAGTTTGCAGCCATCTAGTACTTGTGTGTGTTGTCTTGAATTGATTGTAATACGTTTATAATCAATAGAAGACGATTTTATAGTATTACATTGTGTTCGTTCTCGATTGTTTCATAATCGATTATTGCATAAACGATTTTATAAAAGTTAAAAAGAGTGAATCAAATCAGAAAACAACTTTTAAGAAGTTGTATAAACTTAAGGGTAATGACAAGATATTTTCTGATAGTGAATTCCCAATGTCATCTATTGCTCCGGGACAAATTGAAACTGTTTTTACCGAAGTAGTTTCCAATGAGGTTTATGATTCTAGACCCTCTTCTTCCCAATCTCCACCTCAATCAAAGCTTAAGAAAAGAACTTGCTTTAACTTTTGCATTAGAGGGTATATGGCTAGTTATTGCACATTTAAGATAATAGAAAAATATGGTGAGAGTAAGTCGAATAAGAAGTCTGATCAAAAGCAATAATAGGGAGTTGCAAAGGATGTGAAACAGGTTGATAAGGGTAAAAGTGAAGTACCATATTCTAAACAAAATCAATCAAAATTTCCTCATGATACTTCATGTTCGGGATAGTTTGATAGACCAAGAAGTCAATCCACAAGATACAATAACTACAACAGTCAATCAAATATGTTCCAACATCAAAATCGATACCCGATTGATGGTTATAGAAATTTTTCATAAAAGTCATTATCAAAAACAACATGTAAACTCTCAAAGATATGATTATAGGAGTTTCCATAACTCAAATTATCAACAAATGTTTTTCAGAAATTCAGGGTATGATAATCGGAATCAATACTATTCAACTAATCACTATCAAAATGTTTCCAATTATCAATCTAAAAAATTAACGAGCAACAAATCCAAGTCACCTGAAATGTGTACTGGGCATTTAAATGAGTTTACTTATGTTAATGAAAAAAGGTCGAACAAAGATTACTAAAGTCTGGGTTCCTCGTACTAACTGAATTGTTGAGTGAGTGCAGAACGACTGTGGAGGACTGTGGATTTGTTCGACAGTGGTTGTTCCTGTAAATTATCTGAGATTAGTTATAGGTTCCAAAATGGAGAGGAATGGTTTACTTTGGTGAAGCTATTATATTTTGCACTTTATAGTTATACATATTATTCTTCTTTTAACACTGAAAACCTTTTGTCAGTTTGAAGAGGGATACTGTTTGTTTTGAATTAGTTTTCTTTTCAGATAAACAAAAATTTAGGGGGAGAAATTTCTCTAAACCAAAAATATTTTAATGTGTGCATGCGTTTAGGGGGAGTAATATAATTTATTCAGAAAACACAAAAAAAAACATTAAAAGAAATTCAGAAAATGAGAAATCATGGTGTGAAAGAGAAGTAATTATAGTACATCAGCCGTTGGACTGTCACACTGAAAACTGAATTTGAATGTGCTAAATATGATAACAGCTTCATCATATGATGTACCAATAGGCAAGAGACATGAATAAATCATCTTACTATATGATATAAACATATAGGACTATATACCAAGTGGGTAACATATCATTGATGTATGATTTTATAATCTTAAATCTTGCGTTGATAGATTGCTAAAATTTGAGGTTTCGGTTTTTAAATTGTTGAAACATCCAGGAATAACTTGGTTGTCCTTCTGTTGTATCCAGATATATGCTGATCTAGGCACAACCAGAATATCTTAAAAGAGCAAAAAGAAAAGGGAAAATTCCAAAACCCTATATGCTGAAAGGCAAAATAAAAAATGCCTCAAGCTAATATGCGTACCAGAATATAACGGTATTTGTCGTAACCCTGGTTGAGTTCACATTGGTCACTTTGTTGCATCTAGATATATGCTGACCTGTACACTGATGTGACTTGTACCTTGTAAACAATACAGATGGCAACAATATACTCCCCTGTTACGAAGAAGCTTTGTGCATAACTTGATCGCAGGGATATGTCTTGTTGTGGGGCACACTGGTATAATGGTACAACTTACACTTAATCATATCACAAGGTAAAAGTTTGAAAGTTTTGTGTATGTTTAAGTAGATAAACAATATCGGTAATTGTCTTGGATTGTTATTTAGTAAATTAAATTAAGAAAATTAACTGAAAGTGTGAAACAATTTAACAAAGCTGCTATGATCTTCTTGCACATGATTCTCACAAAAAGTTGCATAGTAAATATTTTTAGTCTGTGTTATTATATTCTAAAACCAAAATACGAAAAATATTTTCTTTTTAAGGTCATCCATTTGAACTGATAAATTGTGTTTTGCATATGCAGTGGCTTATCGGGATAAAATATTGGTTTATCTTAAATGTATATTAGTCTAATGTGTTTTTTGAGATGTTATTTCTTACAGTGCAAGAATTGATGTTATCAAAATGAAGTGCAAAAGTCAAGATCTTATGCTGAGATCCTCCATCTCCATCTACATTTTAATGCTCACTCATGCAAATCAGAGTTTGAAAAGATGAAAGATTTACTCACCAGATGAAGTTGATAAAGATCATGCAGATCGGATGACTTAAAGTGTTTGAAAGATTGAAAGATTGGATTCATCAACTTAGGGGGAGTCTGTTAGTACATTGAAGCTGAAGCAATCCAAAGACTTAGAGTCATCAAGTTGCATAAAGACGAAGACATCTAGAAGCTATTGTCAAGGGGGAGTTTGTTGGTGCATTTCTGTGTGACAACAGCTTACTAGATAGAATAGCTTTGTAGATAGTCGTTTTGTATAACGTGTAATCGTCTTTATTGTAATTAGCGAACCAGTGGTAGGCGAACATGTCCATAAGTGGATATGGGTAGTAGCAAAGATATCCATCTTCGCTAATAGCCCAAGGCCCACGCCCAGTGAGCATGTTTATGTATAAATAGAACAAGTGGGATTAGGGTTAAGAAGTTAGTCAGTTTAGAGTTTGTAGCCATCTAGTTCTTGTGTATGTTGTCTTGAATTGATTGTAATATGTTTATAATCAATAGAAGACGATTTTGTAGTATTCCATTTTGTTCGTTCTTGATTCTTTCATAATCGGTTATTGCATAAACGTTAATTAAGGGATTCTGCAGCTTGGTTAATCTGACCAATCTTGTTACCAATACATTCCATGGACCTACAAATAGGGCTTACACACGTGGTTAACAAGATCCATGAACACCGCCGGTGCATTGGTTAGCCCAAGTGGCATCACCAAAAATTCATAGTGTCCATAGCGAGTTCGAAAGGCTGTCTTGGCTACATCCTCCTCTCGGACTCTCAGATGATGGTATCTTAACCTTAAGTCAATCTTAGAATAGAAACTCGACCCTTGGAGCTGATCGAACAAGTCATCAATACGGGGAAATGGTAGAGGTTCTTGACAGTCACCTTGTTCATCTCCCGATAGTCGATACACATGCGGAAACTCCCATCCATGAAGATATACATGCGGTTCTTAACAAACAGGACTGGGGCTCCCCAAGGTGAAGAACTAGGTCTAATAAAACCCATATCCAACAGCTCTTAGAGTTGGGTAGATAGTTCTTGAAGTTTGCCTGGTGCTAAGCGATATGGTGCGCGTGCAACTGGGGCTGCTCCAGGTGCAAGATCAATTTGGAACTCAACTTGACGAACAGGTGGAATTTTAGGTAGTTCCTCTAGGAACACATCTGGGAAATCACGAACTACAGGGATGTCCTCAATTTTCATTTCAACTTCAGCTCGAGTGTCAGAAATGTTAGCCAGAATGGCTGGATAGCCCTTCCAAATGCACTTCTGGGATTTCAAGAATGAGATGATACCCACCATGGCACCACCACGATCGCCCTTGATAGATAAAAGTTCTCCAATAGGAAGAGGGATACGAACGATATTCTCTTGATAGAATTTCTGCATGATGCTTGGACAACCAGTCTATGCCAACTACAATATCAAAGCTTCCCAGGGTAATGGGTATAAGATCGATGCAAAATGATTGACCATCTAGCTTAAGCCTACAGTCTCAATGGATGTGGGTTGCCTCAACAGGCTTTCCATCAACTAACTCTATAGAATGTGGGGATTCAAGAAGAGTAAGGGCTATCCCTAGGAGTTTGCTAAGTTTTAATGAGACAAAACTAAAGTCCGCACCAGTATCATATAAAACAGAAGCAAGGTTGTCGTTTAAGGAACACGTACCCGTTGCGACATTGTTATCATTTCTGGCTTCTCCCGTGTCGATTACAAACGCTCTCCCGTGAGTCCCATTATTGTTCCCGATGTTGGTGGTGTTGTTGGTGTTTCCATTCCTGTTACCACCAACATTGTTGTTGTTGTTACCCCCGCTATTGTTGTTATTACAATTCCGATTCAGCTGTGGACAGTCCTTCTTGAAGTGATTCTCACTTCCACACTGAAAGCATCCCTTACCATTCTTCTATTGTTGCCCTTGCTGTGGTGCTGGCTGATTACCCTAAATATTAGCCCTGTAATCTTTTGCCAAGTGCCCCCTCCTACCACCCTGTAATTGATTACGGTTATGGTTGCTGCCATTAGTGTCATATTTCTTGTTCTGGTGCCAGATGCATTCTCCCACTTTCTCTTGTTGTCATTTGTACCAGAAGACGAAGCACCACGAGGGGTAGCAGTCCCTCTTCCACCTTCTGATCAGTCAGCTGGTGTGCCAAAGGAATGACCTGCTGAATATTATTCAGGTTAGCAGTAGTGACCATTCCTTTAATCTGGGGTGCCAAACCCTTGATGTACAGCTCGATCCGTTTGTAAGGCAGATTAGAATAATTGGGGCACATCGTAGCCAACTCATGCGATCTAGTGGTATACTTTTCAATTTCCGGCCCCACCATTTTCAAGGTGAAGTACTCAGACTCTAATTTCTGAATTTCATCAACTCCTTAAAGTCAACCCAAGGTGTAGCGTTAGCCACATCAACTCCCAGCATTTGCACTTGAGCATTCCACCATGACAATGTCGCATCCTCAAGTGTACTAGTGGCGTACTTAACCCTATCAGCTTGTGGGCACTTACACATAGCAAAGTAAGACTTAACTTTTTCGAACCACCTAAGCAGTCCGACTGCCCATTCAGAACCTCCAAAAGTTTATGGCTTGTAATCCATAAACGATTTGTAGGTGCAAACTGGAGGGTTATGAGCAGGTTGGCCAAAGCACAAAAAGTAAGGATACGAATGAGATAGAGAGTTTATGGCAAAAGGCTAGGAAAGATGACTAGAGCGAAAAAGCGTTACCAGCTTGAAAAGCTGCTAGGGCCGCAACCACCCTATCGTTGATGAGTACGTTCAATTTCGCTTGAGTCATGTTAATGTTTCCTCTACCATGTCCCCTTTCCGCCATAACAATTCTACATTTACATTATATCCATGAGAAAACAATCATACAATTGTTCACACAGTACAAGTAAACTAGAATATGACATAGATATTAAGTGCGAGAATAAGATAAAGTAGTCGATTGATGATGATGATAATAATAATAATAATAATAATAATAATAATAATAATAATAATAATAATAATAATAATATCAATAAAAATAATATCCATGAAAATCTAAAGTGGTACTCGAGTTCACAACGATTATAAAATAAAATATAAGTCAGTATGCATAAGATACTAAAATAATAAAAATCATTCGCCGTCACGGTCCATGGTAGTGCACGAATCTCCGTTCTCACTCTCGATCACAATCTCGAAAGGATCCTCTTCTTCCTTTTCCTCAACTTGTTGGAGTTCATTCCCTTGAATTCCGACCTCCTCGTCGATTGGTTCCTCTTCTGGTTCTTCCCAACCCTGCCCCAAGGCCTTCAAAAGCATGTTACGAACTGTGTTTAATTCTTGTCTGGTAGCTGTCAAATCCTGTCTAGTGGCAGTTAACTCCTGCCTAGTCTCTGCTGAATCCTGTCTAATCACAGCCAACTCTATAAGCAATTGGCCAATCCGACCCTCCATATGCTCAAAACGCTTATCCGCGTGCTTCCTCCACAGCCTAAAATGTTGGACAACAATGTAAGCATTGTCCAACTCTGTATGAACATGCCTCACTAAGCCTGCTAATGACCTCTCCCATGAGTCAAGTATGGGAGGTACCCTATCTAGCACCCCATATCCTATAACCCAAGAGTGCAACATGTTGGGATACCAAACCCAACGGTTAGTATCCCGATATGGATCCTGTGATAAAGCTTGCTGCCCCTCGTTAGCATGATAAGAGTAATAGTTATGAGAAAGATTCCACAACGTTTTCTGCAATACGCAAGATGAGTATACGTATTCAAAGAAAGTAATCAATTGTGCACTAAGGTTGTGAGTGTAATTAATGCAGTGCATATCCTATGATGATTCTAGAATAGAATGCAATTCCATGTTCACCATAACCAATGGCTCTGATACCAATCTGTCACACCCTCAAATTTCCACTTGCAGGGTTTACCGCGAGGCGCGTGACACACCAGGATCCCATAGCCATAAGTGACATGAACGACTCTAAATGCCCAAACCATTTAGTTCGTTATCAAAAATCAAGTTTAAAAGTCAACCATAAGTTTTAAGAAAATGCGAAAGCATAATCAACAGTTAAGTAAATAGTTATGCGCAAAACAAACGCGCCCAAACCAAAACAAAAACAAGTAAATGATGAAAATAGTTTAAAGTGTTCAATATCCCATGATAACATGATGCATGACCTAAGCGTGCTCCAATCTAGTGACCTGCAAATGCATGCTAGCGTGTGTCAACATAAAGTCGGTGAGTTCACAAGATAAGTAAAGTTAATTTTTAGTTTCCAAAACTAGTAACCACTAGTTCATCGCATGCCAAGGGTAGTTAACCCATACAAGAAAACTAGACACTGGTAATACTGAACTGCTAAGTAACGTGCACTCACAACAGTGAGCAAAAGAGCTTCCCATCATTGCCTATCAACAATGATAATGTGTTAAGTCACAGTTCACGCCTGGCTTCCAGCACGGTGTGAGGTTTGTTAAAACTAATAGAGCTATCAACTAGTAACCCGTTTGCCAACCCGGCAACTCATTCGGTATAAAGGTAGGATTTCAGTGATAGATTGTGTCATTTAGTTCATCAAGGACAAAAGTTGTGAAACTAGTAAAACCCGATTCACCCCGTGAATCCATGTATCCCAAAACCCGGGATAGAATATTAGTCCCAAACCAGACTAGAAAAGTAAGTAAGTTGTCTCAACCAAAGACGCATGCTTTTGAGAAAACGAGTAGTGAAACTCACCTTAGGTTGCACCTAAATCCTAACTTCACAAATAAGGACGTGCTACCGACTCCCTATTATATGTGCCACTATGTGAGTATATGTGTATACACGATACACCACATAACTCGTTTGTCCAAGATGTTAATTTATGCGAAAACGTTTAAGTGACACCTACTGTAACTAAATGCCCAAGTAACCTTACAAACCCGTTGGAGAACATTATGTTTAGCATTCGTCATACACGTTATTTACATCTCATATAAGTGTACATGCAAGTTCAAGTCAAACTCAAGTCATACAAGACTCCAAATAAGCACATATACATATGTCATAATCTGCGTTTTCAGGATATATTATGAACTACTGAAACGATTTTATTAAAAATACCTACACAACGAATTAGACTCCCAATATTTTACTGAATATTTCTAGTAGTCCATTCATCATGCCTCTATTTTTATTTCTTAACGAAACCTTGTTAAAAAATTATGAAAAATCAATTATTATAACTAGGTTCTGAAAACTTTCACATCAAGTCAGTTTACCAAACAAATTCTCAAAAATCGTGTATTCATCCAAACGGGATGAATCCACCTGGAAACGCCGAATTATTCTCATATCAACCTACTGACCAAATTTCATGACCTAACTGTTTATAAAACTCGAGTTACACTCGATTAAAGTTGACCTAAGTTTTAATCCGAAAATCAGTTTAGACCTTTAATCGAATAAAATTCCTAAAACATATCAAACGACAACCAAATCGCATGAGCTTACGCATTCCAAAAATCTAAGACCACGTACGACATTCTCATACTAAGAAAGAATCAAAACTGATAATTTGAGGCCAAGTTACAGAGCCTACAAGTCAATACATGCAATCTGTCCCATTTTAAACATGCAATAATCTCAACTATATCAAACCCTAGGCGTATATTATCGACCAAGAACATCAAATACACATCCTACACGACTCATCATACATTATAATGATCAAAAAAATGCAAGAATCATCATAATTAATATCATCTATAAACCCTAGATGTTTAACAATCAACAATATACACTAACATGCAAACATAATCATATAACCATTGGAAAACCCTATGTTTAACATGTTAATCTTTAAGAAAACTCATGTTGTGATTATTATAAAGTTATATCAGACCTGGACAAACCTTTTTATGGTGTTTTATAGAATAAAAAATAAGGTTAAACACAAGAGATTTGATAACATACCGAAAGCTCTTCGTTTAGGTGATAAGACCCAACTAAAGCTCAAAAACTTGATTGATTTTGATTATGGTAGAGGTTATGGGGTATAATATTCGTATGGTGGCTTCTAGGGACGATTCGGGTTGTGATAATGAGAAGTATGGGGCTTAAGATCGTTTAAATAATGAATTAAAGTCGGTTTCCCGAACCAGCACCCGCAGAATGGCCGTTCATATGGCCCCGTTTCAGGCGGGCCAGTTTTGCGTATTGCATGTTTTCTTTGATATAATTGTTATTTTGGACCATACCAAAGCTTAACCCCAGGTTTTTAGACCCCAACCATCATATTGTTTCATCGGTTACGATTTTGATGACACATTCGGTTTAAATAACATAATCACACAACAATTCACACATAGTTTCACATAAACACGTAATTGCAAATAATATCAAACCATTAATTCACAATTATCTATTTTCTCAATTCACCAACGTTGAGGGTTCGATATTCGTGTACGTGGTTCGGTAATTCCCTGAATTACCTTTTTATGCAGTTACTAGCCTATAACTGTGCCACGTGTGACTCATCTAACTAACCCTAGTTAAGTAACATGCTGTGAATGTAAGTAAAGTTAACTAGAGTTTAGTTAAAATAGGAACCTGAAAATGCGGGGTGTCACAAACGCTATTATAAAATTTAAATGGACTCGGCCTAAAGTCCACCAAAACACAAGGTAACTGCCAGCAGTTGTAAAACTGCTGGATAGTGATTTACAAAACAGCTAAAATACATACCAAAGCTAAAACAAATGGATTATAGTGACTTACAAAACAGCTAAAATACATACCAAAGCTAAAACAAATGGATTAAATAGCTGATGTAAACTAGTATTTGTCAATCCAGCCCTTCAATCCCAGCTGTTTGACTGGTTGACTCCTTTAATTTTAGTATTGAGTTTTGTCTTTGTGTGTGACTCGTTAAAAAATTTAGAAGCCTGACATCGTTGCTCGAACCTCCCATAGTTAACTTAGACGCTGAATTACGATGAGGTCCAATTTTGAGACACCAATGCAGCTATTATAAAATTTAAATGGACTCGGCCCAAAGTCCACAAAAACACATGATAAACACCAGTCAATGATCTGACATACCATTTTTTATCACCGAAAGGAACGCCGATGGTCAATTACTCATGAACTTCTCACATACCAAAACGCAATCCAGCTTGCTCAGTTTTATATCCTGATTATCAGAAATATAAGTAAATTTCCCTTTCGACATTCTATATTGCAAAAAACCCGCAATGAAATCATTAAAAATGGCTATGGAGTTTGAATCAAAGATCGAGTTAATCCGTTCTTCTGGGCATCAGACGTCGTTAAAATCCCCAAGAGCGATCCACAAACGAGTTTATCCCACAAATCTCTTCTCAAAACTTGATCATTGAGTGCATATATGTTATTAATGTTCACTTTATCATTCACACCCATAATGGAACCCGAGGTCAGCAAAAAATGTTGATGCTTCAGCACCATGTCCACAAAAAAAAATGCTAGGATCCCAAACTAAGGCCAAACCACCAGATCTACCCACAGCGTCAACAGTAACCACTTTGAACCTGTTTCTTCCCCTAAAAACGGCCGAAAAATGTGTCAGGACTATTCGCTTGGTGTGTCTCTTGAAGAGCCAGAAAGAACACTTTGACTCGGCTTTCACCCTCCGAACCCAACCCGGTTTATCAATGCCCGAAACCCCCCTGTTGTTTAAAGAAACAAAATTCATTTATAACTAATTCATCTCCTATTCCCCCTAAATAAGCTTTCTCAATTGGTTACCAAAACCATCCAAATGAATTCCCAAACATTCACCGAAGGACGTTGTCTCACCCACCTGTTTCTCTAAATCCACTAAATCTTCATCCTCAGCCAAATCTATATACCATTCATGGGACTCGTCTCCCTCACAATGGTCGACCCCTCTATTGCCCTATGATCTCTTACCAGTAACTCTCCCCATAGGCTTTAACTTAGAAGTTTTGAGAATGATATCGTTGAGATTGAGAGGATCCGAATTCACCTCCCCGTTTAAGTCTGATAAGGGTATGTTGTGAGATTGACACTTTTTTACTTCTAGACTTGTCTCAGGGCCTAATAGTAACATAAGGGAGCCTAGTAGGAGTCTCCATATTGTGGGCCTAGTCCGAAATTATGCCCTACTCAATATTTTCAATGTTAATGTTATCCACAACCAAAGTACATGGGTCCCCCTTATAAGTCTCATACCTATAAGCATGCACGTGGGCAGAAATATTCTGGGGAGTAGTAGGAGAAACATAACTATTTTCCATGCACGTCCCACCAAGACTCGACCCTTCCTCTACCACTAACCTTTCGTCTTCCTCCTCGCATCTTACAACCATTGACTTTAATTTTTGACCAATCGGACGGGCCATTTTCGGCTTAGCATCACCCACGAAAGCCAAAGTACAATTTGATCTGATTTCTTGTATCCGAACCTCAAAAAACAAACCCTGCCATTTCAATTTGACATGCTTATCGACCAGAGCCACATAATTCACCAAAATTGCCATCTTACTTTACGCTAAATTGCCATCAGTCTTCGACATCTTTCCCCGATCTGGTTAAAAACATGTCGATCCCATAGACAAATAGGGACCCCTGTGACTCTAATCTAGGCCACTCTATCAAATAAAGGTGCATTCCCATCCCAAATGTACAATCGCAAAAATTATTCAGACCAAAACTCAAAATGTGAATTTAGGAAGTCCTGTGCTGCATCACATGGTTGAAAACTTAGCAACACCTTCAACCCTCCAACATATTTTAATTCGAAATTCAGGTGCCAAACCATTGAAAGGATACCAAGGAAACTGTCCAGGATAACCAAATCCGTAACTTCACCTATAAGAGAGTAGAACTCCCGTTTAGCTTGAGCGGCCACCGATGGGAGGTCAATCACCGACCCCCCTCTATTCAGAATTCCATCTCCCACTCCAGTGACAGCATCCCTGAAATATCCCGAGTTTTCCGACGGACCCTAAGTAACACAGTTTGAAGCCTCTGGTAGTTTGGTTGATAGGTCGAGCCTGTCAAATACCGATGGAGCCATCTGCGTTATTTGATTGGCGAACTTATTCCCGTCCCTTTGGAACTTGGCAATGCTCACTGACACGACCACCCCATCAATCGACACTCCCTGCAGCCTTTTCACCCAGTCCTCAACATCCTTAACCCCTTTAAATATGATGAAGCCAAATCTGTTCCCAGCTCCATCCCTCTTCCACGGAACAAAAGCATCGTCTAACGAATCAAAGTGTTAGAATGCTTTCCACAACACGTCCCCGGAACATACCTCTGGGAGATTTAAAACGAAAAAAGTTGTGGAGTTCCTCAGTCTTCACCTTCATTATGTCTTTCTTGCTTAAACCAGTTGTCAACTGTTATCTTCCTTGTATCTATTGTGACGGAACTTAGCTTGTTCTTCTTCTTTCCTTCATGAGTTGACTATATCATTTGTACGGCTCAAAAATTAAAATGATTAGAAATATTCATTATTATTATTCTCGCTCTCCTCTAACATTATTTTTATTTATTTTTTATTCTTTTATTTTTTTGCGTCACCCAGATTCTATAATTTATCAAGACACAATAATAATACATCAACTGCTCACACCGCATGATCAAGGTTACATGGATTATTTGAATTTCAGATAATAACAAATTGACAAAGGAAACCACTTGTCGGGTTCTTTAGAAAGATTGTAGAGAGTGCAACGACTCAGATATATACGTATGTGGTGTTGATACTCATTGAAATAAATTGAAATAATATTCACAATTTTTTTATTATTATTTTTATTTTTTAGAAGACTTGCAATACCCTGTTACCTTAATAGTTAACCAAGTTTCAATGAAAACTTTAGTGAGTTAAATATGTTTTTTTAGAAACTATTTATAGGTAGCTATATAAATAGATAATAGATTTGTTTATAATCACATATATTGATTATTGATAGATTTGTTTATGACAAACCCTAATTCGGTTAAAACAATAGATATTTTATTATTATCATATTCTCTGATTTTGTATATATCAATCCTGGACCACAACCCTAATCCTTTGTTTAAGCCAACTGGTGTTAATTAGTTACTTTTTTTTTCATATGTGATTTTTTTATTCGGTTTCACTAATATTGAGAACCACAAACGGTATTAGCTTGTATTGGATCAAAGGGTCCACTATGTGTACTAATAGTTGCACTGCAAAAATCTTGATTAATGAGTAGATTACTGGTCCCATTCAATACATGAGACGTGCGATTCACCTTTTAACTTAGACCATTGGGTGTGGTAGCAGGGAGGGGATCAGTGAGGTGCCACTTCATCGTTTCACCAACGGTAACACCTCCAACCCCCCCCCCCCCCCCCAAACCCATGTGATTTCGGTGAGCCCAGGGGATTCTCCCCTCCCTCTCCGTTTGCTTTCTCGTTTGACCGTTATGCAACGTTCCACTTAAAAAAAACGTTTCTTTAAAAACTCCACAAACACACCATTTTATCTCAACATTTTATCAAAAAAATAATTAAATTCCGACCAGAGATGGGACGGGCGCCGGAGATGTGTGTGTGTGTCTGGTTTTAGAGAGAGAAGAGAGAGAGAGGGAGGGAGGGAGGGATAATTTCCCTCATTTTGAGGAGGAAAACGGGGAAATAGGTGGCGCCGATGTGAACAAGGAGGAAGAGAGAACGGGGAACCACACCCCTTGGTCTTATATGGCTGAAAAACAAAATTAGTATTAGACTTTTTAAAGTACTTAAAATATAAATAATATGAGACGTGCTATTAACTGTTTTAAGTTAACTATATGGCTGAAAATAAAATAAATATTAGACTTTTTAATACCATTTCATTTCTTAAACTTGTCAAGTTACATCAAAATAGATGGTAGATGAGCAACAAGCTGCGCCGCTACCCTTTTTTGAATCGCGAACCCTAATCTACTAAATACAAACCCATGCTCCCCTGGAGATGAACTATTGCTGTGGATAACCCGTTGAACCCTGGTCAAGAAATTAATAGCTTCTGGTGCAAGGGAGCCGAATGTATCAAAAGCCAAGGGGACAAAAACATGTTGGTTCTCTGTACAAGCTTTAGCGTGCTTATCTACTTTCTTTGATTCCGCCTTTCTTAATGCTTGTTCTGCTACAAACCCGTTTTTTCTTAAACCAGCCAAATGAGATACTCCCGTCAGGTCCACACAAGCATGTTTCCCCTTGGCTCAACCAAAGACGAGCAGATCCGCTATCGCAGAGTATATTTTAACAATCATAAAATATAATTATATAAATATAAATATGAATTACAGTTAAAAAAAACTGGATTAAAAAATAGATCAGCTGCTCTTTGAAGTTCAGTCATTTTCACATTTTCCATCTCGAACAGATGCCGAAATGTATTTTAGTTAGCGTGCTTGGGTAGGATCATAATGCACGGCCTATCATAGGTCCACATTTGGTAGAATTTGTAATGATTTGTGTTTGGCTCGTGTGAGTTGGCGGTAGTTAAATATCTTTAATATTATTGTTGTTATATAGACACTTGCTTGAAGTATTCTTTAAATAAAAATACTTTTACCCTAAAAATAACAAGAAGAAAGAAGCAAATTAAAGCCATCTAGAAGGTTGATATGGCCATCCTAAAAACACACCTGAACCAACAAAAAGATGCAGCAAATCTAAGCTTTAACCAACCCAAACTACCATAACATCCACCACATGATTTATATATATATATGATCAACCATGATCCACCACTTTAAATTTAGAGGTCTAAGAGCATTCACAACCCGGGAACCAAATTGATGTGAGTGTGTCCATCAAATTATATGGGGTGAGTGTAAGTGGTTGTGAGTGGAGGATATAGAGAATATTTGGTGGAAACACTTTTTTCTTTAAATATGAAAAGTTACTGTTCACCCCTAAAAATATTTTAATATTTTTGGAAGTGGTTGTGAGTGAGGAGAGAGAAAATATAATGATAAAAGTATGAAAAAGTATTAATATTTTAATTAGGAGAGAGAAGATTTAGAGGTTGAGTGGTGATTTTTAGTGTAATGTGATAATAGTAAAACTTCAATAACTATCCCAATATTCAAACTAGTAATATAACAATAACCAACACTATAGTAGATAATAAACTCAGCTAACATAAACTACGATCGACAACAAGCAAGTAGCTTACTTTTCTCAAGGACAATGTTCAAATGAAGATAAAATTTTAACTTCGAAAGATAAAATCGTGTTATTGCAATGAAGATGATTGCAAGATAATAGACTAACAGCTTAAAGATACTCATAGATTTGGTATATCCTGAAAAAATATCTTATGGATATACAAAAACAGAAGGAAACTAATAGATTATATATATCTAGTATGATGTAATTTGTATTTATTGTGATTATCCCTTACCAGAGTTAGGAGATAACTTTGTATTATATATACCATTACAATCAATGAGATAGGCACGGGTTTGAATCCTTTCAGAAATTTTGAAGACCAGAAAATGCTTTGGCTATCAATACAAATGTGTGGTCCTTCAAGAGACATCAAAAACACAACACCACAGTCACAAATTTAGCAACATCACTTTTCTAAGCTTTTGTGAGGTTTTGGTTTTCTTCGTGGTCAGCAGTCTTTTCATGATATATAGGGTTACCATGGAGCTCCAGTTGTGTGGTTTTAACTGAAAATTGGCTTCCTATTCTTTTTGTAGGCCACTGGCCACATATGTTGTTCATTTTCCTCATCTAAAGCTTCATAGAATTTTCTTTGTTATAATAAGTAAAATGTGATTGAACATACTTAAACTAATGTTGAATGACAAAAGCCAAACAGTGAAGCAGTTAGCACCAATGGATCACTAATAAAATACCTAAAAACTTTCCTTCTATTATCTAAATTAATCATGATTAAAGATTGTTTATTTTAGTCACAACAAGACCCCAGCTTCAAAAGTGCCCTACACTTACAAAAATCAAAATAAAAAATGACAAAAAAATGCACTTCTTGTTACAACTATATAAATTGTTGCTATTATTATAGCATTGTTGATAATAAAGTATTTGTGCTATGATAACACCAGCAAGATAAGAAAGATCAAATCATAACAACACAGATCAGAAAAAAAAAAAAAAAAAAGAAGATCAAGAAAGAACCAGCAAGAATGGCAAAAAGAGATCACACAACTCAAATCTAGATATGAACAGTTACTGGTACTTGAACATTAAGGGCATATATGTTCTTGAATATTAAAAACCACACAAAAGACTACTTCACAGAGTTTATAGCGAACCGAATTTATCAACATGTACTAGAACTAGAACCCTCAGATGTACTCAAGAGTTGTTCTAGCAAATCAGATCCTAAATCCTCAAAAACCACAGGTGTTTTTGGGCACACTTGGTTCTTACTGTTTCTCCTACTTTTCGACATTCTTCTCGCTCTATGAGTCTCTTTTATGGCTGCTGCTGGAGAAGATCCATCTTTGTAGCTTTTTCCTTTTAAAGACTCCTTCACTCTCTCAATTGGAAAGTTGAGTTGAGCCAAGGCACCCCTCATCGAAAATGCCGCTTGATCATAAATCAAAGCGGCTTGTTCAGCGCTATCAAACGTCCCTAGCCATACCCGAATCCCATTTCTTGTTGAATCCCTTATCTCAGCAGCAAACTTTCCCCATGGCCTTTCTCGGACGCCAATGAACCGCTTTTTCGGTGTTTCAGGCTCTTCTTCTGGCTTTGAAGTCACTTGTAAGGTCTCCTCCTCATTGTGTAAGGTTTTGTTTGGATCTGGATCAGGTGAATGCTCGTAGTGGTTGTCGCTACGATCTGGGAAAGCGAAGTTTTCTTCTTTTATGTTGATGTCTGAAAGCATATGGTGAGAGAACAAAAGCTCATCCCATGAACAAGGATATGTTGGGAAAAAATCTAGATTGGGATATGAAGACATTGGTGAAGACTGAAGAAGTTTAGATTTTTGAGAAGATTAGGGGATGACTTTTAAAGTCTTAAAATTTGAAGTGGTTGTCTATGGGTCCAACGTGGTACACCTTGTTTGCCTTTACAAGTGGATGGAGTTTTAGCAACGTCAGTCACCCTTGTCTCTATTTATAGTTAAGATTCCATAAAACATACTTATATGATATTTATGGTTTAACTTTATACACTATTAGCATCTAACTAGAATTGCATATAAAGTTGGTTATATGTATTAACATATCCCTGAATATACACGAGGCAATTTGCAAGGGTTAAATTGCTATTCAGAATTCCAAAATTAACTAAGCAAGCAAGTAGACAAAGTTTTGAAGTGATTTTGTGTGAAACCCTCTAGTGTATGTAGATCTCAAGACTCAGTGTGACACTTTCATCTACCTAACAAATTCTATGAAGTTTGTGATCAAAACAAATTCTAGATGGATGTCATTATAGATATTCTAGAAACCAGACAAAATTTGTATCATCGTGATCAATAAGAGTTTCAATATAACAAGCGATAATTGCTCAGAAGGCTAAGGCTACCGGGTGTGGAGACAACCCAAAGCGGAGGACAACCCTCCATGTCACCTGCCACATAAGCAAGGAGGGTTCTCCTTTTTGAGACAACCCAAGGGTGTGGAGACCCCCCCCCCCCCCCCCCGCCCCTTTTCAAAAAAAAAAAAAACAGAAGAGCATGGCCCGTCCTCCTCGTCCCGATGAGAACGTTTGAGACGGGGACAACTCTATGGGGCGGTGTAGCTCGTCCGAGACAGACCAGGACACCACCCTATACCCTTCAGTCTAAGATCTTTGGCACTGGACGTCTGGACCATGCAGGCTTTTCATGTTAACACCTGATCCTTTTCTTGGTTTTAAATAAATTCAGATGTTTTATGTGAACCAAATATTCTGATGGAAAAAGGAAGTCTTCGAAATTCAAATGGGTTGAAGATGAAGTTTGTCTTTGTTTAATTACTGTGTTGTTAGGCTAGTGGGTGTGGAGACATGAAAAATTTATGTCTCAATGCCACCTAGAACAAGACCCATGTTCTCATTTTTGGGACATGGCAAGGGTGTGGAGACACCACAAGATTCATGTCTCTTGCATTATATATTTAATTAATTTTTTTAATTTTATAATAAACAATAAAAAACAAATAATATAAACTCATCAATAACCTCAACTCTCCTTCTTCCCCTCTGCAATTCTAAAACCCACCCACCGGAAACCACCGTACCCTTCATACACTGCATCCGCCACTGCTACCACCACCACCACCACCGAAAACCACCTCCTCCCCTGAAACCCACCACCACCGATACCCACCTCCTCATCTTCCCTGAAAACCACCACCACCGATACCCACCTCCTCCTCTTCCATGAAAACCACCACCACCGATACCCACCTCCCCCTCTCCCCTGTATATATAAAAAAAAAAGCATTTTTTTAGTTGACCGTTGCAAAAGCAACGAATATAATATTCCAACTGGCGAAAATAAAAAAGGATGGTTTGTGATTGGCACGTCCCGGACGTCTCTAGGGCGACGGGGGAGACGAGAACGGGGGTGGGGGAC
The DNA here is from genome assembly GCA_032199755.1 of Ambrosia artemisiifolia. Lineage (NCBI taxonomy): Eukaryota > Viridiplantae > Streptophyta > Magnoliopsida > Asterales > Asteraceae > Ambrosia > Ambrosia artemisiifolia. Next base: position 25,269,832 of record CM063516.1, on the reverse strand, counting down.
GGTGTGTGGGACGAGGACGTGAGGAAAAAGGTGAGACGGGATGGTGGGGCGTCTCCGCACTACCGAGCCTTAGGTATAGACAATTAATAGTATTTGGATTTACCATAAGGCACTTGGCCTAGTGGTACAAACTTGTTACATAATTTTTGCCTTTTTTAGTAACAAGGGTTCAATACACATGGTAGACAAAAAGATGTATTCATTTTTTTAAATGACAAATATTACGTCTACTCTTTTTTATACCAATTATACATAACTTTATACCTCCACTAAATGAATAGTGTTGCCACAACTTCTTTTCCTTTTTTTTTACAAACACTTATTTGTTAATATAAAAATATATGATTTTATAATAAATAACAAATGGGTTGGTGGTGGAGTGGTTTGTGGTGCATTTGTGTTCCCTAAAGTCTTAAGTTCAAATCATGGGAAGTGCAAGTTTTTTTTTTTTAAAGGTCCAAACACTTTTTTAATATATGTTTTCTATTGTTTAAAGTCTTAGGTTCGAAACATGGGAAGGGCAAGGGGGGGGGGGGTCGATTTTTTTTATTTACAACACGTTATTAAGTAATAAATACAAATATATCCATGTTTGTGTGAGATGTCGTTTTTAAATTTGGATACGACAAAATTGTAAGGTGCGGAACGCGCGCCTTTAAACACACTAGTTAGTTTTAATGTTGCTCTTGCCCACGTTAAAACCCGAGACCTCCCGTCTAAGAGGGTTTTAGGAGTAGAACTAGAGAGTGTGTAAGTTGTCGTTCTAAAATATAGGTTTAGAGTTATTGGGTTGGTATATTCTTTGTAATGTGCGCATAGTTTTATGTATGTATGTATGTATATGTATATAGGGTAGGGTTCCTGTAGGAAAATTGGTTTGTGTGAGAAGTGTAGGAAGGATTCAAAATGGATATGTATGCATCATTTTTTTTGGATGTATTCATGATGTTTTGGATTGTTTTGCTTAGAAAAACAACAAACATAACAATTAATAACCGAAAACAATGTATTTTAGGCTTAAAACTTAAAACACTATCTCAAGAACATTTAAGAAGAGTGTTTTAAGTAATTATTAGGGTGTTTTATCTATAATTTAAATTTAATGACTATAATACATTGGATTGTGTTTTAAATTATTGTATATTGTTGTGTTAAGTGTTTTTCAACCCAAAACATTATTCTAAAATAAAAAACATGATGGCTACATGTCAATTCTTAATCCTTCTCACACTTCTAAAACAAACCAATTTTCCTACAGGATTCTCTACCTATATATATATATATAGTGAGATTCAGTGGGGAACCTAAAAAAAGTGGGGAACTAGGAAACCATTCATTTATCATGTTAAACATATCATAAAAATTCAATTTAAACATATAAAAATTTATTTTTTTTTCAAAAACTTTGTAGGAGCTTTGCATTTAATGATATGAATAAGTTTTTCCAATAAAAAGTAATAATTTTTGTAAGAAAATTATTTTTTACCTTTTTTAACTTGTTTAAGCATTTTTTTTTACGTTTTGTAAGTACATTATTTGTATGTCCCCAGCTAGTGATGGGTCATTATAGGTCGTTTGCTAGGTTAAGCGAGCTGTTTGTAGCTAGTAAATATGACTAAGGGCATTTTTGTAGGAAATCACACGAGTATGAAGATTATACACGACTAGTTTTCAGGGCGACTATGAAGATTATACACGCTAGCTTTGCTAGTCGTGTGGTTTTCCAGAAGAGTATGAATCATACTCGTGTGTCGAATTGCTAGTAGCCCCATGGGTCTGGGTTGACTAGCTGGGCCTATAAATAGGTGCATTCCTTGCCTTAATCATTAGAGTTGTTCATTAGTTCTTTCTAGAGAGAAAACTTGGTGTTTTGATGATCAGATTGTATTTGTAACACTCGAGCTCTGTTTAATATAATCTTTATCATTGAAAACCAGATCCGAACAACTCGTCTTTGTGTGTTTGATGTTTCTTGTTTCTTAAACCACAAACCGAGGATTCTGCACTCGTTTCGTGTCAAACCCGTGGTATCCGGATCATCCATGACGGTCCTAAAAGTGGTATCAAAGCCGAGGCTCATATCACGGGTGTTTTGTAATAAAAACTGATTAAAATTGTTGTGTTTTCAGATCTGAATGTGTTTACGAAAGTTTGAAACCTATTTTTTATATAAAAACCCCACTTTTTCATTGATTTGGATAATGTTTTGTTGTTAAAAACATGAATTTTTTATTGGGTTTTGCTCCAAAAGTGTTTTGGAAACTTTCCTAATAATCTGATCATCAAAAATATCAATTTGAGAGAGATTTGAGCAAAACGGCTAATTTTCGTGAAGAATTAGCCATCAGATCTGCAGGATACGACTGAGTTCCATAAACCAAGTCGGGTATACCTAATCGCCCCCTAAAACCCAGTGAGTGAGGGTCAGGTGACACTTTTTATGGACTGAATTATGTATAAAAAGTATTACAAGGTAGTTTTTTTAACATACCACTATATCAATAGTTAGGACTAAGAAATGATCAATCAAGTGCCGGTTCCTTCCACTCCACGACCTTCAATCTTCCTAGCAATGTGGTGTAGAGGTTGTTTGTGAGTTGTGGGTTCGAAATGGGGTTCGGGTGAGGGTGGTTTGGGTTCAGCCGAGGGGTCTCCAAGGGATAAGTGTAGCTTCCAAGTGTTAGTGAGTTTGAGGGATGTTGTTGTGTAACTCTCTTGATCTCTTGTTCTCTATATATAGTCGAGAGGGATGAGAAAGGCCATGGTTGATTGGTTTACAAATGTGGCAAGTCAACACCTTGCTTTTGTGGAGTGAAAAGACTAGTATCCTTCTATGTGAAACTAGTTGACCCTTGTGCCTTGTGTGTTTATGTAGGGTGTGTTTCGGCCGCTATATCATGGAGAAAGGGCAAAATGGTTTTGGCAAGTCAACAAGGTGTGGATGACCAAGTGTTTTATGTTGTTGCTATGTTAGTATAAGGCCTAGGAATTTGAAATGTGAGGATAAGAATGGTGAGGTGGTTGTGAGTCTATGTATGTCGTATGTGTGTGTGTATAAGATGAATGAGAGTTGCTTCTACCAAGGGTTATACATATATGTTTCTAGCCGACCTTGGAACTTGAAATGAGGATGTTAGGGTAGTCAACCCAGCATGGTAATATGTGATGGGTTTGCTAGAGTCCTAAAATGGTGTAATGTATGTTGATGGGTGTAGAAATGGCTACCATAAGACAGATCAAAGCCAGAACACTAGTAATCCTAAACATGTTTGGTAGATGTGTTGTGTTTGGATGCAAATATTGGGGATATATAAGACAATGTAGCATGTTAAATCTGCTGAAATCAAGAGGGTTGGTGTTACATGTCCTTCATGTGGGGTGGTACATCTTTTTTTATTTGCTTTATTTGATCCCTTAGATATAACTTCAAAGACACTTTTGGTAGTTATACTGCACGTTTCATTTCATCATTGGTCATCTTTCCCTATCAACTTAACGCGATGATGCAAAACGTCGATTTAGGTTGGTATCATAATGTTGCATACCACTTTTAGATATAATTGTTGAAACTTAAAACAAACTAAAAGTTTGGCCAAAGAGACCATGGAAATAATGAAAGTGCAAAAAGCCGAAGTCTGGGGCCGGTGACCCTCTCTCTCTCTAACTTTCTCTCTCTTCGTTCTCAGCTCTCTCTCTCTCTCTCCTCTGGTGTCCCTTTCATCTAACAGATCTGCTCCTCTTTCTACCTAGTGACCGGGTTTGTGTGTGTGTAGATAATATGGGTATGGGTGGGTGGTTTGGGGTTTGTTTCTGCCGGTGTTCCGCCGTGGAAGGTGGTGGCCGGAGCCACCCGACTCCTTTCTTTCTTCAGACTCCCTGTCTCTCTCTCTATCATATATGTGTGTGTGTTTAATAAAAGAACAGGGAAAGGGGTGGGAGGTTTGGGTTTAAGAACAATGTAAGGTTTGATGGTTTTCACAAAACCATCTATATTCTTGTGAGTGAGGTGTCACAAGGTTTATAAAAGGTTTACATTATTGCTAGCTGGTGTGATTAATTATCTGTTTTGTGCTTTGATTGGGTTGGTTTCTTGTCTAGTAATTTGTGCTGCAATGCTATTAGTGGCAGTTGGTAAAATTTTGGTGTGATTGTAATATATAAATTTTATGATGGATTTGGTATGAATGCCGCTTTATGTACCGTTGGTAAAAGAAGTTAGTTATGGCTCCTTACACAGTTTAATCAAAATTGGTGAATTTTAGTGTCTCTTAACATATGCAACAATATGTCTGATTTGTTTTTTTTACCAGTATGTGCATGTTTGTATGAGTATTATAATGTGTGGAATGTATGTTTGCATCTGTTTCCTATATTGCGTCTGTTTCGTATGTAACAACAGAACTAAGTTGGTATAATTAGTTACCGATTTTTTTACCAGATACAAAGGTTTGATTTTTTTATTTTTCATGAGGTACACATGTTTTACTTTCAACAGCAGTTGCATATGTTAATCAATAAAAAAGTCACTTATTTTTTTTAACAGATACAAAGGTTTGAGTTTTTGACTTTGATGAGCTACACATGGGATGAAATCTATGTTTGCATTTGTTTCGTATGTAACAACAGAACTAAGTTGGTATAAATTAGCTTTCTGATTTTTTTTACCAGATACAAAAGGTTTGATTTTTTGACTTTCATCAGTTACACATGGGATCAAATCTATGTTGCGTCTGTTTCGTATGTAGCAGCAGAACTAAGTTGGTATAAATTAGCTTCTGATTTTTTTACCATATATTGATTAAAACAAAAGTCACTAATCATGGGATCAAATCTATGTTTGAGTCTGTTTCGTATGTAACAGCAGAACTAAGTTGCTATCAGTTTCGTATGTTTGATAATCTTGATAACTAAATGGATAAAAAAATGTTTGTTTGTATCAGTTTCGTATGTTTTTTTGTAATCCAGACAGGGGGGGGGGCTTTCCATGTAAATTGATGATTTTTGTTTTATTTATGCAGGTGAGCATATTTTTTGCATTAAAGATGAAGACGATTATCAAGAATGAAGTGTAGATAATATTTTTTATTTATGATAGTTTTTTAGCATTTGTCGATTTGTAATGACCGTTTTGTTTGTTTTTATCACTTTGTAAGAAACAATTCTTGTTTACATTTGAATTTTTTTTGATCTATAAAGTTTTTAATTGATTATATACAATCTATGTGTTTTAACGTATGCAACCAAAAATCACATATTAGACCAGAGTCTGTGCATTTTTAAAGTACTCAACACTGCATGTGTTACATATGTAACATGACGTGCTGACAGATTTAGAACAATGGTCACAAAAGTATGAGAGAGATGATGTGACATGTGTGGGGTCCACTTGTCATATGTGCTTTTCAGAAAAATGACAATTGACCATTATGCCCTTTTTTGTCATCTAGCTTAATAAATCTATTAAAATAATCTAGAATGAATCTTGACCATCCATCTACTTTGATCAATGGCTCACAATGAGTTTACAAGGTTTTCTCAATTTGGGTGGGTTTTTATTTTAACCATCCCGCATGTATATGAATGTTTGTATCCACCAAAGTCCATCCCCACACATGTATATCTCTATGTATGTAACCAGAATCACATCCATACATAATTCTTTTGATTAAACATCTTATATACAATATACATACATATTCCTTTTATTATTACTCATAGATTGGGTCTTCTTAGGATGGAGCAACATTGGTAAAGGATAGATGCTGTGGAGTAATGGCTCAATTAGTGTATGAGATGGTTGTGGTTTCAAGCATGTATATAGTGGTTAAGGTTGTAGGTGATGGATTGATGGTAGAGATGGAGTGCTGTTAGTGAAGGTTTAGTGGCGGTCAAAGCTCGGGTCAAGGGTGTAGACCCGATTAACTGGTGGTCGGTGATGGTGGGCTGGTGGCTGATGTTTATGGTGGGAGAGAGGTGGTAGTGGCTAATTATTATGGTGGAAGAGATGTGGTAGTGGCTGGTGATTATGGTGGAAGAGAGAGAGTGTGTGTGTCTTTATATAGGAGGGAGAGTAAAAAGATTCAAAATATTAAATGGGGGGAAAAGGAAAATGACTAATATACCCTTCCAGACATAAAATAATATTTCTACTAATGGGTGATGTGGAGAAATGTGAGCCACTAGATGGGTTTGCAAGAGTTTTCTCAAAATTTTGGGTTTCCATTATACCTTTAGCCTGCATATACATATCGCATACATATATACCTAGATAAGAAATCTTGGAATTTGTTTAATATTTACCCATCTATATGTGTCCATGGGTGTTTAGTTATTGAATGATGCCTATGTATACCTGCTAATTGACAATCTAACACGCTGGTGATCGTATGGATATATATATATATATAGGTATAGGTTCCTGTACAAAGTACATTTTTCGTACAAAGTGTGAGAAGTCTATATAGTCATTGTGTTTTAAAGTTTGGCTATAATGTTTTTGATTCCTTTTATATTGATTTATATAGAAAACCACCAAACATTACAATTTAAAACACAATCAAATGTATTTTAGACATTAAATTTAAAACACACTGATTACTTTCTTCGTAGGGTGTTATAGATTGCATGTCGAAAATACATTAATTAGTATTTTAAATTGTTAATTTTTGTGTTTTTCTATATAATATTATGCCAAAGGAAAATAAAACATCCTGCCTAAAATTAAAACACAATGCCTATATAGACTTCTCACACTTTGTACGAAAAATGCACTTTGTACAGGAACCTCACTCTATATAGGTATATATATATATATATATATATATATATATATATATATATATATATGTATAGGCTAAGTATCCTTTGAAAACCCTCTTGAGTTGTGCAAACCCGTGAAAACCCTATGTAACAACATTGTTTTTTTCTAATTTTTTAGAGTAGCTTGTATACTTAATTTTATGACTTTCGGCTCAAAAAAATCAAAAAAGCGCCGAATAGATTTTTTTTAAAAAAATTACGTAACACAGATGTTACATATGTAACAATGCTGACGTATGATAAAATCGTGTTCTGTGTAACATGGTGTAACAAAATAATCTACTCGGCGCTTTTTTGATTTTTTTTGCCAAAACTAATAAAATTGAATATAAAACCTATTCTAAAAAAATCAGGAAAAAAAAAAGAATTTTTACATAGGGTTTTCAGGGTTTGCACAACTCAAGAGGGTTTTTATTTTAGCCAAACCCTATATATATATATATTCCCATACACATGTTTATATAGCCGAATTAGATTTATAAATAGGCATATTGTTTGTACCAATTTCCCGTGAATTTTACGTTGGGTAGTCTGTTATCTTTAAACATTGTTCGTTTTGTTCTAGTTGGGGCAACAAATTGGAACCTTGTGTTCAATTGCATGGATTCCCACAACTAGGGTTTTGCATGGATTTTCTATAGTCTAGTATGAATTATTTGACTAGTTGAGACTTTGTACTAACTAGTGTGTCTATTGTTAGACTGCATGCCTCGGGATTGACTCGTTAGAACCCTGTATGGCCCAATTACAATGAAATAGATGACATGTAATGCTATGTACAATGTATACGTGTAAGTGAGTGTACGGTCATGACCTGTGATTTCGACGGGTATCATTGGGTTCATGAATAGATCATAATGTCATCAATAAACACAATCACGAACTTGCCGAGGTGAGGTTTACACAACCTGTTCAAGAGATCCATGAAAACTACTGGTGCGTTTGTCAAGCCAAAGGGCATAAGCAGAAACCCATAATGACCATACCACGTCTTGAAAGCGGTCTTGGGAATGTCCTCTTCATGAATACGCAACTGGTGATAGCCTGACCTCAGATCGATCTTAGAGTAGAAACTAGAACCTTGCAACTGGTCGACTAGGTCATCAATTCTGGGAAGAGGATAACGGTTCTTCACCGTAAGCATGTTCAACTCTCTGTAGTCGATGCACATGCGAAACGATCCATCCTTCTTCTTGATGAACAGAACTAGAGCTCCCCAAGGTGAAGATCATGGTAGAATGAATCCTTTGTCAAGCAATTCTTGCAGTTGGTTAGATAGTTCTTGCATCTCAGACGGAGCCAAGCGGTAAGGTGAACACGCTACGGGAGCAGCTCCAGGAATAAGGTCGATACGAAGCTCAACTTGCCTCGGGGGTGGCAATCCTGGCAGGTCTTCGGGAAAGACTTCTGCAAAATCTCTCATGACAGGGATGTCTTCGATTCTTCTCTCTCCTGGTTTCTTCTCGATCACATGTGCTAAGAATGCAAAATGACTTTTCCGCAAACACTTCTGGGCCTTCATGCAAGATACAAACCGCAACATGTCCCCACGTGATGGTATTTGCATTTATTGCAAAGTGGGTGGGGCCCATTGTATGGCTTGCGAGTGTCGGTAGCGGTGGCAACAAAAGCTTTGATAGTTTCGGGCTTCTTGTTGGAATTACTTTCTGTGCCTTTCCCCTTTTTGAAGTTGGACCACTTACGCTTATTTCCATAACTTTCACCCTTGTCTGATTCCTTCTGTGACAAAGAACCCATGCGTATCGCATCAACGGTAAGGCTATGAGCAAGGGTGACAGCATGCTAAATGGAAGCTGGAGCAGCAGTGGTGACCATGCTACGGATCTTAGGAGAAAGTCCCCAGATGTATCTCTCTACACTCTTGTACTCAGGGGTAACCATGTGTAGAACTAAACGAGAAAGCTCATGAAATCGGGTGGTATAGGAAGTGATACCCGCCCCGTTCATGGATAGATTCCAGAACTCAGTTTCCAATTTCTACAGCTCACTTTGCGGGCAATACTTGTCCATCAGCATTGACTTCCACTCAGCCCAAGAAAGATTGTAGGCAGCTTCACGACCCAAGGTCTGCACTTGTAGATTCCACCACATCAAGGCCTCGTCCTGGAAGGTGCAAGTGACATACTTGATCTTTTGGTCCTCTGAGCAACCACTGATGTCAAGCACTGGCTCGGTTTTCTCTATCCAACGGATAATACCAATTGCTCCTTCTGACCCACAAACGTTCCAGGGCTTGCATGCCATGAACGTCTTGTAGGAACACCCACGCAAGGAATTCTCTACTACTGCAGTGTCAGAAAGAACAGATTATCAATGAAAGGATCAACACAAGATACGATCAAGAATAGGAAGGAGTAGGCAAGAGCTTTACCAGTCTCGAGATCCTGGGTCCTGCGTCGGCCTGCTGCACCCGAACCGCCACTGGAATCAGCGCGGTTCGCTTCATGTTGCGCGATAGCCTCTGCAATTACCCTGGCTAGGTCCACTGAGGTGGTCGGAAAAGCTTCTTCCTCAGAAGTCGACCGAGTAGTTCTTTTGGGAGGCATGTTCTTCTAATACACAAGATTAAAAGAATGAGACACATATCACTATATAATGTTATCAACATATGCACCAATCAAACAACTATACAATCAACACAAATGACAAAACAAGATCACGAAAGCACGGCACCAACACAACAACAATATAGGAATCAAAATATCGAACTTTTCATAGAAAGTTTAACAGAATTGATATAATTTTGTTTCTACATACAAAATAAAATGGCATACTGCCATGCAAGTTTTTAAACTACTACTACAAATACAACATATGATTTCCTACGGGGACGGAGGTAGGAAAGCAGCAGACAAGGCTGCAACAACGGCAGTCATCCTTGCCTCAAGATCATCAACTCTAGCTTCTAGCTCCACAACATGCTCCTCAGCTGTGGCGCGTCCCTGATCCGCCTCATAAACACGGGTACCCAACTCAGCCAGTCGATAGAGAATAGGATCCCTGGTCTTACCTGTCAGATACAAGTCATCCTCAATCTCCTGGACTCTCCCACGCAACACCCCAATCTCTGTGTCGTGACGCCCAACCATGTCCCATACAGAGTATAAGGCGTAGTGCACAGGAGCTGGCTCGAAGCTGGTGGGTAGTGGAGTGTCATAGGGTGGCTGGTATGGACCACCAGTCACAAAGGTAGAGGGAGCCTCGCCATCGGTATCCTCGTCAGAATAGTCCAAGAATCCATCAACAGTCGGCAAGTAAGTCCTCTTGCGAGCCTAAGATCTCCGAAGTAGCTTCTTCCTAGGTGGCTCTGGTGCCTCTAGAGCTGGGGGCTGGGGATCCGCTGGTGCTGGAGGCTTAGGGTCAACCTGGGCAAGAGCCTCAGCTGGAGCGATAGGAGCCGGTGGAGGGAGCACACATTTCCAAGGGGTGTACATCATACGTACCCCACCCGGACACGGGCGATATGGACGGAAAGATGGCACCCAGGGCTCTGGCTGCGGTGGGGGTGCATCCTCCTCCTGTGCCTCGCCAGCAGGCAAGGCATCCTCATCATCCGAAACAACATGATCAACCTACATGTGATCCTCCTTTGTGTCTGAGTCGCTGGAATCGGGCTCATAACCCTGCTGACGGTCATTAGCTGGAGGGCTATCTGGTACAATCTCCTCCTCAGAATTCGAGATGATGATAGGGTCGTCGTGGTGTGCCATGATCCTGGAAATCAAGAACACACGTGTGTGTCAGTAATCATGTGGTGTACTTAGTATATCTACTAATGTGTGAAATACGTAACTTGGCATGGAACTTGCGTAGCGCGCAGGAATAAGTGTTGTGTTTCTTTCTTTGGAAAACATTTCGAAAGCAATTTTTGTTTCGATTATAGTTTGCTCAAAAGAATCTTGGTTCGCTATAACCTCGTGCTCGGATACCAATCTGTCACACCCCGCCAAGGCGGAAACACGAGGTGCAACTTCGAATGATTTGCAACCACAAAGGTCACACGAGCATTATTTAAAATAAAACGGGAACTTCCATTAAAAAACCAAGTTTTACAAATTTAACCTTAATTGTTCATATTAAAACCATTGCATGAAAATGTTTAGGTTAAAATGACACAACAATGGTTCAAAAGGTGGTATCCCATAAATTCTAGCACGCGACCTTCACAAGTTCCATACTCCATGCTAATTTCCTGAAAAACATGCATGTAAAAAAATATAGGTCAACATAAAGTTGGTGAGTCCACGGGTTTGTATATGATGGACATCTAATCCAAAACCGACTAAATTACCGCCTAGCTAGGGCAATAATTAATATGTGATCTGACATGAGCCCATAACCAAACCTTGACATGTTGTGCCTCGCTCATTGTACACTTAAGACGACGAAATAATGTGAAATACGAGCACTCTTTTGATATCTATCATCTGGTCAGCTGACCAAGAGTGGGGGTGTCAACCTAATAGATCTATTCCGGTGTTTCATGGCTAAGTCCATAGCTAATGGTTATGGTATGATGTATGACATGAGGGCTTAATGGATCCTGAACCTTAATGTCTCGTGTTCACATAATAGTCATATTGTAACTGAAAACTGTAAGCATGTTTCTCCCCCCAAAAATGTAAAAACTGTAAAAAGGGGCCATGTAAAACTCACCTGATGTCTGAAGGTTAGACTAGACTATGTCTAATGTGGAAATGTCTGTACTGGGATGCCCTAAATTTATTAAAGGCAACATAAGTATATGGTTGTACTATCTACCATGCATTTGTTCACCCGACTTGAACTCTTATGGACTCTGTGTTTCTGTGCCACAATCCATGTGTATCACACACTATAAGTGTTGGGAAATGTTTATTTGTCACTATGTGTGGCCATTATTACCCTTTTATGGTAAAACCAACGCCTTGGTGTATCTCGTTTTGTCATATTGTACATATATTAGTTATTTGTACTCAAAAGTGGTAATATTGTCACATGTTTCGGCTAAAGTGTATAAAAATACCATTTTTATGTATTTTGTTCTTGTTAACACATACACTTAGACATTTAACACATCTCTTAATACAAAGACTAGTGTTAAGGTTAGTTAACACATGATTATGATTTGCTAACACATATTTATAAAATTACCCTTTGTACATGTATCGATTTAGTGTTCTAAAAACGATTATTTCCATCTTTAATCTTGTCTACCCACACACGCATACACTCGCGTGTATGTGTGGGCGTTCATGTGTCCATTCATATGTGCTTAAATGTGTAAACATGTACCATGTGTGTGTGTACATACAAGTGTGTTAATTACAAGATTTCTATGATAAATGAGGGCCTTGGTCGATTGTTTTCAGCTCATGGGGTTCAGGTGTGGGGGTGCGAGTGTGAGTGAGGGTCTGGTGACACTTGTTATGGACTGAATTATATATAAAAAGTATTACAAGATAGTTTTTGTGAACATACCACTATAGCAAGAGTTATGACTAAGAAATGATCTATCAAGTGTCAGTTCCTTCCACTCCACGACCTTCAATCTTCCTAGCAATGTGGTGTACAGGTTGTTTGTGTGTTATGGGTTCGAAATAGGGTTCGGTGAGGGTGGTTTGGGTTCGGCCGAGGGGTCTCTAAGGGATAAGTGTAGCTTCCAAGTGTTAGTGAGTTTGAGGGATGTTGTGGTGTAATTCTCTTGATCTCTTGTTCTCTATATATAGCCGAGAGGGATGGGAAAGGCCATGGTTGATTGGTTTACAAATGTAGCAAGTCAACACCTTGCTTTTGTGGAGGGAAAAGACTAGTATCCTTATATGTGAAACTAGTTGACCCTTGTGCCTTCTTTGTTTATGTAGGGTGTGTTTCGGCCGCTTTATCATGGGGAAATGGAAAAATGGTTTTGGCAAGTCAACAAGGTGTGGATGACCAAGTGTTTTATGTTGTTGCTATGTTAGTATAAGGCCTAGGAATTGGAAATGTGAGGATAAGAATGGTGAGGTGGTTGTGAGTGTATGTATGTCGTATGTGTGTGTGTGTATAAGATGAATAAGAGTTGCTTCTACCAAGGGTTATACACATATGTTTCTAGCCGACCTTGGAACTTGAAATGAGGATGTTAGGGTAGTCAACCAAGCATGGTAATATGTGATAGGTTTGCTAGAGTCCTAAAATGGTGTAATGTATGTTGATGGGTGTTTTGGAAGCTTATGTTGGTCTTGTGTAGGTGTGTCGTGGCGTGTGTATGTATGTATATCGTAGATAAGATGTTTAATCAAAAGAATTATGTATGGGTGTGATTGTGATTACATACATAGAGATATACATGTGTGGGGATGGACTTTGGTGGATACAAACATTCATATACATGCATATACATATCACATACATATATACCTAGATAAGAAATCTTGGAATTTATTTAATATTTACCCATCTATATGTGTCCATGGGTGTTTAGTTATTGAGTGATGCCTATGTATACATGCTAATTGACAATCTAACACTCTGGTGATCGTATATATATATTCCCATACACATGTTTATATAGCTGAATTAGATTTATAAATAGGCATATTGTTTGTACCAATTTCCCGTGAATTTTATGTTGGGTAGTCTGTTATCTTTAAACATTGTTTCTTTTTGTTCTTGTTGGGGCAACAAATTGGAACATTATGTTCAATTGCATGGATTCCCACAACTAGGGTTTTGCATGGATTTTCTATAGTCTAGCATGAATTATTTGACTAGTTGAGACCTTGTACTATCTAGTGTGTCTATTGTTAGACTACATGCCTCGGGATTGACTAGTTAGAAACTTGTATTGCCCAATTACGATGAAATAGATGACATGTAATGCTATGTACAATGTATAGGTGAGTGTACAGTCATGACCTGTGATTTCGACGGGTGTCACAAACACCTACCCCTCATGGTAGATGGATGGAGCTACCTATGATTGATGACCTAGGCCGACGAAAGATGGTCAAGGCATGGGTCCCATTCCCGAACTAATCTTTGAGTGAGTGTGCGGGGTGTTCTAGGAGGAACTATCAGCAGTCCTTGGATTGTTGGCAGTGGGGCATCCTAGCACAAAAAAAGTGACATATCACTTCAGTAAATTGAATAGAATATCTTTGGAGGATATGAAACTTTTTCTAATCAAAGGAATGGATCGGTTTAGCAAAGAAAAAGAAGAAGAAAGTAGAGAGAAGAAAATAAAGAAAGAAAGAATAATGTCCAATGGGATTTTACTTCATGACCCAGTGTTTCGACTTTACAAACGGGTGTCAGTAATGCAATAAAAGTGGATCGCATGGTTGCTGTAAACGATTCTTTCATTATCTAAAAGGTTTCCGCCCGAAGGTATATGGCACCCCAATGACGATAGGATTGATCTTGTTACCTTTTTTAATTCTGTCTATGGTGTTTGCAATATCAACGTGAACTCCACAACGGGTGGATGTTAAGTCTTGGGAGGAACGTTTGTAGCCACTTCAACCTGCGAAGCCGAATCGGTAGCTGCATTGAGCTATTGTTTCCAGGTTCTTTAGACACGCCAATAAATGACTAACTACGGTTTGCAATTTCTTAACACTCCCATTCTTGTTGAATATGAGACTGCCATAGTGATCACCAAAGAGTCGGTGATTACCAAAGTCCACACTGACTATCAATGTGTCAAAATTTTTACCGAATTTGACTATCTTTAAATGGTAAATGGCATTTTGGGAAAATCTGAGTAAACCACATTGGAAAATCAGTTTTTGTAAATATTTTTCTTCAAAATTTTGAAAAATCCAAAAAGATTGTCTTGTCGTAACTTTTTAGATTTTTAGGGGGAGAAATCAGAAATTTATAAAAACATCAAAAAAACTAAAAAGATCCAAAAACATTAGAAAAATGATAGCGTAGGGTTTTAAAGACTAAAACGTCTTCTCTTTTAAAAAGGCAGGTTCCCAGCGTGAGTGCCAATAACTTGGTGAAAAAGGCAATTTACTCGAAAATAGTGGTGTGACACTTTCAAGTTTTAAATTTATAGTCTAAAACGATAGTTGCTTAAAGTTCTAAACCCCACACAATAGGCAAGTGTAACTATCGTGAGTAGTATAGGAATGAGCAAGTACCGAGTATCGAATCCAAGGACACGATTTTTACTACTCAACTTCCTCAAAATTAGTAAAAGAGTTTTTAAAGTATGAGAAGAAAAGTAAGAGAAAGATGTAAACTGTAAGAGAAATCAATAGCAAAAAAAAAGGTGTTACTTCGGGATCAGGGGTCGCCTGGTATGAAACAACAGTAGATTCTTGTTTAAGTGGTGTGTTCGAGGAGCGCATTACCGCTCAACTACAAAAACAATAGTAGATTCTTGTTTAAGTGGTGTGTCTGGGGTGATCTGGACGTCTCTCAGAATAAAGGAGTGGAACACGTGTCGTACGTTAGGTTCGCAGCCAAACTGAGGCACCTCTATGTCAATTCCAAGCAAAAGAAAAAGAAAAGAAAAAAAATAGAATAAATTCTGATAAGGAGACGTTTGGGAATCCTATAAGAGAAAAAAGATTCGAAATGCCAAAACCATAATTCTCATTGAGAATTTGCTCAATGGTAACAAATCATATGCCTAAAGCATCATACCGATAAATCATTAAACGGTATCTGACTTGAACCCTGGTCTGGATCTCACTGGTCTCTTTGTTGCATCATTCATGCAGACCTGATCGCCACTAAGTCCATTCCTTGTAAATACATATGACAACAGCTTATTCTCTTGTTACGAGGAAGCTTTGTGCATGCCTTGATACGAGAATGTGTTGCATGTGCGGGGAACACCATTTAATGAGTATTAATCATTACCTTACCATATCTAAAGTGCCTAGCGATAAAATCTGATTTTGGGTTTAGGTGGACAAAAATATTGGCAATTGTTGTAGGATGCTTATTTGTAATTGAACTGTAAACTGAAAAAAAGAAGTGTTCTAGTTAGTCCCTTTACTAATAATATTCCCTTAAAGATGAAACTCACAAAAATATACATGTAAATAGTTTAAAATTTCTAGTTCTTTGATTTCTGCAATTTATTAGAAAATCCAAAAAGATTTTTTTTTCTTTTATGTTTATATTTGATTGACCGATGTTGGAATACAAGTATTCTTCAATTGGCATCTTAGATCCGAAGCCAAAACATAAATAAAATCCAAATTTTACAAAATTCAATGGTCAAATATCATTTTCAGGGTGACAAATTGTCAAGTGTGAAAGCTTAGGGTGAAATATGAAAAGATCTAAATTTTCAGGGGGAGAATGATTCGTCTCTCTAAACAGTGGTCAAAATGGAAAAATCTTGAAAGTTCATCAAATGTTAAACTTCGAGAATTTGATTGAGTCCAGATTATTTGTCGTATCTAATACAAGTTGTAGTTTGTGTGCAGTTTTTATTAATTTTTTCTGCAGGATCAAACACAATGAGTGTGTTTATCATGATTCAAACAACAAGGCTTGAAGCTGAACAAGACCCGAACCTGAAAAACAAAATCATCCTGAATAGCAAGAACCCGATATTTCATCTTCAGATAAACCAAATCGTGGTAGAGCTACAGCAATCGAAGCTGGAGAATATGAGAATAAAGAGAGGAAAGTAAAGATGATGTTGATCTTCGTCCAAGTCGAAAAATCGTCAATCATAACAACGGAGAGTTCTTGATTCCTCCCAGGTTATCGAAGCTAATCGAAGATCAAGACATGATCTTAGGAAGCCACGACTAAAGCTCAAGTCAAATATATATATAGGGGAAGTATCTAGAGAAAAACATTCAAATTGAGGAATATTTAGCAAACCTAATACTTGGCCTAGATTGAGCCACATCACCAACAAACATTATCTCCATATTATATTAAGAAGGTTATTTAGGTAATTTTAGCAAAGATATTATTATCATTGATTTGACTTTGGAGAGAGATTAATCCTAATCCCCATATAAGTCTTCTCCCCCCACCCCTCTCTCTCTCTCATATTTTCAAAATCATATTCATCCAACCTCTCCCTTCTCCCCTCTCTCTATCTTTCTCTCTCTAAATACTACATAAGAGCTTTCTATTTTTAATGAAGTTGAAGGTGCGGAGGTCGATCCCGGTGGTAGTGATGGTGGATCTTGAGTGGCGGTGGTCATGGTAAAGTGTGAAGGTGGTTTGTGGTTCTGGGTTGCAGACGTTGCTATGGTTTCAGGAGATGTTGATGATGGCGACATTGGGGTTGGTGACGCAGAGGGATGTGGAGCACATATCCGATAAACCACCGTCAATCGTCACCACCATAAGTGGCCTTTTTTCCTCTGGTAACCATGTTGGTTGTGAAGCTTTCATCTTTCTGGCTACAAGGATGGAATGACCCATATCATTAGGGAGGCCGAGAATCTTGAATAAAGTAAGTTGATTATATTTTGGTATGAGTGATTTGTGTCGTTGTATAATCTTTGTTCACTTGTTGGTTTTAATTTGAAAACCCTTTTTTATTATTTTTAGTTATTAATATTATTATTCTTTCATGGTTTGTTAATTTGGAGCTTTTTGATCTGAGTGATTTTATGATGATTAGGATTAGGTGTGTCACACCCCGCCTAGGCATAAACACGGGATGCAACTTCGAATGATTTTCAAGTACAAAGGTCACGCAAGCATCGATTAATTCAAAATAAGGACTTCCATTAGCAACATAGTTTCACAAATATTAAGTTAAATTGTCTTAAATAAAACCATTGTATGAAAATGTCGACGACTAAAAACAATACAACAACGGTTCAAAAAGGTAGTATCCCATGATGCTTGCACGCGACCCCTCCCAAGTTCCATGCCTCATGCTAGTTACCTGAAAAACATGCATGTAAAAATATAGGTCAACACAAAATTGGTGAGTTCACGGGTTTTTAATGAATGGACATGTAATCCAAAACTGAATAAATTGCTGCCTAGCTAAGGAAATAATTAATATGTGATCTGGCATGAGCCCATAACCAAACCTTAACATGTTGTGCCTCGTCCATTGTGCACTAAAGACAATGAATAAATGTGAAATACAAGAACTCTTTTGATATCTGTCATCCGGTCAGAGCGACTGACCAAGAGAGGGGGTGTCAACCCAATAGATTTATTCTTGTGTTTCATGGCTATGTCCATAGCTAATGGTTACGGTGTGATGTATGACACGACGGCTTTGTGTATCCTGAACCTTAATGTCTCATGTTCACATAATAGTCATAATTGTAACTAAAAACTTTACGCATGTTTTTCCCTCGAAAAATGTAAAACATTGAAAACGGGTCGTGTAAAACTCACCTGATGTCTGAATGCTATACTGGACTGTGTCTGACGTGGAAATGTCTGGATTGGGATGCCCTAAATTCATTAAAGGCAACTTAAGTCTATGGTTTTACTATTTGCCATGCATTTGTTCACCCGTCTTGAATACCTATGGACCATGTGTTTCTGTACCACTGTCCATGTATGTCATTTACTATACATGTTGAAAAAGGTCATTTTTTTCGTAATTGAAATCATAGTTAGCCATTAGTGGCGAAACAATTGTCCTGGATTCCTATAAGTTACCATGTGTGTTGGTTGTTTGTATACAAGAGTGACATGTTTACTTATGTTTCGGCCATTTTGTATCAAACTAACACATAAAAGCATTTTGCCTTTGTTAACACATACCATTTGATTATTAACATATGTTTTCCAAAGTTTTTGTATTAAATCTTATTTAACATATGTTCATTGGCCTTTTAACGTATGTTCCCAAAATTGCCATTTCATGTAGTTTATTATTTACGTAAGAAAAACGACATTTTGTGGCTTTGTTCGGCTCTATACATACACGCATACATCTGTGTATGTACATGTGTATGTGTATGTTCGAATACATGCTCCTAGTTTGTGTGTGTACATTATACATACATACAAATACCAACTTCACGGCAGATTAACTTTCCGTTACGAAATCAACCGTCACGTTTATCTTCCATTACCAACTCAATCCTCTTTACCGTTTGCTATCAAACGGTTTCTCCTATTATATCCTACCACCATATTATTTCATATCTTCTTCCCTTCAGAACAGTCCTCTGTATTCTTCCATCTTCCGATTAAGAATTTCGCATCATATTTGTATGCCCTTTAATCTTCAACAATTTCTCACCCTTAGTGCTTTGTAAACCTAATTTCAACAGCACATCACAGATTCATCCACATGTGCTTTGCGATTCAGAAAATTTTATATTCATCACATCCTGGTACATATCCCAATCTCTAATATGTAGAGATTATGTTTCAATGTTGTCTTGCTTTATGTGTGTGTATACACACACATCAGTATATACAAAAAGAAGTCTTTTACAAACTTCGGTCACTACCGCCTAAACGTCTCCCAACGTCCAATAAGATACACATAACGGACCCGAAAACCTTCCTCCGTTGATTATAAGCAACGACTGCTCGACGATAACGCATCACCAATGTTTTCTCGATCTTCAAATAATGCAGCGATGTGTTGTTTGGTGATGATTTCTGAACGATTTAAGTCAACATCGTCATATACAAATTACCTAAATAAATGAGAAATGATAAATAAATATATATACAAATTACCTGCATCACAGCCGTAACCCCACATACAATTAGAATATTATTCTTTTTATATAAATTTATTTGAAGGATTTGCCTAAATTTTGGAAATAATATTATAATAGTAGAATAATTGTTTGCAAATATACTTGCGAAAATCTCTACACATTCTCCAATTCATTTTTGGGTGGATTTGTATGCTTTAATGGTTGGATTTGCATTGTCTAAAAAAACGTAGATCAATGCTAAATATGATATATTTAGCAACAACCTATGTCTAAATGCATGACATAAATTACTAACAATACTTTGGGTAACAACAACCGTTTAAGGTTGTGCCTATAATATTATGTAACATGATTATTATGTATGTTTTAATAGTTGTACCTAATAAAATATGTTAGTCGACTTATATTCAATAAAGTGACCTATATAGAAAATGCTATGCTATAATTTTTTTTTCCACATTCAGTACTAAATACATACTAATCAACATTCCGCAGCAACGCGCGGATTACGTCAACTCGTTATATATATGAATGTAGATGTGGGTATATATATGTATGTCTAGGTGCAAAAACCAAGTGTTATAGTCGAATCTACACTATGTGGTTATGGTCTTCTATATGCGAAGGTGTCAAGCGTTCGGGTGAACCATCAATCGACTAGAAACAATAGTATTCAAAGGTCATAGGTTCGATAGGCTTACCACAAGGATGAACCGAAAATGACAAGGTAATGGACCGGTGTTCGACTCCTAGCTTCCTCGACTTGGACCTTGGACTCTTCGTGGCTTGCAAATGATGATGATGGTGATCGATCGAACAAGACCCTCTCGGGTCTGTTTGTGCTCGGCCGAAAGAAAACAAAGGAAAAAGAGTGAAGGTGGAGATATGTTTAAATGTTTGATGCTCAAACGTATTGTGTGGTGATTTCGTGGGAGCCAATCAACCCTTATATACACGAGAGAGAGGGAGAGAGACTTGTAGGTGATTGGTTGATAGTTAAGGTAAGTCAACACACTAGATCCCTGGTGTGCAAAAAGGTGCTAAACTTGTTAGTGCAACTAGTTGACTTAGGAAGTTTGTTGGTTTATGCAGGGGTGTCATGGGCCAATTTGTATCGGGAATAGCCAAAGATTTTGTGGCTAGTCAACCATGCTTGGATCTCTTGTAAGTCTTTGTTGTTTCCATTCTTGTATAAGGTTCTAGTGAATTGGGAGGTTTAGATAAGAATGGTGAGTTGTGTGTGAGTGTGTATATATGTATGTATGTATGTATGTATGTATGTATGTATGTATGTATGTATGTATGTATGTATGTATGTATGTATGTATGTATGTATGTATGTATGTATGTATGTATGTATGTATGTATGTATGTATGTATGTATGTATGTATGTATGTATGTATGTATGTGTGTATGTGTGTGTGTGTATGTGTGTCTGTGTCTGTGTGTGTGTGTGTATGTGTGTATGTATGTATGTATGTATGTATGTATGTATGTATGTATGTATGTATGTATGTATGTATGTGTGTATGTGTGTCTCTGTGTGTGTGTGTGTGTGTATGTATGTATGTATGTATGTATGTATGTATGTATGTATGTATGTATGTATGTATGTATGTATGTATGTATGTATGTATGTATGTATGTATGTATGTATGTATGTATGTATGTATGTATGCATGTATGCATGCATGCATGCATGCATGTATGTATGTATGTATGTATGTATGTATGTATGTATGTATGTATGTATGTATGTATGTATGTATGTATGTATGTATGTATGCATGTATGCATGTATGCATGCATGCATGTATGTATGTATGTATGTATGTATGTATGTATGTATGTATGTATGTATGTATGTATGTATGTATGTATGTATGTATGTATGTATGTATGTATGTATGTATGTATGTATGTGTATGGTGGATATGTGTGGCCGAGTGTGTGTATGTGTGAGTGGTAATGTATTTGTTTGATTCTAATACTCACATAAATCTATATGGTTCGAACATATATACGTATATACACACATAATTGTGTTCTTGAAACTTGGTTGATATGATCATCCATGTGTGTACATTTATATACATTCATGCATCGATTGGTATGAGGTTATGTTCTGTTGATTGTGGTTAAACCTCACACACATGTATATATATATATATATATATATATGGATTTGGCCCGAATTTAGGGTTACATATGGGCACATTGTTCGTGTTTTTACTAGTTTTTCATGGATATCGTATTGGGATATTTATTGTACTTTCACATTGTTTGTTTTTGTTCTTGTTTGGACCACAAATTGGAACCTTATGTTCAATTGTATTGATTCCCGAAACTAGGGTTTTGCATGGATCTTCCTATAGTCTATAAGTAACTATTCGACTAATCGTGAAATTGTATCAACTTGTGTGTCTAATGCTAGACTGTATGTCTCGGGGTTAACTTGTTGGAACCCTGTATGGCCCAATTATGATGAAATATGTGAAATGTAATTCCATGCACAATGTACACGTGTAGTTAAGTGTACGGGCATGACCTGTGATTTCGACGGGTGTCACATTTTTTCCCCCTGTTAGAGGAATTTCGTCCGCGAAATTCTCGGTGTTGGTCATCTGAACTGGTGGTCTCTTGGAAGAGATGGGGGTACTTGCGTTTCATTTGATCCTCACGCTCCCAAGTGTACTCGGATCCGCGCTTGGAATTCCAATGCACCTTGACTAGCTTGACCTGACTGCGGCGAAGCTTCTGAACCTTCCAATCTGTTATCTCAAGCGACTTCTCTATGAAATGGAGTTGATCGTCAATGTGGATTTCCTCTGGAGGGATAGTCAATGACTCATCAGTAAGGCACTGAGATTTGAGTATGAAATGTGTCATGAACACCACTGAGTTCTTGGGGCAGCTTGAGCTTGTATGCAACCGGTCCATTCCTGCAAGAATTTCAAATGGACCTATGTATCTAGGATTGAGCTTCCCACATTTCCCAAACTTGGGCACTCCTTTCCATGGACATACTTTGAGCAAGACTATGTCGCCTACCTGAAGCTCTAATGGTTTACGCCTTATGTCAGCATAACTATTCTGCCTATTCCTGGCAGCTTTCAGTCTGTCTCTGATTTGAAAGATCATGTCGGTTGTCTCCTGAATGAGCTCTGTCAAATACTTGTCCCCTACTTCTGCCCAACACACGGGCGATCGACACTTGCGTCCATACAACGCTTCGAAAGGTGCAGCTTTGATGCTGGTGTGATAACTGTTATTGTATGAGAATTCGATCAACGGAAAATGTGTATCCCAACTTTCTCCAAAATCAATTACAAACGCACGAAGCATATCTTCCATCGTCTAAATGGTCCTTTCGCTTTGTCCATCTGTCTGGGGATGCTAAGAGGTGCTCATTTCTAAACGAGAACCAAGGGCTTTTTGCAATGACTGCCAAAATCTCGAAGTGAAGCGACGATCTCGGTCAGAGATTATGGAAACAGGCACTCCATGCCTTTTCACAATCTCCTTGATGTATAACCTGGACAATTGCTCCATCTTGTCTTTTTCTTTAATTGGCAAGAAATGCGCAGACTTTGTCAGACGGCCAACAATTACTCAAATTGTACCATGACTGCGAGGTGTCTTTGGTAACTTGGTGATGAAGTACATAGAGATTTGTTCCCATTTCCAAACGGGAATCTCTGGCTGATGTAACATGCCTGAAGGCTTTTGGTACTCAGCCTTGACCTTTGAACACGTTAGGCAACATTTGATATATGCCGCAATACAACCCTTAATGTTAGGCCACCAATAAAACTCCTTGAGGTCCTTATACATTTTATCTGCACCAGGGTGTATTGAGTACTTGGACTTGTACGTTTCATCTAAAACCAAATCACGCAATCCTCCATACAAAGGAAACCAAATTCTATTCAAGAAATACATTGTCCCATCGGGCTTTGCTTCCAGCTGACTAACCTGACTGTATAGAGCTTCTTTCCCAATGTTTCTGTCCTTAAGAGCTTCCTGCTGAGCTTCGTGAATACGAGCAGTGAGACTGGTGTGAATGGTCATGCCTAGCGCGTGAACACGCAACGTCTCGACACGTTCCTTTCGGCTTAATGCGTCTGCTACAACATTTGCCTTGCCTAGATGGTACATAATCTCACAGTCGTAATCATTGAGCAGCTCAACCCATCGTCTTTGACGCATATTTAGATCTTTCTAGTCAAAGATATGTTGTAAGCTCTGTGATCAGTAAAGATAGCACACTTGGTCCCGTACATGTAATGCCTCCAAATCTTGAGTGTGAACACTACTACGCCCAATTCAAAATCATGGGCTGTGTAGTTCCGCTCGTGCACCTTGAGTTGACGAGAGGCATAGGCAATGACCTTGTCTCTTTGCACCAAAACACAACCGAGACCTTGGTGAGATGCATCACAATAGACAACAAAATCATCAGCTCCCTCTGGCAGTGAGAGAATTGGTGCCCTGCATAGATTGTGCTTCAAGAGCTGAAAAGCTAATTCTTGCTGATCTCCCTATTCGAATTTCTTGTATTTCTGGGTCAAGACTGTTAGGGATTGGGCTATCTTGGAAAAATTCTCAATGAATCGTTAGTAATAGCCAGCTAACCCTAGCAATTGTCGAACTTCGGTTGGGGTACTGGGTAGCCCAATTTTTGATCGCCTCTACCTTGGCTGGATCAACAAGTATACCCTTCGCGTTCACCACATGTCCGTGGACGTGAACTTCACGAATCCAAAACTCGCATTTGGATGACTTGGCATACAGTTTCTCATCCTTGAGCAGATTTAGAATCACCCTCAAATACTGCTCATGCTCCTCTTGGTTTCGTGAATACATCAGAATATCGTCAATGAACATAATCAAGAACTTGTCGAGGTAAGGCTTACACACCCTGTTCATCAAATCCATGAATTCTATTGGTGCGTTTGTCAAGCCAAATGGTATAACCAGAAACTCTTAATGGCCATATCACATCCTGAAGGCGGGCTTCGGAATCTCCCCTTCATGAATACG
Organism: Ambrosia artemisiifolia; assembly: GCA_032199755.1. Classification (NCBI taxonomy): domain Eukaryota; kingdom Viridiplantae; phylum Streptophyta; class Magnoliopsida; order Asterales; family Asteraceae; genus Ambrosia; species Ambrosia artemisiifolia. The sequence continues at coordinate 25,245,343 of CM063516.1, read as the reverse complement.
CAACTGGTGATAACCTGACCTCAGATCAATCTTTGAGTAAAAACTGGAGCCCTGCAATTGATGGAACAAATCATCTATCCTGGGAAGAGGGTAACGGTTCTTCACAGTAAGCTTGTTCAACTCTTTGTAGTTGATACACATACGAAACGGCACATCCTTCTTCTTGACAAGCAATACTGGAGCTCCCCAGGGTGAAGAGCTTGGTCAAATAAATCCCTTATCGAGCAACTCTTGCAGCTGACTAGACAGTTCTTGCATTTCGGACGGAGCTAAACGATAAGGCGAACAGGCTACGGGGGCAGCTCCGGGAGTGAGATCGATACGAAACTCAACTTGCCTCGGGGGTGGCAATCCTGGTAGATCTTCCGGAAAGACTTCTGGAAAATCTCTCACCACTGTGATGTCTTCGATTCTTCTCTCCCCTGGCTTCTTCTCGATCACATGTGCTAACAATGCAAATTCACCTTTCCTCAAACACTTCTGAGCCTTCATGCAGGAAATGAGCCGTGGTGGGGTCTTTCTGCACTCCCCCTATACGGAAAAACCTCACCATTGGGCAGTGGTACTCGAACTACTTTCTCAAAGCAGATAACCTTGACGCGGTTCTTCAACAACCAATCCATGCCAACAACAATGTTGAAACATTCAAGATCAATCGGTAGGAGGTCGATACTGAACTCATGATCTCCCAGCTTCAACGTGCAATCCTTAACTACTTCTTCGGACTTAATTGTTTTACCATTGGCCAATTCTATCGAGTAATGCGTGTGCAACTTAATTGACTCTAATCCAAGGGTCCATTTGAAGTCATTCGACACAAAGCTTAGACCAGTACTAGTATCAAAATGTACAGAAGTAGTATGTTTGTTAACGAGGAACGTACCCATGACAACGCTGGGATCCTCTCGTGCATCATCCGCACCCATGACAAAAGCCCTTCCACGGGATCCTCTGTCCCTTCAGCTTGGGGCAGTCTTTCTTGAAATGATCAGTAGCTCCACACTCAAAACAACCAGGTTTACCTTTAGGATTTTCAACCGCTTTAGCCCAACACTGCACTGTGGGATATCCCATCCGCTTGCATTTCTTGCATTTGATACTGTCACACGTCCCCACATGATGGTACATGCATTTGTTGCTGTGTGGGTGGGGACCGTTGTATGGCTTGCGAGTTTCAGTAGCGGAGGCAACGAAGGCTTTGACTGTTTCGGGATTCTTGTTGGTCTGACCCTCTGGTCTCCTTCCTTTCTTGAAGTTGGACCACTTGCTCTTGTTTCCAGAACTTTCACCCTTGTCTGATTCTTTTTGTGTCAGTGAGCCCATGCGTACCGCATCATCAGTAAGGTTGTGAGCTAGGGTGACAACATGCTGGATGGAGGCTGGAGCAGCAGTGGTGACCATGCTATGGATCTTAGGAGAGAGTCCCCATATGTACCTTTCTACCCTCTTGTACTCAGGGGATAACCATGTCTGGAACCAATCAGGAAAGCTCATGAAATCGGGTGGTATAGGTAGTGATATCCGCCCCGTTCATGGACATATTCCAGAACTCGGTCTCCAACTTCTGAAGCTCACTTCGCGGGCAATACTTGTCCATCAACATCGACTTCAATTCAGCCCATGAAAGATTGTAGGCAGCATCATGACCTAAGGTCTGCACTTGCAGATTCCACCACGTCAGCGCCTCATCCTGGAAGGTGCAAGTGACATATTTGATCTTCTGGTCTTCGGAACAACCACTGATATCAAGAACTGACTTGGCTTTCTCGATCCAACGGACATTACCAATTGCTCCCTCTGACCACGAAAGTTCCAGGGCTTGCATGCCATGAAAGTCTTGTCGAAATACCCACACACGGTATTCTCTACTTCCGTGGTTTCAGAAAGAATGGATTATCAATGAGAGAATGGAGAATTCGTTTCGGATCATAATCAAGAAACGTGACCTCACGAATACCAACCGTAGGGTGCCGCTAACCCGAGTGAAGATTCAAATATTTGTCCTACATTCATTCGCGAAGGTACTCCTAATGGATTGAATACCATATCAACAGGTCTTCCATCTTGCAAATAAGGCATATCTTGTCTAGGTAAAATTTTTGAAATGATACCCTTATTTCCATGTCTTCCAGCTACTTTATCGCCTACTTTTATTTATATAGAGATAGAATTCTTATCATGATTCGCGAACTAATGCAACGTCTAATTGGATTTCGTAATTGAAAACGTTAGGTGGAAATATCTATGTTAGGTTGTATTGATATTGTTACAAGAAACATTTTATTCAAGGATTAAGTTATTACTCAACAAAGAAGAATTGAAATTCTTAAAAGATAAGATGAATTCAGAAGCACTTTATTATATATATAGCAGACAGAATTCCAGTGTCTAATGGGGACTTTACAATGGATTGAATTTTATATCTATCTATCCTACAAACATATCAAGAAAAATAATGATGGGCGGGTCCTTAGATTTATTTGTGACCTTTGAGGAGCCGTATGAGATGAAAATCTCATGTACGGTTCTGCAATAGGGATCATCCAATTGGAAATGATAACAGAATGCATAGGTTGTTAGAAGAAGTTCTAACATGCATATACATATAGTATACCACCTAATTACCCTATTTCCTTTATGGGGAAGAAAGAAAATGAAGGAACCTGCCAATATTGGTAAAACTACAATTATTGTTAACCAAGGAAATTTGTTCGTGGTAAAGACAAGATACACTTGGACCAGAAAAACCTGTGCTCAAAAATATCTTATTTTGGGGCACAGGTTTTGGCGGTAAAAAAAATGGACTCAAGTAGGGGTTTCTGTAATGTATTAATAAGCTATACCCATGCTGCGGGTTGTTTCATGCCATAAATAAACCTTGGCCATAATTCACAAGAACATTCTGTAGTCTTAGTAAGAGGGGGGAGGGTTAAGGATTTACCCGGTGTGAGATATCACATTGTTAGAGGAACCCTAGATGCTGTCGGAGTAAAGGATCGTCAACAAGGGCGTTCTAGTGCGTTGTAGATTCTTATCCAAGACTTGTATCATTTAATGATGCCATGTGAATCGCTAGAAACATGTGAAGTGTATGGCTAACCCAATAACGAAAGTTTCGTAAGGGGACTGGAGCAGGCTACCATGAGACAAAAGATCTTCTTTCTAAAGACTGATTTATTTCGTACCCTTCGCTCAATGAGAAAATGAGTCCAATTCTAAGGGATCAAACCTATGGGACTTCCTATGGGACTTAAGGAATAATATAAAAAAAGAGAGGGAAAAAGATTCATATTAAATAAATCAAAATCAATAAAATAAGTAAATAAAAATGAAGTAGAGGGCTATAGTCATCGTAATCCTCCTATTCAACTACTTCGACCATTTCCGAACACCTCATAGTCTTTTCGGGGCGTCCAAAGAGTCGATCATTTCTGCATGATTTTTTTCTTGTGCATTACCCCTTACAATACAATGGGTTTCGAAGATAAAAATCCTTTATTGGTCCATAAATTGACCACCCAGGTAAATTCATGAATTCAATTTGATTATTTCTTTTTATTCTTTTATTAAGCATATGAATCATGAATTGTCTTGTTATGACTCATGAATCAGATATATTCGTTTTCCAGGAGCAGCTCTGGCTGAGTATTTTATGTACCGTGAACGACACACTTTAATCATTTATGATGATCTCTCTAAACAAGCCCAAGCTTATCGCCAAATGTCTCTTCTATTACGAAGACCACCTGGGCGCGAGGCTTATCCAGGGGATGTTTTTTATTTACATTCACGCCTTTTGGAACACATAGAGTTAATGGTATTTCATAACTAATTGATTGAGCAGCAGCCCGTAGACCACCTAAAAAAGAATATTTATTATTTGAGCCATATCCTGACATAAGAAGGCCGACAGGAGCAATACTTGAAATAGCAATCCATAAAAAAACACCAATACTGAGATCGGCTAGAACAAGGTGATAACCAAAAGGAATTACTAAATAACTTAATAAAATTGATATGACTGCTATAGATGGTCCAATACTAAATAAACGAGTATCTCCTCTCGATGGAAGAAGATTGGTTTAAGTCTGACGAGAATAATATTCTACAACTAGCAATTCATTGATTTTCAAGCCTACCCATTTACTATCTATTATGGAACATCTAGTAATAAAAAAAGAGGGTCCATTCCTTTTTCTTGGCCTTCAAAGTAAACCAAACCATGGATAAATCCAAGCGAACTTTTCTTGATTCTTTCTCATTTATTTTGTTTCACCTCTTATTTCTAAAATAAATCATGCTTTATATCAAATTATCGTTTTATAATTCTTAAACATTCATTAATAACTATTTAATAATTTCCCATTCAACCCTTATATTACACATGTATCAATCTTCATTCAACTTATGTAATACATGTTATGTTTGTTAAGACTATAAATCTATAATATACTCATACTAAATAAATGCTGTATGAAACGTGACCTCACGAATACCAACCGTAGGGTGCGGAATCCCCTCCGATCGTGCAAAATGATTCAGATATAATCGATAAAGATAGTGATGAAAAAAGATAACGAATCACCGAGCAATTTCCATAACTTTAATCTTTGTATTAGATCAAATCAAGATGTTTACAAATGAAACCTTAGACCTAATACAGAGAAAAACACACATACACACTCTAGGAAAAAGGCTCAAATGATAACTCCCTCTACAAAATAACTAACTTTCCCTATATATAGGCTCTCCACATTCGCCCCTTCCGTATGGTCGAATGTGGAACTTTTCCACATTCGCCCCTTTCATATGGACGAATGAAGCCTTTCCTATCAACCATTCTACCTTCGACCTGTTGTTGAGCTACATTAGACCTCCCGTGGGTTCGAATGTGTCTTCTAATACTCAACATCTTCATAATCTTGGTCGTTTTCTGATTATCTGAACCTTCGACATTAAGAACTGGATCACTAGCTAGGGACATACATGAATAATGCACTTACAGGAATTGATACAAGATCAAGAGCAAGACTAAGAAGGAATAGCAAGAGCTTTACCAGTCTCGGGATCCTAGGTTCTGCGTCGGCCTGCTGCGCCCAAACCGCCACTGGAGTCGGCGCGGTTCACTTCATGTTGCGCGATAACCTGTGAAATTACCTTGGCTAGGTCCGCTGAGGTAGTCGAAAAAGCTTCTTCCTCAGAAGACGATCGAGTAGTCCTTTTGTGAGGCATGTTCTTCTAATACACAAGATTAAAAGAATGAGACACATATCACTTTATAATATTGTCAACATATGCGTCAACTAGATAACTATACAATCAAACAAACGACAAGCTAGATCACGAATGCATCACACAAACACTACAACAATATAGGAATCAAAACATCGCACTTCTCATAGAGAGCTTAAAATACTTGATACGAATTTTGTTTCTGCATACAAAATAAACTGGCATGTTGCCTTACAAGTTTTTAAACCACTACATCAAAGTACAACACTGATATCCTACGGAGGTGGGGGTGGGAAAGCAGCAGACAAGGCTGCAACAGCTGTAGTCATCCTCGCCTCTAAATCATCCAATCTCTCCTCAAGCTCAGCTACACGCCCCTCTGCTATGGCACGTCCCTGCTCCACCTCATACACACGTGTACCCAACTCAGCCAACCGATAAAACACGGAATCCCTGGTCTTACCTGCCAGATACAGGCCATCCTCGATCTCCTGGACCCTCCCACGTAACACTCCTAGTTGTGTCTCATGAAAACCAATCATGTCCCGCACAGTGTAGTAAGCGTGACGTACGGGGTTCGGCTCGAAACCAGTGGGTAGTGGAGTGTCAGAGGGTGGCTGGGATGGCCCACCGGTCTCAAAAGTAGAGGGAACCTCATCATCAGAATAGGCTAAGAATCCATCAACAGTGGGCAGATATGTCCTCTTGCGAGAATGCGACTTCCTCAGCAGCTTCTTCTTGGGTGGCTCTGGTGCCTCTGGAGCTACGGGCTGGGGATCTGCTGGTGCTAGGGGCTTAGGGTCAGTGTGGGCAGGTGCTTCAACTGGCGCGATCGGTGCTGGTGGAGGGAGCACACGTTTTCAAGGAGTGTAAATCATATGTACCCCACCCGGACACGGGTGATATGGACAGAAAGAAGGCACTCTAGGCTCTGGCGGCAGTGGGGGTGCATCCTCCTCATCGTCAGAAACTACAGGGTCCACCTGCATGTGGTCCTCCTCAACGTCTAAATCACTAGAGTCAGGCTCATAACCTTGTTGAACGTCATCGGCAAGTGGACTCCCCGGTACATGCTGATCCTCAGAATCCGAGATGATAATGGGGTAGTCGTTGTGTGCCATGATCCTGAAATCAATATCACACGTGTGTGTTAGTAATCATGTTGTGTACTTACTATGTCTACACATGTTTGGATTATGTAACTAGCATGGAACTTGCGTATCGCGTAGGGATAAGTGTTGTATTTCTTTTATTTAGAAAACATTTCGAAATTAATTTTGTTTAGATAATTGTTTGACTCAAAAGAATCTCAGTTCGCTATAACCTCGTGCTATGATACCAATCTTTCACACCCCACCTAGGCAGAATCATGGGACACAACTTCGAATGATTTCCAAGTACAAAGGTCATGCAAGCATCGATTAATTTAAAATAGGGACTTCCATTAGACAACATTGTTTCACAAACATTAAGTTAAATTGTCTTAAATAAAACCCTTGTATGAAAATGTCGACGACTAAAAACAATACAACAACGGTTCAAAAAGGTAGTATCCCATGATGCTCGCACGCGACTCCTCCCAAGTTCCATGCCTCATGCTAGTTACCTGAAAAAAATGCATGTAAAAATATAGGTCAACACAAAGTTGGTGAGTTCACGGGTTTTTAATGAATGGACCTGTAATCCAAAACCGACTAAATTACTGCCTAGCTAGGGAAATAATTAATATGTGATCTGACATGAGCCCATTATACACTAAGATAATGAATAAATGTGAAATACAAGCACTCTTTTGATATCTGTCATCCGGTCAGAACGACTGACCAAGAGTGGGGGTGTCAACCCAATAGATCTATTCCGGTGTTTCGTGGCTATGTCCATAGCTAATGGTTATGGTGTGATGTATGACACGAGGGCTTTGTGGATCCTGAACCTTAATGTCTCATGTTCACATAATAGTCATCATTGTAACTGAAAACTGTACGCATGTTTTTTCCCCGAAAAATGTAAAACAATGAAAAGGGGTCGTGTAAAACTCACCTGATGTCTGAATGCTAAACTGGACTATGTCTGACGTGGAAACGTCTGGACTTGGATGCCCTAAATTCATTAAAGGCAACTTAAGTCTATGGTTTTACTATTTACCATGCATTTGTTCACCCATCTTGAATACCTATGGACCATGTGTTTCTGTACCACTGTCCATGTATGCCATACATTGTACGTGCTAAAAAAGGTCGTTTTTATCGTTATTGAAATCATAGTTAGCTATTAATGGCAAAACAATTGTCTTGGATTCCTATATGTTACCATGTGTGTTGGTTGTTGGTATCCAAGAGTGACATGTTTACTTATGTTTCGGCCATTTTGTATCAAACCAACACATAAAAGCATTTGCCTGTGTTAACACATACCATTTGATTATTAACATATGTTTTCCAAAGTTTTTGTATTAAAGGTTGTTTAACATATGTTCATTGGCCTTTTAACGTATGTTCCCAAAATTGCCATTTCATGTAGGTTATTATTTACGTAAGAAAAACGACATTTTGTGGCTTTGTTCGGCTCTATACATAAACGCATACATCTGTGTATGTACGTGTGTATGTGTATGTTCGAATACATGCTCCTAGTACGTGTGTGTGTGTGTGTAGATTGTATATATGAATGTAGATGTGGGTATATATGTATGTCTAGGTGCAAAAACCAAGTGTTTTAGTCGAATCTACACTATGTGGTTATGGTCTTCTGTATGCGAAGGTGGAGGAGTGTTTAAGTGTTTGATGCTCAAAGGTATTGTGTGGTGATTTCTTGGGAGCCAATCGGCCCTTATATACACGAGAGAGAGGGAGGAGACTTGTAGGTGATTGGTTGATAGTTAAGGTAAGTCAACACACTAGATCCATGGTGTGCAAAAAGGTGATAACCGTTTTAGTGCAACTAGTTGACTTAGGAAGTTTGTTGGTTTATGTAGGGGTGTCATGGGCCGATTTGTATGGCGAATAGGCAAAGATTTTGTGGCTAGTCAACCATGCTTGGATCTCTTGTAAGTCTTTTTTGTTTCCATTCTTGTATAAGGTTCTAGAGAATCGGGAGGTTTAGATAAGAATGGTGAGTTATATGTGAGTGTGTATATGCGTATGTATGTATATGTAGTGTGTCTATAGTGTAAGCTAGTAATATGTCCAAAGTCACACTTGTTCTTGCCTTTGGAATGTATGGGCCGATTTCTAAGGTGATTGGTGGATAATTTGGGAAGTCAAAGTTGTCTAGATCCATGGGATGAGATGACAAGGTTTCTAGTTGGTGAAACACATGGGTTTTTGAGACTATTGGGTTGTGTTGGTGTGTTTAGTTGTGTAGGGCAGCTTATAGCCGATTATGGGGAAGGGAATTGTGATTTTTGGATAGTCGACATGGGTGGGGATGGATTATAGGGTGGATATAGTTCCATGTTAGTGTAATTCATAGGATTTTGGGAAATGGTTTGGAAAAGAATGATGAGTTAGTGATGTGTGTGCATGTGTAGTCGATTGAATACATAAATAGATAGATGATTTGTTTGTCAATGTGGGTGCTTTTGTGTTAGAGAAGGATTTTAACCGAAACAGGATTATATGATCATACAAGTTGCAAAACCAGGTGCGGAAACCCTAGCTTTGAACAAACTGATAGAAACTCAAATCAAAACACAATCAAGGTCATTTTCAAAGGTTTTCATAGATTAACTTTTGCATAAACTTGATTACAATGAGTTTTAGGTTAATCTAGAACACACACAAACACTCTCAATCTATCCAGGAACCTAACCTCAAAACACACACAACTAATAACTCACTTCACATTACAAAAACACAATTTCTATTTATAGATGCTGCACATTCGCCCATATGCACTGGTCGAATGTGGACTTCTTCCACATTCGCCCATTGCAGGGTACGAATGTACATCTACTTGTCAAGCTCCATTCTTCCTTCGCCCATATTGTCTACCTTCGCCCACTTTATACTCACCTTCGCCCAGACCTGTTTCACCTTCTACCCATCAGCACTTTAACATATGTTAATATCCAATCACTAGTCGCAAAACGCATCTACAAACTCCCCATCGACTATTGATTGGATCGTCTTCTGTCTTCGTCCATGGCTTTGTTCAACAACATAATTCTGAGCTGTTTCTTCTGCTCTTTAGTCATTTCAGGCTCTAACCTTCTCTTCACCGGTTTCGACACATTCGCCATCTTCATCATCTTGCCAAGTTTGCCATCCAAATTACTTCCTGCATTTATATCATATGCAAAGCACACACCAACCACTTGAGTGTATTTCTTTGCTTGATCTGCGTCATTCGGCTCATGATGAATCGGATTATAAAAGAGCATGATGATGTCTTCGAAAGTACAGTTTATCAACCACATCGGATCAAATACGTGAACATGCTTGTATTTGTCCTTTCCGTCTCTCAACACTATCACCGCTTCTGCCTTTCTCCAATCATAATACCAGAAGATAAAGTTAGCACTGAAATGTTGTGGCATGGGCATCAAAGGTATTTTCCTCATCACTTCAGGTGCCTTATATATCAAAGTAACCCGCTTCAGCTTGGTTCTGGGATCAATATCCCTATGAACTTTCTTTCGGGGATATTGTGGCTTGAATCTATTCCACTTCGTTCTACTTTCCCAAACCAGCTTGTCTGCACACCAACCGACATGTGTATTGTTCACTGAAGCACCCGACATAGGGAATCTGCATAAATCTCTGACCGCCCAGTACGGTAGAGTTAGCAAATCAATGAATCTATAAAAGTATAGAATTCCTGATTCCCATTTAGCAGCTAGACACTTCAGCCTTCCCAAATATGTCCACCCGAGAGCTCTGCCTTTAAACTTAGCATTATGGAATCTATAGAAGTTTCCTTGAGCTTCAGGCTTCGGTCGGTTCTCATCCATTTCTCTTAACTTCTTCAAATAACTCTTCAATTCATCAGATTGATTTGAAGATTCTTCCTTATCAGCTCCAAATACTTTCTCCACAAACTCTGCACTTCTTTGCTTAGCTTTCTTCTTTGCCGAAGTATTTGGTATCTCAGTAAAATCAGGAAATATCACATCTTCATCCGTTTATCTGAAGTATTGTGGATATTCCTCATGCGTTATATCTTCAATCTCCACTTCTTCAAACTCAGGAGTATTCTTATCATCTGAGTGACTTCCAATATCCTTTTCAGGAATATGTGGGATCGACTCATCTACAATGAACTCCTCAAATGTTTTCCCTACCCTCTGTGCAAGACCATCTAGAATCTCCTTTGCCACAGATGCAGGTACTTCACCTTCTTCTAAATCAGGATCGTTGTATTCCAATTCATATCTCATGTCATCTGTTTGGAATATTTCAGCAAAACGACCTGTGAACTCAATGGTCCATTCTCTTCTTTCTAACATGTCTTTGTACACTTGTTTAGCATCATCAGTCAAAGACCTCACCTTTTCATTCCAGAAAATACTTTCATCTGAATCAACGTTCTCACCTTTCTTTTTCTTCGAACTTGATTCTCCAGTATCTTTCTTCTTTGAAGGTGGTCTCTTCTCAAATGTAAACTTTGATGAATCATCTCCTCCATCATTATCATCATCACTACTACTATCATCTTCCTTCTGACTTCCCGATCCTTCTGCATCATCATCATCATCATTCTTATCATCCTCATCATCACTTTTCTCAGACTCCTCATCATCTTCATCATCATCTTTTTCTTTATCCGATTCAGACGGTTCAAAATCAACTTGCTCTTCTTCTTTTTCTTTGTCTTCTTCACCCTCCTTCAACTTGGGTGCAACATTGTACAAATTATCAATCAAATCACTAAGGCGTTTGTTCTCAGCCTTTAGTTCTTTGTTGTCTTCTTTGATTGCTTTAAATCTGTTCTTATTCCTCAAACACTTACCCTCAAGCTTCTTGTTCTTTGCTTCAAGCTTCTTAACCTTCTCATCAATTTCATCTTGATTCGACTTTGAAGCTACTACAATCTGAAGCATCTTTTATTCATTCTGCTTGAACTTGGCTATTTCAGCTTGTTGAGCCACTATCATCTTCATCATGTCATCCATCTTCTTGTTCACCTGCTTCATAACATCATCATCCACAGTGACTTTCTTAGATTTGGATCTAGATGGCTCAACTTCAACTTCCTTTTCTTTCTGAGGCTTTGTAAACAAGTTAAGTACATTATCCAGTGCTACATTAAATTCATCAACTGGTAATGTCTCTGCCTCTTTAGATTTCTTTTGCTTCTTAGTGACCGGTGAAGATAGCTTTGATGACATACCAGCATCGGGTACTCTTTTTCCTCTCAAGAGTTGGGCTAACTCTTTCTCTCTCAGCTGCTTAGTACTTGTCTTTTTAGCCATGGTCTTGTGCTTAGGCTTGGGCAAGTTTACTACAACAGTTTCTCCTTCATTCAACTCATCCATATTCACACCTAATCCTTCATCTTCAGCACCAACAGACTTCTTGCTTTTCTCAGCTTCTGCAATCGATCTGTTTAATGATTCAGACTCACCAACCATAGTGGCCTTACGTTTGGTAGTCTTGACATTCTCAGCATCAGAATCCCACTGTTCCTCCTCCTCAGTTTCTTCTGAATCCACTGATTCTTCATCCACCAAACCAGTACCTTTCTTAGCAGTTGTTTTCTTCCTAACCACCTGTTGCTTTGAGCTTCCCTGATCAGTCTTTCCCTTACCCTTCCCTTTGGCTCCGGGATTGACTACTTGCCTCTTCCTCTTAGTATTAGCATCAGCATATACTAAGGGATCATCGTTATCAGTATCACTTCCAGGATGCCTAGCCGTATTCTTTCCAGGATCAGTGTAATCCTCTCTGGCTAAAGCTCCAAATAACCTTCTGTATGGTGGCCTTTCATTGTCTGGCACACCCTTGTATCCCTTCATTCTCACCAATGTACGAATGTTCATGTGATCTTGAGCAAGTATCTGTGTTGGATCCTTCCTCAGATTTGGATACTTGTGATCAAAGATCATCATCAGGAATCTAGGGTATAACATGAAATATTTCTTCTTTAACCCCTTTGTGACAACCGGCAAATTCCGTACAACGCCTGATGCGATTTTAATCGTATTTTGGAAGTGATTAACATGGTTTAAAGTTAATTTTGATTTAATGAGCCCTTACAAGTCCTACGATGTCCTCCTCGAAGTTCGTGGACGCCTTGATGCTTTTAAAGAAAGATTCGCGCGTATTCAACGTTAACGAACTGACATCAGTAAAAATGTGATGAACTGGACCGACGTAAGTTTATTATACGAAAATACGGTGCGTATTTGCTATTGAAGCGATCGGATGTGAAATCGGCACGAGAAACGACAAAAAAACGAAGCGTTTTGGAAAACGCGGAAAGGAACTGACGTCAGAATCGGACGTCAAAACGCATGGTTTTAACTGAAATCATACTTCCAGAATAATTATTTATTATAAATAATGTTATTTATCAAGTTTCGAAAGTAAACGGATCGTTTAAATGAAAGAAACCGCGACCGATTCAATTTACGCGATTTAAACGCGTGCGTCAAACGCGCGTGTCAGATATCGAAAATAACGTTATATTTGCTCGGTTTAGTTATATTTTAAATTCGAATAAAACCGACTAATTTTTATAATAAATCATCGAACCTAAAATAAAACCGAGACGTTTTACACTTAAACGAGTTCGATACGCGGTATACACCTGCCTGACCCTAACCCTAACTATAAAATGCCTCATTCTTCTTCCTTTCATTTTGTCAGCCGCCGTCAAACCCTCACTCTCTCTCTAAAGCTCTTCTCTCCCTGCTCTCTTTCTCTCCTCGCAGCTCTCTCTCTCTCTGTCACGAGTTACAGCCGGTAGCGGCCACCATGGCGGTGGCCATGGCTGCTGATCGTCCTGAACATGGTTATGGTGGTGCAGGGCTGCTTATTTCAGGGTATGAAGACTCGATCGGGTTGAGTTAAGGTGGGAAACTTGGTTGCAGTGGGCTGGACGGGTTTTAGGTGGTGGTTATTTTGGTGGGTTTGGTCTGTGTTCGATGATCAAGACCTCGAATAGTGGTCCACGACAGTGGTTGTGGTGGTCTCGTGGTGAAGGGTGACGGCGGAAGGTGGGAGTTGTACGAAATGGTGGTTGTTGATGGTGGGTTCGGGGCTGCAGGTTGGGTTTTTGTTCCTTGGGTTCGCAACGGGTCTGGTTGTCGTTCCTTTGTGGGTTTTGGTTAGGTCTCAAGGCTCCAGTCACAGATCTATGTGGTCCGGTTCAGATCCGGGTGGCTCGGGCTAGATCTGGTTGGTTCGCGTCTGGTTAACGCACGATCAAGCTAGTCAACACTCGGTCAAACCGAGTCAACTCAGTCAGATCCGGTTTGTGGTCGTTGTTTCGGGTCGGGTTTAAATTGCGTATACCAGATCTGGTCAGATCTGTGAGGTTCGGGTCAGATCTGTGTTGTTCGGGTCAGAACCGTGTTGTTCGGGCCGGAACAGTGTCTCGGGTCAGATCTGGGTGTTTCGGGTTGAGTTGGTATCGCGCAGGCCAGATCTGGTCAGATCCGGGTGCTTTGAGTCAGATCTGATTCGCTCGGGTTTCATGGTACGGAGCACGGTGCTGGTCAACGTCGGGTCAAAAGTTAACCCTGGTCAACGTGCGGTCAAACTCGGTCAACTACTTGTCAACTTAGTCAACGCTCATGCCTTCGGTATAATTAACTTTGTGGTTATTTTTGTGTTGTATTTATAGATACGAACGCAATATAAATTAATAACCGGTCATAACTCGCGAAACGAACCGACTTTAATAATAAACGATAAGTATAAATCGGATAAATGGTTATTGTATCGTGACTAAATAATATTGATATCGGACTAACTTGTTGGACTATATATGTATATATGTATATTTAATTAGATAGGTAATTTATATAAAAGTTTTCGAAGCGTATATAAGTCTCGTTTAATTTGGAATTTGCGGATAAATAGATTGATTGTCTTGTGTTTTGGAATTGATTTTGGGAAAATTGTAGACAACTTGTGTTGTCTGGTATGCGCAAAAACAGAGGAAACTCTGGCGAAATTTTTACAGAATCCTAAGTGCAAAGAAGGCGAAGTAGTTGTGTATTTTATAAATAAATTTCCAAGTGCTTTAAATATATGTATTTATACAAAGTCGCAACGCTTTTACAAAGATTATTTGTAACAATAATAAGTGAATCCAACAATCGTTTCAAACAAGTATAATATATATAGTTTTGCCGAGCGTCCAGGATGACGAATTTTCGAAAGCTTTCGGTAACTAAATAATGTTTATTGTTCGGATTCAAGATTTATAAAACGTTCGATTTTGCTTGGGAATTACTTTTATAAAAAGAAAACTTTTGAACACTTTAAATGTTCGGATTTTGGGAAAGAAGTAACAAATGTTATTAATCGGAATTAATAACAAGAGTTGTATTTTTGCAAAGCATATTTTCCTAAATATAAACATACAAGACAAATACATTTATCCGACTAACGAGACGAGCTACGGCAGGATAAGAAATGCGTTTCGTTGTTTTAGTCCAACATGGTTTACACACGAATAGTAACAAGTGCGCAACTTGGGTGCTATGTCGTATGTTAAACATGATTAAGATAAGTCACGATCGGTTCGTCGAGTTAAAACACTTTAAGACTCGGGTTTGTATACACGAGTCTAGATAGTTGGATAAACTATCTTGTAACTGGTAAATAAGCTAGGCTTATTTGTGTTAGACCTTAAGGTGTCCATTGTTGGTAATAGGACACAAGGAAGTCGGTCAAGGCTTCAGGCTTGTTTGCTAGCTAAGCAAGGAAATCAAGGTGAGTTCATGACCCCACTTTTTACTGTTTTGTAAATGTTTTCGGGGGGAAGACATGCTTGTTTTATGAAAACCTGATGAATTTAAAGCGTAACAAAGTTTTTGAGAAAACGTTTAAAGTTACAAATGCTTTTATAAAGTCGTGCAGGGACAAAAGGGAAATGAAGGATATGTTTGTTAAATAGTTGTAAGGTGTAGAAAGTAACAATTATTCGATCGACAAGATCCTAGTATATTTATCTTAATGGGGAGGTAAATATACAGTAAAGTGAGTCGAGTCGAGGTGAGGATGATAAGTAGCAAGATGGGTACCTGGAACCTGGGTAACGGAAACCAGTCGGGGTAGGCCCTCACGTGTTTACTGTAACCATTAATTCAGGGATATGAAACCGAAGGAATATTTGGATAGTACTATCGGTGCCTGACGAGGCCCACCTCTGGTTGATAGCGTCAACCCGGTAAAGACAAGAGGTGCACGTATTCTGAACTGAGTTGTTGATCCGACAGACAACTCGCGCGGGGCAAATGAAATGTGTAGTCTTGGTTTGGTTATGGGCTCAGGATTGGTCGCCATCGTCATGTAGGGGTTCGCGACTCCACATATATGACGCTACTTAATCTAACTATGTTACTTGCACTGGTTTATGAATACTGGCTATTTTAATGTTCATTTCCGCTTTTAAGTACGAATTTACCGGTGGGATTTACCGGGGGAAAATGGTTTTCATAATTATATTTACGGATGTCCAGTGAGGAATCCGAGTGGGAAAATAGTTTACAAAAAGAAAGTTTTCAAAAGTAATTGTGGAATGCCCGACGAGGATTCCATGGGAATAAAGTCTCATTTTAAATGTTGTTGTTCGGTCGACAAGAACCTAGTATATTTATCTTTATGGGGAGATAAATATACGGTAAAGTGAGTCGGACCGAAGGGTAAATAAAATGGAATACCTGGCGAGGATTCCAATGGGACTTTTACAAGCTTTTTCACAAATAACGGTTTGTGTAATGAAAATAAACTTTCTTAAAATGTTGATGAATATTTTCCCAAAGGTTTGAAATGAACGGGTTTTGATGAGAAATAAACCTAAAACCTTGAACTCACCAACTTTATGTTGACCTTTTTAAGCATGTCTTTCAGGTCTAGAATTTGGCAACGACACGGTTGGAATAGGCGATGTCTTGGGATTGGAGATCCTAGAAGGCTTAGTAAAGGCGTTCAGAATTAAAAGAGTCTTAGATGTGTTATTTCCGCTGCGTAGCAAAGGTACCAAACGTTCACAACCGACGGGAAAATCGGGGTGTGACACCCTTGAGCATCTCCAACATGTGGTCCAATATCATTCCAGAAACATTAAATGGTTTGTTGAGGGTCAACGCAACCATTAACGAACTCAGACTCTTCCTCATCACGTCATATCCTCCACTTACACATCCAAACACATGGATTATGACGTGTGCAAAATATTTAAACTGCACGCTCAACTTCCCTTTGTACATTGATCCATCAGTAATAGCACCTTTGTACTTCATTCTGAGGAAACATGTCTTCTGCTCAGTCCATGACAATTCTCTTGGATCTTCACTCACTTCAAACTTTATCTGGAGTGCTTCTCTGATATCAGACTCTGTAATAAACATCTCCATGTCTTGTATCTTGCTCCTTATAATAGTCTGATTATCCAAAAAGTCATACTTCGCGTTGTTGTAGAAGTCTTCAACTATATCCTTGTAGATAATAGTCGGAGTAGCCAAAGCATATACTACTCTGCTTCTTTTCAAGAACTTAATAATATCAGCAAACTCCACATTCTTTTCCACTTCTCCCAGATAAGCACATCAATTATGGTTTTTCTCGAACGGCCATTTGCTTTTACTTGACGATTCTCCTTCTTGAACATTCTCTGGGACTAGATCTGTGACAA
Source organism: Ambrosia artemisiifolia (assembly GCA_032199755.1). NCBI lineage: Eukaryota > Viridiplantae > Streptophyta > Magnoliopsida > Asterales > Asteraceae > Ambrosia > Ambrosia artemisiifolia. Next base: position 25,228,303 of record CM063516.1, on the reverse strand, counting down.
AAGTTTCTACTGGAATCTCAACATTCTCTTGTTCCTCAGCCATCTGTACAACAAAATCAGAATCAAACGTCAAAACACAAAAACGACAAAATTCAAAATTTTAAAGCTTAAACAGTTTCTACATTTGCCCAAACTAAACAGGTCGAATGTAACTATTCAGGTACGAATGTGAAAAATTTATGGTCGAATGTAAATATTTTTGAATAAAAACTACACTCGCCCGTTTTAATGTATATTCGTCCCAATCAATTCCACCTTCGCCCAATCGTAGACCCGAAGGTAGAATCTGATAAACCCTAAAATTTGAAAAATTTTCAATCTTTGTTTTTAACGTGCAATTTTGATCAGGATTTGTTCTATTGTGGCCGACTTAGACTCGTCCATCAACAATTGTCCATTTATTTCATTTTACATCAGTTTTCAAGATGAATTAGGTTAACCTTGTTCCAATCGATCAAATAACCATCCAAACGATGTTACAAACCTAATTCATTTAATCCTCTCCCCCTAAAACTGATGTTAACTGAAATGTTAACAAAAACAAGCATTAAAAACCATTCTAAGACACTTAATCCTAAAACCCTAGGTACGAGCACAAAAACGACGATTCCGGTCAGATTATAGCTCCATTACCTGTGATTATTATAGGAAAAGGATCAGTAAACCACAGGGAAACAAACGCACAATCAATAAAAATCAAAGCAACAAGGTGTCTTTGTTTGAAAGAAAATCTAGAAAAATTATGACTGAGGTCGAACCTGTGACCAGCTTAAATAGTGTGTGCACCTTCGACCGTTTTATTGGTCGAATGTGGGGATATTCCACATTCGCCCAAAATGAATTGGCCGAATGTAAAACCTGTTCACCCGAATGTGAAGTTTGAATAAACAACCCACATTCGCCCATTTTAAGCAACCCGAAGGTGGAGATTTTTCCACATTCGACCCATTTAAGGGGCGAATGTGAAATGGAAAAATCTGAAAATTTTGCCAAATCACGAGTTCGAATCCCGTTCAACATTTTTCAATCTGTTAAGCATCCAAAACACATATTTTCACTTTTTGAATGATACAAAGTCCAGATGGTGTTATCAAATCTCAGAAATTTACCATCAAGCATCCCCGGTTATCAAAAATAAAGCAGAAATGCAAAAATTTTGGATTTTTCTGAAATTTTATCAAAACACACCTAAAATCTTTTTGGATTTTGTATCTTTTTGACAATGAAAGTAAAATGCAACAAAGTAAAATGCATCAAAATGAAATGAAAGCAGTAAACATTTTGTGATGTCCGGTAAGAGGATCGTATCAGTTTTCTGAGAAATCTGATCACAGCGTTGATCTTTTTGTTTATTATTATCATTAGAAACAGTATGTGACACGACAATTGCTGATATTGTGGTCCACGTAAGCTCACATGCAGATAATTACGCAATGCTTTAAAATGATACGAGTTAGGTGTATTAGACTAACACGATGTGGTGCCCACACACACGACATACTCCCGTATCAAGTAATTGCACAAAGCTTCGTCGTAACGCGTGATTATGTCAGAGTTATCCGTAAAAGTTACAAAGTATATAGCACAGAGGTGTACAGGTCAGCAAACGAATGCAGCAGAGTAACATGTGCATATACACTAGGTTGAGGCTGATATTAACCACTGATTTGCATCAGATGATCAATACGATGTAATAATGATCTTTGATCAATTAAAACATAAAGTTCCTCAATTCGGTAACTTCCGGTTTTGGCAATTAAGCTCTTTTAGCAAATATTCTGATAAAACTAGGTCCGTAAATCAATACGACAAAAGTTTATCAGAATATCCCGGATAACTTTAACATAACGACCCGAAACCTCAGATTTTGGCAATCCTATCAAACGAAATTACGGTACTAAGACCATATGCCCATGAGGTGTTCAGCCACGAACGCGTAGTTCGTTATGTTTGTATCACTAATGCACGCAATATTTAGTCTACGAAGCCTATCAGCATATCACACGTAGTCAACACACGCCTCATTATACTATACAATTCTTTAGCCTGTGTCAGATCCCCACTGATGTACTATCATTTCCTCTTTTTATCCAGGAAATCATTTTTGATTTTCTAATTTTTTTTATTTTTTTTTAGGTCTTTTTGAATTTTTCAATGTTTTTGGTTTTTCTGATAAAATGGCTCCCCCTAAAATAAAGAACATATTTTTGGGTTTTGATTTTTCTGAAAAACAATAAAAAGAAAAATTTGAAAGAAACAATCCACTCGAAAGCATCAACTTCTTTGAGGATTAAACAATCCCCTCGAAAGCATCAACTTCTTTGAGGATTACGATAGTAAAGAGAAATTCCCAATTAGCAAAGAGAAATTCCCAATTAGCAAAATATTAAAAACTAAAACTAAAAAGCGATAAACCGAGGTGCCGATTAGTCCTGTTTTTCCTTTATGTTGTTTACTTTTAAAAGATATTCAAAGCGGGATCTGTCAAAAGCTTTTGTAAACAAATCTGCACGTTGGTAGTCAGTATGGATTTTGACCATATCTATCAATTCTTTAGCGTAACAATCACGGATAAAATGATATTTGATCCTGATATGTTTCGCTTTAGAATGATTTTCAGTATTTTTAGTTAATGCGATTGCGGCTTCGTTGTCACAGTGTATAGGGGTTTTAAGAAACTGCAAACCGTAATCCACCATCTGCTGTTGGATCCAGAGCACTTGCGAACAGCAACTCGAGGCTGCAATGTACTCGGCTTCACAGGTAGACAGCGCCACGGAGGTCTGCTTCTTGCATTGCCAGGTGATTAACCTGCTCCCTAAAAACTGGCAACCGGCTGTAGTAGATTTACTGTCTTTGTCACAGCCGCCCCAATCTGCATCACTAAAAGCAATAAAATCAAAATCATCATCATTAGGGTACCAAAGTCCTTTTGAGGAACAACCCTTCAGATATCTAAGGATACGCTTGACCGCCGTCAGATGACTTTGTTTCGGCTTCGATTGATAGCGGGCACAGAGACACGTTGCGTACATAATATATGGTCGAGACGCCGTCAAATACATCAGAGATCCGATGATTGCTCTGTATGTAAATGGGTCCGTCAGCTCCCCCTTAGCGTCCACTCCAATCCCGTGATTGGGTTGAATCGGGGTATCCATCGGCTTGGAGTCCTCCATCTGGAACCGGCTCAAGATGTCGGATACGTATTTCGTCTGGTGAATGAAGATCCCGTCGGGTCTTTGGTCCACATGCAAGCCTAGGAAAAACTGCATCTCCCCCATTGCGCTCATTTCGAACTTTTCCTGCATGACAGTTTCGAACTCCCTGCATAAAAGCTCGTTAGTTGAACCAAATATTATATCATCAACGTAAATCTGCACTAGAAGCAAATCATCTCCCGTCTTCTTCGTAAAGAGGGTGCAATCGACGAGGCCGCGCTTAAATCCTTTGGAGATGAGGTATGTACTTAGCTCCTCGTACCACTGTCTCGGAGCCTGGTGCAAACCATATAGAGCTTTGTTCAGCACGTAGACCTTATCCCGGTGGATTGGGTCCTCAAAGCCTGGTGGCTGCCCGACATAAACCTCTTCCTTGACTTTCCCGTACAGAAATGCGCTCTTAACGTCCATTTGATACACTTTGAATTTCTTGTATGAAGCAAACGCAAGGAACATCCGAATAGCTTCAATTCGTGCTACCGGTGCATAGATTTCGTTATAATCAATCCCTTCGATTTGATGGAAACCCTGCACGACCAATCTGGCTTTGTTACGAACAATAACCCCACGATCATCCTTCTTGCACTTAAACACCCATTTAGTGCCGATCTTCTTCCTATCTGGCGGCAAATCCGTGAGCGTCCAAACTCCCAATTTCTGAAATTGTAATAACTCCTCCTGCATAGCTTCCACCTAGGCATCATCCTTCAAAGCGTCCTTGTATGTCCTTGGCTCTACCTGCGACACATAACACGCAAACGACCAATCATTTTGACTACCAGATTGTTGAATTTTGGCATATAAAGCTAAAGCACCAAAACTCTCTGGCGAGTTAACGCTTCTAAGCTGCCCTCTGGTCATAACACTGCTTCCAGGATCACCAATAACTTGCTCCAGCGGGTGAATACGATGAATCCGAGATTCCGGATAATCAGGTACAGTAACTCCCGTCTGAGCAGTTAAGTTCTCTACAGCATCCAGATCATGACCCGTATTTGATGATGAAGCAACATCTGGAGTTGGAGTTGGGTTCACTGGCGGTGCCTCCTGTTCTTCTGCATGTTCAAGAATGACTTCTTCAAATTGTTCATCTTCAGATTCTGAAGATTCTAGTGAAGTTGAAGCCTCCTGAAACACTTCTTCCTCTTGTATAGGAGCATTGGTATCATTAGAAGCTGGTAAGGGGTTCACGGTGATCGGACGCACCAATGGTGAAGTCGCCGCGTTTTCACACTCGTAAAGTAATCTGATAACAGCTTCTTCAACCAAACTATCTAGATTGAATGATTCAAAGAAATCTTTGTAATCAAACATCCAATCAGGACCCGTGCCTTGTAGATTTTGAGTATATCGTTGAACTCCACGTTAGCCCAATCCTCCACTCGACGAGTTCGCTTGTTGTATACCCGTTTGAGCGGGGTTGCATATCCAACAAAGTATCCCTCCTCAGCTTTAGGACTAAACTTCTCGCTTGGATTCAACATCGTGCATGGCGCCCCAAAAGGTTCTAGATACTCTAAGTTCGGCTTTCGTCGGTGTAACAGTTCATAAGATGTTTTCCCAAACTTCTTCACAGTTAGAACCCGATTAAGTGTGTAGTTTGCTGCATAAATCGCCTCGTTCCAGAACATTACCGGAAGATTTAAATCAGCGAGCATTGTTCTAGCCGCTTCAATTAGAGTCCTATTCTTTCGTTCAGCAACACCGTTCTGTTGTGGGGTGTACGGAGCCGAATATTCATGATGTATCCCTTTGCTTTCACAAAGTTTATCCATCTTAGCGTTTTTGAACTCCGTCCCATTATCACTCCGAATTCTCTTAATCTTCACATTGTAGAGATTCTCCAATCGAGTGAACAGAACTTTCAGGTTGTTAAAGGTGTCACTTTTATTCTGCAAACACATCACCCATGAAAATCTTGAGTAATCGTCAGTGACGACTAAACAATAAAGCTCTCCAAGATGACTTTTGCGCTTGACCGGTCCGAATAGATCCATGTGCAATCGCTCAAGTGGTATCTCAACAGAGTTAACCTTCTTCACTTTGTGGGACTGTTTGTGTTGCTTCCCCTTCTTACAACTCACACACTTGTCATTCAGATGGAAATGTTTCACGTTGACTCCATCGACAAGCCCATTTCTCACAAGTTGATTCATTTTTCTCAGATGAATGTGCCCCATTCTTCGGTGCCACATTATCGATTCTTTCTCTGTCGCTTTAGATAGAAAACATGTAATTTGCCCCTGTGATGTCATCGCCTTGGACATATCAAGAATATAAAGATTGTTGACGCGAGGTGCCTTCAACATTATCCACTCCTTAGGAATTGTGAAGCCCGGTTTCAGAATATAGCAGGATTTGTCATCAAAATGCACAGTAAATTGTTTATCACATATTTGACTGACACTCAACAGATTATAATCGATCTGTTTCACATAAGAAATCCGCTCAAAGCTCACTATGCCATTGCTCACGCTTCCTTCCATCGTAATATATCCTCCTTTATTACCCGCGAATGCGACATACCCTCCATTGATGTTCTTCACGTCGAACAACAACGCAAGATCCCCTGTCATGTGGCCTGAAGCTCCACTATCAACAATCCAAAGACTGCTAATAGGGCCAGCTGAAGCTCCCTGCACACAAAAAGTAAATCATTTAGTTCTTTCGGGGGACCCAAGCCTGAGTCTTGGGTCTTGGAATATCAGTTTTCACAGAAACATTCTCAGACACATTTTCAACAACTTTTTGATCAATCTTTTTCTGATTGTTCAAAACAGTTTCCTTTTTCTCATTAACCCTTGAAGTTGAGGCTCCTGGAGTACCATTGGGTGACCAAGATTGTTCAGACCTTTTCAAGATGCGAATCTGAGACTTGGGGTTCTCAGTCGGTTTCTGAACATTGTTAGCAAATGTAACTCTCTTGGTTACCTTATCTGATTTAACAGACTTAGGTCCAACACTTGATTTGACAATCGGTTTAGGTGGAACCTTTTGCCTATCAATTGTTGCGTTCACCACAGGCTTCCTCCAAGATTGTTCCATAGCAATCCGATTTCTTCGATCATATTGAATTGGACGATTGTTCCTCATTTGATGAAAATTGTTTTGATTATAAAACTGTTGTGGTTGTTGAGGAACAGCTCGCCTATGTGGTGGCACATAATGATCAATCGGTTTCCTCATGGAATTCCTTACTTCAACTTCATGCCTTTTATGCCTTACATATGGGCACTGAGCAAGTAAATGCCCTCGTTCCCCACATTTAAAGCACGCACGGTACTCTTCAAAAACATTCGGAGCATTTGGTTGAGCAAATGATCTAACAGGGTATTGATCATTATACTGTTGCTTCCTTAAACTCTCAGGGAGTGGCCCTTTTGAGTAAGTAGGCTCATGATAACCATTAGCTCTGTTTTTGGGTCGAATGAACTCTGTGACATGGACCTTTGGTTCTTGAGGAACATCCAAATACAATTTCTTTAAAATTGCTGGTGGAATCTCATTTGTTCTCTCATGTTTTGGGAACCAAATGGTGCTTTCTTGCCAAATCTTTTTTATTTTAGCATAGTTAGCATTTTTGATTGGAAATTCCTCGTCAGAGATGATCTTATCAGATCCTTCCATCCGATAGAACACCTTGACAGGTTTGTCACACGGTTCATTCTTAACACTCTTTTCAAGATCTTTCTTAATCACATTCTTCTCAAGATCTTTCTTAACAACATTCTTTTCAGACTTTTTCTCACGATGAGCATTTGCCATCGGAATCACAATCTGAGATGGTGAAACTGGTTCATTTGTAATGATGTGATTTTCTTTTGGAATTTCACATGCATTAACAGTTTGATTACAACCAGTGTCATCACTCTCAGTGTCTGAATCTACACTCTCAGCAGTAACACCCTCATCATTCAAACCTAAGATCGGTCTCACATCGGAATGTGGATCACCAATACTCGAGGTATTAGATTCATTTTCCGATGATGAGTCTGATTTTACCGAACTCTCTGGTGTCACTTGGTGACAATTATGGTTTTCAAAAAGAACCGGAGATGGCACAGACCGGTAATTAGTGGTTTGATCATCAATGATGTGGTCTACCACATAAGCAATGTGCTTATAACTTTCTAGCTTTTTGTTTACTTTCTCAGCAAAGCATTTGATGGCGGCCATTTCCAACTTGGTATTTTCAATTTCATTGATATAGTTGTTAATTGCAAGTTGTTTCAATGATAAAGTATTTTTCAAGTCGGAAATGTCCTTTTTATAGCCATCTAATACCTTGTTGAAAGCATTCAACTCTTTGCGAGTAGATTGACTGTTCATGATAGCACTATCACGTTGAACACGGAGTTGTTTGTTCTCCTCAGTCAATCTATCACATGTACCACAATATTTATCACTTTTAATATCAGTGCTACACTCAGAACTTACAGGTTTTGGCGGATCAGTCATGGCCATCAATGCGAAATGAGCTTCCTTTCCAGCAAAGAATCTGGAGTAGTCAATCTTGGTGAAAGCATCATCTGTAATGCACGACTTCCTCGTCATCAGAAAATCCGCTTCTGCTAGCAACTGATCAATGTCATCATCTAGAGAAGTAACACTTGCTTCCGTATCCGATTCACTGTCTGAATCAGAATAAACCGATTCACACTCCTCAGGAACGTCAGAAACAGTGTCAATCGCCACTCCAGAATTAGTTTCTTCAGCCTTAACCTCAACAGGTTCAGTCTCCACATCCATCTCAGCCTCAGACTCATCACTTTCAACCTCAGTTTCTATCTTCTCATCTACTGTCACCGAATCTTCAATATCAACCTGATATGCAACACAAGCCACATTTCCACCAGTGGTAATTTCCTCAACACCTATTTGCATACTCGACCAATCAAACCTCTCATCTTGTTGAGTTACCAATGCTTGATTCTGATTGGTGTTCTGATGTGTCTCATTAGGTGTAGTGATTGGTATGACTGTTCGGTTAGCATTGTTAGGGGATTGGTTTTGTGTCTGGTTTGGTGTGTTTGGTTGTCTGTTTTGGTTGTTATTAAAGTTGTTTTGACGGTTTTGGTAGTTGTTGTTGTTTTGGCAAGAAACTTGGTTTTGGTTTTGTTGTTGACGGTTCTGATAGCTTGCATTGAATGGGTTCCTATTGCCTTGTTTTGGTGGCTGGGTGCATTCTCTTTTAAAGTGACCTTTTCCTCCACAATTAAAACAAGTAACTTTCTCCTTGTTGAACCCGTAGGTTGTGTTAGGAGAAGTTCCCAAATCTGTTCTACCTGTTTTCTTAATAAATTCCGTTGCTCTTCTCATTATGCTCGCAAAAGCCCATTGGATATCAATGAGTTCCATCTCTTCCTTGTCAATCTGTGCGTAGTCTTCATTGGTTAAGCTGTTATTTCCAATTTGACTAGCAACTAATCCATTGTAGGATGAGACCATTGCCGAGACTAATGCAATGTGTTGCTGAGCAACTTCAACCGTCACATTCCCCAAGTTAGAAGTCTCCAAAACCACCGTTTGTTGATTAGGTTGGTTCATTGGTTGTTGAGATTGGCTAGCAGTATAAAAAGCAGCTTGTTGCATTGGGGAAAATGGTGGAATGTATGAATTGTTATATTGTTGTTGTGGTGGTGGATTTGATGGTTGTGAAAAAGATGATGTTTGTTGATGGTAGTTTATGGTAGGTGATTCCATAACATTGGAAATACATGCAACATGTGGTGCCACTAGCCCTCCTGAGCTTGAGTTACTAGCTGGAACTGGAGTACCTCCAAAATATAAGTTGGGATTCTGAGGAATCTGCGATCTTCTAGCTTTCCTCTTCTCTTCCAATTCTTTGTTTTCCAGCTTCTCTATAAACTCTTGAATAGACCAGAACTGGTATGCATCCTTCTCCCTGAGAACTTCCACCTGCTGATCCCAGTTTGGTGGTAAGGCATCTGCAAACTTATCCACCTGCTTTGTCATAGGAATCTGTATACCGTAACTAGACAATTCAGATAACAAATGACTATATCTAGGAGTTAATTCTTTCAAAGTTTCATTGCCAATATAAGAAAAATTCTCAAACTCCGTTCTCAATTCTTCCATCCTTAGACCTCTAGTCTTCTCATTACCATCATGCCTTCTTTTAAGCGCTTCCCACAATTGCTTAGACGTTGTACAAGTCCCAAACTGATGCAACAGATCGTTTGTGATGGCCTGTGTCAATTGGGAAAAAGCCTTCTTCTCCACAGCAAACTTCTTTTTCTCATCCTCAGCCATACTCTCCAATGGAACTGGTTCACCTGTATTCTCCAAAACTGGTGCTGTGTAACCTCTAGCTATCATGTTCCATGCCTCTGCACCCTCCACTCCCATGCCTTCCAAATGTATCTTGAACTTTTTCTGCCACTGATTGTATTCTTGTATCTCCATGAGCTTCGGTGGCCGATTCCCACTACCTGAAGACAAATCATTAATCAGTGTGGAAATAGCATTTGTAGTTTGAGTGTTTACCACCGCTGCTGCTACTCCCCAGTAGTCAGATTGTGGTGCTGGAGGTGCACTTTGAGCCATGTAGTTAATCGGTTGCGAAGACTGTGTGCTCGTCTTCTGTGCTGCCACTGTCCATGGGTCCATCACTTGCTGTTGTGGTTGTGTTGTTGCTGGTGTCGGAGTAGTCGGAAAATTCCACATGATCACGAACTTCGAAAAATTCAACACTTAGAAAATTTTCCAAACTTTAGTCCTAGGTTCGCCCAAATAATCTTCACTTTCGTCCCTTCTGATGCAGATTCGCCCAAACAGTAACTATCGAAGGTAAAATCTCACCAGAATGTAAAAACACACTAACACAAATCCACGTTCGCCCAGAAATTTCCAGGTTCGCCCGTTTCTACTCCAGGTTCGCCCGCCCGATCAATCGAAGGTGAAAATTGTGACCCGAATGTGAAAAATTCAACAAAAACTTTTCAGGTTCGCCCAAATTTACCTAGGTTCGACCAAAAAAATACTCAGGTTCGCCCAAAAACTCTCACGTTCGACCACTCAGGTTCCAGATTCGCCCATTTCAGGTTTGAAAAACGGTTACACTTTGAAAAACGGTTATTTTGATCTCTGATTTTCAAAAGTTTGTGAATTTGAATGATCTTAATCAGGTTTTGATTCGGAATTGATTTGGAGCAACTTTAATTCTTGGAATTTTGAATTTTAACCACAAAATCAACTCTAAATCTTTCAAAAACACTCAAAAACCATTTTTATGCAAAAACAGATGTGAATTGATCAAAAATAGGTCCAAATCAGCTCTGAGTTTATCAATTTGTTGTTGTATGATCCTCTACGCTCTGATACCACTTTGTTAGAGAAGGATTTTAACCGAAACAGGATTATATGATCATACAAGTTGCAAAACCAGGTGCGGAAACCCTAGCTTTGAACAAACTGATAGAAACTCAAATCAAAACACAATCAAGGTCATTTTCAAAGGTTTTCATAGATTAACTTTTGCATAAACTTGATTACAATGAGTTTTAGGTTAATCTAGAACACACACAAACACTCTCAATCTATCCAGGAACCTAACCTCAAAACACACACAACTAATAACTCACTTCACATTACAAAAACACAATTTCTATTTATAGATGCTGCACATTCGCCCATATGCACTGGTCGAATGTGGACTTCTTCCACATTCGCCCATTGCAGGGTACGAATGTACATCTACTTGTCAAGCTCCATTCTTCCTTCGCCCATATTGTCTACCTTCGCCCACTTTATACTCACCTTCGCCCAGACCTGTTTCACCTTCTACCCATCAGCACTTTAACATATGTTAATATCCAATCACTAGTCGCAAAACGCATCTACATTTTGTGTGTGTATGTAACCGTGTATGTATGTATGTGTATGGTGGATATGTGTGGCCGAGTATGTGTATGTGTGAGTGGTAATGTGTTTGTTTGATTCTAATATTTACACAAGTCTACATGGTTCGAACGTATAAATGTATATACACACATAATTGTGTTCTTGGAACTTGGTTAATATGATCGTCCATGTGTTTACATTTATATACATTCATGCATTGATTGGTATGAGGTTATGTTATGTTGGTTGTGGTTACACCTCACACACACACGTGTGTGTGTGTATGTGTGTGTGTGTGTGTGTGTGTGTGTGTATATATATATGGATATATATATATATATATATATATACATGGATATGGCCGAATTTAGGGTTACATGTGGGCACATTGTTCATGTTTTTACTAGTTATTCTTCTAGTTTTTCATGGATATCGTATTGGGATATTTATTGTACTTTCACATTGTTTTTGTTCTTGTTTGGACCACAAATTGGAACCTTATGTTCAATTGTATTGATTCCCAAACTAGGGTTTTGCATGGATCTTCCTATAGTCTATCAGGAACTATTCGACTAATCGTGAAATTGTATCAACTAGTGTGTCTAATGCTAGACTGTGTGTCTCTGCGTTAACTTGTTGGAATCCTGTATGGCCCAATTATGATGAAATATGTGAATTGTAATGCCATGCACAATGTGTACGTGTAGTTAAGTGTACGGGCATGACCTGTGATTTCGACGGTTGTCACAAGTTGGGTGAATTGAGTTTTGGATTTTTTGGAATTTTTTTTTGTTTTTTAATGATTTAGGAGTTTTTCAGGGTATATGGATTTGGTTGGTGAATTGGTTTTCGGATTATTTGGGATTATTTGTGTTTTTTATGTGGATTATCCATTTTGAATATAGATAGATAACATATGTTAACAAAAGGTGGATAACATACATGTTGGCTTACACATTAATTAACCTTTCTTTCATACGTTATTATTATTAATATGAATGTTGAACCAAAAAGTAAACTTTGTGTGGGTTATGTATTTTTGAATCCATATGTAAAGGAAATTGTTGAAAAGCTTGCTTATAGAGCGTTTTACCATGTGGTCTGACTTGTGCACGGAAAAATTATACAATAGCCCTAATTTGTTTACACATGCAACTTGGGATGACATAGTTAGAATGAACATACTATCTCTGCTTTTTACAGTAGCTTAACATGTGCATTGCATGCATATGTGGGTTATGTATTTATTCTTTATTATTATTATTATGTTGTTTATGTTAGATTGGATGTTAAAAAGATCATCTTTTTTGAATTGGGTAAATGTGTTTTTATTGCATATTTTTTGTTTAAGGTCTTTTAGTTCTGAATTAGGAGTTGAATCTATCCCAATTAACATGTGTTAGGGTTCAATTAACATGCGTTAAATAGCAAATGTGTTTTTATTTTCTTGGTTTATCTTTTGATTTTTCTCTAATAATTTTTACTTTATAATTCTTGTATATATGTTATTCTGTGTGAAGGTTTTGATTTTTTGTATTAGTGCTTACTGATGTATCAAGGTTCAATTAACATGTGTTAGTGATGCTAACACATGTTTGCATTGGTGCCTACTGATGAATCTATCACAATTGACATGTTTTAGGGTTCAATTAACATGTGTTAGTGATGGTAACACATGTTAGTATATGCCCAACAAACACATGTTATCCTTTTTGCAGGTGAAGAGATGATTGTGTTAAAGATGAAGATGGGTATCAAGAACGAAGCATGGCAAGATCTTTTTATATTGTTAGGATAGTTTTTTTATCATTCACAAATAATTATGTTTGTATGAAACCTTTATTTGATACGTTTTATTGTTGATTGTTATGATCGTTTTTATCATTTTCTTAAATAAATATACATTTTACGTGTTCTTTTTTTTGTTCCTTTAGCATATGCATGTTAACATCTTAGTGATGTGTTAATATGTGTTTAAGGATTCTAACTAACATGGTTTAAAGGGCTCATATGGCATACGTTATTAATATGATGTTCACAAATTAACGTGATAATTATTTGATTTAACTAATTTACTAATTCAACATATAACATGTGTTAAATTTACCTTATTTTCTAGTTGTTCGATAACTTTTTAAGTTTTTTACTTTTGAATAGATTCAAATTTGGAGATCCATGTACTTTGTTTTTGTTACCACATATATACGTTAGGATGTTTCTAAAAGATATACATATGGAGATCCATGTAACTTAAATTTTTAGGTCGTGTATCCGAAAAAAGACATATATACGTTAGTAGGTTTCTAAAAGACATACATATGGTTGTAGTAACTAAAACATGAGATCCTTATCAAACCAAACTTGTCTCACCTATCGGAAATGACGTTTTCTCAAGCTACCAACATATGTTACCAAAAAATACACAGGTCACAATGCATATGTTAGTAAAAGGACAGGAAGGTGTAGTCTTAATGTTTCTTTTTATCTCCATTTCCATGTATGTCATATTTGTGATATTCAATACAACTCACAATACATATGTAAACATGATGGGAAAAGACATGCATATGTTACCAAATCTTACACAAGACAAGATACATACGTCACCTACCATAAGTTTGATCATCAACCATATATATAATATATGTATTAACAGTTTACTAATACATATGTTACCAAATCTTACACATGACATGCATATGGTAAAAGGATAAGGTCATATTTCTAAAAATCAGCGTTTTATTGATACACAGGCAGGGTAGCTCTCATGTTACTAGCGAACTTGCTCATCATTTTCTTCTTGTTACAATCTTTATCGTATAGCATCCATGGGAACTGGGTTTCCATTAAGAACATTTTAAGTAAACCACATGTGATATTTTGGAACCTACTTAAAATTAGTAAATCATTTCTACTTACCACTGTTTTTGTCCTGACAAAAGGCGCAAATAAAATATGCTACGTCTGATTTGAACGTCTCTTTATAGTTTACAACCTCAGCCCAGCAATCTATCACAACATCCAACACATTCATACGCGGCCTGAGAGACTTTAACATACTACGGGTGACCTCTACATTACCAATGCTTCTAAACAAAAGCTCACTGCATTTGTGGCTAGACGTCATTAACATTGTATAACTTAAATGTTATCAACAAAACAACCAAGATAACGACTTACTTAGTAACACAAGTAACAAACCTGTACACTCGCCTCCCTAGCCCCATCTTTCTATAAAACAAGTAACAAACCTGCAAATTAACATAGGTTAGCTAAATTATTAACACATGTTTATCAGTAAATGTTAAAACATGATAAATCAAACACAATATACAGCAAAATTATTAACACATGTTTATCATCAAAGTTATTAACACGTGATAAATCAAAAAACTTTCATTTATTGCTATAACACCAAATGCCAATACACCAAGTAAAAAAGCAAAAAACCCTAAAACTTTCATTTATTGCTATAACAATAGTGTGACCAGATTTTCCCCTTTTCTTGTGTCTGTAATATAGAATAACAACACCACCATATTTCATCCTTTATAGAACACATCAAAGGCTAATACACTAGGTAAATCAGATTTTCAATCCTAGAAAAGATTCACTAACTAGATCAGTAACATGCGAAACATTAATCATAACATAATCCTACTTTATTGATTGTCATGTGACCCATAAATAGAGATCCCAGAGGAGTTCCTGACATGGGTTAACATGTGAAACACAAAGTTATAAACATTACCAATCATAACATATGTTACAAATTTATACATTTCTATACGAAATTCACTGGAACACCTACCAAACAACCGTTTTGTTTCTCCAAACCGGGAAGCTGTTGTGCCATCGTCCGTACTAACCTTGCACCCTGTTGTGTCATCGGACAAAATCATCACACTATGTTTGGACTGTGTTTCCTCCTGTTTCACACATTACAACCAGATAGTACCATCCTTTTTACACCAAAAAGCCTAAAATTACAAAGCACAACACATTGAATATCGTTCTTTTTTTCGCAGGAGAATGTGGTATTAATCTACTATATACTTAAAATGAAACAAAATTTTCATAATAAATTATACAAAAGTACGGTTTACTGTAACCGATTACAGTGTAATACCATCAACAATCAAGGATGAAATCCCCAAATTGGAGATCTTACAACCATTATTTGTTTGGCAAAACAAAACAATGAAACAAACACGAAAACTCTGATTCTATAACCCATAAATAACATACCTTTTATATTAATCATGAGATCTATGTCGACTACTATGCGATTACATGGTCCACATGAATGATCTATTATTTGGCTTCGTCTTCTTCAGCTGGATCTCGTTCTTGTGCTTTGTTCTTGTGCTTCGTTCTTGTGCTTCGTTCTTGTGTTAAGAGAGAAGATATAGAGAGATGATATTGTTGAGAGAGAGAAGAGATATAGAGAGAGAAAAGACAGAAGGTGTTGATGTATATGCGGAGATCTCTTGTTGAGAGAGAGATGTAGTAGAAAGAGTGTAAGTTTTTGAAATTGAAAATATGAATATAATATAGAAGCAAGAGAGAGAGAGAGACATGATAGGTACTATATAGCAGCCATATGAATCCCAATGCAAAGAAAAATACCATTTGTACCCTTAATGTAATATAATATAACATTCAAAACTTCATTATTTTTATTTTGTTTTTCGGAAATATATAAAAACATATTTTTAATAAATTTTTAATGTAGTATTCATAAATAAATCACTATAAA
This sequence comes from Ambrosia artemisiifolia, assembly GCA_032199755.1. Classification (NCBI taxonomy): domain Eukaryota; kingdom Viridiplantae; phylum Streptophyta; class Magnoliopsida; order Asterales; family Asteraceae; genus Ambrosia; species Ambrosia artemisiifolia. The sequence continues at coordinate 25,212,460 of CM063516.1, read as the reverse complement.
TCCGATTTAATTAATTAAAATCCCAAAACCTTTGTAAAATTATTTTTAACATTAGAACACTGTGGAAATTAATTTACAGGAAAATAATCAGCTTTTATTTAATTTAAGGATTTTAATTCATTATTTTGTTATTTAGAAACTTATAAATTCTTTTTATATAAAAATAAAGCAGATAATAATTTTAAAAACTATTTCTCATTATGATACATCAGAGAATTATTTTTCCTATAAAAATAATATTTTTATGATTTTTATTCAATTTAAATCATATTAGTTACATTATTAGCATATAAATCCATTTAAAAATGCTAAATAATTATTTTTCAATTATATAAAATAATTCATTTATTCCAGAATTATTGTATCTTCAAAACCTTCATTTATTTCAATTTTTTATTATTTAATAATTTATTACATATTATTTAAATTTAAAATACATTATGTACCAAATTTAAATTCGTAAACTTTATATAATTTATTTCAATTGCTTTTTTTAATTATTAATTACAGAATATAAATTATTGTTTACACAAAACATATTTTCATTTAAGTTCGTACATTACAAATAACCCTATTAATTATCTCACTTATTTAGTTATTTGCATAAATGCTAGTTTAATTATTCTTTTAAAACACTAAAACCCTTAAGTCCCAATTAACTTTAGAAGCCCTAGCGCCTAACCCTAGGTAACTTAGATCCTAAGTTTCCTCCACTTACAAATATTACATTATTCATCTAGGTTGAATTCTTCTGGATTCTCTTGTTTATACTCGCTGCTTTAGTGGAATTATTATCACTACGCAAATCGTGAGTTTTACTTATCCAATTTTCTTTTTTTCACTTTTGGGATGTTACATGTACACCATATTCAAATACACATACACATGCAAATTCACATTTTGCAAATACAATTCATACATGTGCGCCTTTGTTTGTTTGTTTCCATTGTTTCATGTTAACATATACGTAGTTTTACATTGGCATTTGCAAAATCATTAACACCGATCATGCTGACTTTAACATTGGATAGCGCTATTGGATTGACCATCCGCCTTGATTGATTTACCCTTGCGAGGGGAAGCCCTTGGTCATTGTTACCGCAATTTAGACTAAACCATGTTATGTCTTTCAAATGGTCTTACATTTAGGTTTGATGTTTGCCCTTTGTATGCTTACGTGTTTACATTTTGCAATGACTTACATAGACACATGAATTTTACATTTTTTACGCGTACTACATATATCAAACTAAGTATAACTCACCAACATATTTTTGTTGACAAAATTTATTTTGTACATGTTACATGTGCTACATGAATGATGATACACATAGGATTGGGCCTAGTTAATTCATTAATCAGTTTCATGTTTTCCATTTTATTTGAGAGAATGTATTTCCATTTTCATGTTTGTTGACATTTGAATTCAATTTTAAATAATATTTCAATTTTAATAGTGTTATGTGCTATTGAAAATCATCCCACATGGCACCCCGATGTTTCCGCCATCGTTGGGGTGTTATAGAAAATAACCTTGTTATCACCGGGAGTGGGTTGAATCAAGAACTATCACTTTCAAGGGCCGGGGATACACGTTGATATTCCAACTGTAAGACTCTTTCTTGTTTGATTACTTTATATACACCGGTTATGGAAGTGCTTGCATATATTAAACATTCTAGGAACCTTACTAAAAATAGTAGCTAAGCGGATGGACTTTTGATTGAGATGAAAAAATACGAGTTTGTATTCTACTTACACTTGATGTTGCATATACTAGACATGACAAATACAATGTCCCAAAGTCTTCAAAGGAAAGAAGCTTTTCGGCAATGAAGTTTGTGAAGAATAGTTTGCGTAATAGGATTGGTGATGAGAATTTAAACGATAGTTGTATTGCTTTTATTGAAAAGAACTTGCTTAGAAACGTACAGATATAAGATATTATAGATGGATTCCAAAAAAATGAAGACCCGAAGAGAACAACTATAAATATTAGAATTTTATTATGCATATGTAACAACGTTTAAATTACTTTTGGCTTGTTTTGTGGATTATATAATTTTAGTGTTATTATTTTTGGTATACGATCCAATCTGACCCGACTCGGGCCACCTAATGGATAAACAACCTAGGGGCTTAGAGATTCCGCACCCCATAAAAAAATTTCTGAATCTGCCACGTACTGAATGCATGCATATACACCAATTTAGGAGGATACCCAATAAATCTGAGAAAACCATTTTGTGAGAGTCGAGCACACAACCAAATGATCTTATATCTTATCTCACCCTAAAGAGTCACTAGGCTATAATACCACGGCCATTTCACCCAAAAATAATTTGGGAATTTGGTTACCTTTTTTAGTTGACTAAAGTTTGAATTGTGTTTTTTTATTACAGTCATGTCTTTTAAATCCAAAATATGAGATTTTGACGAAGGGTTACACGACAATGCAATCTCGATTACATAAGCGTTTGTATTATAAAAAAAAGTTCAAAGTTTGGTTAAATGACATTTTTATCCCACGTTACGGTGTGCGCATACAATGTATATATGTGTGGCCCTCGGGGGGGCAAAAGTAAAGTTTCACTAGTTTTAACGTTATTTTACTAATTTCGTGAAAATAACGTTAAAAAACGACGGACGGTTAATCATGTATCATGTGGTGGCGTTGATAGCCAAAAGACAAAGGGGTACATGCACCGATCGGGTTTGTCCCGATTACTAAGTGTTATGTGCCTTATGTCCAAGGCTTGATACCAAACCACCTCGAGCCGGGGGTCTCACTGGAAGCAGCCTCTCTATTCTTAGGGGTAGAGGTAAGGCTGACTACATCTTACCCTTCTCAGACCCTACCTTAGCTTTGCTATAGGTGGGATTAACTGAGTAAGATGATGATGATGACTATTTGAACGACATAGTTGTCATTTAACCAATATTTTAATATTTAATCAAATCTTTGCAAACACTATGTTCTGAAGTTTACGTAGCCGTGTAATTGCTTTCAGAGGCCGTTTGGTTTGTGGTTTTTTTTTTTTTGGAAGGAATTGGAATCTTGAAAGAAATTGGAATTAATATTTTCAATTAAAATTTGTATTGTGCTTGGTTGGTAAACATAGAAATGGAATTAGATGAATTAGATGATGAAAATTATGAAATATATGTCGTCCTTTTGAATTATGAAAAAAATTCTGAATGTATACAAGTAGAAATGAGTCAATTATAGTGGAAGAGAAAAAAAAGCAGGCAATGGGACTATATATTTTTAGGTGATGATCAGTAAATCATATATTCTTGTGTTATGTTAAGCATATGAAGGGTGGTTGTATCATACAAATGTGAGCTTTTAGTTTTTGTTTTCCATACTATTTCTAAATGTAATGTTAACATCATGGGATATTAATTTTCTTTTTTATGTACTTGGGTTAGCTTTTAAAGTAATCATATTGTTCCTAGCATGGTTTTCATTAGGAGTTGAATTTGTTTTGTGGTCGTAGGTGCTATCACCAATCAAAATTCGTTTTGGTAATCTAATGGATTTTAGCTAATAAAATATACAATTCCCACTAAACTGTCTTGTAGAATTATATCTAATCTAGGTTTCAAATAACATATTGCTTTTAGGCCATGGCTCACACTAAGGACTACTTAATACAAATAAAAACCATAGAGCTTGAAAATGGAAAGCCCACCAACATTCATATATATCATAGCATGAAAGACAAAGACGACGGCATGAAGGAGAGAGTGGGTGTTTTCAGTGGCGAAGCATGGAAAATTTTTTAGGGGGTCGAAAGTTATCGAACCCTTAAATTAGGGAGGACCGAGCTCAATACGTATAAAACTTTCGATAAAAAAACACGTAAAATTACACTACGGAGCAAAAAAAAAAATAGGGGGACACCCCTTTTCCCCAACTAAGCTTCGCCCATGGGTGTTTCCATCCGTAGGTTTTTTGTGGGTCCGTGAGGGGTGTTTGGGTTGATTATTCAAAATAGATTATGCGTTTTGGCAAAGCAGAGGTGGAGCAGATTATAGATTAATGTGTTTTGGTAGCATAAAAAACTGATTGTCTACGTTTTCAAAACGCAATCCCAAACACTAAAAACTGATTATCTGCGTTTTCAAAACGCAATAATCTAAAAATCAGATTCAAAACGTAATCCCAAACACCCTCTAAATATTTGACGTAAAGTGTTGTTTACCTCCAAAATGTTTGAAGATTTTAATTAGAAAATTGTCTTGTATAAATTATATCTATGTCTAGACTTTAATTGGCATTACTTTTAGGCCGTGGCTCACACTAGAAGGCCCTACTTGATATATATTAAAAACCTTACAAATATATTAAGAGTGCTTACTAAAGTTTTAAAATCTCATGGTTGATACCTCAATAATGCAATTACTCTAGGCCCTAAATCCTTCAAAATAATGTGTCAAGTTGGTGGGGTGCAAACCAGTGAAACCGACTAATAGGCCCCTTTATTTAGCTTTTATTAATAGATGTTTGTTTCAGCTCTTAATAAGTTCTTAATGAGATAGATATCTGAATTTGTCAGACATAGTTCATTCAGACTATTTTCCTCTGAAAGAGTAAGCATTATACTGAATCTGAGTGGCTCAGACCTCTTACTTGTTCAACACTTAATGATTCAGATCTCTTAGTAGTTTAGCACTTACCCATTCAGAAGTTGTCAAACAACCCTTAACATAAACATAAGTTCTCTACTTTTAAAAAATTGTTCTAAATGGATTTTTTTTCCAGGGAAAAAGTTATTTATAATAACAAACTTTTATTTTTTAATTCATTTGACTTTTGGTTATTTAGAAGAAGTTTCAATCAATAAGTAAACAAGCATTACATTACAAATACAGTAATTAAGAGCTACTGCTCATATGAAGAAAAAAAAAACATAAATTGATAAAGACGGGAAAGAATTCTATAATACTTCATGTAAAGATATTGAATTGAACATAACTTAATTAATAACTAGGTTTTTCCTCACAGGTGTTGCCCCGCGAGCTTGTGTGTAAGCCATAAAGAAAGTCACCGAATACTGCTAAAGCATTGTTGGATAAACACTAAAATAAAGATGAAATGACAAGACGATACACAATCCGATTTAGAAAATAATAACGTACCATACGACGTGTTGATGCGGCGGCTTATATTGAAGCCAAATCATACATATTACAAACCTGAATGTCACACCCTCAAATTTCCACTGCGGGGTTTTACCGCGAGGCGCATGACATACCAGGATCCCATAGCCATAATGTCACACCCTCAAAATCCACCTGCGGGGTTTTACCGCGAGGCGCGTGACAAACCAGGATCCAAGTCAACGATCACAATAAACAACACTATATGAACACATGCATATTTAAAAACATAAGTTTAAAACCATTAAACCGTAGCGGAAGCTTTGTTACAAACCAAAATCCAAAAGTAATCCATATTGTTCAACATACGAAATCATGAACCTAAACTAGACGCCGTGCAGACGCGTGCGCCCTAGTCCTGGTATGCTACCTTAGCGACCTGAGAAAAACATGCCAAAAGTACGTCAGCATAAAATGCCGGTGAGTTCACAGGTTTGTAATAAAAGTACCAAGTTCACCCTGTCCATACTATACAAATATGTAAACCAAAGTACGCTAGCTAGGCGTATGTTTTGTCACTACTACGATTGAAAAACCATTACTAACACGCAAACCCAGAAGCATTGCCCGAATAATGTACCGTTCCTGTTTGAGACAATATGCACCCGCCGGCTCCGAGCCGACGAGCGGGGCAGGTCACGCCCAATAGATCTATCCACATTTCCCCGATGTGCTACACCACACATTCATGGTTTCCCCCGGGACTTCCAAAGATCGTATAGTAACCCAAAGTAACCCATAGTATGACAGTTGTTACCAAACACAAGTTTAACGCATGTTTCCTCCCCCAAAAGTAAACCAGTTAAAGTGGTGCCGTGAACTCACCTTAGGTTGCGTTACTTCGATTACTGAATAAAATCAGCAAGCTATGCTAGCCCCGTAAAGCGGCGACCTAACATATGACAGTTACAAGTACTTAGACTAATAACCCGTAGGTTAGTTAGTCCCTAGATGTCCAGACCATAACCAGGTTCGTTTGAAAACACTTTGACTGTTAAACTGAATAAACTGTACAAGACTCGACATCCCATTGGTGACCCGAGACTCCACGTGTTATACTTGTACTTTAAGTCACACAAATCATGCAATCATGCTTAACATGTGTTAAAGTTCAATAAGCCTAGCACATAGTTCAAACAGTACACAATTAAGTCCGAGCACGTGTTACCAAGTTATCATGTATGATACGGGGTTCCTAGCATGTTCCTAGGTGTCAAATCGGGTCTCGGAATGCCAAAATACACTTACAGCAGCAGTGCAGGCGATTAGGAAAAGTCAACTAGCGATTAAGGAGGTCAACAGGCGATTATAGAGGCTAATCGCCCCTTAACATAGGCGATTAGGCCTATTCAGGAGCTTATTAGGCGATTAGGTCATAAGACATGCAATTCAGGGCTTAACTAGTGATTAGGATCACAATCGCATGAAATGAAGGCGATTAGGCCCCCAATCGCCTACCATACAGGCGATTAGGCTTCCTTATCAGGCGATTGGGCTCCCAATCGCCTATAGCATAGGCGATTAGGGTCCCCAATCGCCCTCAGCAGAGCTGTTCCGGTTTTTCGCGCGTTTAACCCTCCAAATCAGATCCGGAACGTGTGGAAACACCAAATATCAATCATACAACAATATCAAACATATTTCAAGAAAAACCCCTAGCTTATCATCGTTCTACCAGCCCCGAATGCAAGCTTTTTCCCAAAATAGTACACTTAGCATGAAAACATCACATCAACATACGCAACTTTTACCCTAAATAGCAAATACTCAGATTTCATCATGTAACCACGTTGTCCGATCATTCCCTACTGTTCTAGCATCATTCTACTACAAACCCTAACATCAAACAACTAGCAAAACACCTCATATCATACAAAATCATTCAAAGTCATTCAAATGGGTCAAAATACCCAATACCCATAATACACTTCCAAAACCATCCAAACTCCTAAGACATCATCATCCTAATATAAACAAGCTGTAAACACCTTAATAATACAATAACAATCCTTTTTGAATCATAAAAATCCTATCTTTTAATCATATTTAACACATACAACATGCATAATGGTTTGGATTTGTTTAAAAACGATTTTCATAGGTTTTCAAAGACACAAGGGCTTATAAATCAGGTCTGGACCTTTAGGGAGCAAAACACAATCATTCAAAGGTTTGGGGATGAAGAACACACCTTGGGTTTATGAGGAATTGATGTGTAAAGCTTGAAAATGGGTGTTTTGATGCTAAAACGTGTTCCAGAGGGTGTTTGGGAGTTGGGATATGTTATGAGACGGCTAGGGTTGCATTAGAGGTGTTTTGGAGGTCAAGGGTGGTATTTATAGGCGTTTCTAGTCGTTTAAAACACGTCAGGCGATTACGCAGCAGTATCAGGCGATTAGGGCTCCTAATCGCCTATAGCTATAGGCGATTAGGGCCCAATCGCCCTTAGACTCCCCCTAATCGCCCTCCTATAGGCGATTACAGGGGCTAATCGCCCTCAGGTTTCTGCACAATCGCCTTCAGCACTGCGTAATCACCTATAATGTCATGCAATCGCGTGTAATCACCGTTTTAACATATGTAAACACGTATACACATACCGACAAGTCACATAAAGATTATACACACATAATCCACAGAAACAAACACGTTATTACTCATTCACCAATCCCCGGGACTCGAGACTTGTGTTTTTACTAAGGTTTGACGATTCTACGAATCGTCAATCCTTGAATACCTGGTTTAATGGCTGACATCTATCGGTCCTCTAGGTTGTAGTAACGACTCCCGAACCATAACACGACTCAACCGACCTAGTTAAGTATAATGTACGCGCGACTCGCTAAGGTAGGCTTTGACCCAAACAATGTTGTTAACCTGAGTTTGCCAGGTGTCACATCATCCCCACGTTAAAAGAATTTTCGTCCCGAAAATTAGCACAAGTCAAAAAGGAAACGACAAAAGATAGAAACCAAAAGAGAGAATTTACCTGAGTTGTCACATCATCCCCACGTTAGAAGGAATCTCGCCCCGAGATTCATTCAGCTGCAGTAGTAACATGTCTCGATTCAAAAGCGCGCTTAGGAAAGAGGTGAGGATACTTAGACTTCATTTGATCCTCGCGTTCCCAAGTGTACTCCGGTCCACGGTTCGAGTTCCAGCGAACCTTAACGGTACGGATCTTACTCCGACGAAGGCTACGAATCTTGTAATCAAGGATCTCAACAGGTTCTTCCACAATGCGAAGACGATCGTCAACCCTGATCTCTTCGAGTGGAATAATAAGAGATTCGTCAGCCAGGCATTTCTTCAAGTTAGACACATGGAAGACGTTATGCACACTACCGAGCTCCGTCGATAAATCAAGTCGATAAGCCACCGGTCCAATCCGTTCCAGGATTGCAAACGGTCCAACGTACCGAGGGTTAAGTTTGCCACGCTTCCCAAAGCGTATGACGCCCTTCCATGGTGAAACTTTCAGAAGCACCCTGTCCCCAACCTGGAACTCTAAAGGTTTACGATGTCGATCAGCATAACTCTTCTGCCGATCCCGCGCCGCTGCCAAACGGTTACGAATCTGCACGATCTTTTCCGAAGTCTCGTACACTAGCTCCGGCACAGTGAGTTGACTCTCACCCACCTCAGCCCAACAAAGGGGAGACCGGCATTTCCGCCCGTACAGAGCCTCGAACGGAGCTGCCTTGATACTCGCATGGTAACTGTTGTTATAGGAAAACTCCACTAACGGCAGGTGAATCTCCCAACTCTTGCCAAAATCAATCACACATGCCCGAAGCATGTCTTCTAAGGTTTGAATTGTTCGTTCACTCTGCCCGTCAGTTTGTGGGTGGTAAGCTGTACTCATGTCCAACTGGGTACCCAAGGCTTTGTGTAAAGACTTCCAAAAATGCGAAGTGAAGTGAGAATCACGATCTGAAATGATAGAAACCGGCACCCCGTGCTTAGAAACAACCTCCTTAAGGTAAAGACGAGCCAAACGGTCCATGGTGTCGGTTTCTTTAATGGCAAGAAAATGGGCTGACTTCGTCAACCGATCCACGATCACCCATATCTTATCACAACCACTAGGTGACTTAGGTAATTTAGTAACAAAGTCCATCGTGATCCTTTCCCACTTCCATTCAGGAATTTCAGGTTGCTGCAGGAGACCAGAAGGCTTCTGGTACTCCACCTTGACCTTGGCACAGGTCAAGCATTTGCTCACGTAGGAGGCTATGTCAGCCTTCATGTTTGGCCACCAGTAGAGTACCTTTAGGTCTTGGTACATCTTGTCTGAGCCAGGGTGAATGGAATACCGGGATTTGTGAGCTTCATCCAAAACAAGCTCCCGTAATCCCCCGAATAATGGAACCCATACGCGTTCTGCGAAGTAGTGTAAGCCGTCAGGCCTTTGCTCGAGGTGTTTATCAGCACCGTGCATGGTCTCAGCTTTAAGGTTTTCCTCCTTCAAAGCTTCTAGCTGCGCAGAACGGATTCGGTCAGGAAGAGAAGAGTGGATAGTGAGTTGCAACGCCCGAACGCGACGTGGGTTTGCTGATTCCTTCCTGCTCAAGGCGTCTGCCACCACATTCGCCTTGCCAGGATGGTACTTAATGGCGCAGTCATAGTTGTTCAGGAGTTCAACCCAGCGACGCTGTCGCATATTCAGGTGTTCTTGGTCGAAAATATGCTGGAGACTCTTGTGATCGGTATAGATGGTGCATTTGGTACCGTATAAGTAATGCCTCCAAATTTTCAACGCGAACACCACTGCACCCAACTCCAAGTCGTGGGTGGTATAGTTTCTCTCGTGAACCTTGAGTTGACGAGAAGCGTAGGAAATCACTTTCTCGCATTGCATTAACACGCAACCGAGACCCCGAATCGAAGCATCACAGTAAACAACGAAGTCCTCAGTGCCCTCAGGCAAGGATAGAATAGGAGCAGAACAGAGTTTGGACTTCAGCTTTTGGAACGCTAATTCCTGCGGTTCACCCCAGTCGAATTTTCTGTCCTTCTGAGTAAGAGAGGTGAGGGGTTGAGCGATCTTCGAAAACCCTTGAATGAAACGACGGTAGTAGCCCGCAAGACCTAGGAATTGCCGCACCTCAGATGGCGTCTTTGGTGCTTCCCAGTCTTTAATTGCCTCGATCTTAGCCGGATCGACATGAATCCCTAGTTCATAAACCACATGCCCTAGGAACTGAACTTCACGTAACCAAAAGTCACACTTCGAGAACTTAGCATAAAGCTGTTCCCGTCGCAAAAGTTCCAGAACTAAACGCAAGTGTTCCTCATGTTCAGCTTTGTTCTTGGAGTAAACCAGGATGTCGTCAATAAACACAATAACGAACTTATCAAGATAAGGTTTGCACACGCGGTTCATCAAATCCATGAAAACCGCCGGCACGTTAGTGAGACCGAATGGCATGACCAAGAACTCGAAATGGCCATAACGTGTTCGAAAGGCAGTCTTCGCAATATCAGCTTCCTGCACACACAACTGGTGGTAACCGGACCTTAAGTCGATCTTGGAGTAGTAGCTGGAACCCTGGAGCTGGTCAAAGAGATCATCAATGAGAGGAAGACGATAACGGTTCTTGATGGTCACCTTGTTCAGCTCTCTGTAGTCCACACACATCCGAAGGCTTCCATCTTTCTTCTTCACGAACAAAATCGGGGCTCCCCAAGGGGAAGAACTCGGTCTGATGAAACCCTTATCCAAGAGTTCCTGCAACTGGCTAGATAATTCTTGCATCTCGGGAGGTGCAAGACGGTAGTGGGCCCGAACAATAGGAGCTGCGCCCGGTGCAAGGTCAATACCGAACTCAACCTGACGATGGGGAGGAAGACCAGGTAGATCATCGGGAAAAACATCGGGAAACTCACGAACCACAGGGATATCCTCGATCTTCTTCTCATCGGTAGAGGAAACAGAAAGAAGTGCCAAAACGGCCGAATAACCCTTACGAAGATACTTAAGGGCTTTCATGCTGGAGATGAGACATAGCGCAGCACCGCTCTTCTCACCATGTACCAAAAGAAATTCTCCATCCGGGAGAGGGATCCGAATAACCTTATCAAAACAAACGATCTCTGCACGATACAACGATAACCAATCCATGCCTACAACGACATCAAAACTACCCAAGGGTACAGGTATAAGGTCGATGGGGAAAGACAAACCCGACAACTCTAGTTGACACTCCCGAAGGACACAAGTCGCCTCAATCTTCTTACCGTCGGCCAACTCAATCAAATACTTAGCCTCTAAGGGAACAGGCACTATATCTAACAACCGGCTAACTTCCAAAGATATGATGCTTTTATCGGCACCGGAATCAAACAAAACAGTAACAGAGCGATTATTGAGAAGGAACGTACCGGTAACTGTGTCGGGATCCTGTTTAGCCTCCACGGCTCCAATGACAAAAGCGCGTGCGTTCCTGCCACCGCCCCCACCGTTCCCGTTACCGTTCTTCACATCCCCGCCCTGCTTCAGTTTCGGGCAATCCCTCTTGAAATGACCAGCCTCACCACAATTAAAACAACCATGTTTCCCCGAAGTCCCCTGAGCAGCCGGAGTAGGGACAACAGTACGACCCTGAGAAGACGAAAGATTCACCCTACAATCCTTAGCATAATGCCCAACCTGCTGGCAGCGATGACAACGAGCACGGTCGCAGTTCCCCTGATGATGTCGTTCACACTTGTTGCACTTTGGAAGTTTCCCAGCATAACCACCCTGTTTAGAACCCGAAGAAGAAGAACCCCCAACATCATACTTCTTACCCTGTTGTGACGGAGCTGATGCTGAACCCTTACCAACATTATCCCACTTGCGCTTGTTACTCTCTGGAGCCTTGATAGTTGCACCACGAGCAGGCAGAATACCCTCATTGACCTTCAGATTGGTCATCCTATGAGCCGACCGAACCACATCTGCATAAGTAGGAAGATTTCCCGCAGCCACTAACCCCGCTATCTCTGGTACTAACCCCGAAATGTAGTGCTCGATCCTCCTGTATTCTGGTACGTGTAAGTCAGGACACAGCACCGCCAACTCGTTACGCTTCACAGTGTACTCTTCAATTTCGGACCCAACCATCTTGAGGCTCCAAACCTCATGTTCCAACTTCTGAATCTCTTCCCTGGGACAGTACTCTCTCTTCAGCAGCTGAACGAAATCCTCCCACGGCATGGCATAAGCCTCCCCCAAACCCATATTCCGAGTAGTAGAGTTCCACCAGGTCAAGGCAACATCCTGGAAGAGCGCGGAAGCATACTTGACTTGATCTTCAGGAAGACAGTTACACATCAAGAACACCGACTCCACCTTCTCCAGCCACTTGAGCAAGCCTACAGCCCCCTCAGTGCCAGAGAAATCATGGGGCTTACAGTCCCGGAACATCTTGTACGTGCACATGACTGGGGGTGGATTAACAACACCACCTGAAACGAAACACATAAGAAAACCACAAAAAGAAAGATACCATGCTCCCAGCAAGGCAAAGCTGATAGGATCAACTTACCGCCATGGGCATTGTGTCCTGCCTGGAAGGCAGCCTGCAGCAAGTTGTTCAGATCCTCCTGAGTTAGGTTCACACCTCCACGACCACCGCCACCATCGCGTCCACCAGTACGACCACCGCCTCTACGTCCACCGTGAACTCCAGACATGGTTCTGGCAACAAGAGCGAGGGAAAAATTCAGATTTTCAGCTAGTGATAACCACTAGTGTTCACATAATCAAAGCTAGATCCAATCCAAGACCATCCATTCAAACCCAGAGCTCACTAGGGCTTTCATGCATTTCGGTTTATGATTTCGTGTGCACCCGAAATGATAAACCGCTCTACATGGTCCTCCTAGTGTTCTCCTAGTTTAAAGTTCAAGTCACCGGACACGGATGCTTAGTCGTACACCGCAATGACATAAATGTCACGGCAGTTCAGGGGCGAGTGTGTTTATTAGAGTACGAAGGGGAGATGTCCGAGCCTTGGAAAGATCTCAAAAGCACACAAGTCACTCCAATACACCACACCGCCTAAGGAATTAACAGCAAAATACTCATAAGAGCGGATGATGTAACACAAGGAGTTCGATGATTTAAAGACACCCCGACAAGCCCATATGTTACCCACTATGACGTCTAGTACCATGTGACCGTCTAGTTCACTATAACCATTGGCTCTGATACCAATCTGTCACACCCTCAAAATCCACCTGCGGGGTTTTACCGCGAGGCGAGTGACAAACCAGGATCCAAGTCAACGGTCACAATAAACAACACTATATGAACACATGCATATTTAAAAACATAAGTTTAGAACCATTAAACCGTAGTGGAAGCTTTGTTACAAACCAAAATCCAAAAGTAATCCATATTGTTCAACATACGAAATCATGAACCTAAACTAGACGCCGTGCAGACGCGTGTGCCCTAGTCCTGGTATGCTACCTTAGCGACCTGAGAAAAACATGCCAAAAGTACGTCAGCACAAAATGCCGGTGAGTTCACAGGTTTGTAATAAAAGTACCAAGTTCACCCTGTCCATACTATACAAATATGTAAACCAAAGTACGCTAGCTAGGCGTATGTTTTGTCACTACTACGATTGGAAAACCATTACTAACACGCAAACCCAGAAGCATTGCCCGAATAATGTACCGTTCCTGTTTGAGCCAATATGCACCCGCCGGCTCCGAGCCGACGAGCGGGGCAGGTCACGCCCAATAGATCTATCCACATTTCCCCGTTGTGCTACACCGCACATTCATGGTTTCCCCCGGGACTTCCAAAGATCGTATAGTAACCCAAAGTAACCCATAGTATGACAGTTGTTACCAAACACAAGTTTAACGCATGTTTCCTCCCCCAAAAGTAAAACCAGTTAAAGTGGGGCCGTGAACTCACCTTAGGTTGCGTTACTTCGATTAATGAATAAAATCAGCAAGCTATGCTAGCCCCGTAAAGCGGCGACCTAACATATGTCAGTTACAAGTACTTAGACTAATAACCCGTAGGTTAGTTAGTCCCTAGATGTCCAGACCATAACCAGGTTCGTTTGAAAACACTTTGACTATTAAACTGACCAACTGTACAAGACTCGACATCCCATTGGTGACCCGAGACTCCACGTGTTATACTTGTACTTTAAGTCACACAAATCATGCAATCATGCTTAACATGTGTTAAAGTTCAATAAGCCTAGCACATAGTTCAAACAATACAAAATTAAGTCCGAGCACGTGTTACCAAGTTATCAGGTATGATACGGGGTTCCTAGCATGTTCCTAGGTGTCAAATCGGGTCTCGGAATGCAAAAATACACTTACAGCAGCAGTGCAGGCGATTAGGAAAAGTCAACTAGCGATTAGGGAGGTCAACAGGCGATTATAGAGGCTAATCGCCCCTTAACATAGGCGATTAGGCCTATTCAGGAGCTTATCAGGCGATTAGGTCATAAGACATGCAATTCAGGGCTTAACTAGTGATTAGGATCACAATCGCATGAAATGAAGGCGATTAGGCCCCCAATCGCCTACCATACAGGCGATTAGGCTTCCTTATCAGGCGATTGGTCTCCCAATCGCCTATAGCATAGGCGATTAGGGTCCCCAATCGCCCTCAGCAGAGCTGTTCCGGTTTTTCGTGCGTTTAACCCTCCAAATCAGATCCGGAACGTGTGGAAACACCAAATATCAATCATACAACAATATCAAACATATTTCAAGCAAAACCCCTAGCTTATCATCGTTCTACCAGCCCCGAATGCAAGGTTTTTCCCAAAATAGTACACTTAGCATGAAAACATCCCATCAACATGCACAACTTTTACCCTAAATAGCAAATACTCAGATTTCATCATGTAACCACGTTGTCCGATCATTCCCTACTGTTCTAGCATCATTCTACAACAAACCCTAACATCAAACAACTAGCAAAAACACCTCATATCATACAAAATCATTCAAAGTCATTCAAATGGGTCAAAATACCCAATACCCATAATACACTTCCAAAACCATCCAAACTCCTAAGACATCATCATCCTAATATAAACAAGCTGTAAACACCTCAATAATACAATAACAATCCTTTTTGAATCATAAAAATCCTATCTTTTAATCATATTTAACACATACAACATGCATAATGGTTTGGACTTGTTTAAAAACGATTTTCATAGGTTTTCAAAGACACAAGGGCTTATAAATCAGGTCTGGACCTTTAGGGAGCAAAACACAATCATTCAAAGGTTTGGGGATGAAGAACACACCTTGGGTTTATGAGGAATTGATGTGTAAAGCTTGAAAATGGGTGTTTTGATGCTAAAACGTGTTCCAGAGGGTGTTTGGGAGTTGGGATATGTTATGAAACGGCTAGGGTTGCATTAGAGGTGTTTTGGAGGTCAAGGGTGGTATTTATAGGCGTTTCTAATCGTTTAAAACACGTCAGGCGATTACGCAGCAGTATCAGGCGATTAGGGCTCTCGCCTATAGCTATAGGCGATTAGGGCCCAATCGCCCTTAGACTCCCCCTAATCGCCCTCCTATAGGCGATTACAGGGGCTAATCGCCCTCAGGTTTCTGCACAATCGCCTTCAGCACTGCGTAATCACCTATAATGTCATGCAATCGCATGTAATCACCGTTTTAACATATGTAAACACGTATACACATACCGACAAGTCACATAAAGATTATACACACATAATCCACAGAAACAAACACGTTATTACTCATTCACCAATCCCCGGGACTCGAGACTTGTGTTTTTACTAAGGTTTGATGATTCTACGAATCGTCAATCCTTGAATACCTGGTTTAATGGCTGACATCTATCGGTCCTCTAGGTTGTAGTAACGACTCCCGAACCATAACACGACTCAACCGACCTAGTTAAGTATAATGTACGCGCGACTCGCTAAGGTAGGCTTTGACCCAAACAATGTTGTTAACCTGAGTTTGCCGGGTGTCACACATAAGTCATATGAACGAACTCTAAATGCCCAAACCATTTAGTTCGTTTTCCAAAAATATAGTTGTAACATTTAACCCAAAAAGTTTAGATAAGTTGCGGAAGCGTAAATCAAACATAATCGTTTAAAATCATGCGCAAAACAACGCGCCCAAAATAAAACCATTGAATGTAAAGCAAAGTATAAGTTAAATAATGTTCATAACCCATGACACAATGATGCATGTCCTATCGTGCTCCAAACCTAGAGACCTGCAAAAGCATGCTATCGTGTGTCAACATAAAGTTGGTGAGTTCACAAAGTAAGGTAAGTAAAAGTGTAGGTTTCCCAAACCAAGATAAACAGTTAGGTTTCCCAAACCAAGATAAACAGTTAGGTTTCCCAAACCCGAAAGTAGTAATCAATAACAAAACCAAGAAACCACTAGTTCAGCGTATGCCAAGGGTAGCTAACCCATTCATGATAACTAAACAATGTTATACAGAATTGCTATTCAAACGATGCACTCGCTCCGCGAGCTGGTTTTTGCCTCCCATCATTGCCTATCAACAATGATAAAGTCTAAGGTCGTAGTTCATGCCCGGCTCCCAGCACGGTGTGAGGTTTGTAAAACCTAATAGCGCTATCAACTAGTAACCCGCTTGCCATAACCCGGCAACTCATTCGGTAAATAGTGAAGGACTTCCGTGATAGTATGCAGTTTAGTTCATCAAGGACAAAAGGTGTGAAACTAGCAAAACCCGGTCCACACAAGGAATCGAAAACCCGACCCACACAAGGAGTCAAAGCACCCCAAAACCCAGGATGTAAAAGTAGTCCCAAACCGGACTAGAAAAAGTTATATGTTTGTCTCAAACCTGAGACGCATGCTTTTGAGAAAAGAGTAGTGAAACTCACCTTAGGTTGCAAGCAAATAAATCCAAACTCCAAAGTAGGGTGTGCTACCGACTCCAAACTCCAAATTTTTGTTTTGTCTTAGAACCAAACACAAAAATTATTAAAATTCATACAACACAGCTATGTCCAGAAAATTTCCACAACATGTTAGTTTAGTAGAAAAATTCCCAAAAATTGTGTATTCACCCAAACGGGGTGATTCCACTTGGAATAGCCTAGCTTTTCCAACGTCGACCTACTGTCCAAATTTCAAAGCTTAACTCTTTATAAATCTCAAGTTATGATCGTTTAAAGTTGACCCAATTTACAACTCCGAAAATCTGATATGACCTCTTATCAAATAAAATTCCAAAAACCACTCAAACGAAGTCCAAAACAGGGGATCTTGCCCATTATGAAAAGTTAAGACCATGTACATTACAATCATGGAAAGAATAGATCAAAACAATTACTTTTAACACACGTAACAGACCCTACAAGTCGACATACGCGTTCTGTCCAGATTCTAATCATGCAATAACATCAACTATATCAAACCCTAGTTGCATATTATCAATCAACAACATCCAATAAACATCATACATCATTAATAAGACATAACCTGATCATAAACTAGCAAGATACATGCATATATTATCATACATAAACCCTAGAAGTCTAAAAACTCAAGAACATGCATAATCATCCAAAACACATAATATCCATCAACTATCAACATGATTAATCCTTTTAATCTTTATAAAAACCAAGTTTTAACTTTTATAAAGATGTTTCAGACCTGGACAAACAAGGTTTGATGTTTAAAAACATATTAGAAGTAACTAAAACATGTAAGGATTAGTAGTATACCGAAAGCACTTCAAAATCCCCAACCGAAAGCTCTCCAAGCCTCCCGAATGGTGTTCTTAAGCCTTAGCAGGTATTAGGGTTTTTAATTTTTCATAAACAAGGTGTTGGGGACGATTAGGCTTGTGATAATGAGAAGTAGGGTGTTTAAAATCGTTTTAAAGACCCTTAAACTTGTTTTCCACGTTTTGCTCTCTGTCGCGGACCGCGGGTTAATTTCCTTTCACGTCGCAGTCCGCCCAAACCACTAAGAATTCCATATTTAATTCCACCCCCTCGCGGACCACGGGGGATTTACCTTTCCCTCCGCACTCCGCGGGGAAGACAGAAATTTAGAATTTTGTTTTTATTTATTCTACAACCCTAACCACTTTACAATATTAATATTCTAAACATTAATATTCGAAAAGGCACATAAACGTTCGTCATACATATCTGGATCCCAGTCCGTCCCGTCCCGGTTACCGATCCGTTAACGTCTAAGCACGTAAGTTCACATAATCACATATTAGCACGTAATATCAACATGTAAGTTTATGATAATCACATTTCACCAAGTCACCAACGTTCTGGGTTCCCTACTTGTGTACTTAGTCCGGTAATTACCCGAATTACCATTTCATGCAATTATCAACCTATAACTGTGCAATGTATACTCATCCTAACTAACCCTAGTTAATCAGTATGCATGAAAAGTATGTACAAGTAACTAGAGTCTAGTTAAAGTAATAGCCTGAAATTGCAGGGTATCACACTGAAAGCGAGAAGTTGCAAAGTTAAAATTTTTAATGTTCATGTAAATGTTTGAAAATATATATACAAACCTGAAAGCGAGAAGTTGCAAAGTTAAAATTTTAAATGTTCATTTAAATGTTTGAAAATCTATATACAAACCAAGTAATAAAAAAAACATACCTCCAACCCAATCAAAATGTTGTCAACCAACTTTAACGTTGTTGTAACAGGGGACATAAAAAAGTTACTTGGAAATTCTAATTATGGAACATCAAGTATGGAAGTATTTTTATAGGCTGCATCTTTTTCAACCAATCAATGGTAACCTCTTGACCTATGTAGACAGTAATTTGACATATCTAAAATGAGCTTCTACATGTTTGAGTAACATAGTATTTCTAAGAAAATAAACAAAATAGATTTGCATCGGAGCAAAATAACTAAATAAGGTCAATAAACTGTTGGTAGATTAATACCAATAATACTCCGCCTAAACTTGTTGGAGTACACGGCTGCTCAGAGGGAGACCAACACCACCGCCCATATGCGGCGTAGGGGTAGCATCGCCACGACGTACAGTGTCTATTAGCCTAACACCACCATCGAATACCTGCGAGGTGAACTTACACCCGAGGAGCACCACCATCTCTATTGTTTGGGTTCAGCAGCGTCTTCTGCCTATACTGTTATCAAAGAGATAGTCGTATGTGTTTGTTAACTTTGATATGAGAAGCTCAATACTGGTAAACATGTTCTTAGTTGTTGGCGCAAACAACAGCATTTAAATAAAGAAAACATATATACACGATTGAACAGAATTAGGAACATATATACCTCCGGTGTAGACGATTTGATTTCTAACTTCTCGTTTGTGTTGTGTCATTACATCGTAATACATTTAGGTAAGTGGACCACTATGATGTCTAGATCAATCGTATCGTTTAATAATCGAATTCCGTCAAAAGGAAAGCTATGGATCTAGTATGCTATCCAGCATTAGAAAACGTTGATGAATTACGACGTTTTCTCGGATTTGTCATCTTTCGGGCATAGTGATAGGCAATTAGTTGGATAGCGGGAGCAAAAATCTTATACTATAGAAGTTGTAGTAGTATTATAAGTCGCTCTAAAAAGAAACTACAAATCTTAGTGAGTGCACACCTATAATTTAGCCATATAAACAAAATAGAAGATGGTGTAATCGGTACTAAATTGATAAGTGTACACATGTAAAAAAAAAAGAAATAACATGCTATAGAATATACCTTATGAGGATCTGCACCATCATCGCCCACCTTCAACATATAGACATCCATCAGTAAGCACAAACATTAATTTATTTTAAAATGAAGAAATACAAGCTTTGGAACGGACCGGGAAGGGACGGAATGAAGAAAAGATTAAAGAAGAAAAAATCATGTTTTGTCAGCCTCTACCGTAAGCTACGGTAGGGCCGTAGCTTACGGTGGCTTTTGTGGTTAAATTGGCTGCCGTAAGGCAGTCCCTGCCTACCGTCATCTTTTCCTTGGCCACCGTACCTTACGGTGGCACCGTAAGTTACGGTGGGCTCTGCACCAAAAAACGTAACTCCCACTATATGAACGGTTTTTGGTGGTCTTTTCACATACTTTCGACTTGGGAACGTTTCTAGAGAGCATTTGGGCGATTTTTGGCTTGGAGATTGATTGGAGAACTATTTCAAACATTTGGTTTATGTCTTTGATTCCTATGAACAATTCCATGAATGTTAAGATGATTCACCAAACTATGCTAGGCTAAACTTTTGGTGATCATTCTTGGTGAAGGTTTTTCTTAAACTCTTGTGTGTGTTTCCTTGCATTTCTAGAATAATAATTTAGTATCTTTGCTTGATTATTATGATGTATGAACAATTTCTTGTAGTGTGTTGATTAATTTACCAATTTTTAGTCTTAAGCGTACGTTCTTGGTGTTGCTAACAATCGAGATATTACGGGGAGGATTTGGGTTGGTTATTGATTAATTGGTCATCGGGAAACAACCTCGCGGTAATAAAATCCGAGTACTTTGTTCCCTTTTATCACAACAATTGTTTTTTACATGAGTTATGTCTATGTAACTCTTTCTAGTTGGAATTTTCACACAAGTGTTTAAAGAAACCGGATCCGAGAATGATCATTGCTCTTATAATTTGAAGAAACAAACCCATTTCAATCAGTAATTAGTTTTCTATTAAGTTTTAAATCAAAAACAACCAGAACTCTTAATCTTTATTTTTGTCTAGTAGTTTAAATTTAGTTAATTCGCAGAACTATAAGTTTACACATATTCCACAAACTCCCTGTGTTCGATACCTGTTTACCACTATCTAATAGTTGTAAGTTGGATTAAATTTACGTGTACCACGACTGCATGTCAAATTTTGGCGCCATTGCCGGGGAGTAGTGCGCAAGGTGTGTTAATTTAATAGTTTTGTTTTGTTACTTTCGGGTTTACACTGGTTGTGTTTAGTGTGCAGGTACTTCAAGTGTATGCATACTAGAGGCTCTCACGAGTCATCACCGCTATTGTTTGATCCGGAAATTGAAAGAACTTTGAGGCAAAACCGACTCTTAGTCCGTGAAAACAGAATCCTTGGTTCACCTACTTCACCAATTACACCGAGAAACATCATGCAAGATCCTCAAATACCACCAACAACGGGTCAAACGACCTCATCATTCATACCAACTTCTACCCAACCTACACCAAATACCACCATGCCTAACCTTTCCAACAATCCTACTACACCAATTCATACCACACAACCAAGTTCTACTCAAGTTGAACCCAACCTTACTTATAGTCCTGTTAGCACAATTCCACCATTTACCCATATCTTTCCAACTACGGGTCAATTATCTTCTACTTTCCCACAACCACAAGGTTCAACCATTATCCATACCACATCTACTTACCAACCACCGACCCAATCCGGTTTCCAATACTCATCTATTCCAATTGGGCAAACTTTGGGATTTCAAAGGGATAGGTACGATGAAGTGTATGAAGAAGAATATAGTGGGTATAATGAAGAAGGTTACTTTTATGGAGGGGATGGAAATTACTTGGGATCTCAAGCAGGAGCGGGTCAAATGAGTCAACCATTGCAACAATTTCAAGACCCGGTTAGACTACCGGTTGGGGTGCAACATGTTAGACCTCAAGGGCCGCAATTGCAACGTCCTACACCGCTTAATCAAATGCGCCCTCAAAAGATGCAAGGTGAAGCTCAAAGGCCAATTCAACAACAACCCATGCATCAATACCCATATCAATAATTTGCACCACAAGGGCCACCACAAGGGCAAATGGGTCAACCAAGAGCACCATTGGGAGCTCCTCGAAGACTTCACCGGGAGGTTGTTCGGGGCATTGAAGCTCATTTTCGGCCAATTATCACTAACAATCCTTCACCAATAGTGATTCCTCAAAATGCGGATGGAAGAACTTTTGAAGTAAGAACAACCGCTTTACAAAGTCTACCAAAGTTCAAGGGGCTAGCAACGGAAGAACCTTATTTTCATTTGGAGACTTATGATTCCATTTGCAACACTATTGGAGGTCAAGGATTTTCGTCGGATGATGTCAAGCTAGTCCTTTTCCAATTTTCTTTGGAAGACAAGGCAAAGAGATGGTTTCACACTTTACCATCCGCATGTATTTTCACATGGGCCGACATGCAACAAATATTTTTAGATGAGTTCTATACCTCCCAAAAGACCAATGATGCAAGAAGAGGGTTGAGAAGTTTTCAACAACAATCTGGGGAGATGTTTCATGAAGCATTTGAGAGATTCAACATGATGCTAAGAAATTGTCCTCACCATGGGATCCAACTTTGGGAATTGTTGAATGCTTTTCATGAAGGTTTGAGTTCGGAGGATGCCCGTTACTTGATGTCGATCACAAATGGTACTTTTGGTACAAATTATGAACAAGATGATTGGGCATTTTTAGAGCAAATGGCGGTGACTTCCAAAATGAAGGCTCAATCATCAAGACGGGTGAGGCATGTGATTCAAAGACCTCAAGTGCATGGAGTGGAAAGAGGTAATGTTCAAACCACAAATCAATTATACAATGTTTGCAACAATTGTCAAGAAATAGGCCATACGGCCGATGTTTGTGGTGTGGTAGTGAATGAGGGACAAACGGAGGAAGTGAATGCTATTCAAGGGGGTGGTAGAAATTATGACATGAATTCCATTACTTACCACCCCGGGTTATGAAACCATCCTAACTTTCGTTATGGAAATGCATCAAATCAAGCAAACCCGAATTTTCAAGAAGCTCAAGGTAATTATGCACCCCCGTCAACAATACAATCAAGGGAATTATAGGTGTGGAAACAACAATGGGTACCTTGGGAAGTTTCAACCAACGGGTCAAAGTGGTTCGGGTCAAGGTTCATCAAGTGGAAATGAAGTCATGGAGATGCTTCGGGCTATGCAACAAGATATGCAAAAGAGGAATCAACTTGATGAAGCCCGGATACAAAAAGATGAGGTTCGTGACAAAAGCATTCAAGCATTAACAACTCAAATGGGTCAATTAGCAACTGATCTGGTGGAGTTGAGGAAAAACAAGATTCAACTTCCTAGTGACACCAAGGTAAATCCGTCTCATGGCTCATCGCGAGGTAATAATTTTAATGTTAATCATGTTAGTGTGTTGAGAAGTGGTAAAGAGTTTAAAGCTAATGTCTCACCGGGTTTTGTTGAGGGGGTAGTTGAGGATGTTACGGGTAATGAGAGTGAGGATGATGAAACTCCACCGGTTTTACCAAAAGAGTCAAATGTTAAAAAAACCGGAAGTGAGTGAAAATGATAAAAATGAAAATGATAAAAAAGTTGAAAGTGAGCCGAATCAAGTTCCATTTCCATTGGCTCTACTTGACCCGCGTAAGAAAAATTTTATTGTGTCAAGAGGTCCCCAAAAAGAAGAAATGTGGGACATGTTTAAACAAGTAAAAATTAATCTTCCTTTACTTGATGCAATAAAACAAGTGTCCGCTTATGCAAAAATTTTAAAAGAATTGTGCACATAAAAGAGGCAACAAAAGAAGAAAATGCCTAAGCGGGTGAATGTAACCGGGCAAGTAAGTGCAGTTTTGAATGGGGAGCTTCCACCTAAGCTCCAAGATCCGGGCACGCCATTAATAAATATTCAAGTTGGTAATTTTCAAATGGCAAAGACATTGCTAGATCTTGGAGCCGGGGTTAGCATTTTACCGGGGGGGTTTGTATGATCAATATGGTTTTGGTCCATTGGCTAGGGTGGAGACAACGGTTGTTTTGGCCGATTTGTCTCATAAATTACCTCGGGGATGGTTCAAAATGTCATTGTTAAAATTGATGAATTTTATTACCCGGTTGACTTTTTGGTATTGGACTACTCATCCGTGGATTCAAAACAACAACAAAATGTTATCTTGGGTCGTCCATTTTTGAATACCGCACATGTTGTGATTGATTGTAGGTTTGGCATGGTCGACATGACATTCAGAAACCGAAAAATGCGTTTAAATGTTTTTACTAACAATTCTAATGCTTTGGGTGTTGATGAGTGTTTCATGGCAGATATAGTTGACGGATGCAATCCGCATGAGTATGAGGAGGATGGAGTGGATTTGTGTGTTAGTGATTTTTCTGAACAGGTACATGCTTGTGCTTTAAGGATTAAAGAGGAGAAGCAAGATGTCATGGCAGCGAAAGAGGGTCGACCACCATGGACCAACCAATTTGAAAGCTTACCGGTGGAAATTGATTCGGGTACCAAACCGTCATTAGAGGAAGCACCAAAGTTGGAGCTCAAAGACTTGCCAAGACATTTGAAGTATGCTTTTCTAGGGGATGATGACACATTACCGGTCATTATTGCCTCTAATTTGGAGATGGCGCAAGAGCAAGCGTTGTTGGAAGTCTTGAAAGAAAATAAAGAAGCTATTGGGTGGACGATTGCCGACCTTAAAGGAATTATTCCATCCATTGTTATGCACAAGATCATCACCACCGAAGATGCAAAGCCTACAAGAGAAGCTCAAAGAAGGTTGAATCCTAATTTAAGAAAGGTGGTAAAGAAAGAGGTAATTAAATGGTTGGATGCGGGAATTATCTATCCCATTTCGGATAGTGCTTGGGTAAGTCCTACTCAAGTGGTTCCTAAGAAGTCCGGTATTCAAGTGGTTAAAGATGAAAGTGGTGAACAAATTGCCACCCGACCCGTTACCGGGTGGCGGGTGTGCATTGATTACCGCAAATTGAATGCCGCCACTTCTAAGGACCATTTCTCACTCCCTTTTATTGACCAAATCATTGAAAAGTTATCGGGTCAAAAATATTATTGTTTCTTAGATGGGTACTCGGGGTACAACCAAATAGCAATACACCCGGATGACCAACACAAGACCACCTTCACTTGTCCATATGGTACTTTTGCCTTTAGGCGAATGCCATTTGGCTTGTGTAATGCTCCGGCAACTTTCCAACGATGTATGATGA
Organism: Ambrosia artemisiifolia; assembly: GCA_032199755.1. Taxonomy (NCBI): domain Eukaryota; kingdom Viridiplantae; phylum Streptophyta; class Magnoliopsida; order Asterales; family Asteraceae; genus Ambrosia; species Ambrosia artemisiifolia. The sequence goes on along the minus strand of CM063516.1, from coordinate 25,187,310 downwards.
GTATCTTCTCGGACATGTTTGGAGAGTCGCTTGAAGTATTTATAGACGATTTCTCAATTTTTGGCACTAGTTTTGAATCTTGTCTCAACGAGTTGCAAAAAGTTTTAAAAAGATGTGTTGAGAAAAATTTAGTGCTTAGTTGGGAGAAAAGTCATTTCATGGTGCAAGAGGGAATTGTGTTAGGCCATGTACTTTCTGAAAGGGGTATGGAGGTGGACAAGGCAAAAATTCGGGTCATATCATCATTGCCACCACCGAAAAATGTTAAGGGGGTAAGATCATTTTTGGGACATGCCGGATTTTATAGACGTTTCATCAAAGGTTTTAGTGTCATCACCAAACCTTTATGCAATTTGTTATTGAAAGATGTTCCCTTTTATTTTACTAATGAATGTTTGCAAGCTTTTAATGTTTTGAAGGAACACTTGGTCAAGGCTCCTATTTTGCAACCGCCGGATTGGTCGAAGCCATTCGAAATTATGTGTGATGCAAGCGACACTACAATTGGTGCTATTTTGGGTCAAAGAATTGATAAGAAATCGGTGGTAATTTATTATGCGAGCAAGACTTTATCTGAAGCGCAACTAAATTACACCACAACCGAAAAAGAATTATTAGCGGTGGTGTATGCTTTGGATAATTTTCGTTCGTATATTTGGGGGAGCAAAGTGGTTGTGTATTCGGACCATAGTGCGGTTCGATATTTGATGGAAAAAAGGATGCCAAGCCACGCTTGATTCGGTGGGTTTTATTACTGCAAGAGTTTGATTTAGAAATTCGAGACAAAAAGGGAAGTGAAAATGTAGTGGCGGATCACTTGTCTCGAATTCCGGTTGAAGGAATTGATGATGTGAGTGAAATAAATGAAAGATTTCCGGATGAACAACTTCTAGCCGTGTCTACTTTTGTCGCACCGTGGTATGCTCACTATGTTAATTACTTAGCCACGGGTGCCATTCCGGATCATTGGACCAAGAAAAGACGACAACAATTTATGGTCCAAGTGAAGCAATACATTTGGGATGAACCGGATCTCTTTAAAATTGGGCCCGATCAAGTTATCCGAAGGTGTGTGCCCGAATCGGAAGTGAAAGAAATTTTGACTCATGCCCATTCATCCGCTTGTGGGGGGCACTTTAGTGGACATAAAACCGGCTACCGGGTTCTCTCATGTGGGTTCTATTGGCCCACAATTTTCAAAGATGCATGCGAATTTGCCCGAAATTGTGTGAATTGCCAAAAGATGGGGAGTATATCCAAGAGAGATGAGATGCCTTTGCAACCAATCTTGGTTGTAGAAATATTCGATGTGTGGGGCATTGACTTTATGGGTCCTTTCCCGAATTATAATGGGTTTTTGTACATATTGGTGGCGGTGGATTATGTCTCGAAGTGTATTGAAGCAATTGCTACAAGGACAAATGACCATTCGGTTGTTTGTAAATTCGTTCAATCCAACATCTTTGCCCGGTTTGGCATTCCTAGAGTGATTATAAGTGATGGTGGTTCGCACTTCAAAAATTTTAATTTTGGGAAATTGTTGAAGAGGTATAGTGTGAATCACCGGATTGCCACACCGTACCATCCGCAAACAAGTGGACAAGTTGAAGTGTCCAACCGTCAAATCAAATAAATTATCATGAAGACGGTTCGAGTTGATAGAAAGGATTGGTCGAGTAAGTTAGATGATGCTTTGTGGGCATACCGTACGGCTTACAAAACTCCAATTGGCACAACACCTTATCGGATGGTGTATGGAAAGGGTTGTCACTTGACAACGGAGTTAGCGCATCGGGCATATTGGGCAATCACAACGGTGAATGCGGATTATGATGAGGCGGGCAAGATGAGAAAGTTGCAATTAAGTGAAATTGAAGAGATTCGAGATGAAGCGTATGAATGTGCATCGGCGTATAAAGATAAGCTAAAGAAGGTTCATGATGCCAAATTGAGAAAGAAAACCTTTGAAGTGGGTCAAAAGGTTTGGTTGTATGACTCAAGGTTGAAGATGTTCGCGGGAAAGTTAAAGATCAAGTGGATGGGTCCGTATGTCATTCGCTAGGTTGGAAAGTTTGGTGATGTGGATATTTTTGATGAACAGAGCCAAAAACATCAAACGGTAAATGGACATCGCTTGAAGCCGTACTTGGATGGAAACGACATCAACACCTTGGAGCTTGACAAAGCGGGCTATATCTTACGCCCAGTGGAGGAGGAACAACCATGAGAGGCCCAGGTTTGGTAGTGTACATAGTTAGATTTTATTTTATGTTATTTAGTTTGTGTTCGAAGCCCGTGTTTGAAACAAGTGTGGGGACGTTCGGGTCACGAAATAGTTCTAGCATTGTGTTGAGGACAACACGGGATTTTCAAGGGGGTAGGGTAATTTTATGTTTTTAAAATTACAAGTGTTTTTATTTTAAAATTTTAAGTTTTTGTTAATGTTTTAAAATTATTGTTTTTGTTAAGGTTTTCTTCATCAAAAAAAATAAATGTCAGAAACCACCGTAGCTTACGGTGGAGATGATGAGAAAACAATGTTGACGGCAGTTCTTTACTGCCTTACGGCAGAAAAGAAGTCCAATCGTGCCACTGTACCCAACGCCCCCACTGTTCCTTACGGTGGGGTCTGGGCCTTCAACCGTCAGTTTATTTACGTTATATAAAAAAAAATTCTAGACTTCACGTGAATACACTCCTGGCCACATTCTTCTTTCACCTAACTTTCCTTTATTCTTCTTCTTCACAAGAGACCTCCAAACACCCACATATTCTTCATCTTAAAATCTTCATAAAACCTTCAATACTTAACTAAATCTAGTGATTTTAGAGTCTATTTTGACTGAAATTTCACAAGGATTCCGATTGTGGGAAGCACATTGCAAGATAAACACTTTAAGTGGGTCGAATTCCAAACCCTAGAATCCGAAAATTTTGGGGCTTTTCAAGTTTTTTTTTTTTCTTGTGTTTTATTATCCTCTAAGCAAAGGTATGTGTTCTAATTTGTTTATTTTGATGCTACATTGTGAAAAATAGAGGTTGTAGTCTTGCTCATTTATAACCACTTGCTTGTTATTAGATGTTAGTATGTGAATATTGTTGTTTGAGTAATAATGTGGTAGTAGATGTAATTTTTAGATGTACATTATGAACTTTTGGTAATATTAATATTGTAGAGGCGTCATGCCCAATTTTTGTCAAACCAATGATGAAGTTTTAGTTCACAAACATCTACTACCATGATAACAAGCAAGTGTGGGGATGTGTTAAGCATATGGGACTGATTTGTTTTTGTTTTGTTTTTGTTGCTTGTTGTAAATTGTATAGAAAATGGCACGAACTGGCGATGCAGCAAGGGCGAGTTCATCTTCAAAGGCTAAGGGGAAGCAGGTGGAAAAATAGAATAAGAGAAGAAAATATGTGGGTAGAGATGAGGATACAGAAGAGGATAAGCCAGTGGTGGAATTGAACAGGCATGATAAACCCAAGTGGGAATCGGGTCCCTTGAACGAAAAGCCGAGGGAATGGTAGGCTATACTATTTCATGATAAAATGAAGAATTTGCAAGATAAAGGGGGTGCTTTCATCTGTGAAAAGGATGTTAAGGAGGTACAATTTGGACCATTTAAAGTTGTTGATAGGTTTCGGGCATTAGGCTGGGAAGCAGCACTTCACTGTTATGATGGAAACAACAAATATTTGTATTTGACTGAGATCGAGGAGTGGATGGCAACATTGAGATGTCCTAGATATGACTCACCATCTCAGATGAAGTTAATTGGTGAAGTGAACGGGATAGAGGTCGAAATGTCTTATGATACCTTACGCAAGTTAGCTAAGTTTGATAGCTTGCCAAAGCGTGATTACGTTATCCCGAGCCTAGATGACTTGTTGATTAAGCCCGACAAGCACCCGAGATGGACCGAAATGTTGGAAGCCTTGTTCCTACCAGGGACATATCATGGGACATTGTATAGGAAAAATATGAAGATTGAGGCAAAACTGTTATTGGCTATTATTATCGTGAATGTAATACCAAGGAGAGCAGATAAGCAAGAGGTTAGGTTCCCTGATATTCCTATCCTTTACTCTTTGCTACATGGGACCCCGAAATTTCCCATTCGGTACTTAATCTTGAATCATGTATGGATGTGCTGGAACTCAGTTGGAAGGCGGATTATTCCCTACTGTAGACTCATTACCGCCCTGTTGATGCAACAAAAAGCTATTACAGCTGATGATGTTGGGAAAAATAGAAGGTACAAATCGTTTGAGTTGAAAACATTGGGACTTGGGTGGACATACACTGAGTCAGAAAGGTACCACAAGCTGAAATCTGAGGGTCAAAGATGGAGGGCGTTGAAGGTTCATGCTAGGAGACTCTTGCCTGGAGAGCAAGATGAGCCCGAAAGTGAAGATGAGCCACCGAGTGAAGAGGAGGATTATGTAGAAGAGCCAAGGGGGACACAAATGGATCTGGGGCAAGGTAGTTCGGGTCATATGCATGGTGAGAGTTTTTATGATTTCACTGAGCGGTCTTCTGAAGAAAACTAGGCGTTTGGGGGGACGATGCAACAAGTAATTGAAAATCAACGCCCCCCAGCTTCAGTGTTTGATACATGGTCGGGGTCAGAGCGGACTTTATTTTATCATCAGACGATGATGAGCGCAAGTATGGAAAGGACCATGAAGCAAGGTTTTGACCGGCGGAAGTTGTGGAATCGGGTGCATGCCTATTCCCATGAAGTGGAGGTGAATAACAGGTATATAGATGATTAGAACAGGCGAATGAATTCTGATTGGCACGCGGGAAGACCCGTAGTTACGAATCCACAACCGGTGGATTATGGGTCTTTACCGCCATATGACGGGAGCATATCATATCCGACTCCACCACTTCATCATTCTTAGTGGATCGACCCTGTACAACCACAACAACAGGCCTCAGATCCAAGTGGAAGCGGTAGCAGGGCATTTGGATTCGGAGATTGGAATGACTTAATGACCTCCGTGTTCGGGCCACCTCAGCCTCGCTATTATTGACCAGGTCGTTTTCTTTTGTACATAGTTGTATATTGTGTTTTCTTTCCTTTATGTTTTTGCATCGGGTGGATGGGTGGTGTTATTGACTTGATGATGATTTGATTTGGGTTGTGATAGTAAGTGGTGTGATGTTTAAAAAATCTTAAAAAATATAAAATGAAAATACTAAAAAGAAAGTTGTGGTTTGAGTCATGAAGCTTTAGTTTCATGTTGTTGAAGTATAGCGATCTTTTCCTTACCAAAACCATACATTGGGGACAATGTATCCCAAGTGTGGGGATGGGGGAAATTTTTGAGGTTTTAAAAAATTTTTGAAGTCAAGCGTAAACATTGTGAAAATTGGAACACCTTGAATTAACCCCAATAGACACACCGGCAGCCCTTAACACCCTTTTTATTCTTGGTAAGAGTTGAAGCCACACGTGTAAATAAATAATACCTTTCTTTGAGAGAGTGGCAATGGGTGGGGGTGCACTAGAACTTGTGCTTGAATGCAATTTGAGTCTTTAGTTGGACATGAGTATGGAAAGGATAAGGGCATTAGGTAGCTTCGTCTTGTTGAGTGTGAGTGTGGGTTTTGGGGGGTTGGACCTCATAAATTACATATATGAGCATGGTAGCGAGAGGGGCGGGGGTTTGGACATTTAGTTGCCCATTTTTGTGCCTAAAAGCCTATCATTTGTTAACCCTTAAACTAGCTTCCTAAATTTATACCCAACTTGACCCGGTCTTTTGTGTTTTAGTGGTGTGTTTGTGTTAGTAGTGTTATTTGAGTGTTTCAAGTTTGATGTGTAATTTCGTATGTTTCGTATGTTTATGTAGTTTGCTTGGTTCGATAAAAAAAAGAGAGAGAAAAGAAAAAATTTGCAACAATAAAAAAAAAAGAGAAAAAAGCAATGGAAAAGAAAAAACAAAGAGGAAGAGAATGTTATGTTGTATATAGCGGGTTTTTTTTATTTCGTGTGTGTGTGTGTGTTCGTGGTGTAATCAAAGACCGGGTAAAGTTTGCGTACTCATACATATCCCATTCCCTACCTTTGCACTTAGCCAAGTTACAACCTTAAAAGCCCCTTTGATTTGCATTCATGTTTAGCATTCGTAAAAGGAAAATTGATTTAGGTACAAGCTTATGGTTGTGCAACCACCCGTTTGCCTTTTGTGTGTCTAGCTCATCTTTGCTAGAGTTTACTTGTAACCGAGAGGAGAGATGTTGTGAGGGGTGTGTTGAGTTGGGTGTTAAGGATGGGTTAGTACAAGGATTACATGTTGAAGCTTGATTTAAACTGATCGCTTGTGTGTGAAATTGATTTTTGGTGGATTGCTTGGGACAAGCAATGGTTACGTGTGGGGATGTGACAGGTGGTTCAAGGAACAACCCTTTATGATGATAAAACGCTTAATATACCCGCATTTGATCATGTTATTGCTTGGAATTAGGCAACTACGAGTACTTTGGTTGCAGGTCCATTAGGGAGCTTAAAATGAAGAAATACAAGCTTTGGAATGGACCGGGAAGGGACGGAATGAAGAAAAGATTAAAGAAGAAAAAATCATGTTTTGTCAGCCTCTACCGTAAGCTACGGTAGGGCCGTAGCTTACGGTGGCTTTTGTGGTTAAATTGGCTGCCGTAAGGCAGTCCCTACCTACCATCATCTTTTTCCTGGCCACCGTACCTTACGGTGGCACCGTAAGGTACGGTGGGCTCTGCACCCAAAAACGTAACTCCCACTATATGAACGGTTTTTGGTGGTCTTTTCACATACTTTCGACTTGGGAACGTTTCTAGAGAGCATTTGGGCGATTTTTGGCTTGGAGATTGATTGGAGAACTATTTCAAACATTTGGTTTATGTCTTTGATTCCTATGAACAATTCCATGAATGTTAGGATGATTCACCAAACTATGCTAGGCTAAACTTTTGGTGATCATTCTTGGTGAAGGTTTTTCTTAAACTCTTGTGTGTGTTTCCTTGCATTTCTAGAATAATAATTTAGTATCTTTGCTTGATTATTATGATGTATGAACAATTGCTTGTAGTATGTTGATTAATTTACCAATTTTTAGTCTTAAGCGTACGTTCTTGGTGTTGCTAACAATCGAGATATTACAGAGAGGATTCGGGTTGGTTATTGATTAATTGGTCATCGGGAAACAACCTCGCGTTAATAAAATCCGAGTACTTTGTTCCCTTTTATCACAACAATTGTTTTTTACATGAGTTATGTCTATGTAACTCTTTCTAGTTGGAATTTTCACACAAGTGTTTAAAGAAACCGGATCCGAGAATGATCATTGCTCTTATAATTTGAAGAAACAAACCCATTTCAATCAGTAATTAGTTTTCTATTAAGTTTTAAATCAAAAACAACCAGAACTCTTAATCTTTATTTTTGTCTAGTAGTTTAAATTTAGTTAATTCGCAGAACTATAAGTTTACACATATTCCACAAACTCCCTGTGTTCGATACCTGTTTACCACTATCTAATAGTTGTAAGTTGGATTAAATTTACATGTACCACGACTGCACGTCAATCACAATAACCACCGCTAACGCCCTCGTCACTGCCGTCTTCTTCTTGTTGACAGATCTGGCCGGTCGGGTGTCTTGACCGAAGGTCCTCTCCCTCCTTCGCTTTTCTTTCTCCTCTGCCTCTCTCTCAGTCACAGCGGTCCCCACCATTAATCAACCTATTCGAATCAACACCGTCATCTCCGCTACTCGTAACCATCCTGTTAGTCGTCTGTTCCAATTAATCAATCATCAACTCGACATCGCCATTGATGGAGGAGCAAGCACTCACCATCGGTGTAGCCACCGTCCACCATTGTTAGAACCCTAATTATTAGAAGAGATGTTCGTAGAGAGAAAGAGAGAGGGGGAGATGAGTAGATGCAGTGATGGAGACGAGTGAAATGAGATGCTTTATCTGGGTCACAACACGTGGCATCTAGAAGATTAAGAAAGCTTGAATGAGTTGTACATTAGGAATTCTAGAAGACATGTACTATTTGCAATAGTAGAAATTGTCTCACAAACCCATTTTGCTAATTATATATAATAATATTGTAATGTTGACATAACGGCCAAGTGGATTGTACATTACAAAGGATTTTTTATTTCGAAAGTTTGTTTGATCTCAAATTTCGTTACACTCATTGTTGTCAACAAATTTCAGTTAAATAGGCTATTAAATTTTACGTTTTGTTTAAATAATCAATTCAAAACAAACAAAAACTAGAGGCCAAATTAGCAGGTACGCTTCATTCTGAACCCATACTCCAATAGTCCTGCCAATTCATTCACACCTCACACTTCTATAATCAGACTCCTTCACAACCCACACACCTTTTAATCCATCCTTTCACAACCCACTTGAATACGTGTAAAAGTCAATGCCAATTTGGCTTTTTCACAACCTACACTCTAAAATATGACTGCCACTCGAACAATTTAAGAAGTAAAAGTCTGAAAGTCCAAGATCGGACCTATGATATGATCATATCTGATGTAAAACAACCAAAACACAGTGTAAAACCCAATCAATACAAAATAAACGTGAAAAGCGAACCGACACGGATTATATTCAATATTATAAGAGTTTGCATCAACACACGCTGGGATATCACTATCATGTGATCTCCCCTCACACCCACGACCGCTCAACCAGGTTCTCTCTCGCACTAGGGTTTGACACTAAGAGATTGGGGAGAAGAATTACACTAATAAGGGTGATTTGGGTATTTAATTGTGCGGCCCAGTCACTAAGACTCTGAATGGTTGGGCTCCATCACTTACATCGAAAGCCTAATTCTCAATCACTTAAACCTGTTTTGCAATAATGACAATATTTTAAACACAGTTGTATTTATTTCATCGTATAGAAGCGGAAATACATCAATGCACTAGCAAATTCCCCTTTGAATGTTTTGCAACTTCAATCAAGTATCTGTTGATGTCAACCTTGTTGTGTCAGCTGATGTTTTGGGTTTGCATATTCTTTAACTCAAGTTTTTGTAGGCAAAGCAAAACCTTGAAGCTTTTGTATCATAAACCCCCATCCCCAAATAAGCATACCCAACTCACTAAGAAACTCAAACTCGATTGACTACCATCAGCACCCCCTGGATAGCTTTACATCAATTCAGTCGTTCTACTGGTCGGCAATTGATAAGGCTCGGTATTTCGACGGTCTGCAATAATTCAATGGTTTTGTCTTGAAAACTCTTACACATCCGACAACTATGCACGGTAATGACACGGTCCTCTGGCTATCACACTGCAATCTTCATAATGTCAGACAATGAAGACCAAACACTTCACTTCATGAGAATAACAAACTTGAAACCAAACACTACAGCTTCTCCTTCTCAGTGTTAACCACATCCGCGTTCTGTTTAACGCAACATTCACGTTGCCCCAATCTTCCGCTAATCTTCAAACCCAATCGACAATTGATAGAGACTTCTAAAACCACACTGATCAACAACAAATAAGTCAAAACTCACGAAAACCTTCACTGGATCTAACAGACCACCCAAATATTGTTGCAATATCACCCGAGTTTACCGAGAATTATTCAAAATCTGCAGTTTTATCCTCCTAATTCTTCGAAAATTCACATCTTTTCAACTTCAAAATGCGGGAAAACAAACTAACGGTTGAGCAGCGATCCCAAAAATCTCAAACTTGTTAGATTTGACGATTAACACTTTAATAACTGATGGATTGTAAACATATGAGGATATTTGACATCAGGAGCCCAAAAATTTACATCCATCATGCTTCTTATTCGGCCCACTATTAATCCACCACTTTAAAATTAACTAGGCACACTAAATTCTAATTTATATAAATCCAAATATTATCCGCAACAAAGCCTATTGAACCAAAATAAGCCATAGCCCATGAACTAACAATCTGATTTTGTGAGGCCCAAGACCATGTAACAACCCCATTTGATACATCCTTATGAACGCATGACCCAAGACAATATAATCCATACAAATGAGGCCCTAATTCAAACAAGTCCATGAAGCATGAAACCCTTTTGTCGTGACTTTCTAAGAGTCGCCAGGATTGGGGTAGGTTTTTTTTTTTTTTTTTTACACAATAGCCAATTGACAAACTCTTGGGTCCAATTAATAATGAAATCCGAAATCACGTAGCTGTCTTGAATTTATATATGTTCAGCCCAAAAAAAATATCAACTAGGGACTGTGTCAAATTTGAAAACCAACAAATTAATAAATCTCAAAACAAAGCACATATAAGATTTGACAACCAAACAATGAAGCATGATGATAGCACTAGATAGTAAGCAGAGCAACAAATAACATTTTTGATAATCCTTCAAACATTATAGTACTGTGAAAAAAAAAAGTAAATAAGAATAACTATGATAAACTAAGAGATTACTAAATAAGTAAATTATAAATCAGATGCTTTATGATATCAGTATCAACATATGACTGTTGATTTTGAACATCTTAAGTTATGCCTAACATTGTGCTTATTATCCAGCAAACTATTTATATTGTTTTATTAGAGCACCCACAATGGGGTGGCCGGACGGTCCACTCTGACCGGACGGACCACCCCTCACATTTCACCATTGGAGGACCTTGACTTGGGTTGGTCCGTCCATTCCATCGGACTGGTCCACTTCATTTTTCTTAATTAGGTATTGGGTTGAATATTGTGGGGGGTTTTATATTTAATTGGTATTTGTTTGTATTGTGGGTTTAATATTTTAATGAAATTTGTATTTGTATTTGTATTTTAAAAATATAAATTAAAAATTTCCTAAAATTAAAAATTTAAAACTAGATAATTAAACAATCTAGATACTTAAAGTTCCTAAAATTAAAAATTTAAAACATTACAAATAGGGCTTCTAACGAACTAAAATTTCAGCAAACAGTTCATGAACCGTTTGCCTGGAATTCATTTGTGTTCGTTTGTTTAATAAATGAACGAACATGAACATGGGTCGTGTCCGTTCATTTATGTTCGTGAACGTTCGGTAACGCGTTCGTTATGTTCGTTTGTGTTCGATAGTTTATTAAGGTTTTTAATTTTTATATTCTTTTCTTTTTATTTATTTTACCGAAATAAATAATATATGTGAGGTAGATATATGACTATGATATCAATAAACTTACTTTTAGTATCCAAGCTCATTGTATGTCTCCACGTTCCAGTGACGATGACCTCCACCTCAAACGCCCTCTGTCATCCACCTCCGACCTCCTTCTCCATCCACTTTCAATCCGAACTCAGTTTTTTGAGACACTAGTTTCTTATGTTTACTAATATTATGTTAAGTACTAAGTATGTTTGGACAATTAGATTATATTTTGGGTGGATCTAGCTAATGTATTAAGTTCTGTAAATTTGATCTCATTCGAAAGTTAATGTATGTCCGTTTGTGTTTGTTTCCGTTCAATACTTCTTTGTGTTTGTTTGTGTTCATGAACACTTGTTTGTGTACATTAATGTATGTTTATGTTCGTTTGCGTTCATGAACAAAATTAACAAACGAACACGAGCATTTTCTTAACAAACGAAATCTCGTTCGGTAAGTGTTCATGAATTGTTCGTGAACACATAGTTTCCTTAACAAACAAACACGAACAAGGCCTTGTTCGTGTTCGTTCGGACATTTGCAGCCCTAATTACAAAGAGTACATAATTAAACAAACTAGATACTTAAAGTTCCTAAAATTAAAAACTTAAACATTACACCGAGTACATAATTAAACTACTCATCATCCACTGGATTATCCGCATGCAACTATCTTGCTCTTATTATTTGCCAGACAGCGATGTGAGTGAATGTGCTACACTGCTGCATATGGTATAAGCGACAAGCCTTGGCAATTGCTTCATCCTCCGTTCCGCCGGCACCACGATTCATCACATAATTGAAGAGAGCATAAAACCAATTAACCTTCTCTTTCAAAAGGTACAACCTTACCTAAACTTGGTTTGAATTGCAATCGGTTTACCTACACGTTATTGGAATTGTTCAAATAGTGCTTCTTTAAATAGTACACCTCGTGGTGAATCGTTCTCGCAGAGGTGAACCCAAGAGTTAATCAAAGTCACGTCTTCATCTCAGTCCAGGCTCTTCTTGCGTATATGAGTGCTTGTGTTGAATTGTGTGTTTAAGAAGTGCAAAGGTGGGTTCAATTTATAGGCACTGAAATATGGCTGTTAGAAATATAGTCGTTAGAAATATTGTCGTTAGAATATGGCTGTTAGAATACAGCCATTAGAATATAGCTGTTTGAAAAATAAATTAAAAAATAAATATTATACAAATATAAATTAAAAATTAGATAAATTTACTTTTACTTTTTATAATTAGGGGTGAGCAGAAATTGGGTTTTCCTGAAAAAATCCAAAACCCAGACCGAGAATACCCGAAACCGAACCGATATGATGTAAGCAACTTGTTTCTCGGTTCCTATATCGTACATATTTCAGTTCGGGTCGGTTCTCGGGTTTGGACCGATGGTAATCGACTTTCTCACAACCTAACCAAAGGTGTTAAACAAGGAGCAAATTGATTGAAAACTTCAACAGTAGTCATCTGGATATCTGAATATCTTGTGCAGTAATAGAGTTATTTTAAACATACAACACTCGTTTGCCTTTGGTAAGATTTCATGGGAAGAAACCATGTATTAAGTGAGAAAGAAGAAGAATAATGCTAATGATGGTTAACAAAAAGAAACAATGGAGAATGTTGGATGTCCTTAAACAAAGAGTTATATACTTGAAGAGATTGCATGGCTTAAGATAAATGTTAATTGATTGAGGATTAAATGCATAGTATTATGTGGTGTAGGCCTGTGTTATTTTGACCCAAACTCTTTTGTTTTTGCGGGGTGTGTGGTGTAGGCCTGTGTTATTTTGACCCAACTCGTCTTGAGTAGGGGTTGCTGTTTCTTTTTTCTTGCTTGTTATTGGGTTTGGGGTTTGCGTGCATATGGCTCCTAATAAAAGGGATCGGAATGTTAAACAAGGAGGTTTTGGCCCTGGCTCGAGCAGTGGTTTGAGAACATGCCCCTTTAAGCATTTACATGAGTGTAAAGATGGTAATCCGGGGTCTTCAGGGTTTCTACGCCTTCTAGAGCACATGCAGAGTTTTCATTTCAAGACAGAAAAAAGGAGGGCGTCTTTGCAAGATGCAATCTCTCAAGACTTGGACCTTTTTATGGATGTTGGGGGCGCCCTTAGGGATGGGGCTAAATGGTTATGTGGGAGGTGCATGGTGATGCATGCTCTCAGCAAAAGGTGCAATCACAGTGCTGATGATGTCCTCTCCTTCTCTGTGGTTACGGGAAATGTGGATGATTTCATTGTTGGGATCCAAAAACCTCATCATGTGACTGTGGACATGGAACCTGGTCCTTCAGGAGGTGTGCTCGGGGATATATCTCTCTTAGAAAAGGTTTTCTCACTGCCCATTCAAACTGTCAAGAGCATCCCCCCAAGCTGTCGATTGGCGTTTGTCCGGGCCTTGACAGGTGCCTTAAGCAAAGTGGTGGCTTCACCAGGCTCCGTAGAAAGTTGGGTCAAACTGCTTTAACTGTCGCGGTGTACCCTGCGGGTGGTCAAACCGTCCACTAGGCAGGATCGAAGGTCTGGGAATAGGAAATCATTGCAGTGTAGCAGCATCATGCAATCGCTTTCTTTGTGGAAAGACGGTTCAGGTTTTGCAGATTTGGTTCCTTCTTTCTTCGATTGCGTAGGGGGTGTTTCTTTTATCAAGCAGGAAACAGGGGGAGTGAGGATACTGAAAAGAGCCCCAATGTCAAACAGTGCCTCCGGCAAGTAAGGGACGGTCATTTCACAGCTGCTGTCAAGGTGTTGTGTTCTAGTGGAGTTGCTCCTTTTGGGGATTCTACCATGAAAGCCCTCATAGATAAACATCCGGTGTTGCCTCCTCCATCCTTGCCCTCTAACTCCGACATCATGCTCGCGCTTGTTGTGGATGAGGATTGTGTGCTTCGATGCCTCCGATCTTTCCCTAAAGGGACTTCCTGCGGGAGGGACGGATTGAGGGCCCAACATCTATTGGACGCCCTTAGCAGAGAGGGGGTCCGTGGCTTCCACGGGTTTGCTCTCAGCTATTACTGAAGTCTTCAACTTATGGCTAGGGGGTTGTGCCCCAGGGAACTTGCTGAATTTATTGCTTCGGCCCCCCTTACCCCTCTTCTGAAACCTGATAACGGGATCCGACCCATCGCAGTAGGGGCCATTTGGCGCAGACTGGTATCTAAAGTGGCTCTGAGGAAGGTTGGCAAGGAAATGGCTAAGTATCTAGGGGACTTCCAATTGGGGTAGGGACTTCTAATGGGGCAGAGGCGGTGCTTCACAGTGCGAACAGGTTCCTTAGCTCTTTCCATGAAGACAGTTCTTTGGCTATGCTCACTGTGGATTTTTCAAACGCGTTCAACATGATAGACCGCACTGCCCTTTTTCGAGAAGTTCTTCAGCATTGCCCATCTATCTATTTGTGGGTCCAGTTCTTATATGCCCAGCCAGCTAGGTTGTATGTTGGCAATGATTGTATAGGGGCCACTACGGGGGTTCAGCAAGGGGACCCTTTAGGTCCCCTCCTTTTCGCCTTGGCATTACACCCTATGGTTCTCCGAGAGCAAGAAAATTGTAACCTCCCATTTCATGCGTGGTACCTTGATGATGGGACGATTATTGGTGAGGCCACCGACGCTGCGAAAGCCTTAGACATCATTCGGAAGGAGGGGCCATCCCTGGGGCTTCAGCTAAATATTAAGAAAACTGAGGTTTTTTGGCCGTCTTGTAATGGGGTGAAACTTAGGGACGGACTGTTCCCTAGTGGGATTGGCAGTCCAGAAAAGGGGGTAAAGCTCCTTGGAGGGGCTGTCAGTCTGGACTCTTACTTTATACGGGAATTGGCAGGGCGGAGAGCCTCGCGCGTGGTTGATCTTATGAAACTTTTGCCCTGCCTTAGGGATCCTCAGAGTGAACTCCTCTCGCTCAGATCATGTATGGGGGTCGCCAAGTTGCTTTTTGGTTTGCGGACCTGCCAACCCGCCATGATGAATGAAGCGGTATCATGTTTTGACAAGGGCCTGCGGGAAGCCATCGAAGACATAGTGGTATGTGGGGGTCCGTTCTTTGGTGACCTACAGTGGCGATTGGCGTCCTTGCCGATGCGTTTGGGAGGATTAGGGCTCCTCTCGGCAAAGGATGTTGGGGTGTATGCTTTTGTCGCATCGCGAGCTCAATCTTGGAACCTCCAAGACCACATCTTAAGGAATAGCGGGGTTGTCGACATGGACTTGGACTACGTGCAAGCCCTCGAAAGGATAAATGACTATCTCCCAGGTTTTGATATTGGCGGTTTTTCTAACAAGGACACCCCCCCAAAGCCTCAGAAAACTTTGGCGAATGCCCTTTTTGGCAAAATCGCACAGAGCCTGGGTGAAGCTTTTGATCTGTCCCCCCGCCAAAAGGCAGTTATTGAATGCTTGCAAAGCCCCCATGCCCAAGATTTCCTGAATGTTATCCCAATCGAAGGTTTGGGCCAAACCATGTCTGGGGTTGAATACAGGGCAATTCTTAAATATCGTTTGGTGATCCTTATGTACCATGAAGATGAAGTTTGTCCGATTTGCCGTAAGGCATGCTTGGACAAATACGGGGAACACGCGGTTCATTGTAAGGAGTTGCCTAGTTTCAAATATAGGCATGACTGGGTCCGGGACGTTCTTTGGGACATTTTAAGAAGGGCTGGGATCTCAGCCAAGAAGGAGGCTCCTGTGAATTTCCTCTCGAACCCCGCAGAAGGGAGATCCACCCTACGTCCAGCAGACTTGCTTGTCTTTGGGTGGGCCGGGGGGAAACACGCTTGTGTCGACCTAAAAGGTGTATCTCCCCTGATTGGTTTGAGGGATAATGGTTTTGTAGCAGGGCAAGCGGTGCTGAAAGCAGAGGCGAAGAAAGTTAAGAAGCATGCTAAAGCTTGTGAGGAGAACCAACACGTTTTTGTACCCCTGGCATTTGATACCTTTGGCTCCTTGGCACCGGAAGCCATCCGTTTCCTGACCAGAGTTCAACGGGTTAGCCATAGCAGTGTCTCGACTCCGGGGGGCATGGGTTCGTGTTTAGTAGGTTAGGTTTTGCGGTCCAGAAAGGGGTGGCGGCACAGCTTGTTGCCCGCCTGCCCGCTATCTTGATGTAATTTTTTGCGGTTATGTGTTAATAAACAAATTTTGAATAAAAAAAATAGTATTATTATATAATAGAATTTTTTTTTTTGTTGAACGGCCAATTGGAATCACTCATAGATTACTAGAGTATCATCGTGCCACTAGTGTTACCACGGGATCATATTCTACCACCAAGTCACCAATTCAGGAGGAAACTTATAATTATAAGAAAACCCCCTTATGCGATTCAACACATACATCAGTCTTATCCCACCACCAAGATGTCGTTAGGCTATAATGCCTTTAGCAATAAAACTTTCAATTTTCAATTACGAGTTCCAACACATACATCATCTCTCTTTATAAAAATTATGCATTCTCTACAATGAAACATTCCACTTTATTTCAAGATTATGCATGTTTAATGTTTAGGGTGGTTCGAAATTAGTGTTTCACGATTGACTTGTTTCATCTCTTCTTGCTTTCGAGGTGAGTTGGGTTTCTTTAACATTAGAAAGAGATTTATTTCCAAGATGTTATCTTTCTTCTTCGTCAGCTCCGGTCTTAAGCTACTACCCGAATCTCCGAAACCGAGTTTACCCGACACCCGAAATGTCCCTTCTGGTCCGGCACTTGGTTTCTATTTTCCACATTTCGGGTTTTGGTTCGGGTCAGGTATGACCCGGTTCGGTCTGGTTCTACCAATAGGCTCCCCCTATCTATAATTGTAATGTACTTTTTAATTTTAATTTATTTTACTTTTTTTTTAAATTACATTTTATGTGTTTTTTAATTTTAGATTATTATGCTTTTTTTATATTACATTCTATATATTTTTTATTTTAATTAATAAATAATATTATTTATTTGAAAAAGATAAAGGTTAAATAAAAGAGGAAAGTAGGTGATGAGGTAGATATAAAGTGAAGGGTTGGAATGGTTTGGGGTTGGAGGAAAAAAGCAGTGGCGGATCCAGGATTTTATTATGATATAGTCACTGTTTCTAGATGTTTCATCCTGGCTCGGTGTAGTAATTACTTGTTTTCTACATCTCTTTATTTGTTAGATTTATAGTTAGTTGTTGGCAATGCTCGATTACCAACAATTGCATCTTTTAATAATTCATTTTTTTCTACCATTTTTTTATCACTTTGATTGATATTTGATTAAGTTTTATACTTAGTTTTGTTATATATACATGCTTGTATAAATTATAATAATCTTAAATAATATCAATAATAATAATAATAATAATAATAATAATAATAATAATAATAATAATATAATCAACAAGAAAACCTTATAAAAAAATAAGTGTCTATCGAAATAAAAGTAACTAAAAGTAATATTTATTGTGAAACTAAAAAGATAAAATAATTAATATAAAACTATAAAGAAAATAAGATGTAATTCAATAATATAATCTATCAGTGAATGAAGTTTAATAAAAAGATTAAAAAAAACCAATAAAAAACTATAAAAAGTAAGATGTAATTTAATAATAATAATTATTAGTGAATGAAGTTTAATACTCTACTGAAGAAACAAATAGTCTTACCTACTCGTAGGGATTCGTAGGGATGATAAGGCCACTGATCCACAAGAACGATCATTCACTGATATCTCTACGATACTAGGGTTCCTGCAAGGATGAATAACTATCGGGTAGTGAATGAAGTTTAATACTATACATCGTTGGAAGAGTCAGAGTTTGCTTTTTACTTTTTCTTTTTTACAGCTAACTACATTTAATAATTTTATATTATCCTCCCAAGCAGTAAAGCTCTTCTTCTCCAAAACTCCAACAGAGAACCAGGTACTTCGTCCAAGCTCTGAATTTGATATGATTTTTTTATTTCTCTTTTCAACCTCTTATTCTTCTTCTTTTACGGTTTTACCATTCTTTCTTTTCTTATCCAGATCACTACTCAAGAATGAAGTCACTATGTCCAAGAAACCATTGATGTCACTCGAAAAACCCTTAGATACATCTCCATGTACTACCGGAAATCCACTGCTGTCCTGTGAGTACATACCCATTAACATAGGTCCGCCCCTGGAAAAAAGTAGGGGTGTAAATGATGCGCAATGGCTCGATAGCTACTTGGGATCGGATCGGTAAAAAGTTCAAACAAGCCGAGCCTTAACGAGCCCGAGCTCGAGCTTGAATCATGACCCGTTTAGTTATTGAGCCCGAACTCGAGCTTTTCATACAAAGACCGTTTAGGCTCGCGAGCCTAAACGAGCCCAAAAAACTTTATATTATTATTATTATTATTATTATTATTATTATTATTATTATTATTATTATTATTATTATTATTATTATTATTCTATACATAGTATACCTACTATTTAACATTGGCAAGTCAAGCTCGAGCAAAGCTTTGGCTTGTTTAAGCTATCAAAGCGAGCTCGAGACGAGCTTGAGCCTTCTATAATTATTTCGAGACGAGCTTGAGCCTTTGGGTTTTACTTTCGAGCCGAGTTCTGAAAGTATTAGGCTTGAACCGAACACCATAAAAGTTGGAATCTAAATTCTAATTCCGTTAAATTCCATTCAATTCATGCAAATATTTTACTGGGCTATTATCTTTTGTTAGAACTTTGATTTGTTTATGAGGTGGAATGTCAAACCAATTCTCATATCTAAGACCAAATCATTTGTCATTTCGTAAATAACTAATTCATTTTTTACTAGTTTTAACATGTCAATTTATCCGTTAGTGAAATGACCATTGTTGGATTAATCCGTAAAATATCTCGGTGAAATATATACACACAACCTCAATATGGCAACGGAAAATCTCTAATTTTTAGCCACCTAACCCCAATCCATAACGCTGTGTTTCTAAGTTTAATAAACGAAAGAAAAGAAGAGAAAGGGGAAATTAAGGAGAGAAAAGAGAGGGAGTGGAAACAAAATATTTAATTAACTAGCATGTTTCCGAGTAGGAAGGAAAAGAAAAGAAAAGTGAGGGTTTTATGTTTAAAAAATCATTTCCTTCCAAATCTCTCCAATTTGGAAGGATGAGATATGAAGGAAATAAATCAAAATTTTCCTTCCACTTTTTTTCCTTTCTCTCCTTAAAAAAACTGTGAAACACGAGTTTTTCTTGACATCCTTCCAAATCTCTTCTTTTCTTTCACTAAATGAAACTCGAGAACACAGCGTAACTGATTAAATTCGAAAATATTTTTACATCCATTACATGATTTTGTATACTAAGATTAAAAAATGAAAATATACATATAATAAAGATCATAGAAAGAAAAGAGGTTATAATATATTGAGTAAAGATCAAATACAAATGGCTTAACCTATTAAACATGAAAACTGAAAGGGGAATTTTTTTTTCCATATGCTTAAACATGTATTCTTGATGAATAATATAAAAAAAATTAAAAAAAAATTAGTGTAATTACGTTATTAGAGTAATTACAATAGTTTACACAGTTTACATTAGAGTAATTGGGTAATTACTCTACAAAAGTAATTACGTAATTACTCTACACTAATTTTTTTTTTTTAGATTTTAGTACTAAAATACATGTTTAACAATATAGAAAAAAAATTCAAAAAAGAAATAAAAAAAAATACTCTTCTTCCCTTTTCACGTTAAGGACTATTTGTAGGATAAGAACCATTTATACAAGAACTTTCCACATAATATATTTACCCACCTATAAATTGCATTATTTATCAGTGAAATTTACACTCTAATAACACTATTATCATTGTTGCATGTCACATTAAACCATTTGGAGCACACTATTTGGACCATCTTAGTTGGTCCTTAGGCTTTATGATCGAATAAACAACTTTTGAGTAACATATAGGCTATAATAAGAATACAACCAAATCATCAAATATTTATTCAGTACTAAATTTAACATATGAACACCGATGAGCAAACACGCCAAAAGCAACATCAGAACTTTTCTCCCCATCACCCATTCACGGACCTACATGTATCTCAAGGAAGGTTTTACTCGCAAGTGTGTGTGTATATATATATATATATATATATATAGGGAAAGTATAACTAGAAAACCTATCCCAGTTAAAAAAAACTTTGGAAACTCTATACTAGGTCCATAATCAACCACATCACTCTTTTTTATATGCCTTCTAAGGGCATTTTGGTCACACAAGTTTTACACTTTCTACTCATTCTATAATGTGTCAGTTACACACAATCCCAACATCTCTCTTCCTTTTACTTTCTTAAATATACCAAAAAGCTCATTTAATTTTTACACATCTGTTCTCAATTTCTCAATCATCATATTCTCTCTCTTCTATTTAATTTTTACACTCCCAAAGACTTCTCAAATCCACTACCAACGTTGCTTTTCAAATTTTTAACCCAAATTCTTTCAAGATTAGAACTCATGCTTTTCATCTCTTTACCCCCTAGATCTCATATACCCATCTTCTTTCTTTAAGTTTTTTAAATTGTTTTCTTTCTGATCCAACCTTTTCCTCCATAAAAACTCTTGAAGTCTTGTACTAAATAATGGGTTCTCATTAACAGAAAACATGTGTGGATGAGTTATGAAGCTAGCTAGGTGGTGAGTTACAAAAAAATCTTAACATATTTTTATATGTTATAAACAGATCTACAAAAAAAAAAGATTCTTTGTTCTTGGTTATTTTTTTCTTTTTTTATATATTGATTTTATGGTTAATATAACTTATTTTTATGAACTTGCTTTAAGTTTCGTTAAAAATATGTTTTTTTGTTTCTTGTTCAAAACCAGAGCTTCGCTAAGAGAGGAAGGAGTGAAAGGCCATCTGGTGGTGGCTATCTCATATATCTTTCCTTACTCTCGATCAATAGTCTCCGACCAACAACCGCATCTGGTGGTGTTCAATGGATAGATCGAAAAAAAAAGGTGTGGGTGGTCCACCATCGGTAGTGGTTAACAGATCTGGAACGTTGGCCGAAACAACCCCATCCTCTAAACAGATCTTGAGCGCTGGCCGTGCACCTCCTCTACCGGAATGTTAGCCGTCCACCGAAACAACCACATCGGAGTCCCACATGTACTCTAGTTGTCATGCTTGGTTGAAGGAGTTAAAAAAATTATGTAAGTTTACTTGTGTTATGTTATTATATACATGTTAAGCACATCCACAACTACCATTATTATCTATTTAAATGCTTCCGGTAATTTTTTTTTAAATGTTTCCCCAAAATATTATGTATTCATTAATGAACCTTGTAATTTCAAGATATATTTTGTTTTTATCATTGTCTTTTTGTACCTGTGTGATGGCATGTGGTTGTATGGAAGATGTAAATATTTAGTGAGGTTGTTTGTGGTATTTTTTTAGTTGTTAGATTGTGTAGCTTCCAGCTAAGGTTGTTTTTTTTTTCTTTTAAATTCTTTCAAATGAAGGTAGATGGGTTGTTGATGAAGATGAGAACAAGGGCTTGGTTTTGGATTTTTTTGTAACATTCTTAAGTTGTAAATATATGTTGTTTTTTTTGTAACAATGTTATATTCATCCAGTTTTACTTGTACATATGTTTTTAAATGTTACAATGTTAAAATTATCCAGTTATATGTATAAATTATGTAACAAGTTATTACAAAATTATTGTTACAATTTTTCATCGTACTACTGATTGCAAAATTTTTGTTACATTTTTATCGTTAAGTTTGTAAGATTATTGTTACAAATATAACAATCATATTAGACGTGTAAATTATTCTTACCTACAATTTTTAAAACATATGTAATGTGTTTCTACATTACTTGTAACAATAGCAGGAAAAAAAGAGACAACAAGAGAGAGAGAGTGTGTATGTTACTACTTAACAAAAACAAACAATTATCTTAAAGAGAGGAGAGAGAAATGAGAGAAAAAAAGAAGAGAGATGAGGCAGGAAAAATTACAGAGGAGAGAGAAGGAAAAGAGAGAGAGGATAGAGAGTGTTGTAACAAATTGTCATTTTTGCCCTTTTGGTACTTTTTATGACTAAAATAATAGTTGGATAAAGTTTAAAAAGGTAGATTTAATCTAAGCCATTGATGATGAGTGATCAATGGTTAAGATGGAGTTTTCAGAGTTTCTTTAACTGGGGAGGGTTTTCAATTTATCATCCCTATATATATATATATATATATATATATATATATATATATATATATAGGGGAGGGTTATCTTGAGAACGCTAAATATTGTGAGAACCCCGAGAACAAGTAAAAAAATCAATCAAAATCAATTTTTTTTAATACAAAACTAGTTATAATCAAAATACAACATCAATAAATGAATTTTCTTTCCAAATAATTCATCGTTTCTTGCAAAAACACTTTCAAATTAACTTTTTACACATGTGTAAATGAAACAGTTTACACATGCATAAACAGTAAATTTACACATGTGTAAAAACAATTTATTTTCGTATGCGTTTGAATTTTTACGCGTAAATTGTGTTTTTGAGATTGTATTTTAGTAATAAAGATAAGTGTAAAAAGAAATTTTGAATTTGAGTGGTTTTAGATGTCGTTCTCACGGTTCGCACGAAATATAGGTGTTCTCAAATTAACTTTCCCCTATATATATATATATATAATCAATCCTTCCTGGGCGAAATGGGTTGAGTCTTTCCTCAACCCAGCAGCAGCAGATTGCGCGACCCTCGCGAAGCTATCCATTCTAACCTATATATATATAGGGGATGGTTAAAATGGAAACCACAAAAAGTTGAGAAAACCTAGTAAACTTCATCCAAACCATCCATTCAAGTTGATCAATGGTCATGATTAAAACTTAATATTATATGTGTACAACATGACAAAAAAGGATAGAAAGGTAATTTACACCTTCTTCTCTCTCCATCAAATCAATCATACCTCTCACCCTCTCTTTCTCTCACCAATGTTCTCTTTCCAACATTCTCTCTCTCACTTTTTTGTTGACAAAAATCAGAATTTTAGTTTACTAAAAAACTATTTTATTCATCAATCAGATTCACATATTCATAAAAATTGTTCCAGCACCAGTGTTGTTACGTACGTAAAATCCGTCACGATAGTTTTATATGAATTTAGAAAAATCCTAACCTGTTAATTTTTTTATTACAACATGTTTGTTTTGGTTTTACTGTACCAGCACCAGAGTGGTTGCATACGTAACGAAAGGTCCATATGGTTATTTTTTGATATTCAGTACTTTTAATATTCAGTACTTTTAAGATTCAGCCTGTAACATGAAAATTATATTACAATGAAACTGTTCTGGGTTGGTAACATATGTTAAGATTCAACAGCCGATATCATTTTTGTTAAAGTAGTACTACATTGCATTACATTACAAAAAACTTGCAGAAAACATACTAATAAAAAAAGCGATACATCATATTGTTCATCCGCCTAAAAGATAATAGTCAAGAAATATATTACAGTGAAACTGTATCAACAACAAAACATACAATTAAATATTCATACCCCGCCCATGCATGCAATAACCCCGACATCCCGCACTGCAACCAACAGTAGCTGACGGCATCCGATAACCATACTTTGCATAAAAAGCCCACTGTTCCTCAGTATAACCTATACCCTCCCATTCAGCCCTAATACGCTCACCTCCCGGATACGTGAACGGCAGCACGGGTTTGTTAAGTTTAGGTTCATATGGTTCTTCATATTCAACCCCTGGGTCTGATTCGTAACCAACCGCCCATTCAGGTGTGTGATTTACATCATCCACATCATCCTCCGGTGTCATATACTCTTCTGGTGGCGGATATTCTTCGGGGAAGGCGTAATCAAAGGCCGAATTCCAATCAAAATCCTCGTCACTTTCAAACCAATCGTCCGCCTGGAGTACGGGTATAACCAGTTGTAATGGCGGAATGTCCGGGGCAACGGGGGGGGGGGGGGGGGGGGGGGGGGGGCGGGGTCATGTTCGGCTGCAACAGGAGGGATGACCAAATCTACCGGTGGGGGTGGTTCAGGTTCGGCTGCAACAGGAGCAATGTCTGGTTCATTTTGAGGTGGGTCGTGTACAATTGGGATAAGATGGTGACAGCCCTCAAAACCTCCGAAGGCGGAGTGTTGGGGTTGGAATCCATGGTTTGACAAAAAACAGGACCTGTAACGTATGTTATAGAAGAGTAAGTGTTGACATTAGAAATATGAAACAGGGAAAAAAAACTATTTTCTGTTAATAAAATATAGGTAACAAAAAAAACTAATACATGCAAAAAGCAAAAAAAAATAATGTATAACTAAAGGTGGGAAAAACACGATTGTTACATGTGTAACACGTTTTTTTCTGGAAACACATACAACCTGCTGTAGTCTGCACCCAGCATCCATTTTTTGCTGGTATAAAAAGCAAAGTTTGACTACAAAACAGATACGCTACACACGTAACACCCGACCTTAAAACATAAGAACACACTGAAAAAAAAAACTAACAGAGAAAACACAAATTACAACGTTCTGGAAATTCATTCTGGAACACAAGTTTCTATCCTTTTTGTGTCTTTAGTTATAGAAAAAGACTATAGCAGAAAACACAGACATAGGTAACATAAAAAAAACTCATACATGAGAAAAAAAACACGATTACTACATGTGTAACAGGAACAAAGTTTGAAAAAACAACACTTATCTAATCTGCAGTGAACAGAGAACAGAGTTTGATATGCTAAAACACAGAAATCATAATATATTTTTGAAAAAAAGTTATGCTACACACGTAACAGTCAAACTAAACACAAAGATTATAAGAAAGTATAGACGATAAAGAAACGAAAACTTAAGCTAAATTCTAGATGCTAGGGTCCAAAGAGATATAAACCTAAA
This sequence comes from Ambrosia artemisiifolia, assembly GCA_032199755.1. Lineage (NCBI taxonomy): Eukaryota > Viridiplantae > Streptophyta > Magnoliopsida > Asterales > Asteraceae > Ambrosia > Ambrosia artemisiifolia. Next base: position 25,162,228 of record CM063516.1, on the reverse strand, counting down.
TGACTTTATATTATATTAGTGTTTTTCCATAATCAATAATCCAAAAAAAAAAAAATCTTTTTCAATGGTTTCAATTACAAAAAAAGATAATAAAAAGCCTAAAGTTGATTATTATAATATATCTGAAAAAGAATTTAACAAAAAGAGGGGATTTTTCAAACAAGGGGCATTTTTTCTGTAAATAAGACATACATAACATAAAAAAACTCATACATGATAAAAGAAAAAAAAAAAAAGACAGGCATGGTACAAGAACACACGAGTATTACATGTGTAACAGGAAAAACAGAGACAACACTTATCTAATCTGCAGTGAACAGAGAACAGAGTTTGATATGCTAAAACACAGAAATCATAATATATTTTTGAAAAAAAGTTATGCTACACACGTAACAGTCTAACTAAACACAAAGATTATAAGAAAGTATAGACGATAAAGAAACCAAAACTTAAGCTAAATTCTAGATGCTAGGGTCCAAAGAGATATAAACCTAAATGACTTTATATTATATTAGTGTTTTTCCATAATGAATAATCCCAAAAAAAAATCTTTTTCAATGGTTTCAATTACAAAAAAAGATAATAAAAAGCCTAAAGTTGATTATTATAATATATCTGAAAAAGAATTTAACAAAAAGAGGGGATTTTTCAAACAAGGGGCATTTTTTCTGTAAATAAGACATACATAACATAAAAAAACTCATACATGATAAAAGAAAAAAACAAGACAGGCATGGTACAAGAACACACGAGTATTACATGTGTAACAGGAAAAACAGAGACAACACTTATCTAATCTGCAGTGAACAGAGAACAGAGTTTGATATGCTACACACGTAACGGTCTAGCTAAACACAAAGATTATACAAATATATGTCTTCGATTACACTCAGAAAATTTATTATTATTTTACAATAATTCTAAACCTAAATGACTTTATATTATATTAGTGGTTTTCCATAATCATCAATTACAAAAAAAACATTAATAAAAAGTCTACACTTGATTTTTATAATTTATCAGAAAAAGATTATACCAAACAGGGGGCATTTTTCAAAAAATAAAATTTCACAATTGTGTTTCTATCAAAAACAAAAGTGATTCAACAAACAAAAAATATACAAATCAGTTGGGGGAAAGAAAAGGGAACAAGGGGGTTTATGGACACTAGTATTATTTGAACAAAGATTTTGATTACAACTTAGTAAAAAAATCAAAAATAAAAAGCAACATGGAAGGAGATAAAAAGATGGAAATAAGATTCAACCACTTAAAAAAACCTGGTACTCTCTCCGGTGGTCTTCTCCGGTTATCTTCTCCGGCGGTCTTCTCTGGTGCCTTCTGCGACGGTGTTGGAGATGACGATGATGGAGGTTGCTGTTAAATGATGCTGACGACGTTACGAGGATATTGTTCGAGTTTGAAGATCACGATTATGGAGGTTATATATGAAGATGATGGTGTTGGTGGTTGAAGCTTCAAAAAAAAAAAAGCAGAGCTCTAGAGAGATGAAGGGAGAGGGTAAGGGGAGGGAAAGGAAAATTTGAAATGGGAGAGAGAAAGAAATGTTTATATATGTGGTGAAGGTGGTAATTTACTATAATAACCTTTGCTTAATAAACAAATATTAAAGTTTAGGGAGTATGTGGAAGAATATGGTCCACACATTGGGTTTGCTTGGGTTTTCTCAAATTTTTGGGTTTTCTCTATACCTTTAGCCTATATATATATATATATATATAGGGTGGGGTTCCTGTACAAAGTGCATTTTTCGTACAAAGTGTGAGAAGTCTATATAGGCATTGTGTTTTAAATTTTAGGCATTATGTTTTATGTTCCTTTAGCATAGTGTTATATAGAAAAACACAAAAATTAACAATTTAAAACACTAATTGATGTATTCTCAACATGCAATCTAAAACACCCGACGAAGAAAGTAATCAGAGTGTTTTACATTTAATGTCTAGAATACATTTGATTGTGTTTTAAATTGTAACGTTTGGTGCTTTTCTATATAAATTAATGCAAAAGGAATAAAAAACATTATAAACAAACTTTAAAACACAATGATTATATAGACTTCTCACACTTTGTACGAAAAATGTACTTTGTACAGGAACCTATATCTATATATATATATATATATATATATATAGGGTTAGGATCATGTGAGAACCTTAATGAGTTGTGAGAACTAGAGAACCATTGTGGACCTTAGATCTTCATGATCCAATGGTTGAGATCAAAAGTTGGATTTTTTGTCTTCACTTGATTATTAAGTATTTTTTTATTATCTTAAAGTACAATTAAGGGCATTTAAGTAAAAAACCGTGTGAGAGAAGATATAATATAATACTATGTTATTTTTTAATTAAAGTTTATTTTATTATTTTAATTAAAATAATATAATCTGATTTAATTTTTTTAAACTTTATTTTATTTTTTAATTAATTTAATAATCAGATTGAACATTCTTTAGTATCACTCTCGTTTTTTACACTGGTGTAATTTTTTACACCAGTGTAAATCTCCCATACAAAAACTTCTACAAAAATACACTATTTTAAAAAAAACAAACTAGATGATGGGTGTAGTTATTTACATTGGTGTAGTTATTTACACCAGTGTAAAAAACCAAACAAACATATAACGAGGATGATTTACACTGGTGTAATTGTTTACACCAGGGTAATTACACCAGTGTAAATCTACCATACACAACCTACTACACCTAAAACACATAGTGTTAAAACCAATAACAAACATCTTTACAATCGTATTACACCACGGTAAAAAAAATGCCCCAATAATATCATTTTTGTGTATTACATCAAATGTAAAAACAAAACAAAACATTTAAAACAACCTACTACAACTAAAACACATAGTGTTAAAACCAATAACAAACATCTTTACAATCGTATTACACCACGGTAAAAAAAATGCCCCAATAATATCATTTTTGTGTATTACATCAAATGTAAAAACAAAACATTTAAAAAAAATCATACTATACATTATTGTAAAGAAAAAAAATACCCGCTGCTACATCTGCAAAAAACCAAACAAAAACATATCATGAGGATTATTTACACTGGTGTAATTATTTACACCAGTGTAAAAATCTACCATACACAACCTACTACTACTAATAATAATAATAATAATAATATTAATAATAATACATAATAATAATAATAATAATTATTATAATTATAATTATAACAGAAAAAATTAATAATAATAACAAAAAAAATAATAATAATAACAAAAGATTAAAATAATAATAATAATAATAACAATAATAATGATAATAACAGATAAATAATAATAATAATAATAAAAATAAAAATAACAGAAAAAAAATAAAAATAATAATAATAATAACAACAGAAATAATAATAATAATAATAAACAAAAAAAAAACTGTTCGTCTTCAACATCCACCACCGTCGACCACCGTCACCACCGTCCTCCGCCTGAAACCCCACCCAAACACCGTCATCGACCACCCCTCACCTTCGTCTTCATCATCACCACCATCGACCACCCTCAACCCAGCCCTCAACCACCACGGATCCACCACTCTCAGCCACCACCGGCCTCAAAAACAACCAGGGCCTTCGTCATCGATCAACCCTCAGCCACCACAACCTTCGTCGTCACCCTCAGCCCCCACGACCTGCAAAACCCCCAACAAACCCACCTGCAAAAACAGCCCCAAAAAACAAACCCGTCCTCCACCACCGTCTCCCACCGTCGTCTTCACCCGTCCTCAGCCACCAAAACCACCCCAAAACCCAGATCTGTTACCAGATCTGTTATTTTTTATAGAGAGAGAGTGAGAGAGAGAGACAGTTCGAGAGAGAGAGTAGAGAGAGAGCAGGTGTAGAGAGAGAGAGTGGTGAGAGATTTTGAATATTATTATTATTATTATTATTATTATTTATTATTTAAAAGCCAACTTGGATGGGGGTGGGGTGGGGTAGGGTGTTGTTATGACTAAAATGCCCATAAAATTGTCTAAGAAAAGACCTTAATACCCCTAATTAAACAAATACAATAAATTAAAAAAGTGTTGATGTGTCAATATATTATTGGTTCACTTGAGTTTTCTAGTTCTCACAAGTGGGGAGAGTTCTCACATGATCCGGATCCTATATATATATATATATATATATATATATATATATATATATATGGGTAGGGATCCTAAGAGAACAAACCCCTATTTGAGAACTGAGAGAACCATTCTGGGCCACACATTTCATATAAAGGCAAAAAAAAAAAAAAAAAAAAAAAATTTTTTTTTTTTTTTTTTTTTTTTTGCTTTAATCGCACATTTTTATGCAAGGAAAATTTTTTTTTTTATTTTTTTTGAATTTTTTTTTCATTTATACATATGTGTATATAGCATTTTTCAGCTATACATATGTGTATATTTCAGTTATACATATGTGTATATTGCATTATACATATGTGTATAATGCAATTATACACATGTGTATACTGAAAAAAAAATACAAAAAAAATAAATAAAAATTTTTTTCTTACATATAAAGCAGCGATTTTTTGCAAAAAAAAAAAAAAAAAAAAAAATTTTTTTTTTTTTTTGCCTTAGAGAAATGTGTGGCCCAGAATGGTTCTCTCAGTTCTCAATTTGAGGAAAGGTTCTCATTTGAACCAAATCCATATATATATATATATATAGGGGAAGGTTCAATTGAGAACTCATACTTAGGGAGAGAACTCGAGAACTCTATATTACACATATGTAATATATCATATGTTGTATATTACACTTGTGTAATATATTACTATTGCATATGTTGCACATGTGCAATATATTATATGTTACACATGTGTAATATATATTACACATATGTAATACACTCAATATATCATATATTGCACATATGTAATATATCATATGTTACACATGTGTAATATATATTACACATGTGCAATATATGATATATTGCACATGTGTAATATATATTACACATGTGCAATATATCATATATTACACATGTGTAATATATATTACACATGTGTAACATATGATATATTACACATGTGCAATATATATTACACATGTGTAACATATGATATATTACACATGTGCAATATATATTACACATATGCAATATATGATATATTGCACATATGTAATATAAAGTTCTCGAGTTCTCTCAATAAAATGAGTTCTCTATTGAACCATCCCCTATATATATATATATATATATATATATATATATATATATATATATATATATATATATATATATATATATATATATATATATATATATCCTCAAGTAATTGCTTCAAATGTTCCAACTTCCGAACCTTTTAATTTGCTTACTAGTTGTTTCTACCAAACTTTATATAAGTTGTGGGAATGATACCCAATTGACTAAATTTCTGTTAATTTTTCACATTTTTTTTTCGTTGGACATGCATGCGTTGAATCTTACTAAGTTGACCTACTAGCTCCCTACCTATTTCATATATTTATATATGAGAAATGCATAAAAAATGATACCTACTCTTTTTTTTCAATAGACTCTTTATTCACAAATATAGTAATCAATCATATATACATTTCACTAACTTATAGTCTTGTTTGTTAACCATGGATGCCTCTCATAGCACTCGTTCTCTATCCTTGTCTTTGTTCTATCTTTTCATCCTTTTGTCATCAAATCTTTTAACATTATTCATCTCCACAACTATCTACTCCTCATGTTCATTAAATCCAACTAAAAACACACTCATCATTACTGATCATAACATAAATGAACCACCATTAGACCTTCCACGTGAATTTATAGCCTTCACATCACCAAAACATCTGCCTTTTGGAACAAACTCTAATTTTGATTCAGACAAACTATACCCTCCAGTTGGGAGCCCATGTAACCTTTTTCGCGATGAAATTACGCGATACATGTCGTATAAGGTTAATGGATCATGTCCAGACGATGAACTTTTAGCACAAAAGCTCTTGCTCAAAGGGTGTGAGCCACTACCTCGTAGACGCTGCCGCCCGGCTGCACCGGTGGAGTATGTTGAACCTTACCCTACTCCTGAAAGCTTCTGGTCCACACCATCCGATTCATCGGTTGTATGGACGGCGTATACTTGCAAGAATTACTCGTGCTTAATCAACCGCAAACGAAACCAAAAGGGGTTTGATGATTGTAAAGACTGTTTTGATCTTGGAGGTAGAGAGAAGACTAGATGGGTTGAATCTAACAACCGAGGTGGTCTAGACTTTGCGATCGATGATGTGTTGGCGGTCAAGAAACCAGGGACGATCCGGATAGGTCTAGATATTGGAGGGGGTGTGGCTACTTTTGCAGTGAGAATGAAAGAGAGGAACATAACTATAATAACAACTTCCATGAATTTGAATGGTCCTTTCAATAGCTTTATAGCATCAAGAGGTGTTGTACCTATGTACATAAGCATTTCCCAAAGACTTCCTTTCTTTGATAACACTCTTGATATAGTCCACTCAATGCATGTTTTGAGTAACTGGATACCCACCACACTGCTACACTTCTTGCTTTTCGACATATATCGGGTTCTCAGGCCGGGTGGGCTGTTTTGGCTTGATCATTTCTTCTGTCTAGAAGATCAACTTGAAGAGGTTTACACCCCACTTCTTGAAAGCATTGGATTCACTAAATTAAAGTGGGTGGTTGGGAGGAAATTGGACAGAGGGCCAGAGCTACAAGAGGTCTATCTATCAGCGTTGCTCGAAAAGCCGCTTAACAACTCTTGGTAGCAGAGAAGAAAACAATGAACAGAAAAAAGGGAACATACACAACATGCTCCTTAGAAGTTAATAATAATATCCATTCTTTGTTACATTGGGTATATGTTATTTCTATCTTTCATGTTTGGTTTGTTTTGGCTTCAGATCTTATTGTAAACACAATATTTGCATACATGATTGTATTAGCCATATGGAACTTTGCTTTCTCTTAGATCTGGAAACTTGTTTTTTGAAGCAACTTCCATAAAGACTAGGAGGGGAGGGTTCCATATTCTTCGGCTTGTGATTTTGAAATCTAAACAAGGGTGCAACACCCAAACCGGCTAGGGCTGCGTGTCACTTATACAAAATCTATAACACCCGGATTTTCCGAATTTATAAAAATGAGATATTTAATTAAAAAACAACACTTAATGGCACATCATCGCATCTTTTCCTAGAAAATGAACCAACACAATCGATCTAAAACAACGCTAGAGATCAAAGCAAAGTCTTTGGAAGCCATGCACCAACTCTTAAATGTTCTAGCCATGATGTACATATCTCTAGCAATCCTAAAGCTTAACACCTAAAAAGCAAGCTCAAAAAGGGAAAAAAACAACTATAAAGTTGGTGAACTCGTAGGTTTAGTATACAATAAATAAACACGTATGTAAATTACATTAGCCCACTACTAACCTTGTACCCAGTTCCCCATCTAAGCTGGACCTCAAAGCAACCAACAACCCCTATCATATGTCTTGTCATGAAAATTAGAAAAAACGCTAGCAGCCAGGTCTCAGTGGGGGATTCCGCAAGTAGTACTACCCATATGATTCGTCTGCTCGTACCTGTATTAATGGTTGTGTCAACAAAAACAAGGTGGGGCAATGTAACAGAAAAACAATCTTATTCTGTTATTCAATACTAAATCTTAAGTTATTATAAAAGGTAATTTCCCCTAAAGGTTAAAGCGAAAACGGCGCTATGAGACTCAACTCAAGTCATCAACAAACTCGCACAATGGTCTTAATCAGTTCCTATAAATGAACAACCGTGTCACAAGACTTACAATGCAAAGAGGACTGTGCCTAATTCCAAAGTTTGAATCTAAACTCAAATCACCATCTAAGGTTCTAACTATGCAACTAATACAATGATGCAAAAAACAATGCTACGATGGTGATAAATATAAGTTTTCGAAAGTCCTATGAACACAGTACTAATATATAAAAGTTGACTAAAGTTTTCAAAGTGGTGTTCATAGTTTTACATGTGAAATGCATAACAAAAATAAAATAACTTTTCGTCCAAAAATCAGTTTCTGCAAATTTAATATACTGAAAAATGATAATTTTCAGATTTTGTCGTAGTATATACTTAATTTTGGATTTTTAGCCAATATATTGCTATTTTAAGGCATAAAGTCAAAATAATATCTTTACAGCTTCAAAAATGATAATATTTAATTTTAACACTTTTTCATCAAATAAGACTTATATAAAAAATTGACACTGTTTAAAATCCGTAGCTCATATTTTTTTTTTTTTTTTTGCTGCAATTTAAGAAAGAAAATGGAAATAAATACAAAACATGCTACAGTAATTATTAAATTTATTTTCTACTAATATTTCATAAAAATATAGCTTCTTTAAAAATTTGAAGCTGTTTGAAATTACATAGCATGTATTTCTAACTTTTGCTCTATTTTTTACAATATAATAATTAAAATAGTTTATAACATTCCAAATAACAAAAAAAATTCCAGGATTCCTCATCAACCTTCTCTAATCTGATTTCACCGGTTTTAAGAAAATTTGCTATGTAATGTGCATCTTTCCATTTCCGCAGTTATGGTTATGATGGCCTAATGGGTACAATATTTAGCATGTTTTTTGGGTTTTTGTGTTACTAATTAAAAGATATTGTTTTAGAGGATACACAATTAAGAGTATAGCTGTAATTTTTCACTTACTTAAGCATGTGTTTACATGTATTATATTTTGGCTAATCAACTCCACACCATGACTTACATGTGAAAAGGAATATACGTATACACCTATGTTGTCAAAATCGCACAACATATGAGCCTCACAAAGAGAGGCGCATTCTCACACACTCGCATTTTTCAGGCCAACTTCCAGCGAAAAATCGTCTGAACAGGTCTAAAACGGCCGACACTAGCCCTAAACAAGCCTAAAACATGTCTAAAACCCCTAAAATAGTATATTTATTTTACACGCCTAGCCCTCACTTTTTAAGTGCCTATGCTCTCGGTAACGCCTACGCGCCTTGATTGTGCCTTTGACATCACATCTATACACACAAAGATAATTTATATTACACACAAAAGTATCTATCCGCCTCTCTCTCTCTCTCTCTATATATATATATATAGAGAGAGAGAGAGAGACTCATAATCTCATATGTGTATCCGTGTAGTTATTAAAATTATATATAGAAATTATATACTAACCTTAATGATAATCAAGAAAAAAACTGTCATACTTGATAAAAACAAATTAACTATATATCTTTTGTATGCATATTAAGGTATGTTTTTAATTATGATATAAAAAACCAGTAAGGTTAAAGTAACAATATCAATGCGTTGTCAGCATTGCATAATAATCAAGCTTAACAAGCTGGAGTATCAACTGAAAGGGATTTTAACGTAGTACTTAAAGGCGACAAGTCAATCCTGCAATTCTACTGTCTTAACTAGATGTTATATGAATTTCAAATTAGTGAAACTAGCTCTATTGAATGTTATTTCTTGGTAAATTTCAAATTATTTAGATTAAAATATTACTAATGACAATAACAGAAATCCATTGACAGATATGGAAAATAAGTAATACCCCCAAAAGAAATCCATGAAAGCTGATGTACTTATCATTTTACATGGTCCATGTACATTTCAAATATTTCTTCTTGGCAAAATTTGAAGTTGATAAATATTTTTCCATTTTTAACATCACAAAAAATATGTTAATCAAATTATGTTGGATTTTATGATTAAACTTGCTGCATCCATTAACTAGAGGAATAAATGACAATAATTATAACAAAAAAATACACTTAAAACTTTAAAAGGAATGAGCAGCAAAAGAGATCAGAATTAATTTGCCTCATTTCTCTTAATCCTTGCTTTTGTCCAGGTCGTATAATGATGAATCCTAATGAGGTATGGTTCACTTAATTTGGTGTATTTTTTCATGAAAGATCTCTTCTTGTTATATAAAATCAATCAAACATTTTGGTATACATAATGTAGAGGATTTAAATTGAAGTAAGCCTTTTAGTACATACAACTATTATATGTCTTGTGATTAATGTATCGTTGCAACAAGAACTGTTTTCAAGTTGTTGCACTGAACATGAAGCCCTCTGAAATTTGAATTTGCTTTTGCTTTAGCAACTATAGGCTTCTACTTCTAGATGTTTATAGCTAGATTGAACAATTGCAACACAATTATGACATATAAAGGTTTAAATCAAATGAAAATGGGTCAGAAAGTTCTAGATGTTTATAACTAGATTGAACAATTGCAACACCATTATAACATATAAGTATTTACATCAAATGAAAATGGGTCAGACGGTTTAGATGTCTGTTAAAGTATAATTAGTGTTTACAACCTCCTACATTGCTTTATTCAAGAAACTAGATTATTGTTTTGCAAAACAGTTTTATAATCATGTTTAATACATTTTTAATTATTAAAAAAACACGATAAAAGATGTTGCGTTAACCAGACCCATTTTGACCCGTCCTAAAATTTTTAACCCTTTTTATTCTTCCACCTACTAGTTTTTACTGAAGGTCATAAATGTGTCACTCATCCTTCACAACAGATTAGCAAGTTCTAAAATCTAGATAAAGAATCTAGTATTTTAAACTATTGTTCATTTATTCATGGTTCATCAGTTATGAAACTATGTACCTTGCTTAATTAACATAGACAATGTTTTGTGGTTTTTATTGTTCGTTTAGGTCTACAAGATTTTTAATCTAATACTTCATCAAATACTTGCAGTTTAAATCCTTTTCTATTAGCATTTAAAACACCATGGTGTCGTACTGTCATGTGATGCCCGCTATGGAATATAGAATTTACTATGTGCAAAGCTCCTATATTTTTATATAATATATAGGTGTATATAATATAAAATGTAAGATACATCTAAGTGAGCAGTTAAGAATAGTGAACAGTTTTTTTTAGTTTATATAAAATGACCTCTTAAGAAAGAAACTATCAATATATTTAGGCAAGAATATTCTGCAATAAAAAGGATAAATATGATTCTATATAGACACCAACAGCAATTGTGTGAAACATCTAGATGAATGAAAGCATACATATCATCAGTAGGTGACTACCTGACACATAACATTATATAAATGATTAGAAACTATATAATCTAAGATAAGTTTGAGGTGACGAACCGCTGAGGGTCAAGAATATGAGGTTCTTCACTCCAAATAGTTCACAACATTTGAGTCTTCAAACTAACTGATGAGAATAATGGATCGTATCAACCTGCATGCTTTAATAGTTAAAAACATATACAAATATATATCCATATATGTAGTTAAATACATAAATAGTCTTCAAAAATTGGATTTGTTAACCATGTATTATTTGCATGATCTATAATCTTGGATTAAAAGGGTTTTGGGTCACATAGGTGGGTGGCGGTGTATTGTGGGTCTACTTGTTTCTGGCAAGGACTTTCTTCCTAGTTTGTGGCAGCCACCCTGGAAACCAGCAGAACAGGTACTGCATTGACTGTGAAATGGCTGCATGCCAACGTTGCATCGCAGAAGGGAATCATGCTGGTCACAGGGTACTGAACATTTACAGGCTCGTGTACAAAGATGTAGTCTCCGTAGAACAAATTACCAGACTTATTGATTGCTCAAGGATACAAGTAAGTAACCAGATAATTGTGTGAATATTTATATTGTATTTTCTCTGGCGTTAATGCGTTATATGGAGTATACTAAACAGGCATTTTATCTAACAAAAGCATTGATAAGAAAATTTTCTTTTTGGATCCATCCAATTTTACTCTATGGATACAGTTCTATTTTGAGACTTTAACATTATTTACTCACTACCAGTTTATAGTGCTTGCTCTATCCTAGCAATTAGCCTAATAATATGAAAATGAGCTTTGATTAGTTTCACTTTTTTAACTAATAACATAACCAAAAGCTATAAGTGTCTATGCATGGTGTTTGTCATCTTAATAATGTCTTATATTGCAGCCATATTCTTCAAACGGAAGGCAAGTGCTGGCCCTACATCCCCTCCCCCACTACAACTCAGGGCAGGTCAACCTAGATCGTGCTTGCCTAACATGCACTCGTATACTGATGAACCCTAACGTCTATAGTTACTGCTCAATCGCATGCAAGGTAACACATACCGCTAATTGACATAATCTATAACCGTAAGTGTATTTACCATCAACCGTATAAAATTTTGTATAAGGTATGCTCAACTTCACCTTCTTTCCATTTTAGCTATACATTGAACCTGCTGCGGCAGCCAAGGGTGATGCAGGCTCTAAATCTGGAGCCGGGGCTGGTGGTCAAGGTGGAGGTGGTGGTCAAGGTGGAGGTAGCGGTAAAGGTGGAGCTGGAAAACATTCCAAGAGGTCGAATTCAAAAGCAAGTAAGCGTAAGGGGGTCCCACACAGGTCTCCGTTATTTTAAAACCAGGTTTCAACAGTAATTTGGCGACATTTGTTGGCTTGGATTGTGGAGATGGCAGAGACCTTTTTAGCGGGATTAGTTTCTTAAATGTTTTTTAAACATTGGTATGCCTTTTTATCGAATAATTCCATCTCTAGATTTGAGTGGTTGTAACAATCTAGAGACATGCCAAGTATGAAATTAATAACTTGCATACCTTGTATGAGATAATGCCATGCAATCTACAGTATGACAATCAAGCTTGGTGATCAGTCACCCAATAGTAAGACTCTGGGATGCTAATTAATTTTAAAGCAAAACAGATAGATACCAACTTAAACTCACCAACGATATCTGTGCATCTCATCGAGAGACGATACTCATGGTGTCCTAAGAAATTAATAGCAGGATACCCGTGCTATGAAGAGGATGATTATTCCATTTGCTTTTTCACTATATATGTTTCTGGAAATAGTTTTTCAAGTATTCTATATGGATGAATTACTTAATTGGCAATTTGACTTTAAATATTTAGCTCATTACTTACAGCCATTGACCCATTGTCACAAAATTTGGTAACAGCCAACATAAGAAAGCTTCCCAGCGACACGCAGATAAAAAGGCAACCCTTTAAAGAGGGGTGTTGGATAAAAGACTGGGTACTGGGAAGAATAGAGACTGACACTTCCTGAAATTGAGAACAGGTTAACAATGATTTTGCATTATGTTCAATATCAAGTGAAAAGATATGAGCGAGTTTTCATACGAGCACCTTTAAAAATATGGCGCCAATTCTTAGACTATGTTGGCCCAGCTGCCAGCAAACCACATGATCCTTCTTACAAAAGTCATCATAAGCGTCTAGTAAAGTGTTGCAGTCATGCCTCTTTTCCTATTCTCAGACTCAATAACTTAATAGTAGTATATAAATGACAAAACGATGTTTTGTGTTTAAATATTGGTATGTGTTTAATATTTTCTTACGCTTATACGACCCGCCTTCCTTTTAAGACTGTTTCTTCTTTTATAAAAACTAATACATTTATATTTTGTACAGTTGAACATATGTTATATAGGATATAACAAGAAAAGGACCCGAATTAGATTCATAAGATACAAAATAAATTAGACACAGTTAGTTTTTTATATTTTGGATTTCTTCTCTTATTAATTTCACATAAAATTGCTATGGAAAGTACATCTTCCCTTTTCTGCTGTTGGTTATGATGGCTAGAATAGTTAGTTAGCATACCTTTGAACTGGCTAACAAATTACACACCTGAGAGCGGCTTAATTGTTAAAAAGTAATAGATATGAACACACACACACACACATATATATATAGAGAGAGAGAGAGAGAGATATGCACATATCTATGTATCTCTTATATACAAACATATATATATACATATACATGTGTGTGTATGTGTGTGTGCACGCGCAAGCACGCTCATCTGTGTTTGTAATTATTAAATAATATATATGAGTTATTCACATTCATAAACTTAATAATAATAAGAAAAACCTGCCGTATCTGGTAAAAACAAATTAACTGCATAACTTTTTGGACAACAAAGAATAGCAAGCTTCTCTTGCCTCGGAATAATATATGTTTCAATTTATAAAGTTTTCTTTGGAAAAGTTAAAGTTACATTTTCCAAATTTCAATAATACAAAATAATAATGGTGTTAAGAGTTAACCTTAATCCACAAGGATCCTTATTTTTCTTAAATAAAAGAACTTTTAGAGATTCTATTAATCATCTTTATTACAAGATATGTCCAATCAAATAATATCTTTTGCATTTATGAGATTAAGAGGAGGGGATATCTTATACCACCCAATAGCTAAATATGTGCTGTCATAATTCTACCAATCTCACCAAAAATTTCAGAACTTCCAGATTTATTTCTCTAAATACTTGCTATTTATCAAGTTCTATCATGATGAACCCCAATGAGGAGGTATGCTTGATTTCACATTTTCACCTAAAGTAGTTGAATTTTATTCAAAAACAAAACCCCTTCCTTAATCTTATTAAAAATCCATGAAATGCATTTATCTGCTTACTTCTTTCTATATTATGAATTCATCTGATTGATGAATCATTCCAACACTAAAAGGTGTCTGTTGAGTGTTGATTGTTGCAGTTAAAATCAACCACTTTATAATTCTATGTTAGTCTAGCACTATTTAGGGCCTAAGATGTACATTGCTAAAAGGGGGGAAATTATACCCTATGTATGTGGAAATGGGTCAGTTTGGTTATAGTTTTTTGTTAATAGCTCCAATGGGTAAAAAAAGTAAGTAGGTCGGTTTCATGTGGTTTGTTGTTATGTTGGAATTGGAACTAGATATAGTATTAGAAATATATATTAATATAAAAAGAGGTAGATAGAGGAGAGTGTGTGCTTGGTTTTAAAAAGCTCACCTTGCGAGGCGCAACAAGGTGCAATGTCTGGCGCCTCAGGGATCTGAGCCTGGGCAGTTTCCATGAAGTGCAGAAAAAGCGCATTTTTTGAATTTTTTTGGTGGCCCTAAGGCGCGCGCCTCTCGTACCCCATGAGTTCTTATGCAAAAACATGTTGTACCGTGGGTTTTTTGGCTTTTACATATAGGTAAAATCATATAAATACCTTATTTATAGCTCTATTATGGGTAAAGGAAGCTAAAAACCTATGGGATATATATAAAAAAAATTATATAATTAGTGCGCGCCTCGGGTACCAAAAGCCCATCGCTTTTGCGCTTGGTGCTTCGCGCCTTGCGCTTAGACCTTGTCGTTTTTGTGCGCCTATCGCTTTTTAAAACCAAGAGTGTGTTTGTGTGTGTGTGTGTGTGTGAGTCTGTGAGACAGTGAGAGAGAGAGATAGATGAAGGTATGCGAACCCCTCAAACCAAACACACCCTAAATCTCTTTTTGGTGCTTCTTTTTTGACTGGTTGATACAAATAACATCAAGCTTAGTTCGTGTCTATGCTAAACTGCTCTCTTAATATGCATTTAAACTAAACTAGTAGATAAATCTTTTTTCCTAAATACATATACGACGAATCTTATTTATCGACTAATGTTACCTTATTTGTGGTCGGTCCATAGTGAAAGACCGTGCTTTTCATTACTAATTTAGCCATTGTTTGAAACTTTGAATGATTTAAAATGTTCACATAGTACATATCTATAAATTTTCTAAACTAAATATCACTTGGCAATAAATTTATCATCATGAACTTGCATTTCCATATCCCTTATTCCCTTTTGTTTAAGGAACTGAAAGTCTATATAAGAATAACCAACAGGATCATTTATACATCTGTAATATATGTGTTTATAAAATAAAAGATTAAGCTTATGTATCTGGGACATCTAGGAATAGAGCAGAAATTCTTTATAAATTAATAACCAACCTGGATCATTGGGAAAGCTGTATGTTTTAAGTAGGCATATTACTTGTCTTCTCAACTATTTATTCAATTGGCTTTATCTTCTCCAAAACACAAACAAAATATTGTAGAGAAAAGAAAACCAACCAAACACCCATGCTTTTTATGTTAATGGTTAACCAACACTTATTTCTGTAGTTGCCGCCGCCAGCCCGCCACCGTTGATGGCCTCCGCTTCTAGTCGAAAATAATTCAGAGGATGTTATTTTAACCCTTATCTCTTCGTTATAACTCTTCAAGATAGCCATAGTGGTCGCATCCTTGCGACTTCAATCTCAAATGATGCAACCGGCGTTGCCATTTGGAAGAGTTATAATGAAGAGATAAGGGTCAAAATAACATCATCGGAATTACCTTTTGTCAGAAGCGGCAGCCGGTGACAAGAGGTGGTGACATAGGCGATGATGGTGGCGAAAACTGCATAACTAAGTGGTGGTTTAGCAATTACGTAAGAAGAAACCTATAGAACTGGTGTTTATATAATTTGCTTTTCTTCCCTCATCAATATTATGTTTGTCTTTGTGAACAGATAAAGACAATTGAATAAAAGTGTAGGACCGTTTCTTATCAAACAAGAAATTGACTCACTTGGTTTTATCTGAATCAAAGGTGGAAACAATGATACGGACTTTGGATGTTTATCTATATATGAAACAAATCAATCAAGAACACACAAACGCAATCAAAATCACTTGGAATTGATTAGAGGCTTACTTGAAGCAAAATATTATTAATCTGAGATTGGAGAGCTGCAAACTGAGACTCTGATGAAAAAGAACTAGCCGATGTTCTAGCAGTCTGTTGACTTTGTGGAATACCGAAATGTTCCACAAGATTGCGGAAAGTCTCGTCAAGGATGAAAACCTCAAGTGGTTGCTGATGTAAATGAGGTTGCCACAGATGTAGCTGCAAAGGCCCCAACTCTCGGCATTGGGACGTGCAATGTAGGCATAGAAAAGGTAGATGGAACAGATGTTGTGGTTGAAGTTGTTGTTTGTACATGTGAGGAACCAATAACCAAGTTCAGTCTTTGTCTTATAAACCCAGTTGACATCTTCTTAAGTTGCTTTGATAACTTGATTCCCTCTTTCACTAAAGGCCTTTTCTTTCTGCCACCTTTTGCTGGTGATGCTGCTGTTACTGTTTCAGATGCAGGATTGAAATCAGGGTCTGTTGGATCACCTCCTACCGCAGCACTTGATTGATCATCTCTCAACCTTGCCATTTCAGCTTTCCTATGTTCATCTTCTTTTCTCTTCTCTTCAAAACTCATCCATTGTGCACTAGCCAACGTACGACACATTTGCCTTGGACATTTCAATCACCTCAACCAGGGTTAGGGCAAATACTGTTATCTGATTTGTGGATACGATGCGTTAGGCATTTGATTTGTTGCCTTAGAGCAGAATTCTCAATGAGAATTAGGGTTTTAACAAGAACTTTAACGCGGATTTTGATCCAAATCAAAGGGGGAAACAATGATTCGGAGTTTGATAGTCAAGAGAGATGATTAAAGATGAATAGGATAACAAGAAATCTAAATCAAATCTCCTTTGATTAATCTCACGTAGAGAATCCTTAATACACCTTAGAAAACACATACTTAGAACTCACCTAATGGCTAAGGCTTCCTTGTCCATGGGCAACCAAGTCTTAGTCTCCCAATTGTCTTAGTCTCTTGGCTTAAGGAGACTAAGGTCCCTAGCCTAGAAATTACAATAATGTCATTCTCAAACTAAAAACACAAATAAACGTTATCTAACCTAGCCAACGACCTAAAATAACTAATCACTAGCTAGGGACACATATAAAATGCACTAACAATCTCCCCCTTGGAGCTACCTAGTGATTTACAGATGCATCCTTATCACCTAGCTGGGGACACACACAGTGTACTAACAAAAAGGTTACAATATAAGAAAATATATGTTACATAAGACCATAAGCAATATCCCCAACTAAAACTGTTTTTTTTTTCTATAGGTGCCTGGTGCTATATTGTGGCTAAACCTATTTCTAGCAAGGACTTTTTTTGTGGAGTGTGAGATTCACGCACACATTCCAGGAAGTCGTGAAAATAAGTATTGCATTGACTGCGAAGCGTCCGCATGCAACCACTGCATGGCAGCAGGCACCCATGCTAATCATAGGGTCATAACCATTTACAGGCATGGCTATAAAGACATAGTCACCCTCGATGAAATAAAAACACATATTGATTGCTTAGGGATACAGGTATATTTCTCTTTAACACAAATGCAACCATTGAGACGAAACATGTTTGTATTCTATTGCCAAGCTAAGCCATTAAGTTTCTAATGCTCTATATACACAAATCCAAACTGTGAACCATATCCGTGTAAAGAGTTTCAGCTTGACCGAAATGCCCAAACGGATTCATCTTCACAGCTAGTTAAACTAATATTATGACAATGCTATAACAGGACAACATTGTTTAAATAACCATAAGCAAACAATGGGTAATTGACTCACTTTTCTTGTTCCATATGAGAAATATTTGATAGTCAATCCCTTATACTAAAAGCATGTTTCACCACGGATTTGATCCAACTTGAAAAATTCTAGCTGCTGAAGAAACAAAACAATTGGCTTTATAACCATCGCCCATTCTATTAAACCTTATAGATTAGAACAAGTACTACATCAGATTATACCAAATCTGTCATCTTATTACTTCTCTTGATCACGGTTATATGTCTATAAAAACGCATTTGTAATGCTGTATGATATATGTACCAAGTGTCTCAAATTCAAGTAACTAAACTTACAGTACGCCTTCAACCAATAATTCACATTTTCACCTACAAAATTTTCTAACATGCAACTGAGAAGCAAGCACATATGATAATTCACAAAGTAAGAGCATAAATATTTCAGGAAATTTATTATATGCAAATAGACCTAATTAAAGCAGTTCTGAGTTCTAACAAAACTAAATCCAGGGGAATACAGTTCCTACCAAACAAAATCCATAAACCAACCATACAAGAAAAGGGAAAAAGATGTGGTTTGGAGTTCATGATCACGATTTCATTAGGCATTTTACCAAACACAAAATCTGCGGGTAAAACTATCAAGATTTGTTCAAAAATGAGCCATACCTTTTGAATTAACCGCGTATTTAATACGACCAATAGTCGAGATAATAGTAGACAACTGGTTCGCCCTTGCCCCTTATAGCAACCTTCTCAACAATATCATGGAAGAAGGAAAGAAAAAGAGTAGGGTAACCATCTTAAGCTTCAATCATATAAATTTTAGATCCAGACTACTTAATTTTGGAGCCATCCACAATTAATCTATGGATATAACTTTTTTTTTTTTTGCTAATAATAACAAAAACCAATTCATGACAAGCTTTGAAACATGACCCGTAATATATGCTACTAAACTTACCATATTTTCATATTTCTCAAAATCTGAATCTGACATTAAGATTTAGGTAGTAATAGAGATTCAATATTTTGAGAATTCAAGTAAAAAAAATTAGGGAAAAAATGGGCGGTCATGACTCACTGTTGTAGGAATTTAGGAAATTAGATCTTCGCTATCTTACTTTTACTTGGTGACTGTTTGGCCTAGTTTTATTCTAGTTGATCTTAGCTATGTCGACTCAAACTCGGCATAAAAAGGTATACAAGTCAAATTAGCTCAAGTTGAATTGAATTAAGTTTTTAATGACTTAATTTTAAATGAGTTACAAGTCACTTGTATGGTTAATCGTAAATGCATTATGTTACACATATATGTAAAGTTATTTATGTTACAATCATGATGATTATAGACTATTATAAGAAAGTTGGAAGTCGTAATGACGATTATTTTAGAAATGCTGATTTAAATTTTAAAAAGATAAACTATCATAAGGTATTGATATTGTATATAATTGCAGTCTCATATGTTTAATCGAAGGCTAGTGATAGCCCTTCATCCCTTGCCCCATAATCACTTGGGCTCAGTAAAACGGCACATGTCTTGTCTTACATGCGCCCAAAAAATCACAGAACCAGAGCACAACCAATATTGCTCGATAGCTTGCAAGGTACTACTTATCATATTTAATAAATTTACTTGTATCATATGATCTAATCTATTCATCAAATTTCAGTTTCAGCCCAACAACTGATACCCAGAAACCAAAGAGACAACAAATAAACCTCCTTCATGCTTAGGAGCAAAAAGATGCAAGGGGATCCCAGTAATCACTTGCAACGATAAAAGCTTTTATTATCACATTTTCTTGGTGTTTTTTTTTTTTGAGATTTTAAGAATTGGATTATTAGCCTTTGTGAGTACCTATGAATCTTTTATCTGGTAAAATCTCTGTGTATCAGTGATAACACACAACAGGCACCATCATCCAGCCGGTGAAACCAACACCATCAACATGCTCCGCATACTTATGAGGACCAATCGTGTCGCAACATATGTAACACGTGAAAAGTGGTTGAATCATCTCAGCATCATTGATCCTGCGTATACTGCTGAGACTCAAAAAGATCACACTCCACCATCTTCTCTCCACTTAGGGTGTAAAATGGGCCATGTTCATGGATTGGCGAACCCAACACGAATCCAAACAAGACAAGAAAAAATTGTGCCAGACACATCAACTCGAATAATCAAACATGACTAACACTTTCACAAGCTAACATGAACACGGCCCGTTCAACTCGGAATACTAAAATCTTTTCTTTTGCGTACTAATACTAATAAATTATAATTTACAACCACAAGTTCAAAATGTATATAAAATAATTATGCTTAAACCACAAAATCTACTCCCTATTTTGTTTTTGTTTTATTCTTTAGATAACTTTATATATGAAATATTGTTTACCTTTTTAAAGAGTATTTATTAATAACAGAAAACAAATTCGTAGCTTGAAACAATAGTGTACATGCTTAAAAACTACAATGGCATAGACATCACTTTGATACATTTATACAAAACTTTTAACACACTCATCCAGAGGTTAAATTGAATAGTTTAAACACTAATGAACAACGGTCATACACCAATGCACCTATTTACTACCTATATAAAGCTTTAATATAGTATTGTTTGAAACTAACACACAACTTTTAACTATTACTGTAGATTTACAACTCTAAAATAAGGATGTATATCTTTAACACACCACTTTAGTGGCTTATGGGATTCATTTTCAAAACCAATGCATTAACTTAAGGCCAAAAGGAGTAGGTAACCTAAAGATATGATTTGGATTTATTGAACTTCCTTAGTTTCAGTGGTATTAGAGAGTATTTGTGGAACACATTTTTGCACGATGTTCAAAAGGGTTAAAAAGGAGTAGATGGCTCAAGACACATGGGTTGGACCGCAGCGGAGCAAGAGTTGATGCCAGTTTTGTCCTTGTTTTTTTCGAGTAGGATTTTACTCGTTATATAAACCTGCTAGTAGAAATCCTACATTCCTACTCTAGTTAGAAACATCAACTTTTCGTTGATGAATACAAGACTTTTCTATCTATCATCATGAAATAATTCTTGTGATACCAAAAGCTGGTTTAGAATTATGTAAGTACCAAATATCAATCTTCCAATGTTCAGACTTTACCTACAACATACATGGTCCATAGTATATGGCTGGCAATATGTAAAATAACCTTATTAAATAAATATTGATCAAACATGTTCAACATCAGTCCTAAATAGCTTGCATACAACTTATGCTTAAATTCATATTAACTTAAATAGCTTACTTCTAATTGCAGCAAAAATCTTGCTCTCTAAAGCTTCAAAAATCTATAAAAGATATGATACTCATGATTTTCCTGAATTTCGCAGAATAGAAAAGAGCATAAATCTCTTCGAAAACTTTTATATTTTCACAAATCACCATCTTAACAGTAGAAATATGCAGATATATATATATACAAAAAAAATGCAATGGATTCTTTTAAATTGGGTCAATATAGCAATGGCGTCTTAGATATTGAGTTTTAAAACTGTGAACAAACAACATGATTGTTCTTACAAAAATCATCACAAAGGTCTAATAAACTGTTGCATCAACAGCCTTGCCTATTTTCCTATTCTCAGATTCACTAAATTAATAGAATTGTAATAATGGCAGAATAGTAGTTTATCTTTTAACGTTTTGTATATTTTTTATTTCTTATATGCCTAAATGCTTATATGATCCACTTTTCCTTAAAGACTGCTTCTTTGTCTACACTACGAAGCTTGCTTTATGTAGGGTTGAATATATGTATATAACATGAACATGACCCCAAGTTACACACACACACATGAAGTATACGTATACGCTGCTACTTTTTATATTTTGTATTAGTAAATTGCTATGTGATGTTCATTTTTCCATTTTTTGGGCTATAGTTATGACTTATGATGGATAGAATAATTAGCAACTTAGCATATAATATACCTTGTTGGTTTGTTTTGTTGGTTTCATCTTTACATCATTAATATTGTTCTTGAGTAAACATAGTTTAGCAATATATTTTTTTTTCAAATAAATAAGCATGTGTTTACATGTATAATTTGAAACTGGCTAAACAATTCCACACCATGACTTAAATGTGAAAAGGAATATATGTATCGACTCACACACATTTATAAATATACACATATAAATGCATATGTCTATGTCTCTCTCTCTCTATATATATATAGATATAAATACATATATGTGTGTTTAGTTATTTAAGTAATAAATATAGAGTAAATTAAAGGTTGACTAGTCACTCGTGCAATTCTACTTTGTTCTAAATAAAATTAATTTAGCTCTACTTTATTCTTGGTAAATTCAAATAATTCAGATTATTAGTCTCAAAATATAATTTTTAATTTAAATGCACTAAAAACAGTAAGACGTATTTTGTATGCAGAATCAGATTTTCATATCTTCTGTATGCAGAATAAGATATGTTTCAATTTATCATTTACAATAAACAGTAAGAAAAAAGGACCGATATCAATGCTTGCATAATAATTAAACTAAACAAGCAGGAGTATCAACTGAAATGGATTTCAACCTAGCGCTTAAAGGTCGACTAGTCACTCGTGCAATTCTACTTTGTTTTAAATAATTGAATTTAGCTCGACAAATATTACTCTTGGTATGAGCACCAATCAGGCTTGTCCCGACTGCTGAGTGGTATGTGCCTTAAGACGAGGCTTGATGCACAACTACTATCAAGTCAGGGGTCTCACCAGAAGCAGCCTCTCTATTTCTAACGGGTAGGGGTAAGGCTGTCTACATCTTACCCTCCTCGGACCTTCATTTCAGAAGTTTCTTCTTGACAAAATTGAATTTAATGCATATTTTCCATTTTTTAACATAAAAAAAATGTTGGTCATATTATGTTGGATTATATGATTACATTCGCTGCATTTATTAATTAGGGGAGTAAATGCTAACTATTAAATAAATATACACTTAAATTTTTATAAGGAATGATCAGCAATCTACCAAAGCCAATCTCAGCAAAAACTACAAACGATTTTGCTTCATTTCGCTTAATCCTTGCTTTTGTCCAAAACATATAAAGATGAATCCTAATAAGGTATGCATAGGTTCACCAAATTTGATTACATTTTTCATGAAAGATCTCTTGCTTTATCAAAAATTAATCATACATTTTGGTATAAAAGATGTAAATGAATTCCCCTTTTATGTTCTAACTATTATGTCTTGTGATTAACATATCAATGAACCAAAAGATTTGTTTTCAAATTGTTGCACTAAACATGAAGTCCTTCAAAATTCAATGTTACTCAAGACACTATAGGCTCCACTTCTAGATGTTAATAACTAGATTGAACAATTTCAACACATTCATGACATCAAAGGTTCATCAGGGTTGGATTTTATTCCTTATGGTTCACCAAATCAAATAAAAGTTTAGATCAAAAGAAAATGGGTTAGATCATAGTTGCTAATACCGCTCATAGCGAGCACTGTAGTGAATAGCATAGCAAACAGATGTGTCATCACTATTTGTGTTTGGTGTCGTCATAGCGTGAAAAATAGCAGGACTTTGAGGTTTTTGTTTTAATATAAATAGCAATTGAAAATAGCTATAAAATAGCTGAATTTTAGGGTTTTGGTAAATATCCGTGTAAAATAGCGTATATACCAAGAATTTTGATACAATATACGTATAAAAAAAATTTCTAGTGCATCGCTATTTATAAAATAGCGTCCGTTATTTCATTGCTATCGCTACATAGCGTATACGTAGCTTGTCGCTATTCGCTATTAACAACTATGGGTCAGATAGTGTAAGCATCTCTTAAAGTATATTTAGGCTTACAACCGGTTATATTGCTTTATTCAAGACGACAGCAACAAAAAACGTACCTAGTAAATCACACAAATAGCAAAAGCTAGTGGTAGTGTCCGGGGAGGATGGATCGATGGGATGTAGGCAAACCCTTGGTTTTAAAAAGCGCACAAAAGCGACAAGGTCTAAAACCAAGGCGCAAAGCGCAAAAGCGATGGGCTTTTCGTACGCAAGCTGCAAAACGATTACATAATTTTTTTTTATATATCCTATAGGTTTTTAGCATCCTTTACCCAAAATATAGATACAAATAAGGTTTATATATGATTTAACTTAAATGTACAACCTTTTTAGCTACATGTATAACACTCTGAAGCACAAAAACACCCCGTGTACGAAAAGCAAGCGCCTCATGGGCATTTTTTCCAAAAAAAAGCATGATTTTCTTGCGCTTTTTGTACACTGCGCGCCTTGTGTGACCTAGGTCGCATTAATCGGTGCCTCATGTCACCTTGCGCTTAAAAATTCGGGCGCGCTTTTAAAACATAGGGCAAACCTTAGCCCTATCCTTAAGGATAGAGAGGTTGCTTCTAGAGAGAAGCCCATCTCCCAATCAAACCATAGACAAACAAAAGAATTACATGGTAGAAGTAGAAATTTACCAAATAACAAATTACAAAAGAAGTGGTGAGTGAGTAACATAACTAAGACACTACTATACACTCCCATGAAAGTCATTAACCTTATTCTAAGAAGCTGGATCGTTATTTTAGAAAATGGATCAATAGTTTAATTATGTTTCATACAAATTTATTTTTAAAAATCATTTACCGATTTGGACTTGTCCTAGAAGCCCTACTGTGTCATTGCCACTCATCTTCAGAGTGGCTTAGAATGTTTTAAGATGAAGAACCTAGTATTTATTGATTGCGGTTCATGTATATGTGGTTCAACAATTATGAAAGTATGTGCATTTATTTATTAACATATATTTCTCATCAACTAATCTAATACTGCTAATAGATTTCTAATCAAACTACTTTCAGTTTAAATCATTGTCTACTGGCATTAGACACGATATTGTGTTGTATGATTCACAGCATGGATTATAATTTTACTGTTTGCAAAGCTCCTTTATTTTTATGTGATGTATAAGTGTACACAATATAAGATGTAAGATACGTCGAAGTGGGTAGTTAGGAAAACAGTTAATTTGATAAACTATGTAAGAAATATTTCCATCAAAATATCTAGTCCAGAATATTCTACAAAAAAAAGATGAATATTATTCTATATAGACACCAACAGCAATTAGGCTAGATATGTAGAATCTTCAATTCATGAAAAAACAGCTAAATGAATGAGAGCTTATGTATCATGACCAAGTTACTATGTGACACGTGAATCATAAATGATTAGAAACTATAATATCCAAGGTAAGTTTGAGGTTACCATCTGTTCAGTGTCAATATGGGGTTCATCGCTCCAAATACGAAAGATGAGTCTTCAAGTAGACTGATGAGAATAACGAATTGTATTAACCTGCATACATAAATAATAGTTAAATACACATACAAACATAACTAAAATGTAGATTTTTTTTAACTGTGAAACATTCGCTTGATTTAAAATTTTGGATAAAATGAGTTGTGGATGTGTAGGAGGGTAACAATGTATGGTGGCTCAGCTTGCTTCTTGCAAGGACTTTCTTTCAAGCATGCGAAGTGCACCCCAATGTTCAAAATCAGCAGAACAAGTACTGCATTGATTGTGAAATGGCTGCATGCCAACACTGCATGGCAGAAGGAACTCATGATGATCACAGGGTATTAACTATATACAAACTCGTTGGCAAAGGTGTAGTCAACATCAATCAGATGAGCAGCCATATTGATTGCTCCAGGATACAGGTCAGTAACTATTAACCATGTGTAGCATTAATACTCCTTTCTATTTCATGTTTTACTTATTATCATATTCAGTTAGTTAACTACTTATTTCTCTTTTGTTATGTGAACTATATTAAACATTCATGTAATCTTATACAAGTACCTGGTAAGAAAAACTGTGTTCTGAGCTATCCACATTTACTCCATGGATACAGCTCTATGTTTAAGACTTAAACTTTACTTACTTCACATCCAGTTTATAGTACTCTATGCAATGTTCTAAAAATACAAACCCTTAGTCTATAATTTTCCCCCTAACTCTTAATTTCAGCGTTTTAACCTTGATTGGTATCTGATCACATATAAAGGAGAGCTAATTAGTTTCACTTTATTAAGTAACTACACGTACCTAAGTGAATGATAAGAAAGAAAAGGATAACATAACCAAATGATATATGTGTGTATGCATGGTGTATGTCATCTTAATTTGTAATATATTACAGCCATATGCTTCAAATGGAAAGCAAATGCTGGCCCTACATCCCCTTCCCCACAACAACTCAGGCAAGATCGACCCAAATCGTGCTTGCCGAACATGCACCCGTGTACTGATGAACCCTAAGAGCTATAGTTACTGCTCAATAGTATGCAAGGTAATACATACAGATACTTGACAACTGACACTATCTGTAACTGTACGTACTTTTACAATATACCGTATCATGGTTTAAAGATGCTATATTTATCTTCACCTTCTTTCCATTTTAGCCATCCATTAAACCTGCTGTAGCAGACAAAGGTGATGCTGGCTCTAGACCTAGATCTGGAGCTGGAGATCAAGGTGGTAGTAGAGGTGCAGCTGGCAAACGTTCCAAGAGGTTAAATCCAAGAGCACGTATGCGTAAGGGGGTCTCACGCAGGTCTCCATTATTTTAACTTCGGGTTGATTTTGTCATTTTGTGACATTTGATGGTTTGGATTGTAGGATGGTGGAGACCTTTTTAGTAGGATTATTTTCTTGAATGTTTTAAGCTTTTGTATGCAACTATGCATCAGTTAGACAGTTTGAAACATTTCCCAATCGAACTGGATTTTGTTGACTGTCATGAATTGAATTTTATTAGGATTTTCTATTGTAAAACTTGTTGAGTTGTGGAGGCTGCCAACTTTTCTGATTAAGTCGGTGAGGCTTTGATTCCTAGTTATGTGCCAGCTGCTATATTTGGGAAATTCTAATTTGTGATTTTGCGCTGAATTAGATAATAATTCGACCCAACTACTATTTCCTTGGGCATCGATTTTAGCCAGATAGAATAAGCCAACCTAAGTTCAGTACATATTGTGCGGCTCGTGAACATAGATCCGTTTGGATCAACCACGTCATACTCTCATATTTTGTTAGTTTTCGTGTGAGTTAGAGAGGTTGAGACTTTCCGATGCAGTCCTGATCGCAGTCTTTTATTTGCTGATCATCATAATCAGCAGCTGATCAACACAGCGGGTCAACAGCAGTTAACTTGCGGCTGTTGTGTTCTGTTCAATCTACAGAAGCTGATGAATACAAGTTTGGGTTTGTTAAGCAGCAAGCAACGTCTCTTGGGTGTGACCAGATTCTGATCAGCCATAATACTACCCTGACAAGTGTTATCAGAGCTCAGCTCACTTATCAAGAGACTTTAAGTGTAATCAGACTATCATTTATGAAGAGCATTTCCTACAACATCGTCAATGAGAAGACCATGTTTGGATTATTGAAAGCCTTATCCAACATGTACGAAAATCCGTTACTAGTCATATCAATGGGTTCAACTCAATCATATCACGACTGGAAGCAGTTAGAAGTTCATCCGGAACAGCCAAGCTTACTTTTGAAGGAATTCGTGATATGAATCTGGGAGAAGACATACATCGTAGGAGCACAAGAGAATCTTCAAGTTCATTATTAAGCACCGAAGGCAGAGAAAGAAAGCCTGGACGTGGAAAACATTGTGGCAGATCAAAATCCAGAAAAGGGATTTGGTCAAAGAATCGGAAAGACAGCACGTGATGGAACTGCAAACAAACAGGGTACTTCAAAAATCAGTGCACGTCATGGGCAGTTGCAAGAGATAAGAAAGAGGTAGATTCATGTGACGCATTAATCTGCTGCATTGAGAGGCACGCCAAATCATGAAACATGGATTCAAAAGCATCATTCCATACTACACTTGCAAGAAGATGATGAAGAATCTTAGGGGAGGTACATTTAGCCAATGACGGGACTCTAGATATCACGAATCGTCTTGAAAAGCCCTTTACAATGATTTTGGATTGTGTCCGATATCATGTAATAAGAGATGGGCGAAATTTTTTAAGAGCCCCTTTAACAAAGATGGTGTCAATATATTAAGCCAATATAATAGAAACAATGCATACAGATGTAAACAGATCTGCATAATAATCATCTAAGCAATAAAAAAATTATTTGAAAGGGATCTAAACCTAGTGTGTAAACTAGGCACAAGTCCAGTTGGCTGTTATAGTGTGCTTGAAGATGAAATGTAGTGACAACAAACATTCAATAATTTATAACCTTGATGCATAATATTCCTTGAATTCAAGTTTGAGCTATAAAATGAATAGATTTTCACTCTCAAGATATTCTGTTGGACAATAAGAGACATGTATTTACACATTTCACATACATGGTAAAAAAAAGGTAATACACCCTCCATTCCATTAAAGTTGTAACAGTTATCACCTTCCTAATTTGCTTATCTTCAAGATTACAAAATACTAATGGTATTGATTTTGTCCACAAGGATCCCTACTTTTTCTTACGAAATATTTATTACAAAATAGCCTAGCCAAATAATTACACTTTATGGGATTGATAGTGTAAGTGTTCAGTGTATCTATAAAACTGAAGGAGTAAATGCTATTAACACCCAACTACAAAAACCATAATTGTAACACTTTAATCTAATAGTTAAAGAAATAAAAAAAAAAAATCTTTCATAAGCTCGGCCCAATCAACTGGACTAAGCAAAAGATATTAGAGATATTTCAGTTTTCCAAGGCCCTTGGATTTTTTTTACAAAGCAAATCTCCAAAATCTTTGTAGCCATATTGTAATTAGTACTTACTATTATTTCTTAAATTGAAATTTCAAGTTCCAAAACAAATGGATTTTCAGTCTCAATATATCCTATTCGAAAATAAGAGAAACACAATTACGCATTTCATTAATATACATAAAAGTTTATAATTACCATATCGTAATGTTCATGTCAATTAAAAATTTACTTCTTCGAAAAATTTAGTGTTAAATTTTCATATTTGTTGAACTACAAAATAATAATAATAATAATAATAATAATAATAATAGCGTTAACTCTAATAATCCACAAGGATCAGTAATTTTTTTTCCTTAAATAAAAGCCTTTTTAAGACATTTTATTAATTATCTTTTATCACAGAATATGTCCACTTCATCTTCATTTATGGATTGAGAGGGGGGGGGGGGGGGGGGGTTCCTAAATCCTAATAACACCCAATAATTAACAGAAAAAAAATCACACAGCCTACAAGAGACCGTCTCAACTCTCAAGTCTCAACAAAAAAAACTCAAAACCTCTACCTTATTTCTCTTAATGCTTGTTTTCCAAGGCATGTCATGATAAATTCAAATGTGGCATGCCTATTTCACTTAAGGTGGTTGATTTTTTTCAAAAACATTACCCTTGATTTTATCAAAAATCCATACATAATTCTATATTACGCATTCGTTTGATTGTTGTATCATTGCAACAGGAAAAGTTGCTTGGTAAAAGGGGGGCAATTATATCCAATGTATGTGAAAATGGAACCATTAGTGTTATATTTTATTGCTGATGGCTGCAATGGGTAAATTAAAAAATAGCTAAGAAGGAATCCAACGGTTTTAGAAGCAGGATTTAGTATTTTGCGGTTTCTGGTAATAATATACCATTATACCCTTTGAGGTTGTGTTTAGCTTATAACGGGATTAGAAATGGGTATAGGTTTGAAAGCGAACGAGGTGAGAGAAAACTATATTTGTTTAAAAATTTTGTGTGATTATAAATTCAGACTAAAATTGGATTTAGAATTACTTTTAAATAAAAAATAGGAGGGAGATAGAGGAGGGTGTGTGTGTGTGCGTGTGCGTGTGTGAGAGAGAGAGAGAACGGGGTGAAAGTATGCAGGAAAACCACCACCCGATAACCCTTATATCATGGGTTTAAACATAACCCCCCCCCCCCCCACACACACACACACACACACACTTTTCTCTCATACCCATTCCCCCATACCTCTTTTATAGCTTTTATGCTCAGTTGATACAAATAATGTTAATCTTAGTTACGTATCTATGTTACGCTTGAATGCATACAAACTAGTAAATAAAATGTTTTCCTAATCATAGGCGATCACTTTACATGTTCAAACAGTATCTACAGACTTTCCAATCTAACCATGTCACTTAACATCATAAACTTCCATTTCTCTGTTTTGTTCAACGATTTAACTACCCCGGCCCTTTATTCTTCAATAATGCATGTGTTTATGGAATAAACAGTTAACTATATGTTATCTGGACATATATATAAGGCGGCAGGTCTTTATAAAAGTATAAGTAACCTGGATCATCGGAAAGACTATATGACTATAACTGAGTAGCACTTTTAACTATGGCAGGTTACAGTCATGTTAATATCTGTTACATAAACTACAGCATCATCCCCAACTAAAACTGTGTTTTTGTTTTTGTGTAGGTGCCTGGCACTATACTGTGGCTAAACCTATTTCTAGCAAAGACTTTCTTTTTGCCTTGCGGACTTTACAGAAACATTTTAGGAAATCTTGAGAATCAGTATTTGCATTGAATGTAAAACGTCGGCATGCAACCACTGCCTGGCGGCAGGCACTCTTGCAGATCACAGGATCATAACCATTTACAGACACGTCTGTACAGAAGTAGTCGCCCTCGGGGATATAGGTATAAATCACTTTTTCACAAATATAAACACTGAGTTAGTATATAAGTAGTAAGCATGTTTGAATTCTTCTACCAACCTATCCATGTTCCAATGCCCTATAAACACAAATCATAGACCGTAAACCATATCAGTGAAAACAGTTTCAGCTTGACCCAACTGCCCAAACAAATTCACCCTTACAGCTAGTTAAACTAATATTATAACAACACCATCTATAGGACAACATTTATTAATAATTTACAAGAAGCAACCAAAGGGTACTTGACTCGTTTTCTTGTTCCAAACATGGAAACTTCTATGTCATACAAAATCTAGCTGCTGAAGAAACAAAACCGCAATCCGGTTTATAACTAACATCATTGGCCCTTCTTTTAGCTTTAATGATTATAATGAGTTCAACATCAAATTATACCAAATCCATCGCCTAATTACTTCTCCTAATAACTGTTTTATATCTATAAAACCCTAAATAAAACTCTGTTGAACAAAATATGTACCAAATTTCCAAAAGTCTCGAATTCTGTTGTCAACAGCCCTTCGGTAGGCCCTCAGGCTAGGCGAGGCGCAAGGAAAACGCTTTGCTGCCATGCACGCACCTCGCGACCTTCGGGTGAAATTCTAGCCATATTCTAAATATTCCAGGAAAACTCTGCAAATCCTTGGTAAACTGGTCTGAAACATCCAAATATAGCCTGGAACCATCCTAAACAAGCTTAAAACATTTCTAAAACCCCAAAAAAACGATATGTTTATGCTATGCGCCTTGCTTATATCGGGTGGGGCCCTCGCTTTTTAAGTACCTTTGACAACTATGGTCTCAAATAGAAGTAAAGTAACTAAACTTACACTACTCCTTAAACCAATGACTCACATTCTCTCCTATTAATTAACATTTCTAATATGCAACTGAGAAGAAAGGTACAGATCATAAACATTTCAGGAAACTTATTAAATGCATATAAACCTAATGTGCAAGTAAATGTATAGTTCATGTTAAGAAATTCATTCAGACATTTTATCGAACACCTTATGTGCAAGTAAAAACGACCAACATATGTAAAAAATGAGGCGTACCTTTGAATCGACTGTGAATAATCAGCAAACATTAATTTGATATGATATTCCAACAATTGATTCGCTCATTTGTAGGAATAATAATATTCTGAACGAAATCATGGAGGAAGAGGAGTTATGGTAACCGTCAGTTCGATTTGAGCTCATATATGTTTGATCTAGATTTGAGCTCATATATGTTTGATCTAGGAGTTATGAAACATTCCGGTTCCGACTCAGGTATGTTCGCTATTTAATGAAGGCTTGGAGTCTGTAGATCATCTCCTTACAGCTTGTCCTAAGATCTCGGACGTGTGGCATTTGGTTTTTGGCTGGTGCCGTGTCCAAGTTGCGTGGCTTTCCATGCTCGTGATTTATTGGACTATCATTTAACGGCAAAGAATGGGACTAGGGTGCGGAAAGCGTTTTATGCGGTGATCTTAACGACTTTTTGGAGCATTTGGCGAGCAAGGAATGATCATGTGTTTAATCAAAAAGAAGTTTTGGTCCGGAAAATTTTCGAGGAAATAAAGATTATTAGTTTCTTATGGGTTACAAATCGGGCTAGAATGGCGGATATGAATTGGGAGTCTTGGGGCCGTTTTGATTCAAGTAAAATGGGATAGGTTGGGATAATGTTGTATTTCTTGGGCTTGTTTTGGGCTTGTTTTTTATGTTTTGTTTCGGATTATGTACCACGGTTTTGCTAGTGCCTTACTAGCATTGGAATAAAGTTGAGTTGGCCGTTCAAAAAAAAATGAAATGTATGGATAGAACAATTTTCTTTTAAATATTATAAAACATCTTATTTATGACACGACCCAAACCGAAACGAGTTTCGTTTTTATTGATGGTAGGTGTTATGAGTTATGAGACACGGCTTAAGCTACTCGGCTTATCGTATTATTGTGTTTTTTTTTCTAAATCGGACGTTTTAAAGTTTAGAGAGCGGTCGATATTTGTGCTGTTTTAGGACGTTGAGGATATGGAATCAGGGGAAAATATATTGCCATGACTCATGGTTGTCGGAATTTAGGAAATTAGGGCTTTGCTTTGTTTCTTTATTTGGTAACTATTTGTTATTGTAGTTGATTTTGTCATGTAACTCAATCTGGGGTTACAATGAAATACAATATAAAGCAACTTGAGCTAAATTTAATTAAGTGTTTAATAACATGATTTTGAATGAATTATGAGTCATTAGAGATTAGTTACTTGAATAGTTGTAGTCCTACGTATATGTATTTGTAAATGTTTTTATGTGATACATATATGTGTAGTTTTTTTATGTGTGATACATCATGATGTTATAGGTTATTGTAAGAAAGTTTGATGCATCACGACAATCATTTTAAAATGTATGGTGTCACAATGATCATTTTATAAATGTATATTTATAGTGAAATCAGTTAAAGTTATATATTGTCGCGTATGTGTGGTGAAATACTAGCGATATCCCTTTGTCTCTCACCCTACCAACAATCTAATAAGCTTGTAAGGTACTACATATTATAATTCTTAAATTTACTTTCTTGTACTCATCTTCACCCTTTTAGTATCATTTGATTTAATCATTTAATCAAAATTTAGTTTATACCCAATATTGAAGACCTAAAATCCAAAGAGACAGGTAAACCCATAAGCAAAAAGATGCAAGAGGTCTTTGTGTTGAAGACCGGTTTTGGCGTTTTGTGAATGAAAGAAGCTTTTCAAAAAAAAAAAAGATGCAAGAGGATCCTAGTGAGGGCTCCAATGCTCTAACAAGCTAGACCAAATCATCATTTAAAACTTTAAAATCTTCTATTATGATATTTTGTTGGGTTTTATTTAGATTTTGAGAACTAATTTATGAGATTTTGTGTCCTGTATTGGATCTATAACACTTAGTGAATCTAGAATATGATCAAACACGGTGCGGATCTCGTGTTTATCAAGATTAGCATGTAATTGATTAGTGTTTAGATTCTAGAAGGTAACTATAATCAGTTTCATTTCATTCCAAATTTGGACAGCATAATGACGTGATTACAGGATGTCACACCCTCAAATTTTCACTGCGGGGTTTTACCGCGAGGCGCATGACATACCAGGATCCCATAGCCATAAGCCACATGAACAACTCTCAATTCCCAAACCATTTAGTTCATTTTTGAAAATCAAGTTTAACACCCAATCATAAGTTTTAAGAAAATGCGGAAGCGTCATCAAAACAATTAAGTAAATAGTTATGCGCAAAACAAACTCGCCCGAACCAAAGTAATGTAAATAAACAAAAAAATAGTTCATAATATTTAGTGTCCCATAGCAAACATGATGCATGACCTAAGCGTGCTCCAATCTAGCGACCTGCAAAAGCATGCTAGCGTGTGTCAACATAAAGTCGGTGAGTTCACAAGATAAGATAAGTTAAGTAAATGTTTAGGTTTCAAAAACCAGTAACCACTAGTTCATCGCATGCCAAAGGTAGCTAACCCATACAACATAACTAAACACAGGTAATACCGAACTGCTAAGTAACGTGCACTCACAACAGTGAGCAAGAGCCTCCCATCATTGCCTATCAACAATGATAATATGTTAAGTCATAGTTCACGCCTGGCTCCCAGCACGGTGTGAGGTTTGTTAAACCTAATAACTATATCAACTAGTAACCCGCTTGCCAACCCGGCAACTCATTCGGTATAAAGGTAGGACTTCAGTGATAAGAGTGTGTCGTTTAGTTCATCAAGGACAAAAGTTGTGAACCTAGTAAAACCCGATTCACCCCGTGAATCCGTGTATCCCAAAACCCGGGATAGAATAGTAGTCCCAAACCAGACTAGAAAAGTAAATAAGTTGTCTCAACCCGAGACGCTTGCTTTTGAGAAAAAGAGTAGTGAAGCTCACCTTAGGTTGCAAGAAAAAAAAATCCAAACTCCGAAAAAATAAGGACGTGCTACCGACTTCCTATTATATATGCCACTATGTGAGTATATGTGTATACACAATACACCCCATAACTCGTTTGTCCTAGACGTTTAATAATGTGAAAACGTTTAAGTGACACCTAGTGTAACTACATGCACAAATAGACCCAACAAACCCGTTGGTGAACATTATGTTTAACATCAGTCATACATGTTATTTACGTCTCATATAAGTGTACATGCAAGTTCAAGTCAAACTCAAGTCATACAAGACTCCAAATAAGCACATATACACATATGTCATAATCTGCTTTTTTAGGGCAGATTATACACTACCAAAACGAATTTATTAAAAATACTTCCACAACGAATTAGACTCCCAAACTTTTACTGAATATTCTTAGGAGTCCAGTCGTCATGTCCATATTTTTGTTTCGTGATAAAACCATAAAGAAAATAATGAAAAAATCATTTATTACAGCTAGGTTTTGAAAACATTTATATCAGGTCAGTCTACGAGAGAAATTTCCAAAAATCGTGTATTCATCCAAACGGGATGAATCCACTTAAAAAAGCCGATTTATTCTTATATCAACCCACTGACCAAATTTCATGACCTAACTCATTGTAAAACTTGAGTTATCATTGTTTAAAGTTGACCCGAGATTTCAATCCGAAAATCATTTTAGACCTTTATTTGAATAAAATTCCAAAACACATCAAACGACAACCGAATCGCATGATCTTACCCATTCCAGAAAGCTAAGACCACGTACGACATGCTCAAATCAAGAAACAATTAAAACAGATAGTTTAAAGCCATGTTACAGAGCCTACAAGTCGGAGCATGCAATCTGTCCGTTTTCAGTTACGTTAAGAACTCATCCATAACGCATCGTATGACCATATTATCGCCTAAATATTACCATAAACATGTAACACATCATGATCATACAACATAACAGTCCCAACATGCAAGTTTTTATCACCAATATTATTATTTATAAACCCTACATGTTTATAAATCAAAACCATGCATTAACATGTAACACACCACATAATAATCACAAAACTTAATGTTTAACATGTTAATCTTTTATAAAACTTATGTTTTGATCATTATAGACCCACATTAGATCTGGACAAACAAGTTTGTGGTGTTTTAAAACATGATTAAAAATGATTAACACATACAAGAAGGATTAATATACCTTAAGCTCTTCAACCAATTGATCCTATACCTTCTCAAGCTCCTAGGATCTTTAGATTAGGTTAATGGCAGAGGGTAGGGGTTAAAATTTCGTAATTAGGGTTGTAGGGTCGAATTAGGGTTGATTGATTATGACTAGATGTTATAAAAAACGTTTTTTTATAAAAGTATCAGCGAAGTGGGCCTTGGGAGCACCAGTTGGGCCGCAGCTGGGTCAGCCCAGGCGCTGGTCTGGATCAAGTATGCATCCATCACTGTTTTGTCCCCACATGCAATGCAATATGCTGCCATGTATTTTCCCCGCCTAATTGGTTGAGGTTCCATAATATTTATTATTATTTGTTTTTTTTTTGTCGTGATATGGCATCATCATTTGATTCAACTTTCAAACTTAGACATTCATTTTTTTAATGATGCGCCAAGTTGTCAGCAAACATATTTTTTTTAAATCAAATATTACTAATATATAATAATAACCTATAAAATATTTAACCTAAATATTTGATAACTAGTTTACGATTCGCGGTCCGACTAAAACTAGTTATGGACCCGGTCTCGCATACTCGCGTAACAAAATTTATTTCGTTTAATTCTAAATAATTTCGCATAATAGTTTATATATAAAATATAATAAATCTACAAAATATTTAACCCAATATTTTATAACTTACATATGATCCTCAGTCTGTCAAGTGTCGGTTACAAGCCTGGTAACGTGTTTTCGCTTATTAGCATTTAACGCCAAATAAATTCACATAAGCACATAATTGAAAATAATATCAAACGAACTATTCCACAATTATTTGTTTTGTCGTTTCACCAATGTTCATGGTTCAAGACTCGTGTATGTAGTTGTTCACCTATAACTGTGTATCGTGTGACTCACTTAACTAACTCTAGTCAAGTAAAATGCTACGAATATATGTATAAGTTAACTAGGGTTTAGTTAAAGTATTAACCTAAAATTACGGGGTATCACATCATCCCCAAGTTGAAAAGAATTTCGTCCCAAAATTCAACAAGTAAACCGTGAAGCAAGTGTAAAAATGTATGCTTGGTTAGTGGATGTCACATCATCCCCAAGTTGAAAGGAATTTTGCCCCTAAATTCAATTTGAGTGAGCCGCTTCACGCTTAGAATTCGGTCTGTGTACAGGTTCAGGTTTAGTGAAAAGGTGTGGGTATTTGAGCCGCATTTGATCCCTGCGTTCCCACGTGCATTTCGGTCCTAAACAGGAATTCCATTGTACCTTGACAATCGGTATAGTGCTCTGTCTGAGCTTCTTGACGCTCTGCTCAAGAATCTCCACCGGTTCTTCCACTAACTGTAACTTATCATCCACCTGGATTTCCTCAAGTGGAACCACTAATGTCGCATCAGACTGACATTTCTTAAGGTTTGATACGTGGAATACGCCGTGCACTCCACTGAGTTCGTCAGGTAGGTTTAACCTGTAAGCTACCGGACCTATTCTTTCCATAATCTCGAATGGTCCGACGTAGCGCGGGTTTAACTTTCCCCATTTCCCAAATCGAATCAAACCTTTCCAAGGCGACACCTTTAATAGTACCTTGTCCCCAACCTGGAACTCCAAAGGTTTCCTACGCTTATCAGCATAGCTTTTCCGTCGATCACAAGCAGCAGCCATACGATTTCTGATTTGAACAATTTTCTCAGAAGTTTCATGCACGAGTTCAGGATCTGACAGTTGGCTATCCCCAACTTCAGTCCAGAAAATGGGAGACCTACACTTGCGACCATATAGTGCCTCAAAAGGCGCACAATGATTAGAAGTGTGGTAATTTTTGTTATACGAGAATTCGATCAAAGGCAAGTGTTTATCCCAACTATTACCAAAGTCCACTACGCATGCCCGTAGCAGATCTTCCAACGTTTGGATGGTACGTTCACTTTGACCATCCGTTTGAGGGTGATAAGCCATGCTCATGTCTAAGCGTGTCCCCAACGCTTTATGAAGAGTGACCCAGAAACGAGAAGTGAATCGCGCATCGCGATCCGATATAATAGAGGTAGGAATCCCGTGCCTAGAGACGATCTGCTTGATGTAAATGGCAGCCAATCGCTCCAGCTTGTCCGTTTCCTTAATCGCCAAGAAGTGAGCCGATTTGGTCAGTCGATTGACAATGACCCAGATCATATCATGCCCACTAGGTGTTTTAGGGAGTTTGGTTATAAAATCCATAGAAATCCCCTCCCATTTCCACATAAGAATTTATGGTTGTTGGAGTAGGCCCGAAGGTTTTTGATATTCAATCTTAACCTTGGCACAAGTTAAACACTTACTAACATAAGTAGCTATTTCAGCTTTCATGTTTGGCCACCAACAAAGAGTTTTGAGATCTTGGTACATCTTATCTGAACCAGGATGTATCGAATAACGAGAGGTGTGAGCTTTGTGTTAGGATCTGAGTTTTGGATTGTTTTGATTAAGTATGAAAGATGAATGAATTATAAATGGAAAGTGCAGCGGAATAACAATAAATCAAAACATAGAGATAATTGTTTTTAATCGAATGCTTTCATTAAAGGAAAGATTACAATTGTACAATTAACTCCCCCTCAGCCTGATCACTCAGAGAATGTTTGTCTAAAAGAGAATGACGAGTGATCAATAGAACAGTACAAGTACTGTTCTATTTATAGACAAGTACAAACCTCTGATGATCAGTTGCTGACGTCACCTAGAAAGCGACCCCTAACTGACTAACAAACTATAACATCTGTTAAACAATTAACTACTGTTACATTGAAACAACTGATAAGTAAAACTCTGTTAATCTAAAGCTCTGATATCTTCTTATCATCTGTTGAACCAAAGTGTTGTTGGTTCAACAGACCTTTGCTCTTCAGATCTTTGATCAGCAGTTGTTCTTCATCAGACTTTATCCATCAGACTTTATCCATCAGACTTTGTCAGCAGCAGTTGTCTTCTAACAGATGTTAAGCAGCAGCAGTTTAGGAATCAGCAGTTCTTTGGAGGAAGTTCTATTGTAACAACTGTTCTTTATTCTTGATCAATCACTTAGTATATTTTGGCTTTCAATCATCTGTTCTTCTCCAGGTCAGCAGACCCAACAATCTCCCCCTAGAACAGATGATGCCAAAACTCTGCTTTATTCTTGATCTTTATTCCTCATCAGACTTTCTCTAATTTGCCCTTTCAGTTGTAATTCAAAGCTTAGAGAGAAGAGGTCTTCAACATCTCTATCCAGTGTCAAATTCAGAAGTGTCTGGAGATCTTCAGCACTTAGGCCAGGTGCCTCATCCATACTCAACTTCTGAACACTACCATCTGATCTGAGCAATGTCAATTCATGGGTCTCTTTATCAGACTTCCATTTTAGAATTTTAGAATCAGAGGAGTGACTGGGATGCATCTTTATTTTGGATGAGTTTGGTGATGGTGGCCTGCCAATGAGTTCTCTGAGCCTGTCTGACACAGGATCAGAAAAAGATCTGATTTGATTCAAAATCCCCTCTTTCACATAAGTATCAGTGAACTGTCTTGTTTCTTCTTCAGTCATTTCTTTTTGCTTCTTAAATTGTCTTCTAGCAGCAATAGTAAGATCTGAAGTTTCCAGTAAGCTGTCTAATGTAAAGGCCTGAGAGGGTTTCTTGGGTGCATCATCATAGACTGGTTTTCTTGGTAGTTTGGGATTGGTCTTTCTTTCTTGTTCAAGCTTCTTGTATGTTTCAATTAACCTGACCTCAGACCATCTAGCAACAGATCTCATCTCTCCATACTTGGCTGCTACAAGCTCTTGTCTCATTCTTTTGAATTTCAAGGCTCTAGCTTGATCTCTCCCTTTACTGAAATTAGGGGCAGAGGCCTTAGTAGGAGGATTCTTGGCCATGCTCTCAATTCTAATAAGTTCTTCCCTGAGAGCATGTGTGGTCCAGCCTGTGAATTGATTCTTTGTTGCTTTGTAAGGCTTGGTTGCCAAGATCTGTTCTAGCAATGAATCCCTTACTTCCATTTCCAAGTCTCTGCTGAGAGGCATGGTAGACATAGAGTTGCTCAGGGTCTTAGCATAGTCTTCAATCCTTCTGAGTTTGCTAAGCTCTGCTGAATGGATGCCCTGAGCAGTCCTGTCATCCTTCCCTTTGCATTTCTCTTTGATGACAGCATCAGTCTGTTCACCCTTGTATTTAAGATATGTGTCAATGTTGAGTGGAACAGGGAAGCCTTTGAGAGATGGGAAGGATCTTTCTGATGGCTGATCAGTATTGTAGAAGGATTGAAGTTCCCCCTTGATTAGATCCAACTCAAGAGGATACTTCTCAGCCAATGGGGTGATGGTTGGTGGTGGTCTATGGGATCTGAATTGAGCAGTGTGTGGTGAGAAAGATGAAAGTGGAATGGCATTGACTGGTGTGGGTTGTGAGATTGGGGTGTTAGGTGGTGTGTTGTGGATGTTTTCATCTTGTATAACAAAGGTGGATTTCCTTTTTCTGCTATACAAGATTTTGGGTGAAGGTGAGGATGAGGCAGTGGTTTGGGAAACATCTGTTGGTCCTTTTGTGGAACCAGCAGTTGTTTGGGTTTTAGGTTGTGTTGAGGTAGGTTTGGGAGTTGGTTGAGTTGTGGCTGGTTTAGTGGTTGATGGTGTGGTGATTGTTTTAGTTACTGGTTTGGGTTGAGCAGATGTTTTAGCAGTGGTTTTAGGTTCAGTTGTTTTAGGTTCAGTGGTTTGGGTAGCAGAGGTTGTGGTGGCAGTGGTTTTAGGAGCAGTGGTTGTGGTAACAGGTGTTTGTACAGCAGAGGTTTCAGCAGTTAGTCTGGAAGGTGGTTTTCTAGTGTGTTTGGCTGGCATTTTCTTTCTTTTTGAAGTATTCACATCTTCCACTTCCTGCTACTGTTCCTTTTTCAGCTGCACCAACATCTCTGCCTTTACTTCCAATGTATCAGCCCTTTTCCTTTTGTCTTGAGCAGCTTTTTCAGCCTTTTCATTAGCTGAAGTGTCAACTTCTTTTGCCTTTGATGCTTGAGCTGGTTCAGAGACAGGGATCTGAACATTTGGTTATTGTGTTTGTGGAGCTGATTTGGGTGACTCTGGTTTGTCAGCAGTTGGCTTCTTCCCTTTTTGTGAGGGTGGTGCACCAAAAGGATCTAGCTTTGGCAGCCTATCTCTGCCACTCTCCCCCTTTTTGGCATCATCAGCTGTGAACTCATTGTCATTCTCATCTCTGAGGATGGTGGTAGGGGCAGAGCCAGTAGTCTTCAGCAGATGTTCCTTGATCACTTTGATGTCAGCTTTGGTGTCATTGAATCTTGCATCCACCATATTTCTGATCAAGGACATGTAGGTTTCTTGGGTCTGATCTGCCAGTTTTCTGTGGGTGAAACTGATTTCCATAGCTCACTGGCAATATCAGAGGTTGAAGGTTGACTTTTGGTAAAGGTGTTCAGTGTTTCCAATATTGACTTGACATCAGATTTGATGTCAGCAACAGAGGATTCAAGGTTTTGAACCTTAACCGTCAATTCTTGAAGTTTTGACTCATCACCTAAGTTAATAGGATCATCTGAATCCCTACCAGGGGTAGTTTTAGCTGGTTCATTTCTAGGAGGTGAGTCCATAGAATGAGAACCTGCTGCCCCTTTTTCTTGGTACTGGGGACTTCCAACTGTTTTAGGGGACACAATTGTGGCCTCATCAGTTGTTGCCTTCAAGGAAGTCTTATCAATGGAACCACTGTCCTGCTGTGAGACAATGGTCTCTACAGCAGTAGTAGCTGCTTCTCTTGAAACCTCATCAGAAGTAACATTGACTTCTGGGAGTATAACCTCCTCTTCTGTTTGTGGGATAGCTAATTGACTTTCCTCAGCCCCAGTCACTGGTGGTG
The DNA here is from genome assembly GCA_032199755.1 of Ambrosia artemisiifolia. Taxonomy (NCBI): domain Eukaryota; kingdom Viridiplantae; phylum Streptophyta; class Magnoliopsida; order Asterales; family Asteraceae; genus Ambrosia; species Ambrosia artemisiifolia. The sequence continues at coordinate 25,120,097 of CM063516.1, read as the reverse complement.
GTGTACTCTCAGTGATAGGTGAAGGAGAGGAACTGGGGTTGTCCTGAGTTTTGTCAATAGCTTCAAATAGAGGTTGCATTGTTTGTGGGACATGTGGTGGTGATGTAGGTGGAGTAAGACGCTGATTAGCCCTGGGAGATGGGCTTGTAAACATATGGTCAAGTGACTCATATGCCTCAGTATGAGGTTCCCTTTGGCTTACAACAAGATCCTTTTGTGAGGATTCTTGAGGAGTTTGCTTAGGTTGAGATATCTCTAACTGTTGTGAGGAAGTAACAACAGTGGTTTCATGTTGCTTTGGTGATGCAACAGGGTTAGCTTCTGGTATCTCATCTTCCAGAAGTCCCTTTTTGATTTTGGTGGTTGTTTTGGAGGATGGATGTTTTCTTTTGGTGGCTGGTGTGGGTTTCACAGCACTGGATGAAATGCCATGATCACCAGGAGCAGTGGGCTCACCAACAGAGGTTTCAACAACAGCTGTTGTCTTTGTCCTCTTTGGTTGTGTTTTTGAAACTTTTTTTACTTTTAATACTTTTTCTTGGGTTGAAGAACCCAGCATTCTAGTAAAAGTTTCATCAGTTAAACTTTTCATTTTGAAAGACCCACCCTTTTGAAAATCCTTTTCAGGTAAAATCTTTTGTAGAATCACACTTAGAATTCTAGGGTAGAGCAGAAAAGCATTGTTTGAGCCAGATTTTATGGCTTTCACATTTGATACCAAGTCTAAGAACAATCCCTGAGACAGATTGAAGTCAGAATCTGACAACATTGCATATCCCAAGTATTGTATCCTCAATGGGATTTCATTGAAGGATGTAGTCTTGGCAGAGGCACAGAGGAGTAGGGTATGAAAAAAGAACTTCATGACTGGTGGGAAAAACTTTTTATATAATGTTGAACCAGTCATTTGTGCATCATACCCTCTCTCTTGAAACTCAGTGTGAAGCTCTGTTTTTGGAAAAGTTTCCATACCTGACAAGTCGTTTAGGGAGAAGGTAGTGGATATGATTTCAGGGGTTATGGCGATACTGGTGTCTCCAATTTTGGAAATTATGGAAGTTGGCTTTTTGTCTTGATATAAGACTTCAGCATTCGCCCAGAATTCTTGGAGTGTTTCCAGGTATATGGGGGCATCAGCAATAAGAACATTTTTATACTTTGAGTTATTGATGATGTCGATGGTGGAATGGAATGGTGTGTTGTCTTCGGTTTTTACCAAATAGGGAAGGAAGTTATGAGTGGCTTTTGTTTGGAGTTCCATTTTAATGGATTTGGATTGTGAAAGTGATGAACTTTGATTGAGGGTTATGAGGGAGACGAGAGCGGTTTTCAGTATTTTGAATACAATGAGACAGTAAAACTGCTGTTGGGGGAAAGAACAGGGTTTTATAGGCTCTGGTGAAACCGCTGATGTGGCAAAACTCTGCTTTTGAGAGCAGACGTGGCAAACATCTGATGGTTGAAACATCTGGTGGCATACAGCTGTTTTGTTAAACCTCTGTTGCCAACCTCTGTTGTTTAACCAAAAGACTGATGAAAACAGTTGTTTTATCTGATCAGATGTTTGAAATAGATTTTTCAACCAACAGTGGTTGTTTTATCTGATCAGATGTTTGAAACAGATTTTTCAACTAACAGTAGTTTTAATGAAACAGTGGTCGTTTTATCTGAACAGTGGTTTTAAACAGATTTTTCAACCAACAGTGGTTGTTTTATCTGATCAGATGTTTGAAACAGATTTTTCAACTAACAGTGGTTTTAATGAAACAGTGGTTGTTTTATCTGAACAGTGGTTTTAAACAGATTTTTCAACCAAAGTGTCATTTTAGTAAAATTTGATTTTCTGAAAACATTTTAATGTTTTTATTGAAAACATTTTTGTTGTTTTAATCCATGTTTAACATTCCAATTCGAGAAATCAGATTTGTGAAGGTAGATGTATCTAAAGCTTTTGTCAGCACATCTGCCAACTGATCCTCTGTTGGAACATGGTGCAGAGAAATCAAACCTTTCTCATAGCTATCCCTGACAAAATGATGTCTGATATCTATGTGCTTGGTGGTTGAATGGGAGACTGGATTTTTGATGATATTTTCAGCAGCTTGGCTATCCAACATGAGTGGAGTCCTTAGTGCAGTTATCCCAAAATCCAGTAGTTGATTTTGAAGCCACATAAGTTGGGCTGTACAGCTTGCAGCAGCAATGTATTCAGCTTCAGCAGTGGATGTTGAAACAGCTGCTTGTTTTTTGCTTTGCCAAGAAACTAAGGCATTCCCTAGAAACTGGCACCCTCCTGAGGTGGACTTCCTTATGGTATGGCAGCCAGCAAAATCACTATCTGAATAACCTGAAAGCTCAATGTTTCCATTAGCAGGATACCAGATACCAAGTGTGGGAGCACCTTTTAGGTATCTGAAAATCCTTTTCACAGCGATAAGGTTAGACTTTCTAGGAGAAGCCTGAGATCTAGCATACACACAGGTTGCAAACATAATGTCTGGCCTGGATGCTGTTAAGTACAATAAAGACCCAATCATGCATCTATAGTGTGTCTGATCAACAAGTTCATCCTTTGCATCATCAGTGAGTGGCTTGACAGTGCTCATGGGTGTACTACATGGCTTACAATCATTCATCTCAAATTTTGTTAACAAGTTTTTCACATACTTGTTTTGATGAATGAAAGTGCCATTTTGCAGTTGCTTTACTTGAAGACCAAGAAAACACTGAAGTTCACCCATAGCACTCATTTCAAACTCTGCTGTCATAAGTTCCCTAAACTCCTCACACATTTTGTTACATGTGGATCCAAAAATGATGTCATCCACATATATTTGAACAATCATTAAATCTTTTCCTTTCCATTTTAAAAACAAGGTTTTATCAATTTTACCTCTTGTAAAACCAATGGATAAGAGAAAAGTAGAGAGAGTTTCATACCAGGCTCTTGGTGCTTGTTTCAGTCCATACAATGCTTTGTTAAGCTTGTAGACATGATCAGGATGGAAGGTGTCTTCAAAACCAGGTGGTTGACATACATAGACCTCCTCCTGAATTTTGCCATATAGGAAGGCACACTTGATGTCCATCTGATACACCTTGATGTTGTGGTTGACAGCAAAGGCTAAGAAAAGTCTGATAGCTTCTAACCTTGCTACAGGGGCAAAGGTTTCATCATAGTCAATTCCCTCTTCTTGTCTGAAGCCTTGAACCACTAACCTGGCTTTGTTCTTGACAACTATACCCCTTTCATCAGTTTTGTTTTTGAAGACCCACTTTGTGCCAATTGGACAGACATCCTTAGGCAGTGGTACAAGTTCCCATACTTGTTGTCTTTTGAACTGAAGGAGTTCTTCTTGCATGGCTTCTACCCAACTGTTGTTTTTCAGTGCCTCTTGGTACTTGACAGGTTGTGTAAGGGATAGAAAGCCTGCAAAAAGACAGATGTTTGAAGATTGGCTCCTTGTGAGCACACCTTCTCTGATGTTGCCAATGATTTGGTCTGGTGGATGAGCTCTTAGGTAGATTAGATCTCCCTGATATGGTATGATGGCATTTTGTGGTGAAGGACAGAGGTTTGGAGACTCTGTTGACATAACATCTGTTGGCACTTTTGAAGAGTCAACAGATGTTTGGAATGGAGGTGGAGGAATGGGATGTAAAGTTGGACTGACTTTTGTCAACAGATGATTGACTTTTGTCAACAGATGATTGAGCAGTGGACTGGATGGGTGAATCAGTGGTTTGAAGGTAAGACTGGCCAACAGTGGCTGACTCAGCTATGACAGAGTTTTGACAGTTGTTTTGAACCACTACTTCCTCTGATGCAGGATAGACTTTGTAGTGGTCTGGAACCACAACATCTATTCTGTAGTCTTGTTGTGAAGATTGTGGAGTACCTGCAAGGTTAGTTTTGACAGTAATATCTTCAAATTTGAATTTATCTAAATCAAACAACTCAGCAGGGTTTGCTGGGATTTTCAAAGATGAAAGTTCATTGAACTTCACATTTAGAGTTTCTTCTATTGTCTTAGTCCTTGTGTTAAACACTTTATAGGCCTTGGCATTAGAAGAATACCCCAGAAAATATCCACAATCTACTTTGGCTGCAAATTTTGAAATGGAATCTTTAAGATTTAAAATGAAACATGGGCAGCCAAAGACTTTGAAAAATGATATCAGTGGTTTGATTTTAAACAGAATTTCATAAGCAGTCTTTTGATGTCTAGGGTTGATTAAAACTCTGTTTTGAACATAGCAAGCAGTGTTTACAGCTTCTGCCCAAAAGGACAAAGGTAAACCAGAATCTGCTAGCATTGTTCTTGCAGCCTCAATGAGAGTCATGTTCTTCCTTTCAACCACCCCATTTTGCTCTGGTGTTCTTGGGATACTGTACTGCCTTACAATCCCTTTTGACACACAGAAATCATCCAACTCCTTATTCTTAAACTCTGTTCCATTGTCACTCCTAAAGACTTTTACTGGCAAGTCATATTGTTTTTCAACTTTGGTGACAAAGTCCTTCAAAATACCTGCAGTCTCATCCTTAGAGTGTAAAAAGTAAGTCCACGTAAACCTAGAAAAATCATCAACTATGACAAGACAAAATCTTTTTCTTCTTAGACTCATGATTTTTACAGGGCCAAACAAGTCCATGTGCAACATTTGTAAACACTGACTGGTTTTGGACTCATCAATGGATTTGTAAGAGCTTTTATGTTGTTTACCTTTTAGACAGGAAACACAATGCTCATCACATTTGAATTCTTTTGATGGTAAACCTCTGACAAGGTTTTGTTTGGAGAGTGAGTTGATAGTTTGAAGGTTGGTGTGACCAAGTCTCCTATGCCACAATTCTGTCTCTTTGGTAGAGGCAGCTGAGAACAGACAGACATTTGCAGTAGGATTATCCTTCAACATATCAACTACATACACATTGCCACTTCTGTGAGCAACAAGTTGTGCTTTGCTCTCAGCAATGATGGTGTTAATCTTTTCTACAGCCTCTGGGCCAACAATCTTACAAGTTTGCTTAGTGAAGAATGACCCAAAGCCTTTGTCACTCATTTGAGATACACTAAGTAGATTAAATTTTAGATTGTCTATTAGATTAACATTTTCAAACTTAAGCCTCCCTGCTTTGACAGTACAAGAACCCAACACTTTACCTTTAGAATCATTACCAAAGGATATATCACCCCCTCCATGAGCAAGAAAGTCCAGAAGAAGGGCTCTACATCCAGTCATGTGCCTGGAGCCTCCACTATCTACATACCATAAACTGTCTAAACAAGCAGAAGCTCCCTACACATCAGTAAGGATTTTAGTTTTGGTGAGTGTCCAAAGCCAAATTGGCTTTGGATGGGTCCTTAGCTGTCTCAGCCTTAAGTTGAGGAGAATGATCAGTGGTTTGTACTAGCTTTTGAACTAGGTTCAACAGCTGCAGTTGACCATTTGCCAGTGCTTGTATGTCAACACTTGGTCCAGCAGATGTTTGATCATTTCCTATCAGTTGCTGAAAACCATGAGGGTGTCTGTTCACTTTTGGTTTTGAAGGCCTCTTGGGCTCTTCATAAACATGTGGCAGACGATGACAAGTGGGTTTTCCATATCCTCTTGGTAATCTGTTAGCAGGTGGAGCATCTGTTACCTGAACATCTCTGGGAGCAGAGTTTTTGTTCAGACTTTTGGTAACAGAAGTTTGGACTGATTCAAAAGTCTGTTTGGGTTTTCCTTTTGAAGTACTTACCACTTGACTTTCCAGAGTTTTAGCCTTATACTCTTTTATCTTTTCATCAAAATTTTTGAGATATAGGCACTCCTTTGTTTTGTGATTCTTTTTCTTGCAGATTGAACATTCTTTAGATTTAGAATCATTTAAACTTGTTGTTTTGTTGATGTCATATGCTTTTAGAAGAAAACAGTTTTTGGTGACATGGTTCTTCTTTTCACAAAAATCACAAAACAAGTTGTTCTTGGCTTTCCCTTTTTCTTTCTTCTTTTCAACAGATGTTTCATCATCTGTTGGAAGATTTACTAGAGGGATTACTTTGGCCTGTGGTGCCATTTTACCATCAGGGGTTTTGAAGGTCATTGGTTTGAAATTTTCAAGGACTTCACACTCATCTGACCATGTTGGTTTGAATTGATATTTTTCAATTTCATCAAATGAGGGTGTACCTTCCAACTTTTCAAGAATGATTTTCTTGCCATTGGGTTCAGTAACCTTGATTTCTTGACCTTTTGAGTTTGTAGGGATGACCTCAACCAACTGTGGTTCCTTTTTGTCAGTGGTTTGTGAAACTTGGTCAGTGGTTTTAAAACCAAATCCAAATTTCACATGACTTTTAGATTGTTGGTTGACAATCATCTCAAAACCCTTAGATGATTCCACCCATTTCTTACATTCAACTTGGGTGGACTCAAGCTCCTTCTTACAACTATGATATTTTGTTATCATAGTCTGAAGCTGGTCTTTGGTTATGCTTGCTTCATGTTTTAAACTGCTGATTTCAGACTCTTTTTCAGATATTTTTGATTTTAACTCTTTTGTAAGTTTTTCAAACTGAATTTCAGAATCCAAAATTTTCTTTCTAAAGTTTTCATTCACCTCTTTTATCTTAGCAAATGCCACAATACATTTGTTAGAGCACAAGTCATTTAAGATTTGAGGAGATACCTTAGCAGCAGCCATCAAGGCACAGTTACACTGGCAGTCACAATCATCACTACCCCAGGGGTCTGAGAGATTCACAACCTCCACTTCAGATTCTTCAGCTGAAACAAACTCACCAACAAAACCATCAGTCACATTTTCAGACATAGATACCACCTCCTCAGAATCAGTCTCTTCAACAATTGTTTCTAGTGCCATAAAACAAAAATCCTTTTCAGTGTTGGCAACTAGAGCAATGTTGTCATCTGTTATCTCATCTGGTAGACTGCTCCAGTCAACAAAGCCCTGAGTAAAGAAACTCTGTTGACCTGGTTGACTGGTCTCTGCAGGAGCAGAGGGTGGAGTAACAGTCATTTGCACAGGTGCTTGAGCAACAGGTGTTTGGACATAGTGATACTGAGGAACAGTGGTTTGGACATAATGCACAGGAACAGTGGTTTGGGTCTGTGCAAAGTGAGCAGTGTTTTGCACATTAGGTACATTAGGGATGGTTTGATAAGTGTTGGTCTGTGGTCTTTGATTTGGATAGGTAATCATAGGAACTCCATTTTGACTCCTACACTCCCTAGCAAAATGACCCATTCTATGACACTTGTAACACTTTATCTTTGATTTATCCAACCCAACCTTTGACCCACCATGTAAACCTGGGTACCTCCTGCCAGTTTTCTTATAGAAGTTATTGGTTCTAATACTGAGCAGGGCAACCTGATGTAAGATGTCCATTTCTTCTAGGTCCAAAGGGTCAATATATTGCAAGTCATTGTACACAAAAGATGAATTATCAGAAGCCTGGATATCACCACTGGCTGTGAAAGCACAGTTGTTTGGTGATGAGTAAGAATCATTATTGAAACCAGTTGTTATGTCAATGTAATGATCATAACTCTGATCCTTACTACTTCCAGAACCATCATCCTGACCCAACAGTGCAGTATTACCAAATACATAGTCATCTGACACTTTGCCAGAGTCCTGGAGCTTCTTTTTCTGGTTAAGCTCCCTTTCATAAGTCAGGAGCTTACCATGAAGCTGGGTCAGGGTTAGGTCTTTGAATCCAATAGAATTTCTCATAACTATGGCTATAGTGTCCCATTTGTCCTGAAGTGATCTAAGAAACCTATGATTCAGTGTTGAATTAGGAAAAGTTAGACCAACCAGTTTAAGTTCACTAATTAGACAGTTAAACCTTTCAAACTGCTGTGTTAATGACTCCCCTTTTATGTGACTAAACGTTTCATATTGTTGGTTAAGTATTTCACGGTTGTTTTCAATCACATCATCAGTTCCCCCGAATTGCTCTTTGAGAGCATCCCACAGTTCTTTAGCACTATTGCAGTGCAAGAGACCGGCATAGATATCATTCGGCAGTGCCATGGCTACTATGCTGAAAGCCTTGGCATCTAGCTCGATTTTTTGAAAATCTTGCTCTGAGTAGTTCTCAACACTCTTTGGTACTTGGATCTTTGGATCCTTGGCACTCGGTACCATTGGAACATGTGGTCCAAATACTACCGATTTCCAGCACCCTGTGTTCTGTTGTGCTAACACATGAGCGACCCGACGCTGCCAGATGTTGTATTCTGACCTGACAAGCATCGGAGGCTTGTTGTGTGTGCTAGTGTTGTGTGGACCTTGATTGAGTGAAGTCATTCTCTTGGTTTTTCAAAAACAAAGTCTGTTTACTAACTGTTGAAATGAAAATAAACTATTACTCTGTTTTAACCCGACAAACAAACAATATCAATGATTATGAGCTGATCTGTGTATTAAATTGATTGATTAGATCAGATTTAATTGACCAAGCTCTGATACCAATTGTTAGGATCTGAGTTTTGGATTGTTTTGATTAAGTATGAAAGATGAATGAATTATAAATGGAAAGTGCAGCGGAATAACAATAAATCAAAACATAGAGATAATTGTTTTTAATCGAATGCTTTCATTAAAGGAAAGATTACAATTGTACAATTAACTCCCCCTCAGCTTGATCACTCAGAGAATGTTTGTCTAAAAGAGAATGACGAGTGATCAATAGAACAGTACAAGTACTGTTCTATTTATAGACAAGTACAAACCTCTGATGATCAGTTGCTGACGTCACCTAGAAAGCGACCCCTAACTGACTAACAAACTATAACATCTGTTAAACAATTAACTACTGTTACATTGAAACAACTGATAAATAAAACTCTGTTAATCTAAAGCTCTGATATCTTCTTATCATCTGTTGAACCAAAGTGCTGTTGGTTCAACAGACCTTTGCTCTTCAGATCTTTGATCAGCAGTTGTTCTTCATCAGACTTTATCCATCAGACTTTATCCATCAGACTTTGTCAGCAGCAGTTGTCTTCTAACAGATGTTAAGCAGCAGCAGTTTAGGAATCAGCAGTTCTTTGGAGGAAGTTCTATTGTAACAACTGTTCTTTATTCTTGATCAATCACTTAGTATATTTTGGCTTTCAATCATCTGTTCTTCTCCAGGTCAGCAGACCCAACACTTTGTCTAGCACAAGTTGTCTAAGATCCCCAAAGAGTGGAATCCAGACTTGGTTCATGAAATACTGTAGCCCATCTGACTTCAGTTCCAAGTGCTTATCAGCACCATGCAAAGTTTCGAGCTCGACATTCTCATCCTTCAAAGCCTCGACCTGAGCTTCACGAATCTTATCAGGAAGATTAGAATGAATAGTGAGAGTTGTAAGGCTCGCACCCGCTTGGGTTTTGTTTCCTTACGACTAAAGGCATCTGCTACCACGTTAGCTTTCCCTGGATGATATTTGACGGCACAGTCGTAGTCATTCAGGAGCTCGACCCATCGACGTTGTCGCATGTTCAGCTCCTTTTGAACAAATATGTGTTGGAGGCTCTTATGGTCAGTGTAAATCGCACACTTCGTTCCGTACAGATATTGCCTCCAGATTTTGAGAGCAAATACCACCGCTCCTAGTTCCAAGTCATGGGGGGTGTAGTTCATCTCATGAACTTTTAGTTGGCGCGAAGCATATGCGATAACCTTATCATAGTACACCACGAAGTCGTCCGTACCTCAAGTAGTGATAGAATTAGTGCACTGCAGAGTTTCAATTTCAACAATTGGAAAGCAGATTCTTGGCCATCTCCCCACTTGTAAGTAACACCCTTCTGTGTCTAAGCAGTAAGGGGTTGAGCGATCTTTGAGAATCCCCTCAATGAATCTACGATAATATCCCGCAAGACCAAGAAATTGGCGCACTTCAATAGGAGTCCTAGGAGCCTCCCATCGTTTGACGCATCTATCTTAGCGGGATCGACATGTATACCAGCCTCGTTAACCACATGTCCTAAGAATTGGACTTCCCGAATCCAGAAGTCACACTTAGAGAATTTAGCATACAATTGCTCCTTTCTCAGAAGTTCCAAGATCAGCTGCAGGTGTTGCTCGTGCTCCTCCCTGCTCTTGGAATAGATCAATATGTCATCAATAAACACTATGAAGAATTTGTCCAAATAGGGCTTACACACGCGGTTCATAAGATCCATGAACACCGCTGGTGCATTGGTTAGCCCAAATGGCATCACCAAAAACTCATAGTGTCCATAGCGAGTTCGAAAGGTTGTCTTGGCTACATCCTCCTCTCGGACTCTCATCTGATGGTATCCTGACCTCAAGTCAATCCTAGAATAGAAACTCGACCCTTGGAGCTGATCAAACAAGTCATAAATACGGGGCAATGGGTAGCGGTTCTTGACAGTCACCTTGTTCAGCTCCCGATAGTCGATACACATGCGGAAACTCCCATCCTACTTCCTAACAAATAGGACTGGGGCTCCCCAAGGTGAAGAACTAGGTCTAATAAAACCCCTATCCAATAGCTCTTGGAGTTGGGTAGACAGTTCTTGAAGTTTTCCTGGTGCTAAGCGATATGGTGTGCATGCAACTGGGGCTGCTCCAGGTGCAAGATCAATTTGAAACTCCACTTGACGAACAGGTGGTAGTCCCGGTAGTTCTTCTGGAAAGACATCTGGGTAATCACGAACCACGGAGATGTCCTAGATTCTCAAATCTACCTCAGCTCGAGTGTCAGAAATGTTAGCCAGAATAGCTGGATAGCCCTTTCGAATGCACTTCTGGGCTTTCAAGAATGAGATGATACCCACCATGGTACCACCACGATCACCCTGAATAGATAAAAGTTCTCCACTAGGAAGAGGAATACGAACGATCTTCTCCTGACAGAGAATTTCGGCATGATGCTTGGATAACCAAGTCCATGCCAACTACAACATTGAAGCTTCCCAGAGTAATAGGTATAAGATCGATGGCAAATGATTGACCATCTAGCTCGAGCTTACAGTCCCAATGGATGTGGGTTGCCTCAACAGGCTTTCCATCAGCTAACTCTATAAAGTGTGGGGATTCAAGAAGAGTGGGGGCTATCCATAGGAGTTTGTTAAGTTTTAATGACACAAAACTAAAGTCCGCACCAGTATCATATAAAACAGAAGCAAGGTTGTCGTTTAAGGAACACGTACCCATCACGACATTGTTGTCATTTCTGGCTGCTCCCGTGCCGATCACAAACGCTCTCCCGTGAGTCCCATTGTTGTTCCTAGTGTTGGTGGTGTTGTTGGTGTTTCCATTCCTTTTACCACCGCCATTGTTGTTGTTGTTACCCCCGCTATTGTTGTTATTACCATTCCCATTCAGCTGTGGACAGTCCTTCTTGAAGTGATTCTCACTTCCACACTGAAAGCATCCCTTACCATTCTTCTGTTGTTTCCATTGCTGTGCTGTTGGCTGATAACCCTGAATATTAGCCCTGTGATCTTTTGCCAAGTGCCCCATCCTACCACAGCGATCATACTTAACCCTGTTACATGGCCCTAAGTGATGGAAGTTGCACTTATTGCATTTAGGGTGATGCCCTTGATAACCACCCTGATTCTGATTTCGGTTATTGTTGTTGCCACCATTCTCATGCCTCTTATTCTGCTGCTGCTGATTGTTGTTGCCTGGAAACTTACCATATGAGTTCTCCCACTTCCTCTTGTTGTCACTAGTAGCAGAAGATGAAGCACCACGAGGGGGTAAGAGCCCTCTTCCACCTTCTAATCCGTTAGCTTATGAGCCAGACGGATAATTTGTTGGATATTAGTCAGATTAGCAGCAGTGACCATACCTTTGAGGCACCAAACCCTTGATGTACAGTTCAATATGTTTGTAAGGCGGATTATAATAAGTGGTGCACATCATAGCCAATTCATGCAATCTAGTAGTACACTTTTCAATTTCCGACCCCACCATTTTCAAGGTGAAGTACTCAGACTCTAGTTTCTGAATTTCATCATGAGGGAACTATTCCTCTTTCATCAACTCCTTAAAGTCAACCCAAGGTGTAGCGTTAACCACATCAACCCCCAACATCTGCACTTGAGCATTCCACAAACACAATGCCGCATCCTCAAGTGTACTTGTGGTGAACTTAACCCGATCAGCTTGTGGGCAGTTCTACATAGCAAAGCAAGAGTTAACTTTTTCGAACCACCTAAGCAATCTGACTGCCCCTTTAGACCATCCACATTGGTGAACAAACTCAAGTTTGTTTGCCAAAAATAATATTAAAAAATTCAAAGTTGCCAAACAAACTCACAATCCGTTTGTTGTGGCAACCATGTTTGCAACCAGGTTTGACCCCCTACTAACTTAATTACTTAAATAACTTATAATATTTAAGTTTAAGAAAAAATTTAAATACACTGTATTTCTTAATTTTTTTTTGTGAACATCCCGATATAAATTTTATTAAAAACCGAGTTCGTTTAAAAATTTATTTTTTAGGTTGAGTTGGGTTGTGAATGTGTGTAAAGTTGGGTTGTGTAGATTGAAGAGGGAGAAATTATTTTTTATTACTCTTGATTGTTCACCATTGTGGATGGTCTTAGAACCTCCAAAAGTTTGGGGCTTGCAATCCATAAATGATTCGTAGGTGCAAACTGGAGGGTAATGAGCAGGTTGGCCTAAGCAGAAGAAGAAAGAATACGAATGAGATAGAGAGTTTATGGCAAGATTCTAGGATTGATGAGTAGAGCGAAACAGTGTTACCAGCTTGAAAAGCTGCTAGGACCGCAACCACTCTATCGTTGATGAGTGCGTTCAGTTCCGCCTGGGTCATGTTAATGTTTCCTCTACCATGTCCCCTTCCCGCCATAGCAATTCTACATTTACATTATACCCATGAGAAAAGAATCATACAATCGTTCACACAGTACAAGTAAACTAGAATATGACATAGATATTAAGTGCGAGAATAAGATAAAGTAGTCGATCGATGATAATAATAGTAATAATAATATCCAAGAAAATCCAAAGTGGTACTCGAGTTCACAACGATTATAAAATATAAGTCAATATGCATAAGATACTAAAATAATAAAAATCAATTGTCGTCACGGTCCATGGTAGTGCACGAATCCCCATTCTCGCTCTCGTCCTCGATTTCAATCTTGAAAGGCTCCTCTTCTTCCTCTTCCTCAACTTGTTCGAGTTCATTCCCTTGAATTCCGACCTCCTCCTCGATTGGTTCCTCATCGGGATCCTTTTCTGGTTCTTCCTCACCCTGCCCCAAGGCTTCCAAAAGCCTGTTACGAACTGTATTTAATTCCTGTCTGGTAGCTGTCAAATCCTGTCTAGTGGCAGTTAACTCCTGCCTAGTCTCAGCTGCTTCCTGCCTAACCACAGCCAACTCTGTAATCAAATGGCCAATCTGGCCCTCCATATGCTCAAAACGCTTATCCGCGTCCTTCCTCCACAGCCTAAAGTGCTGGACAGCAGTGTAAGCACTGTCCAACTCTGTGTGAACATGCCTCACTAAGCCTGCTAATGACCTCTCCCATGAGTCAAGAATGGGAGATACCCTATTTGGAACCCCATACCCTACAACCCAAGAGTGCAACATGTTGGGATACCAAACCCAACGGTTAGTATCCCGATATGGATCATGTGATGGAGCTTGTTGCCCCTCGTTAGCACGAAAAGAATAATAGTAATGAGAAGGATTCGACATGATTTCCTGCAATACGTTAGGTCAGTATACGTAATCAAAGGAAGCAATCAAGTGTGCACTAAGGTTGTGAGTGTAACTAATGCAGTGCTTATGCTATGATTATTATAGACTAGAACGCAATTCCTAGTTAACTATAACCAATGGCTCTGATACCAATCTGTCACACCCTCAAATTTCCACTGGCGAGTTTTACCGCGAGGCGCATGACATACCGGGATCCCATAGCCATAAGCCACAGGAACAACTCTAAATTCCCAAACCATTTAGTTCATTTTTGAATATCAAGTTTAGCACCCAATCATAAGTTTTAAGAAAATGCGGAAGCGTCATCAAAACAATTAAGTAAATAGTTATGCGCAAAACAAATGCGCCCGAACCAAAGTAAATGTAAATAAACAATAAAATAGTCCATAATGTTTAGTGTCCCATAGCAAACATGATGCATGACCTAAGGGTGCTCCAATCTAGCGACCTGCAAAAGCATGCTAGCGTGTGTCAACATAAAGTCGGCGAGTTCACAAGATAAGATAAGTTAAATAAATGTTTTGGTTTCCAAAACCAATAACCACTAGTTCATCGCATGCCAAGGGTAGCTAACCCATACAAGATAACTAAACACAGGTAACACCAAACTACTAAGTAACGGGCACTCACAACAGTGAGCAAAAGAGCCACCCATCATTGCCTATCAACAATGATAATATGTTAAGTCACAGTTCACGCCCGGCTCCCAGCACGGTGTGAGGTTTGTTAAACCTAATAGCGCTATCAACTAGTAACCCGCTTGCCAACCCAACAACTCATTCAGTATAAAGGTAGGACTCCAGTGATAGAGTGTGTCGTTTAGTTCATCAAGGACAAAAGTTGTGAAACTGGTAAAACCCGATTCACCCCGTGTATCCCAAAACCCGGGATAGAATAATAGTCCCAAACCGGACTAGAAAAGTAAGTAAGTTGTCTCAACCAATTGATCCTATACCTTCTCAAGCTCCTAGGATCTTTAGATTAGGTTAATGGCAAAGGGTAGGGGTTAAAATTTCGTAATTAGGGTTGTAGGGTCGAATTAGGGTTGATTGATTATGACTAGATGTGATAAAAAAACGTTTTATAAAAGTATCAGCGAAGTGGGCCTTGGGAGCACCAGTTGGGCCGCAGCTGGGTCAGCCCAAGCGCTGGTCTGGATCAAGTATGCATCCATCACTATTTGTTCCCACATGCAATGCAATATGCTGCCATGTATTTTCCCCGCCTAATTGGTTGAGGTTCCATAATATTTATTATTATTATTTTCTTTTGTCGTGATATGGCATCATCATTTGATTCAACTTTTAAACTTAGACATTCATTTTTTTTAATGATGCGCCAAGTTGTCATCCAACATATTTTTTTAAAATTAAATATTATTAATATATAATAACAACCTATAAAATATTTTATAACTAGTTTATGATTCGCGGTCCGACTAAAACTAGTTATGGACCCGGTCTCGCATACTCGCGTAACAAAATTTATTTCGTTTAATTCTAAATAATTTCGCATAATAGTTTATATATAAAATATAATAAATCTGCAAAATATTTAACCCAATATTTTATAACTTACATACGATCCTCAGTCTGTCAAGTGTCGATTACGAGCCTGGTAACGTGTTTTCGCTTATTAACATTTAACGCCACATACGTTCACAAATAAATTCAAATAAGCACATAATTGAAAATAATATCAAACGAACTATTCCGCAATTATTTGTTTTGTCGTTTCACAAATGTTCAGGGTTCAAGACTCGTGTATGTAGAGGTTCACCTATAACTTTGTATCGTGTGACTCATTTAACTAACTCTAGTCAAGTAAAATGCTACGAATATATGTATAAGTTAACTAGGGTTTAGTTAAAGTATTAACATGAAATTGCGGGGTATCACATCATCTCCAGGTTGAAAAGAATTTCATCCCAAAATTCAACAAGTAAACGGTGAAGCAAGTGTAAAAATGTATGCTTGGTTAGTGGAAGTCACACAGGATTTGAATTCTCAAAGTTATGTACTTATACGTGTGAAATTGGTTTATATAGACTAGCATATATGTTTTTCACTTACAAACGTATATCTTACATACGTTTCATAGACACAAGCGCATATCGCCTACATTTGTGCCAACATACGTATAAGCATCCAAAAACCCTGAATATGCTACCCGTTACATCAAACAACGTGCCAAACACATACCCGAGCTTGTCACAACATGCACTAAATTTTTGGGGGGTGATTATGAATCTTTATTGTAAAACAAACTAGTATGTTTATCATGCATTTCATCCAGCCAATGAAACCAACGCCATCGACCTGCTCCGGGTACTTTTGCGGACCAATCGAGTTGCAGCTAACATGTGAAGAGTGGTAAAATCATCTCACCATCATTGATCATGTTACACTTTGTATGCTACAAAACCTAACAAAGACCGCATGCCACCATCCTTTCTCCATTTAGAAAGGGTGTTAAATGTGTCGTGTTTGTAAGTTGGCATTTTGACATGAACCTAAACACAACATGAACTAAACCGTTATGAAACTTTAGTCTGACTAGATTCTACAAAGTCAAGTCATCCTCTAAATTAGTGAATTCAACTTAAAAGTCGTTATCTTAGATAGCGACCACCCAATATTTGAAGTCCAACTAAAAAACTAGACACTAAATTGGACTATAAGGTTAGGATAAAACTAAGTAATCCATGACTAGGGCATATTGCATAATAACAAACAACAATCCGTCGTGAAAGGGGTTGTGAACTGGGTCATTTTTGTGGAGTTCTAAAGTGTATGTCAACATATGGATACTTAAAGAATTGTTATTAATCATTGTGAATCCTTGGAGACGCTTTTGCACCATTTCTACCTTGTCCATCTTCATGATATGCTAAGCATCCATGATAACAACCAAAGTTAGTTTTAGTTGTTTAACTTGATGAATGATAATCGACTTTAAACATTTAGACGGTTAGCAATCGTGTACGTGTTCTTTATAATCATGCTTAATTTGTGTTG
Source organism: Ambrosia artemisiifolia (assembly GCA_032199755.1). NCBI lineage: Eukaryota > Viridiplantae > Streptophyta > Magnoliopsida > Asterales > Asteraceae > Ambrosia > Ambrosia artemisiifolia. Next base: position 25,103,334 of record CM063516.1, on the reverse strand, counting down.
ATCGCTTAACTACAAGATGGATTATTGTGTGTTCCCCAATCATGTTGAATCCAACAATAGTTAAGGATAAGATAATTCGTGGGATAAACTTTAATCATGCCTGAGGTTGGTTAGTAATATATGTTATGCACATGTAACTAGGTGAATATCTATCTCAAACATTAGTTTAGTCATTTGAAACTAAAACTAAAACAAAAATGATTATTCCTTTTCTCATAAGTAACATAACCTTCTTTTGGCATGTTCAATTTAAAGTGTGTTGTCTCAATCTCATTAGAAATCAAAACAAAGTGTAACTCTAGAAAACACACACACTCTATTGTAAGATCAATAACAATAATAATCCTCTTTGTATGCTACTAGCCTACAAGTAAAATTACCCGTGAGCATGATATAGAATTTAAATTTTGTTAAGCCACATCTTGCCATTAATAGACCTTGAGAAACTTACATGACTACGGACTTTGTTTTGTTGCCTAACTAAGTAAGTACATTTACCAAAAAAAAAATTAAGCTTTACTCATAGCTGCAGTATAAGGTAGTAGTATATACAAATTACAATTTAATCCAACATTATATACAAGAATCTGTGAAATTCCAAGAATTCCTGCAAAAACTTGTTAAATACATGTCAGTACATTTCTACATCACTTCTATTGAATATTAACAAGATGACTTTCATGTGCTTTTGTTTGACTTAAATACGTAGCGTTTTTAAGTGAATTGATACAAATTGGTATTTTAGGAATAAAGTTACCCATAGCTCCGAAAGAATGCCTAGTAACCATAGCTCTACCATTAACATTCACTTTTTAACGGTCAAGTTGTATCTTCTTGCGACAATATACCTATTGGGATGTAAAGGTCTCTTACATTTTATATAGAACATTCTAGCTGTACTTAACATTTAAGGGGAAATGGGTGACTTCAACGTGAATTTACCGTATATGATATTTAGCTTTATTGTGGCATTCATGTCGAAGAGTAATATAATGAGACCTGGTTTACCTTGTTTATCAATGTTTTTTCAACCTTGTTTATTTCACAACAGCAGCTGGAATTCCAATAGCAGGTGCTACGTCCGTAATAACGGGATCCACACCAACAACTTCAACTCATATATGATGTGTCATTGTAGATTTATGTATACATGTACAGAGGGATGTTCAATGGACACATTTGAACATGCTTACAAGTTAATAAGCACCAATGAAAACAAAATTGCCAAAATATATACCACTGAATTAGCTCGCATCAATTTTTTTTCTTTTTCTAAAAACAATTAATTGACTTGGCCACCACAGTTCATTTTGTGAATTAGGGAAGACAGACTTCAATTCCCGCAGAAAAGAGCTATTATTAAACAATTGTTTTCTGATACTATATGTGCATATAAAAAATGTAAGAAGAAAACAATAATCAATCTTGATGCATTGACAATATCTAAGCTTTGTGAATCAGCGAACCTTTACAAACTATTCAAGGGGAGCACTTGGGTCATGAGACAAGTTTAGCACTTGGGTCATGTGACGATAACAGGTTATAGAGGTGGCGGTGGTGGGTAGGTGATAGTGGTGGGCGGCGACGTTGGGTGGTTTTGGATGGTGGCGGTGGGTGGCTGCGGTGATGGGTGGGTGAAGGTAGTGGGTGGCGACGATGGTAGGTGGGTGAAGGTAGTGAGTGGCGGTGCCGACGATGGTGGGTGGTGACGGCGGTGGTGGGTGGTGGGTTATGGTGTTGTTAATGAAGGGTAAAAGAGAGATGAAATGAAAAAAAAACATGAGGGATGCCTTGTGGAATGAGTGATTTCATTCAATTGATTAACCAAACACACTATTTTTCATTATTTCATAATGATCCATTTCATTCTTCATTCTATTCCATCATACCAAACGCTACCTATATTTTCTCTATTCTTTTCAATTAAATAATATTTTTATATATACTTTTATCATTACTTTTTTCTCTTTCATCCACTCACAACTACTTTCAAGAAATATTACAAAATAAAAGCAAGAAACTGTGTTCCTCAACTATCCCCAACTGATGTACAATAGGTTTCCAAGATTTTCTAATCACAACTCCGCCCTAAAATATGTAGGATTCACTCAAAAAAATATGGGTAGCTCTGACACACTTTTCAATCTTTACGAAACAAACCTTGGAATTTTTAATTCAAGACCAGATTAGGAGCTTTACTATGTCTTGTAATAGTAGTATTCACCACACACACTCAAACAATGGGAAAACTTTTTTCTTTTGATAGGTAATTTGCCCTCGGGTAGCGTACTTTTTAAAATTGAGAATTATTGGATTATAAGTTGACAAACGTACCTAACATGATACATTCCAATTTAACAATTTAGTTGAAGCTTTTATTTTTTGAGTAACTGTTCACCATACCATAATGACATGTTTCTATCTTGTAACATGTCAAAATAACCCTTTATTGAAGGATTAGGTTCTTATTCTACCATTGTCACCATATGTAACATATTATCCATCACCATGTACAGGTGTGGTAGTCAACATTATCTTCTATTTGATGAAAAGCCAGATCCAGATAATGAAGTGTAGAGGGACTTAATTGTTCACCATGGTTCCACCACATATAATAATTAGGCATGAAGCCATTTTTGTACAGGTAGAGCTTCACATATCCGCTCTCCTCCGTGTCCATCTAACTATGGGCAACTATTTTTTCCCACAAAAGTCGTACATACACTATCTCACCATAACCTGTCTCACCATACGTATAAATCATATACATAGGGATTCAAATGACATATACATACAAAATCAAACACACATACAAATAGATTATATGAACAAATGTACAAACTAGACACTCATGTATATGCATATATGTGTGTATATATGCACATGACAAATTACATACACATACATTCAAACTACATAATTCTTCGGTGGAGAAGTTAGGTTACACAAAGTAACATTATGTTATGTATTACAAAAATAATATGATAACAAAACTCAAAAGCTTTATTTAATAGGAACCAGAAACAAAACAAATACAGAATCTCAAACAATCTGAACTAACAACTCTCTCACAACTGGAACTCTCTATACCATCGACAAACTATACAAAGATGACCACTAACAGATACAAGATGTATCTGCTATAACAAGATCAAACCCTAGTTGACTAGACGAAAGAGAGAACAAAATATAACGAGAGAACAATAATGATGCTAACCCTAACTGAGAAGGAAGCACACGTTTAAATAGAAAGCATAGAACCTTCTATTCAGAAAGCACAAAACAGCGAATGAGAGCCATTGGATTAGAGTTGACGGATCGTAATCCAATGGCTATAAATCACTCCTTAACACAAGTGGATGTCCAACTGGATCAGGCTTCAGCTTTAATCTCCAGACTTTGACCAGGCAGGCCCATCAGCACATCAGCAGTTGTCCAAGCCCAAGCAGCAGCTAGCCCAATCAACTTTACTTAATCTATTAAGTTGGCACATTCGTTTATCTTGCAAGATTATAAAACAACACATATAAGAAAGTATCATGTAAAGTAAAAATAACATGTAAAACTTAAAGAATTGGAAATGATATACCTGTATCTTTTAACACTCCCCCTCAATTCTTTAGCCATTACTTCCCAAATGGGTCAAACAAATTCAAACCTTTACACATACTTTCATGAGCAGATGCCAAAAGCCCTTTAGTGAATACATCAGCCAATTGATCTTTAGAATCAATAGACTCAGTCTTGATAACACCTTTAATAACATGATCTCTTAAGAAATACAAGTCTAACTCAAAATGTTTGGTTTTATCATAAAAAACAGGATTAGCAGCTATTGAAATAGCTGCATTATTATCACAGTATACACTAATAGGAACTTTGACTTTAACAATTAACTCTTCCAAAATATTCCTAAGCCACATAACTTCACAAGTGGCAGCACACATAGCCCGGTACTCAGCTTCAGCTGAGGACCTGGAAATCGTTGATTGCTTCTTACTTTTCCAGGAGATTAAGTTATCTCCAAGAAAAACACAGAAGCCAGTCACAGATTTCCTAGTGGACACACATTTACCCCAATCAGAATCTGAATAAACTTTCAAATCAAATTGATCAGATTTCTGAAACTTAATACCTTTTCCAGGTGACATTTTTAGATATCTAAGAAGTTTGAAAGCAATCCTCAAATGACCATTAACAGGAGCATGCATAAACTGACTCAAGTAATGCACTGCATATGATATGTCAGGTCTGGTATGTGATAAATAGATCAACTTTCCAATTAGCTGTTGATAACCAGTTAGATTATCAACAGGAAAAGAATGATCATCAATTAATGGTGTTAAAACATGATTTTGTTCAATAGGAACATTCACTGGTTTACAACCCAACATTCCATATTCAGCTAACAAATCTGTACAGTATTTCCTTTGGTTCAAAACTAGTTCATCATTATTCCTAATAACTTCTATACCCAGAAAATATTGAAGTTTTCCCAAATCTTTAATCATAAATTTTGATTTTAAACATGTTTTAATCTTCTCAATTTCCACCACAGAATTACCAGTAATTACAATATCATCTACATATACCAACAGAACAACAAACACAGATTCAGTTTGTTTATAGAACATAGAATGATCACATTTACTCCTTAGAAATCCAAATTCAATTAGAGCATTTACAAGTTTCTCATTCCACATCCTTGGCGCCTGCTTAAGGCCATATAAAGACTTATTTAGCTTACAAACTTTATCATTATCACTATTAAAATATCCTTCAGGAAGTTTCATATAGACTTCCTCATTCAGTTCACCATAAAGAAAGGCATTGTTTATATCAAGTTGAAACAATTCCCAATTATACTGAACAGCTAAGGCTATAACACACCTTACAGTTACAATTTTTACAACAGGGGCAAAGGTCTCATCAAAGTCAATTCCTTCCTTTTGACTATATCCCTTAGCTACTAACCTAGCCTTAAACCTTTCTATTTCCCCATTGGCCTTATACTTGACTTTATAGATCCACTTACACCCAACAATGTTTTTATTTTTAGGTTTGTCTACAATAGTCCAAGTATTATTCCTATTTAAGGCCTCAATTTCATTATTCATGGCCTGAATCCACTCAGGACTGTTAGATGATTCTTTATAACATCTAGGTTCAAAACTTTTAGTTAATGTAGTGGCAAAACACTTAGACTCACAAGACAGTTTAGAAAAGTTGATAACATTTTCTATACCATATTTGACTTTACCCTGTACCACATACTCATTATATTTTCTAGGAAAAACAGAACTTCTTGAAGATTTTCTAATACTACTTAATTCAACAGACCCTGAAGTATCACCCTCAGATAGATCTTCATTATCATGAGTAGTATTCACATGTTCTGCCCTATCAATGTCACTTTCCCTACTGTTTGACTGCTGATTACCAGCCAAGTCATGAACAGCTTTGGAATGACTATCTGATTGCAGATTTTCATGTGTTCCTACTTCTGGCTTACCTTGACCCTTTCTTTCATCATAGGGCTCATCTACTTCAAAATTGTTTAAGGAGTTTGTGTTTTCATATGAGTCAAAAAAGTTTAAATGATTAACTTGTTTTTCAGTATTTGAATCAAAAGCTTCAAATATTTTTGTTTCTTTAAAAGGAAAACAATCTTCAAAAAACTTTACATCTCTAGAAAAACCAACAGTTTTAGTATCTAAGCTGAAAACTTTGTAACCCTTTTTTTCATTTGAATATCCTATCAAAACACATTTTCAGCCTTACTATTAAACTTATCTAAATCATTTAACACAGTACAGAAACACAGACAACCAAACAACTTTAAATGTTCTAGAAAGGGTTCAAAACCATATAGAAGTTCATAAGGTGTCTTTCCTTTTAACACTCCAGTAGGCGTCCTATTAATCAAATATGCAGCAGTCAAGACACATTCTGTCCAAAATCTAATAGGTATATTACTCTGAAACAATAAAGCCCTAGCCACATTTAGCAGGTGCCTATGCTTCCTCTCAACTATCCCATTCTGTTGAGGAGTATAGGCACATGTTGTTTGATGTATTATTCCATTATTTTTACAAAACTGTGACATTTGATTATTAACAAATTCTAAACCATTGTCACTTCTAAAACACTTAATCCTTTTACCAAACTGAGTTTCAACCAAATTATAAAAAACTTTGATATTTTCAAAAACTTCAGTTTTGTTTTTCAGTAAACAAACCAATACTGCTCTGGAATAATCATCAACAATTGTCAAGAAATATTTAAAACCATCTCTACTAATTACCCTATAGGGACCCCATACATCTAGATGAACAAGTTCCCCTACTTGGGTTGACTTATGTTCACTTAGAGGGAAAGGGTCTCTATGTTGTTTAGCCCTGTGACAGATTTCACAGGGTTGGTTCTTATCATATTCTCCTATGTTGAATTTTTGTTTAAATACTTTAACAGCCTGTTCTGAAGGGTGTCCTAACCTAGCATGCTAAATATTATACATTTTTATACTACTATGACACACCTTATTCAAACAAGAATTTCCACACATATAAAGTCCTTCAAACTGTTTACCAGTCACCAGGACTTTCTTGGTTGACTGGTCCTGTATGAAACAAGTATTTTCATTAAATCCAACATACAGATTATTATCCCTAGCAAGTTTATGTACTGAAATAAGATTAACTTTGTATTCAGGAACTACCAATACATCTTTTAAAACAACACCATTTGCTAAATTTACATTACCAATTTTAGTTACCAAAGCCTTTGTACCATTTGGATGATTAACATGAATATTCAAATCAGTAACTTCAACATAATCAGTTAACTCAATATCATCAGTAACCATGTGTTGACTAGCCCCTGAATCAATAATCCATCCAATTTTAATCTTATTCCCTACATTACTTGCAAACCCAAATACAGGTTTTCCATAGACATTGGCACAGAAAAAACTACCTGATACATTGCGGCTCTGTGGTGTTTCTTTTACTTTATCACTCAGCAAACTTAACAATTTAGACACTTGCTCATTAGTCAAAGAAGCCATAGGAGTATTAGTATTAGATTCAACAGAAACATTATTACTTTTACCCCCCACCTTCCTAGTCTGACTCCCCCTTGACCTCATCCAAGGAGGATACCCAATTACCTCAAAACATTTTTCAGCTAAATGGCCAGTTTTATTGCAATGTGTACACTTTAAAGGTGACTGACTAGTAGATTGTTTATTAAATCTTTTATTAAAATCCACAAACTCATTAGTTTTAGGAACAAAACCAACAGTTTGTGTCTTTTTATTAGAACCACTTGAGTTTCTATGTGACTCTTCTCTAGAAACAATAGAATAGGCTTCCTTAACAGTAGGAAGACTATCCCTAGTTAACAAATTAGTCCTAACAGATTGATAACATCCATCTAATCCCATCAAAAATTGCATCAACTTAATCATTTGACTAAAATTATTAAAGTCTTTTGAGGCATCACAGGTACATGGAGGCAATTGGAGAATTTGATCCAATTGTTTCCACATAACAGTGAGTTTTTGATAATATTCAAACACTGAAGACCCTTCTTGATTAAAACTATTAATTTTTTTGATAAAGATCAAACACCACAGAACCATCAACTTTATCATAAGTTTCCTTAAGTTCTTTCCAAACATCAGAAGCAAGTTTAGAGAATACTTGTCCTAGATATAACTCTTCAGACATAGAATTAAGAATCCAAGTAAGCACAATAGAATTACACCTATCCCATTGTTTAGCCAAAATAGGATCATCAACAGATTTTACACAATCTCCATTTATAAAACCAAGTTTATTTTTAACTTGTAATCCTAGCATCATTGCATTAGACCAAACACTATAATTCTCAGTTCCTTTTAGTTTTATGCTAATAATTGTCAGATTTGCAGAATCACTAGGGTGAAGGTATAAAGGATCACTTGCATCTAATTTGTTAACTTGTGTAACAATAGATGCAGGATCCACAACTGGTCCAGACGTAGGACCACCTTGTGGACCTTGTTGATCATTCTCATTCACCATATTTACACACTTACCAAATACAAGTAATCACACAGTAAAAACAAGTAACAGCAAATCAACACAACAAGAACAACTAATCACAGCAGATCACACAACCAAACAAAACACAAACAGATAACAACAAAGACTCAAGGCGAAGCTGTACCGGTGTTCCAGATCACTGGTTCATCACTCAAGGTGCCAGTGCAAGTCCTGGTACAGGAGCCACTAACGACCTAGACCAATCCTAAAGCTAAACAGGGACACAACCCTGGCAATGACTCCTTAGGACAACTCTACAAAACAGTAAAGACAGGTCAGATCTCACCAACAGCCCCAAGTTAGGGTTCGCCACAAACTCGTAATGTATATCCTTCACTTAGGGATATACATCAGAGAGCAAGAGTAATAAGCTATCCACACACAGATCTTGAGATCAGATCTGATTCCCCCAATGTTTAGCGACTTTCCTCAAACCCTAGATCTGAATACCAGATCTACACGGATTTCTTTCTCCTGAACAACAAGCCTTCAATAAAATAGTCAAAGATCCAAGATACCCCAAGACTATTTCAGAGAAACCCTAGATACCAACGGAAGACGATAGACCAACACGAGTCTAGAGCTCTGATACCATATTACAAAAATAATATGATAACAAAACTCAAAAGCTTTATTTAATAGGAACCAGAAACAAAACAAATACAGAATCTCAAACAATCTGAACTAACAACTCTCTCACAACTGGAACTCTCTATACCATCGACAAACTATACAAAGATGACCACTAACAGATACAAGATGTATCTGCTATAACAAGATCAAACCCTAGCTGACTAGACGAAAGAGAGAACAAAATATAACGAGAGAACAATAATGATGCTAACCCTAACTGAGAAGGAAGCACACGTTTAAATAGAAGGCATAGAATCTTCTATTCAGAAAGCACAAAACAGTGAATGAGAGCCATTGGATTAGAGTGGACGGATCGTAATCCAATGGCTATAAATCACTCCTTAACACAAGTGGATGTCCAACTGGATCAGGCTTCAGCTTTAATCTCCAGACTTTGACCAGGCAGGCCCATCAGCACATCAGCAGTTGTCCAAGCCCAAGCAGCAGCTAGCCCAATCAACTTTACTTAATCTATTAAGTTGGCACATTCGTTTATCTTGCAAGATTATAAAACAACACATATAAGAAAGTATCATGTAAAGTAAAAATAACATGTAAAACTTAAAGAATTGGAAATGATATACCTGTATCTTTTAACATTATGCAAAGTCATTTTGGCCTTATAATACATGTGTGTGATTACTTTCACCGTTAACAGGTCGCACCAAGTATTAGCAGGCTAATTTTGTTTACATAAAGCAACATTGTTCTCTAACAAGCGATCTTGGCCATCATGATACATGTGTGTGATTACTTGTACACTTATGTGCATTGACATGTCTTAGCGGGTTGTTTTAGACTACACAAAGCGACGTTAGCTTATAGCATGTCATTTTGGGCATTATGTTACATGTAAATAATTGCTTGTACATTGTTTTAGCCTTACCATGTGTTAGTGGGCTAGTTTAGGTTATACAAAGCAAAATTAAGTTATAACAAGTCATTTTTAGCCTTTCGAGACATGTATGATTACTTGTACATTTGTTGGCCTTACCATTTTGCTGTTACCCACATGTGTTAAAATACAAATATTTATGTATTGTATCACATCACCCCATATTACACATAGTATACAAAAAGACATATCTAAAGCCATTGTTTCTCTTCAAAACCTTGATTTTGGATGGAGGCTATGCAATTAGAAGTCCACTCACCCACTTGCCCAATTTTGGGCGGACTTATTTCGTAGACCACAAATGTTTGACACTAGTGATTTGTCCCACAGCAATGGCATTACCAGTTTCAACATTATTGTTACTACCAATAAATAAAGAACGTATAAAATAGGGAGGTTTGGTCAGTGGATTGGTAAGCAATTCAATCATTAATATTGACATTTTTTTATTAACATTTTTCTATTTTTTATTGGATTTTGTCAGTATATCGGTGATTATGATTTGAGTAGGTGCACGATACATAAACTGGGTCATGACGTTGCAACTTGTTCTTTTTGGCTATAGTAGTTTAAATAAAAACTGTTTGTGGTTTATGACACTGTGGACTTTTATTTTCATTACAACCCACATTTTGGGCCTTCAATTTTCTATGTGATAACCTAACTTGCATATTACTAGTGCTTGGTTCTTTATGTTAATTCTTTTTATTGTGAGTTTGTTTGTGTTTGGATGATTAATTCTGAAGTCCAACTATTTTTTATGTATTTTCTCTATTTGTTATTTATTATTTTTTTTTTGATGTTTATGTTATTCAGGTTTTGAGACGTTATAGAACGAATTCTAGGATTTTTACAACATTAGCTGTTTTAAAGCTATAGATCTAACATCAATCATACATGGAGTCACAGGCGCACTGACGGAGAAAAGAATTTTTCTATAATGTCATTTTTTTGGTACTTGGATTTATAACAACCCGGTGTCAAAATTTTCGGATCAGTTCAGGTCGAGTCAGAACAAATAACACAATAAAAACAAATATCATTATAAAACTACAAATGTCTTTGCAAAAATTCATGTTTAATCGTCTCTGGCTCCCCTTTTTTATCAGAAATTTAGAATCGAGCACTCCTGTCTCTGCAATTCAATGGAATCGTCTAAGTTACGCCGGTTGTGTCTCTTCATAGCTTATGTTTGTCTCATGACTCTTCGAGTCGTCTCTAGCGGTCTGTTTTTTTTTTTAATTTAGGTTAGACAATTAGAATTAATTGAGCCTTTAATTTTTTATTGGGTTAAAACCATAAATTAAGACATGAGCTTTTAATGGTTTAAAGCGAACTATATATTAGGAGTTAAGTAATTGCGATTAACTAAGGCCGTCCGGTGTGGTTGAGGACCGGCATCCATGCCCGGCCTCCACATCAACCGCCACGTCAACGACGGGCCTCCCTCGCCGGGCCTGGGGTGTGGAACGACGGGCCTCCATCTTCTCCGACACGTCTCCGGCGACCACCATCTTCTCCGGCAACCTCCACCATCTTCTTCTCCGGTGAGTTTTCTTTAAACGACCGTTGAACGGTCAAGTTTCTTCGAAATTCGGCCCGTCATACCTGGCACAAACATGGTGCTCATGCCGTTGCCGACATAGGGGTGCGGTGTACGCCAGACCGGCATAGGCATGTCGTCCCTATATCGGCTCCACACCGGACGGCCTAACAAACTAAAAAAACCATTTAGGTAAAACATTTATGTATAGTCTTTTTTTCTTTAGTAAGAGAATATATATAGTTTTTAATGCCAATGGGTCAAAAAAATTTTTTAATAAAACCAATGGTGTTAATCATGAAAAATCACTGGTGTTAATCATGAAAAATCACTGGTGTTTGAAAAGTTTCAATTACATGTTCTATACAACGAAATAGATTGGTGTCGGGTGACACCAATCCTATACGTAGCTACGCTAATGCTCATAAATTAAAATAAATTCATGAATAATTTTTTTATCCGTGATTATCGTCTTAGGGCTTAAATCAATTTTTTTTCATTAAAAATAAAGGATAAATTATATAATGATAGTAGGTAGGCGGATAACAAGCTGGGTTTGACTTTTAACATTTGCCTTTTCAAATATACTATTGCAAATGCATGATAGATTGGTTTGTAATTAAAGAGTGGATGCTCCAAAGATAAGCATTAGGTGTTATAGAAAATATTCTTAATTTAATACGTTATGAACTACTTTAGTGGTATAAAAATGAATAGTTAATGGTTTGTGACATTGTGGATCCTGAGCTTTTTAATTTTGTAAGATATAACCTAATTATAGATAAAGACTACTGAACAGAAGTACAATAACATATGTTGTGGATTAAAGTTCATATCAACCGGTAATGACACATATCCAAAATTAGGAAGAAAATGAAATGCATAAATAAAAAACTTATGTTTAGTATGTACCAATAACATATGTTGAACAGAAGTGAATCAGGTATACAGATAATGAATCATAATTACACATTGATGGCTATTGATTGCTCATAATTACACATGAACCGTTACTCATTGATGGCTGTTGATTGCTCATAAGTACACATTGATTCAAGTCCCAATCGATAATCGAACCGAGCATAAAACTATGGCTAACTCCCACAAGTTTTATTGATGAAGAAACTAACTCAAAACTTCATACAATCCCTACCAATTAACATGGTATATATAGCTAACCTATCGCGTTATACTATAACTAGGATTCCTATTAATTAATTACATAATAATTATCTAACACATATCCTAACCTAACACGTATAGGATTTTAGATAATTATCCACTAATTAACTAATATTCTGGACATGATAATTACACCTAATAATTAAATCATAAACATATTTAATTAATCATAATTATCCACTCCAAGATCCACTCCTAAACCTTAGCACGTTTAAGATCCGATCTTCATAGTTCGGAATTCCCAACAATCACCCCCGGAATTTCGAACTTGTATCTGACAGGTCTTCTTCTTCCGAACCGTCTTCTTTGCCTTGATTCTCTTGGAACCACTCTTGCACCACAAACAATGATGGGTCTATTTCTTCCGCATCGGTCAAGTTTGCCTGTCTATCTTTCTTCCGTTCTGGGCATCTTGAAACAAAGTGACCAAACTCGTCGCACCGATAACATTGAACTTTTGAATAATCCTTTTTACCCTTTTTCTTATCCCCTTCGTTGGACTTGTCATGTGATCCGCGGTTTTGACCGGAATTGCCACCACCGCGTCCATCACCACGTCCGCGCTTCGATCCTTTCCCGCGCCCTTTACTTGATTCGCGTGAATTCTGCCTCGAAGTGGATGAAGAATTATTAAACATTAATTTTGTTTGGGTTCCTTGATTATCCGTTTGTGATTCTTCGTCCCTTATACATTCTTCATATGCTTTCATCCGACCAACAACATCATCAAATGTCATAGACTTCAAATCTAATAGTTGCTCAATTGAGGCTACCATGTGAATGAACCATTTTGGTAACCCACTGAGAAACTTTTTCACAAGCCGTGCTTCCTCAATTCCGGATCCGAGAGACGCCACTCTTGAAGAGATTCCTGTTAACTTGCTTGAAAATTCATCAATCATACTCGAATCATTCATCTTCATTGCCTCAAATTCCGTCATTAGAGTCTGAAGCCTCGCTTCTCGTACCCGATTGGCTCCAAGGTGTCGGGCCTTTATCTCGTCCCACATGTCCTTCACCGATTTTAAATTGCCAACCTGCAAAATTAAATCTTCGGGTATCGATTGAAACAACAAGGCGATTGCCATGTTGTTCTTTTTCACATCAGTGTCGGTTCTAGGTTCAATGGCCTCCCACACGCCATGAACATTAAAAATCGCGCGAATACGCATCACCCAGATTGTATAATTCACCGAGTTCAACATCGGACACTGAAGAGATGTTGAATGTGTTTTCTCGGGATTCGACCCGCCACTGCCTTCGCCTTCACCCATCTTGTTCCTTCGACTGTAAGTAACAGATGTTGGTCCGGGTGTAACTGGTTCAGTTTCTGCCAGCCTACACGATTAATTCTCGAGTTCCAATCAAAACACGAACCCGAAAATTAATAAATAATTATGCTTTCGGCTAAATAAATAAAACCCAAAACAAAATCCTTTGTTGTCTTACGAGAACAACATCAACAATATTATTAAGTGTATTATTATTATTATTATTATTCTCTTTAATATTAAAAGAAAGACACTTTAATAGTGTCTTTTTTTTAATATACATATTGACCACTAACTTTTAGCTCTATTTAATTTTCTGTCACTAACTTTTAGATTAACTTTATTTTCTTCTAATTTGACCACCAAATTTAGACCAACAAACTTTTAACTTTTAGGATTTAAAACTTTGGCCACTAACTTTTAACTTAACTTTATTTTCTTTCAATTTGACCACCAAACTTTTAGCTTTTAGAATTTAAAACTTTGACCACCAAACTTTTAGCCACTAACTTTTAGCTTTATTTTATTTTCTGCCACTAACTTTTAGGTTAACTTTATTTTCTTCTAATTTGACCACCAAACTTTTAGCCACTAACTTTTAGCTTTATTTTATTTTCGGCCACTAACTTTTAGGTTAACTTTATTTTCTTCTAATTTGACCACCAAACTTAGACCAACAAACTTTTAACTTTTAGGATTTAAAACTTTGGCCACTAACTTTTAACTTAACTTTATTTTCTTCCAATTTGACCACCAAACTTTTAGCTTTTAGGATTTCAAACTTTCACCACCCAACTTTTTTAAACTTGCATTGTGCTTTGGCCAAACTTTTTGTTTTTAATATTTCAAACTTTGACCACCAAACTTTTAGCTTTTAGCCGCGAGTATTTTTTTGAAGCTCACGCTAGAATAGCAGTCACTTAATATTATCTTTTATGTCCACGAAACCCTCCACGCAACAGGAGCTCCCACAGCGACGCACGATCTTTAACGTCCGCCAAGCACTCAACGTAACAGGAGCTCCCGTCGCGTTTCGCACAACAGCCACACCCGCGGCGAAGCACTGGCAACTTATACCTAGTTATTATTATTATTATTATTATTTAAATACTACTCTCCTTTTAATTAGCTAATCAACACAAGAGAAAAAAAACTTGACGTCTTTCTCCTTCTGTCTTGTTGGGTCTGCTGACCTGGAGAAGAACAGATGATTAGAAAGCCAAAATATTCTATCTTTTGATCCTTTGAATAAAACAGTTGATTCAAGATACTTTCCCCAAAAGACTGTTGACCCTAACAACTGCTACTCCAAACAACTGATGAAGACAACTGCTGCTGCTGAAAGGTCTGCTGAACAAACAACTGATAGACAAAGATCTGATGAAGAAACAACTGATGATCAAGTACTGAAGACAAAGGTCTGTTGGAACCAACAGCACTTTGGATTCAACAGATGATAAAGACCATCAGAGTTTTCCTTTACAGTAGTTTGTATTAGCAGTGTTTTCAATGTAACAGTAGTTGTAGTTAACAGATGTTTTATTTTGTTATTCAGTTAGAGGTCGCTGTCTTAGGTGACGTCAGCAGTGATCATCAGAGGTTTAGTTTAGTCTATAAATAGAACAGTGATTGTACTGTTCTATTCATCACTCTCGTCATTCTCTTAAGACAAACATTCTCTGAGTGATCAGGCTGAGGGGGAGTACTTGTACAATTGTAATCTTTCAATCTAATGAAAGCTTTCGATTAAAAACAATTATTCTCTTGTTTTGATTTATAGTTTATCATTCCGCTGCACTTTCCATTTATATCTCACTTCATTAATTTCATTATTTGTCTAAACAATCAAAACAATCAAACTCAGATCCTAACAATTGGTATCAGAGCTTGGTCAATTAAATTCGATCTAATCAATCAATTTAATATAAACAGATCAGCTCACAATTATTGATATCGTTTGTTTGTCGGATTGAAAACAGAGTAATAGTTTATTTTCGTTTCAACCGTTAGTAAACAGATTTTGTTTTCGAAAAAATCAGAGAATGACTTCACTTAATCAAGATCCACATAACACTGGCACTAGCAACAAGCCACCGATGCTTGTCAGATCTGAATACAATATCTGGCAACGTCGGGTGGCTCATGTGCTAGCACAGCAAAACACAGGGTGTTGGAAGTCGGTTGTCTTTGGACCTCATGTTCCAATGGTGCCGAGTACCGAAGATCCCAAGGTCCAAGTACCTAAGAGTGTTGAAAACTACTCTGAGCAAGATTTTCAAAAAAATTGAGTTAGATGCTAAGGCTTTCAGTATTGTAGCCATGGCTCTACCAAATGATATCTATGCTGGACTGTTGCACTGCAATAGTGCAAAAGAGTTGTGGGATGCTCTTAAGGAGCAGTTTGGTGGGACTGAGGATGTGATAGAAAACAACCGTGAAATACTTAACCAACAATATGAAACGTTTAGTCATGTGAAGGGAGAGTCGTTAACACAACAGTTTGAGAGATTTAATTGTCTAATTAGTGAACTAAAACTGGTGGGTCTAACTTACCCTAATTCAACTTTGAATCATAGGTTTCTTAGATCACTTCAGGACAAATGGGACACTATAGCAATTGTCATGAGAAACTCTATCGGATTTAAGGACCTGACTCTGACCCAGCTTCATGGTAAGCTCTTGACTTATGAGAGAGAGCTTAACCAGAAAAAGAAGCTCCAGGACTCTGGAAAAGTGTCTGATGACTATGTATTTGGGAATACAACACTTTTGGGTCAAGATGAGGTTCCTGGAAGTAGTAAGGATCAGGGTTATGATCATTACATTGATATAACCACTGGTTTTAACACTGATTCTTACTCATCACCCAACTATGCTTTTGCAGCAAGTGGTGATATCCAGGCATCTGATAACACATCTTTTGTGTATAATGACCTTCAATACATTGACCCTGTTGACTTAGAAGAAATGGACATTTTGCATTAGTTGGCCCTGCTCAGTATTAGAACCAATAACTTCTATAAGAAAACTGGCAGAAGGTACCCAAGTTTACATGGTGGGTCAAGAGTGGGGTTGGATAAATCAAAGATCAAGTGTTATAAGTGTCATAGAATGGGTCACTTTGCTAGGGAATGTAGGAGTCAAAATGGTACCCCTATGATCACCTATCCAAACCAAAGACCTCAGACCAACACTTATCAGTTTTCCCAAAACACCCCTTTACCAAATGTGCAAAACACTGCTCACTTTGCACAGACCCCAACCACTGTTCCTGTGCACTATGTCCAAACCACTGTTCCTCAGTATCATTATGTCCAAACACCTGTTACTCAGGCACAAGTGCCAATGACTGCTGTTTCATCCTCTGCTCCTGCAGAAACCAGTCAGCAAAGTCAACAGAGTTTCTTCACTCAAGGCTTTGTTGATTGGAGTAGTCTACCAGATGAGATAACAGATGAAAACATTGCTTTAGTTGCCAATTCTGAAAATAATTTTTGTTTTATGGCACTAGAAACAATTGTTGAAGAGACTGATTCTGAGGGTGTGGTGTCTTTGTCTGAAAATGTGACTAATGATGTTGTTGATGAAGTTGTTTCAGCTGAAGAATCTAAAGTAGAGGTTGTGAATCTCTCAGACCCCTGGGGTACTGATGACTGTGATTGCCAGTGTAACTGTGCCTTGATGGCTGTTGCTAAGGTATCTCCTCAAATCTTAAATGACTTGTGCTCAGACAAATGTATTGTAGCATTTGCTAAGATAAAAGAGGTGAATGAAAACTTTAGAAAGAAAATTTTGGAAGATGAAATTCAGTTTGAAAAACTCACTAAAGAGTTAAAATAAAAAATAACTGAAAGAGAATCTGAAATCAGCAGTTTAAAACATGAAGCAAGCATAACCAAAGATCAGCTTCAGACTATGATAACCAAATATCATTGTTGTAAAAAGGAGCTTGAGTCCACCCAAGTTGAATGTCAGAAATGGGTGGAATCATCAAAAGGTTTTGAGATGATTGTCAACCAACAATCTAAAAGTCATGTGAAATTTGGCTTTGGTTTTCAAGAAACCACTGCTCAGAGTTCACAAACCACTGACAAAAAGGAACCACAGTTGGTTGAAATCATCCCAACCAATTCAAAAGGTCAAGAAATCAAGGTTACTGAACCCAATGGCAAGAAAATCATTCTTGAAAAGTTGGAAGGTACACCCTCATTTGATGAAATTGAAAAATATCAATTCAAACCAACCTGGTCAGATGAGTGTGATGTCCTTGAAAATTTTCAACCAATGACCTTCAAAACCCCTGATGATAAAAAGGCACCACAGACCAAAGTTATCCCTTTGAGAGATCTTCCAACAGATGATCAAACATCCGTTGAAAAGAAGAAAGGAAAAGGGAAAGCCAACGATAACTTGTTTTGTGATTTTTGTGAAAAGAAGAATCATGTCACCAAAAACTGTTTTCTTCTAAAAGCATATGACATCAACAAAGCAACAAGTTTAAGTGATTCTAAAACCAATGAATGTTTAATTTGTAAGAAAAAGAATCACAAAACAAAAGAGTGTCTGTATCTCAAAAATTTTGATGAAAAGATAAAAGAGTACAAGGCTAAAACTCTTGAAAGTCAAGTGGTGAGTACTCCAAAAGGAAAATCCAAACAGACTTTTGAACCAGTCCAAACAGCTGTTACCAAAGGTCTGAACAAAAACTCTGCTCCCAGAGATGTTCAGGTAACAGATGTTCCACCAGCTACCAGACTTCCAAGGGGATATGGACAACCAACTTGTCATCGTCTGCCACATGTTTATGAAGAGCCCAAAAGGCCTTTAAAACCTAAAGTGAACAGACATCCTCATGGTTTTCAGCATCTGACAGGAAGTGATCAAACATCTGTTGGACCAAGTGTTGACATACAAGCACTGGCAAATGGTCAACTACAGCTGCTTGTAACACCCCAACCGATGGCGGAATCATCGAGGTGTCACGTAGTGACGATTGCTCAATAGCTCATGGTACTAAAATGTAAATTTGATTACATTGAATATAGTTTAATACATTGAAAAGAAATTCAAGTTACAAAGATTCTAAAGCGACAAGTCTAACTAAAGTACAATAAAGTCAAAACTTAAATATAAATCCAAAGCTTAAAGGAAGCGTCTCAAAATAACCTGAAACATGTACAAAATAATTTTGTCAACACATATAATGTATTGGTGAGCATACCCTGTTTGAATACATATAGTAGAAAAAGTGTTTAGCAATTCATGTGTTGTATACCGTTTGCAATTATGTATTAAGTAGTATCAATCAAAGCCAACCCTAATGATAAATGATTCAATGATTCCCACAGTTGATAATGATTCAATGATTCCCACATTTGATAATGATTCAATGATTCCCACAGTTGATAATGATTCACACAACAATGACCAAGGTCTCTCAACAGAGTCACAAGGGGTATATACCATAGTACTATTCATTGAAATGCTAGGCCACAAGGTTAATGGTTTTGACAGTCATAGACACACAAAATAACATAACGCAAACACACATGAGAATTGCCATTAATGATAAAACAACATTTGATAATAGTGTACATGTATAGCCCCAAAAGAGTAAAACATGAAAAAGGGGAAAGATATACTCACAGTTTTGCTAAGTGCGTTAAATCCAACTTAAGCGATCGCGAGTTAAGTAATGAGAATTTCGAGGAATTCAACCTATAATGTATATGAATACTAATGAGGAAAAATCTAAGAGTCTAAAGTATCTAGGGTCTAAGGCATTAGGGTTTGCTAGGCTTATATAGGGAAGATGAAGTTTTTATGATAATTCGAATGTAATAATAATTTTTAAATAAAATATATCATGATCCACGATCGAATAGGTGACTAAAGAAGTTTAATACTACGTTTCCACAAGTAGGAACATTTTCTATTTTATAGAAAAAAATGTCCATAAAATAGATTTTAATAATTTATATTTAACTAAATAGTTTATTATATCCAATTATAAATAAACTAAAAATACAAGATATGATCCAAAAATGATATTTTTATGAAAAATAATCATTTTCTGATGTATAACAGTGAAAACAATTTTTCCATAATTTTTCTCAATTTAATTGTATTTAAAATAAATTTAATGAAATTAATTCATGTTTAAATGATTAAAAATAGGAAAATTGATAAAAATGAATGTTTTCTAAACTAATAATTTTTATTTCTGTTCATAATATTTAGAAATAATTTTCCTGAAAATTTGAGATTAAAATCATTAAAAATGGATTTTTTATCAATTAATTATGATTAATAACATTTAAATTAATAAAAAAACGAAAATAGTTTATTTTTCAGGAAATTTTAATGTGATAATTTTATTTATGGTGTCAAGGTGTTACTCCTAAATTTTTATAATTTTTGGAGCAAAAATGAATTTATTATTAATATTTTATGTTTATATGTAATTTAAATAATTATAATAAGATAATAATAAAAACAAAATAAGAAAAACAAAACAAATATGGTGAGGCGCCTGGGAAGAGACTTGAACCCGAGTCCCTTTTGTGTATCCCTCATGTATTAACCACTAGACTAGAAGCTTGTTATGTTGAATCCCTTCTAAACAATTTATATTTAACATATTTATAACAGTCATCATCTTCTTCCCCAATTTGCCTCTTGAAACCTTAACCCTAGATTTCTTAATGATCCGATTAAAACACGATTTGAGATCAGAAATAAGGGGCTTTTAAAGAGGAATGTTAACTAAATGAAATGGCATTGAAAGATTGGACTTACAATATGTATAAAGAACGAAAACGAAGCTCCAAAGTCCATGATAGAACTTGTGATTAACTCGACGATTAGAAGCTGATTTCGTGTAAATTTAGTGTGTTCAAGTCAGGGAGAAATGCAGAAACCGATTGAGCTGAATAATTTATATAAATGTCAAGTATAATCGGCCCTTTAACACGATTAAAGAGCTCCGGCCGTTACAAATATTATGGCGAGTGATAACTCCATAAAAACGCTCGATTAAGACCAAATTAATGATGGAAAACGTTGGATTACAAGCGGGTAACGTATGGAAACTGAAAACAAATGATAAAAAGCATTAATTACGACTTCTAAACATCTCGCCGGAGCTTCGCCGGCCGGAAAAGTGGCCGGAAAAACGAAAAGAAGGAAAAAACTGATTTGAACTTTTAAAACTTGTCACCATCAGTCCCTAAAGTTTTATTCTTGGATAAATTATGTTAAAACTTGATTATTTCGCCATAAAACTACATAAACTTAACACTTTTATGAACTTGAACCAATCAAAGCAATCTTTTAAGTTTTTATATAAGAAATCGAATGAAGCATGTTTATAAAACCAAATTTTAAGGTTTAGCATAACTCAAATTTATTAATTTGAGAGTAAACGAAGGGTATACGGACTGAATTTGTAAATGCGAAAATATAAGGCTTAAAGTTGAAACTTCAAACTAGATGAGGGCTAAAATTGACAACTTGCTAAAAGCTGAGGTTCTAGGTTGTCACACTGCTGAACCTAGTTCAAAAGCTAGTTCAAACCACTGATCATTCTCCTCAACTTAAGGCTGAGACATCTGAGAACCCATCCAAAGCCAATTTGGCTTTGGACACTCACCAAAACTAAACTCTTTACTGATGTGCAGGGAGCTTCTGCTTGCTTAGATAGTTTATGGTATGTAGATAGTGGAGGCTCCAGGCACATGACAGGATGTAGAGCCCTTCTTCTGGACTTTCTTGCACATGGAGGGGGTGATATATCCTTTGGTAATGATTCTAAAGGTAAAGTGTTGGGTTCTGGAACAGTTCAAGCAGGGAGACTTAAGTTCGAAAATGTTATTCTAATAGACAATCTAAAATTTAATCTACTTAGTGTATCACAAATGAGTGACAAGGGATATGGGTCATTCTTCACTAAGAAAACATGTAAGATTGTTGGACCAGAAGTGGTTGAAAAGATTAACACCATCATTGCTGAGAGTAAAGCACAACTTGTTGCTCATAGAAGTGGCAATGTGTATGTAGTTGATATGTTGAAGGATAATCCTATGGCAAATGTCTGTCTGTTCTCTGTTGCCTCTACCAAAGAGACAGAATTGTGGCATAGGAGACTTGGTCACACCAACCTTCAAACTATCAACTCTCTCTCCAAACAAAACCTTGTCAGAGGTTTGCCATCAAAAGAATTCAAATGTGATGAGCATTGTGTTTCCTGCCTAAAAGGAAAACAACATAAAAGCTCTTACAAATCAATTGATGAGTCCAAAACTAGTCAAAGTTTACAAATGTTACACATGGACTTGTTTGGCCCAGTTAAAATCATGAGTCTAAGAAGAAAGAGATTTTGTCTTGTCATAGTTGATGATTTTTCTAGGTTTACATGGACTTACTTTTTACATTCTAAAGATGAGACTGCAGGTATCTTGAAGGACTTTGTCACCAAAGTTGAAAAACAATATGACTTGCCAGTAAAAGTCTTTAGAAGTGACAATGGAACAGAGTTTAGAAATAAGGAGTTGGATGACTTCTGTGTGTCAAAAGGGATTGTAAGGCAGTGCAGTATCCCAAGAACACCAGAGCAAAATGGGGTGGTTGAGAGAAAGAACATAACTCTCATTGAAGCTGCAAGAACAATGCTAGCAGATTCTGGCTTGCCACTGTCCTTCTGGGCAGAAGCTGTAAACACACTGCTTGCTATGTTCAAAACAGAGTTTTAATCAACCCAAGACATCAAAAGACTGCTTATGAAATTTTGTTCAAAATCAAACCATTAATCTCATTTTTCAAAATCTTTGGCTGTCCTTGTTTCATTTTAAATCTTAAAGATTCCATTTTAAAATTTGCAGCCAAAGTAGATTGTGGATATTTTCTGGGATATTCTTCTACTGCCAAGGCCTATAAAGTGTTTAACACAAGGACCAAGACAATAGAAGAAACTCTGAATGTGAAGTTCAATGAACTTTCATCTTTAAAAATCCCAGCAAACCCTGCTGAGTTATTTGATTTGGATAAATTCAAATTTGAAGATATTACTGTCAAAACTAACAGTGCAGGTATTTCACAATCTCCACAACAAGACTACAGAACAGATGTTGTAATTCCAGATCACTATCAAGTCTATTCTGCATCAGAGGAAGCAGTAGTTCAAAACAACTGTCAAAACTCTGTCACAGCTGAGTCAGCCACTGTTGGCCAGTCCTATCCTCAAACCACTGATTCACCTTTTGCATCCACTGCTCAATCATCTGTTGACAAAAGTCAAACATCTGTTGACAAGAGTCAGTCCAATTTTACACCACTTGGACCCATTCCTCCACCACCATTCCAAACATCTGTTGACACTACAAAAGTGCAAACAGATGTTATGTCAACAGAGTCACCAAACCTCTGTCCTTCACCTCAAAATGCCATCATACCATATCAGGGAGATCTAATCTACCTAAGAGCTCATCCACCAGATCAAATCATTGGCAACATCAGAGAAGGTGTGCTCACAAGAAGCCAATCCTCAAATATCTGTCTTTTTGCAGGCTTTCTATCCCTCATACAACCAGTCAAGTACCAAGAGGCACTAAAAGACAATAGTTAGGTGGAAGCCATGCAAGAAGAACTCCTTCAGTTCAAAAGACAACAAGTATGGGAACTTGTACCACTGCCTAAGGATGTTTGTCCAATTGGCACAAAATGGGTCTTCAAAAACAAAACTGATGAAAGGGGTATAGTTGTCAAGAATAAATCCAGGCTAGTGGTTCAAGGCTTCAGACAAGAAGAAGGGATAGACTATGATGAAACCTTTGCCCCTGTAGCTAGGTTAGAAGCTATCAGACTCTTCCTAGCCTTTGCTGTCAACCACAACATCAAGGTGTATCAGATGGACATCAAATGTGCATTCCTAAATGGCAAAATTCAGGAGGAGGTTTATGTATGTCAACCACCTGGTTTTGAAGACACATTCCATCCTGAGTATGTCTACAAGCTAAATAAAGCTTTGTATGGACTCAAGCAAGCACCTAGAGCCTGGTATGAAACTCTCTCCACCTTTCTCTTATCCATTGGTTTCACAAGAGGTAAAATTGATAAAACCTTATTTTTAAAATGGAGAGGGAAAGATTTAATGATTGTTCAAATATATGTGGATGATATCATTTTTGGATCCACATGTAACAAAATGTGTGAGGAGTTTAGGGAACTCATGACAGCAGAGTTTGAAATGAGTGCTATGGGTGAACTTCAGTGCTTCCTTGGTCTCCAAGTAAAGCAGCTGCAAAATGGCACATTCATTCATCAAAATAAATATGTGAAAAACTTGTTAACCAAATTTGAGATGAATGATTGTAAGCCATGTAGTACACCCATGAGCACAGTCAAGCCACTCACTGTTGATGACAAGGATGAACTGGTTGATCAGACACACTACAGATGCATGATTGGGTCTTTATTGTACTTAACAGCATCCAGGCCAGACATTATGTTTGCCACCTGTGTTTGTGCAAGATCCCAGGCTTCACCCAGAAAGTCAAACCTTATTGCTGTGAAAAGGATATTCAGATACCTAAAAGGTGCTCCCACACTTGGTATCTGGTATCCTGCTAATGGAAACATTGAGCTTTCAGGTTATTCAGACGGTGATTTTGCTGGCTGCCACACCACAAGGAAGTCCACATCTGGAGGGTGCCAGTTTCTAGGGAATGCCTTAGTTTCCTGGCAAAGCAAAAAGCAAGCAGTTGTTTCAACTTCAACAGTTGAGGCTGAATATATTGCTGCTGCAAGCTGTACAGCCCAACTCATGTGGCTTCAAAATCAACTGCTGGATTTTGGGATAACTGCACTAAGGACTCCACTCATGTTGGATAGTCAAGCTGCTGAAAATATCATCAAAAATCCAGTCTCTCATTCAACCACAAAGCACATAGACATCAGACATCATTTTGTCAGAGATAGCTATGAAAAAGGTTTGATTTCTCTGCACCATGTTCCAACAGAGGATCAGTTGGCAGATGTGTTGACAAAATCTTTAGACACAACTACCTTCACAAACCTGATCTCTCGAATTGGAATGTTAAACATGGATTAAAATAACAAAAATGTTTTCAATAAAGACATTAAAATGTTTTCAGAAAATCAATTTTCTCCTTAAAAATAGCTCTTTTGGTTGAAAAATCTGTTTCAAACATCTGATCAGATAAAACAACCACTGTTTCATTCTATCCACTGTTGGTTGAAAAATCTGTTTCAAACATCTGATCAGATAAAACAACTGTTACTTTATCAGTCTTTTGGTTAAACAACAGCTGTTGGCAACAGACTTTTACCAAAACAGCTGTATGCCACCAGATGTTTAAACCATCAGATGTTTGCCACGTCTGCTCTCAAAAGCAGAGTTTTGTCACATCAGCGGTTTCACCAGAGGCTATAAAACCCTGTTTTTCCCCCAACAGCAGTTTTACTGTCTCATTGTATTCAAAATACCCAAACCGCCTTCTTCTTCCTCAAACCCCTAATCAAATTTCAGTCACTCTCACACTCGAAATCCATTACAATGGATCTTCAAACAAAAGCCATCCACAATTTCCTACCATATCTGGTTAAAACAGAGGACAACGTACCATTCCATTCCACCATCGACATCATTTTAAATTCAAAATACAAAACCATCCTAACTGCTGATGCTCCCATCCATCTTGAAACCCTCCAAGAATTCTGGGCTAAAGCTGAAGTTTTGCTTCAAGACAAAAAGCCTACATCCATTATTTCCAAAATTGGAGCCACAAGCATCTCCATCACACCTGAATTAATATCCACGACCTTCTCCCTCAACGACTTGTCAGGTAAGGACTCTTTTCTTAAAACAGAGCTTCACACAGAGTTTCAGGAAAGAGGGTATGATGCTCAAATGACTGGATCAACACTATTTAAAAAGTTTTTCCCTCCAGTCATGAAGTTTTTCTTCCATACTCTCCTTCTCTGTGCCTCGGCTAAGACCACATCCTTCAATGAAATCCCATTAAGGATTCAGTACTTGGGGTATGCTATGTTGTCAGACTCTGACTTCAATCTATCCCAGGGACTGTTTATGGACTTAGTTTCCAATGTGAAAGCCATAAAATCTGGCTCAAACAATGCTTTTCTACTTTACCCAAGAATTCTTAGTGTAATCCTTCAAAAGGTTTTACCAGAAAATGATTTTCAAAAGGGTGAGTCTTTTTAAATGAAAAGTTTAACTGATGAAACTTTCACAAGAATGCTGGGTTCTTCTACCCAAGAAAAAGTATCAAAAGTGTCAAAAGTTTCCAAAACACAAACAAAGAGGTCAAAGACAACAACTGTTGATCAAACCTCTGTTGTTGAGCCCACTGCTCCTGGTGATCATGGCACTTCATCCAGTGCTGTGAAACCCACACCAGCCACATCCAAAAGAAAACGTCCATCTACAAAAACCACCTCCACACCTAAAAAGGGTCTTCTGGAAGATGAGATACCAGAAGCAAACCCTGTTGCAACACAAAAGCAACCTGAAACCACTGTTGTTACTTCCTCACAACAGTTGGAAATATCTCAACCCAAACAAACTCCTCATGTATCCTCACAAAAGGATCATGTTGTAAGCCAAAGGGAACCACATACTGAAGCATATGAGTCACTTGATCATATGTTTACAAGCCCATCTCCCAGGGCTAATTCTCTTCTTACTCCTCCACCTTCACCACAACATGTCCCCCAAACCATGCAACCTCTGTTTGAGGCAATTGATAAAACTCAGGATAATCCTAGTTCCTCTCCTTCACCTGTCACTGAGAGTATACCTCCACAAGTGACTGGGCCTGAGAAAAATCAATCTGTCAACCCACAAACAGAAGAGGAGGTTACACTTCCAGAGTTCAATGTAACTCTTGGTGAGTTTTCAAGTGAAGCAGCCACTACTGATGTAGAGACCATTGTCTCACAACAGGACAGTGGTTACATAGCTAAGACTTCCTTGAAGGCAACAACTGAGGAGGCCACAATTGTGTCCCCAAAATCAGTTGGACGTCCCCAGAACCAAGACCAAGGGGCATCTGGTTCTCATTCCCTGGACTCACCTCCTAGGACTGAACCAGTTAAAACTACCACTGGTAGGAATTCAGATGATCCTATTAACTTAGGTGATGAATTAAAATACCAAGAATTGACGGATAGAGTTCAATCCATTGAAACCTCTGTTGCTGACATCAAATCAGATGTCAAGTCAATATTGGAAACCTTGGCCAACTTCACCAAAAGTCAACCATCCACAGCTGATATTGCTAGTGAGCTATGGAAATCTGTTTCCCCCATCATCATAGCTCACAGGAAACTAGCAGATCAGACTCAAGAGACATATATGACCCTGATCAGAAATATGGTGGATGCCAGGTTCAATGACACCAAGGCAGATATCAAAGTGATCAATGACCACTTGCTGAAGACTACCGGCTCTGCCCCTACCACAATTCTCAGAGATGATGATGATGATGCATTTACAGCTGATGATGCCAAAAAGGGGGAGAGTGGCAGAGATAGGTTGCCAAAATTAAATCCTTTTGGTTCTCCACCCTCTCAAAAGGGTAAACCAACTGCTGACAAACCAGAGTCTACCCAAACAGCACCACAAAAACAACAACAACCAAGTGTTCAAACCTCTGCTGCTACTGAAACTGCCAAGACCAGCAAAGCAAAGGAAGTTGACACCTCTGCAAATGAAAAAGCTGATAAGGCTGCTGAAGACAAGCTTAAGAGAGCTGACTAGGGATGGCAATGGGTCGGGTTTGGGACGGGTTTAGGTAATCCCAACCCCATACCCGATTAGGTATGCTTGTCCCAAACCCGGCCCAAAACCCGTCGGGTTTGTGTCGGGTAATTACCCATCGGGTATCGGGTATACCCGCGGGTTTCGGGTAAACCCATTAATTTTTAAAACATACTCATTGAGTATATCCGACCAAAAACCCGACTGACATCTATTGGGTAACTATTAACCAATTACATTTACCATTATTAAATATATATGTAAATGATTACAATGTATAAATATAAAATACTTGAATCATATAAAAACAATCAAAGACATAGATAACAAATAGTATACACTAACTTTTTGGTAATTTTAGCACAAGATGACAATGTAGATGGAGAATTAAATATATTATGCATAAATATTTAAAAAAATATATTAGAAATTATATTGGGTATCTAATCGGGTAAACGGGTGTACTTTATCGGGTAAACGGGTATATCATCAAATCCCAAACCCGTCCCAAACCCGCGAAAAAAATAAAAACTAATCCCATACCCGGACTCATACCCGATTACCCGACCAAAACCCGTCCCAAATGTGTCGGGTTTCGGGTTTACCCATCGGGTTCGGGTTTGATTGCCATCCCTAGCTGACACTCTGGAAGTTAAAGCAGAAAGGTTAATTCAGCTGAAAAAGGAACAACAGGAAGAAGTTGAAGATGTGAGTTCCTCCAAAAGAAAGAAAATCTCTGCAAAACATACAAGGAAACCACCATCCAAACTATCAACTGAAACCCCTGATGCTGAAACCACTGCTACCAAAACCACTGCCACCAAAACCACTGATACCACAAC
Organism: Ambrosia artemisiifolia; assembly: GCA_032199755.1. NCBI lineage: Eukaryota > Viridiplantae > Streptophyta > Magnoliopsida > Asterales > Asteraceae > Ambrosia > Ambrosia artemisiifolia. Next base: position 25,075,083 of record CM063516.1, on the reverse strand, counting down.
CACTGCCACCAAAACATCTGATATCACCAAACCAACCACCAAACCAACCACTACATCCACTTCACAATCAAAACCCCAAACAACTGCTGGTTCTACAAAAGAACCAACAGAGGTTAACCCAACCACTACTGCAACATCACCATCACCAAAAATCTTGTACAGCAGAAAAAGAAAGTCTACCTTTGTTGTACAAGATGAAAACATCCACCCCACACCACCCAATACTCCACTCACACAACCCTTAAATGCCATTCCACTCTCATCATTTTCACCACACACCTCCCAATTCAAATCACATAGACCACCACCAACTATCACCCCATTGGCTGAGAAGTATCCCCTTGAACTTGATTTACTCAAGGGGGAACTTCAATCCTTCTACAATACTGATCAGCCATCAGAAAGAACTTTCCCATCTCTCAAGAATTTTCCTGTTCCCCAAAACATTGACACCTATCTGAAATACAAGGGAAGTCAGGGATTCTCTTCTTGAACAAATCTTAGCATCCATGCCTTACAAAGCAAACAAGAAACAGTTTGCAGGCTGGACCACTCATGCACTCAGAGAAGAATTAATCAGAATTGAAGATATGGCCAAGAATCCTCCTTCAAAGGTCTCTGCCCCTGATTTCAGCAAAGGCAGAGATCCAGCCAGAGCTCTAAAGTTTAAAAGAATGAGACAAGAAATAGTGGCTGCTAATTATGGAGAGATGAAGTCTGTGGCAAGTTGGTCTGAGCTAAGATTAGTTGAAACTTACAAAAAGTTGGAAGAAAATAGGAAGAAAGACCCTACTTTGCCAAGAAAACCTGTTTATACTGATGAGCCTAAGAGACCTCTACAGGCCTTTACTTTAGACAGCTTACTGGACACTTCTGACTTATCCATTGCTGCAAGAAGACAGTTCAAAAAGCAGAAGGAGATGACAGAAGAACAGAAACAGTTTGCTGATACTTTTGTGAAAGAGGGACTCCTTAACCAAATCCGCTATTTCTCTGATCCAACAACTGAGAGACTCAGAGAACTCATTGGAAGACCTCCTTCACCAAACTCATCCAAAATAAAGATGCATCCCAGCCATTCCTCTGATTCTAAAATTCTAAAATGGAAGTCCAATAAAGACACCCATGAATTGACTCTGCTCAGATCAGATGGAAAGATTCAGAAGCTCAGCATGGATGATGCACATGGCCTGTGTGCAGAAGATCTCCAAACACTGCTGAATCTAGAGCTGGAAAGAGATGCTGAAGACCTCTTCTCATTGAGCTTTGAATTACAACTCAAAGGTCAAATTAGAGAAAGTCTGATGAGAAATAAAGATCAAGAATAAAGCTAAGTTTTGGCATCATCTGTTCTAGGGGGAGATTGTTGGGTCTGCTGACCTGGAGAAGAACAGATGATTAGAAAGCCAAAATATTCTATCTTTTGATCCTTTGAATAAAACAGTTGATTAAAGATACTTTCCCCAAAAGACTGTTGACCCTAACAACTGCTACTCCAAACAACTGATGAAGACAACTGCTGCTGCTGAAAGGTCTGCTGAACAAACAACTGATAGACAAAGATCTGATGAAGAAACAACTGCTGATCAAGTACTGAAGACAAAGGTCTGTTGGAACCAACAGCACTTTGGATTCAACAGATGATAAAGACCATCAGAGTTTTCCTTTACAGTAATTTGTATTAGCAGTGTTTTCAATGTAACAGTAGTTGTAGTTAGCAGATGTTTTATGTTGTTATTCAGTTAGAGGTCGCTGTCTTAGGTGACGTCAGCAGTGATCATCAGAGGTTTAGTTTAGTCTATAAATAGAACAGTGATTGTACTGTTCTATTCATCACTCTCGTCATTCTCTTAAGACAAACATTCTCTGAGTGATCAGGCTGAGGGGGAGTACTTGTACAATTGTAATCTTTCAATCTAATGAAAGCTTTCAATTAAAAACAATTATTCTCTTGTTTTGATTTATAGTTTATCATTCCGCTGCACTTTCCATTTATATCTCACTTCATTAACTTCATTATTTGTCTAAACAATCAAAACAATCAAACTCAGATCCTAACATGTCTCTCACCGGAGCAAACACAATTGAAACAGACAAGTAGATCCGATCCAAACCTTGCTTCCAGCTAACCCTAACCTGCTCCCCCTTTTGGTTTTGTTGACAACAAAAGCAACAATAACCTACACGCTATTGCCTCTTCTGTTCACGGTCAGATCTCACCAACACAGGGATCAGTTAAGCTTCTCCGATTTCGGCCAATTCTTAAACAAAATCCGATCACAGCGCAACGGTACAGTTAACAGTCCCGAAGAGCTGTTTCCTACCCGCTTTGGACCGGCGAACAACAGGACAATCAACAGACCCTTGAGCCTGCTTCCAACCTGTCAGTTCGTGTTTAAGGCTGCCGGTGAATTACCCTTGATCCTAAGCTCGATCTCAGGTAATAACAATCACAGGTTTGCTCTGATACCAATTCAAGTCCCAATCGATAATCGAACCGATCATAAAACTATGGCTAACTCCCACAAGTTTTATTGATGAAGAAACTAACTCAAAACTTCATACAATCCCTACCAATTAACATGGTATATATAGCTAACCTATCGCGTTATACTATTACTAGGATTCCTATTAATTAATTACATAATAATTATCTAACACATATCCTAACCTAACACGTATAGGATTTTAGATAATTATCCACTAATTAACTAATATTTTGGACATGATAATTACACCTAATAATTAAATCATAAACATATTTAATTAATCATAATTATCCGCTCCAAGATCCACTCCTAAACCTTAGCACGTTTAAGATCCGATCTTCATAGTTCGGAATTCCCAACATTGATGGTTTATGTCATTCAACCCCTTGTTGTTGGTTACTAAGCGAAGCAATAACACATAATATTTGATTAAAAATTGATGGAGAATTGGTTTCACTAACCCAAATCTTTTTTTTGAACGGCCAACAAAACACTTTTATTCAAAACGCTAGCAAGACACTAGCAAAGATAGTCCTAAACATACATAATAGCCGACACAAAACCGCACAAGAACCTAACACATTTTTGTCGTATCAAACCTACCCCAAGCCTCCAAAGACATATCCGACATTTTACCGCGATTCCTAACCCACAAATAACTCATAATCTTGGTCTCTTCAATTAGATTCTAAACCGATACTTGCTTGTAGTTGAAAAGAGCTTCATTTCTCGCTCTCCAAATACTCCAAATAGCCGTTAGAATAACTCAATAACCCAAATCTTAACCTTTGGTTACAATCATCGGTGGTTTCGGTTTTAAAATTCATTTGTTGGTTAACATTTAAGAAGAAGAAAGACAATTTGACTTTCCATGATGTTTTTGATTTACCCTCTAGAATATTAAGTAAATTACAAATAAACCGTTGAGTTTACTTTGTATATTAACAAAGATAAAGTTCAATACTCCAAATTAATCTAATGTAGTTTTTTAATATATTAAGTTCTATAACAATATAGTCAAATAATTTATTTGTTGATGTATTGAAATCTTTTAAAAACTAACACAATAGTTCGATATTTATTATTTCGGGTTTTCGAATTTTAAACGCAACTCTTATCATTAGTCGCAACCATATGTATAACTCATTATTGTATTTCAAATCAAACAAAACTTTCAACTTACATGGCCCATCACCATGATAAAAAGCACGCATATCCGGACATGTGATTCTCCAAATGCTCCAATGCGGCATTTTTGGATGTTGAAGCCACGTAGGCCAAGTATACTGCCCTTCGAAGGTCTTATATATCACTTGTTATTTGTGATAGATAGGTAGATATATTAATATCTAGATATATTAACATCTCTATGTGTTATGCAAGACGAAAGTTCAAGTGTCTAGGACGAGCTTGAAAAAAAGGCCTCAACGTATAAAGTTACATAAACCTTTTTTTGTACAACAACGATATACAATGAAGGGCCCAAGATTATTTTCATATGGAGTCATCATGCTTTTTTGATATTTTATCAAACGTTAGACTTAAATTTTAGGTTTAGTTAGGTAAAATAAAAACATACTTTATCATAATAAAACTGCATCATCTTCGTAAAACAAACAATAAAAAAAATATTATTATAAGTGGTTAGAAAAGCATCACCTTCATACATTGGCTATACAAATCTATTGGATGTCATAGTGAAAATAAGTTGTTTACTTGTTTTAAAGAGTCAAAATATTAAGAAAATTATAAAATTTACAAAGTAACCCATAAACTTTTATAGTATCTCGTATTAGAAAAGTGGCAGTTGACGCAGTCAATCCCCCTTGGCCCAAATAACTCAATTTACATTTATTTTTTATTTTACTTTATTATTTCGTATTAAAAACCATATAAAATATAATTTAATACATTTATAAAAACAAAAAATGTGTATTGGGTAGGCCCAATACTATATTACTTTTCTGAATTATCTAAACATATTGTGTTTTTTTCCTCCATGAACAAAAACCCACAAAAAAGTCATTTTTTTTTTCATTTTTGTATAGCACTATGGTGCTCACTAGAAAGATAAAAAATGTTCATTAATTTGGTGTATTTTTTATAAATGTCATATATAAAATTACTAATGTTTAAAATTTGTGAGGGGGAAATACGAAAAAAATAAAGATAAAAATATTAACAAAAAATATTGAAAAGTTAAAATAATAGTTAATAGTTATCTTTATTTAAAATATAATTAAAAAAACTTTGGAGGGAAATCAATGAGTTTGAAGGCCTCACATAATGTGACATACCCTTTTTTTTCTTTTATTATATATACTATATTATATCCCGAAAGCTTTCCGGGATAAATAAATCTAATATGAAGTGATGTAGATAAAGTTATAGACGATAAAGATGAGAAAGAATCAACGGCGCAAATGAAGATGTATATGAGAAAACAGGAAGAGAAGGAAGAAAGAAAAAGGACGGCGAAATGTAGATGATAAGAGAGATTAAGTACTACCAGAGAAGTTAGGTAAGGCTTTGATATATTATTATGTATAATATAATATTTTTAAATTTATTAAAAACTAAAAAAATTAAAAATCTCACGTCATATCACATACAGATTTCACCTAGTTATGTGTTTAATTACCATGTATCAACCTTTTTTTAAAACAAGTGATATATGAATTTATTATTATTATTATTATTATTATTATTATTATATTTTAATAATAGCTAAATGATGAGCATAAAATTATGCATCTTTATTGCATGATTTATTTCCTTTTTTATACATGATTGTTGGAAATTTCATGATAATCAATGCTTAAAAATGTTATTTGTGAAATTTTAGGTTTGGAGCTGGAAATTGGAAGAAGTGAAGCAAATGGAAGCTTTGGTAGCAAAAACAAGCAAGACCATGCTCCTCTACAAGCAAGGCCTTGCTCCCTCTTAAGCAAGGCTCTTACTAAAAAGCAAGCAGACCTCGAGATTGGTTTCTGAATAGTTCATCGGCATCTACTAACCAATGGGAATCGCGGATCGAGTCAACACCAACCAAGGTCCTGCCTCCAAATAAGCAAGAGCATGTTCCCAACAAGCAAGGTCTTGTCATCAAACAAGCAAGGTCTTGTTCATCAATTCTCCTATAAAAATATAAAAACAACAGCTCTCTTCCACAAAAAGAGAGCCCCTGGAGCCCCATTTTCTCACGAAAATTTCTACACAAATTGGTGGGTTCCATCCATTATCAAGTATTCAAGAGGACTTCCAACATCAAGAAGATCATCTTTCATCAACATCCTACTTCCTTGCTTGCTTATGGTTTGAAATTTCTTAATCTTAACCATGAATTTTGATAGTTTAGTAAGGATGTTTGTAGTTGTTGTAAGCCTTATGGGCTAAACATCTTTAGTTGTCTAAACTTTGATGAAGCTTTTGATTATGTAATGTGATAATTGTAAGACATGATGGTGTTTAGTTTATGTTAATCTTGATGATGAATTTTTAGTATTGTTCTTGGAATTTTGTACATGTTTAAAGTTCCTAATCCATGTTAGTTTGGTGAATGTTTGCTCATGAATGTTGGAAAACCCATGTGTAGATGTTCATTATTGAGTCTTGTTAGTAATAATTAGGTTCATAACATGAAACTAGGAATGGTAATTGTTAACTAATTTGAGATGAAGAACTTGAACATGTGTGAAATCTTGCACTTAGATTTGGAAAAATCATAATGGTGTCGTGTTAGATTCTAAGGTTGATAGAAATTGCAAGTTAGTAGTTTAGGCCAAAATTATTGTCTTACAAGTTTTAAACCTTAGATTTGTCACTTGAACAATATAAACATTTATCTACATAAAAACAACTTTAGGTGATTAAATTGTTGTTCAAATTAATTTTCCTTAAGTTGTCGAGTTAGGAATTTTGACAAATGAATAACTCGTGTTTAAAGATTAACTTAAATATTACAAAACGGACTTCAAAGAATGATTCTAGGTGATTAAAGTGTTTTGTCATTTTAATTTTCCAAAGGATTAGATAATTAAGAGACCTTGATTGGAACTTAATTATTAGAGAGTTTTGTCTTACCATCATTTCTTACTCTAGGAACATTACATGTCATTAGTGGAATCTTAGTTTAGATGACTTTTAATTAGTATTGTTTTTAAATCCGTTTATTTTTAGTGTCATTTAATATTTAGTAATTTTAAATTAGAAAAATCAACCCAACTCTCGAAAAGGCTCTACAGTAACAAAAGTTTAGTATTGAGAAACCGCGTCCACAGATTGATATCCGGTTCTTACCATTTAAATTATATTACTTTTCGATAGGTACACTTGCCTTTCGTGTGTGTAGTTTAATTTAGGGTAAAAACTATTTTAAAACTAGAAATTGTGTGAACAAATATCTTCATAAAAATATATATACTTCACGCACCATCACTAAACCTGTCTTTAAATATTATTTAAAAAATGGAATAATGGAAATAAATAATCTCAACTATTAATTATTGGCAAATAACAGTCCTAACTACGAAAATTACCAATAGTGGTCCCAACTTTCGACATATTGAATACTAGTTTTTATCCCGGGAGCGTCCCGGGGTTGAAATATCTAATATGACATAATAAAATATCTAATATGACAACATAATTAATGACTTGCCAATATATGATTAATAAATAAATAATATTATTATTATTATTATTATTATTACTTATTTTGAAAAAATTCCTGCCATGCCATAAGTTATCATATTCAAATATAAAAAAACGAATCTCTGCGCCGGGGTATAAATTTAGTGTCATTAGAAAATATTATATAATGTCAAATGAATTCGGAAGTTTGTAATCAATCATTCTAAAAAGAACTAACATGAAATAAGAAATAAAAGTTATTTATTGAAATAGTATTATAATAACCATACATATATTTTAGTTACATACTATAAAGTTTTTAGTTTATGATGGTGCACGTATATTGCAAATATCGAACGCATTAGTCTAAGGGTTATGTGATGCGTTAAAAAATTCATGGGTATATGATCGGGTATGTAGTTTGGGTATTTGGGTATATGGTTTCGGGTAATCGGGTCGGGTATCACCAATAATCGTTTTTTTCTCCGTTTTTTATATAACACTATGGTACTCGTTGGAAAGATAATAAAATGCTCGTTAATTTGGTGTACTTTTTTTCTTTAAAAAATCTATTATCTAAAAGATATTAGTGTTTAAAAGTTATGGGAGGAAACATGAGATAAAAAATAATAAAGGTTTAATATTTATTTTGGGGAGAGATAACGTATAAAGCCCCCTTAACGTAAGAAGCGCAAGAAGCAATCTCAGCCATTAGATTAAGGATTCAGATTAAAAACCCTAACCATACCTGGGTTAAAACAGACGCACTCATTAAAATTCAGACGCACTCATTAAAATTCAGACGCACTCATTAAAATTTCAGACGCACTCATCAAAATTCAGACGCACTCATCAAAATTTCAAACGCACTCATCAAAATTTCAGACGCACTCATCAAAATTTCAGACGCACTCATTGAAAGTTTGGAAGCACTCATTGAAAATTTTGGACGCACTCATCAAAAACCAGCAAAAAAAACAAACGCACCTTACCAAATATTCAAACGCACTCCCATTCACAAAAAAAAAACAAACGCACTAAACACACAAAAACAAACGCACCTTAAGTTTTTTTGTTTTCATCTATACACCTTTTGAGATTACAATCATCTCACAGTTGCCCCCTGTTTGCATCTTCAACCTAGAAGATGGAGCTCCACATGTAATCAGCTGCATCAACACCTGAGATGCCTTCATCCTCCCACCACCATCATACCGATCCTCCACCGTCCGATCACTCTCTCCCCCTCTCACCATCTGATCAACATATCTTCCTCCGGTCACTTCCTCCGAACTTGAATTTGAAGGCGGTTGAGACGGAATCTCCTCCATCCCCACCGCCTCTGCTACACCCACCTTCCGCTCTCCATCACAACTCTGCCGCCTCCTTTGCTCCTCTGTCTGCGTAGCTGCATCAGCGGCAAAATTCCCTGCTAAATCTCTGCTTGATTCACACTTCACAACCATGTACTCTTGTGGATTATCAAACGAGCTCCATGATTGATTCCGTCGTCGGATAACATTCACGTGGTGGTGTCGGGTGGTGGTTCGGTGGCGGTGACGGTGGTGGTGGTGGTGGTGTTGGTTGTTGTGGTCAGATCTAGATTGGTATGTTTTAAAATGAGAATGGGTTACGATTTGAACAGGGAAGATAGGATTTATTGTGTTTAACTGTGGTTAGGTTAGATTGACAGGTGTCAATCTCTGGTGGCTTCTTATGCTTCTTATTTTAAGGGGCTTTATACCGTATACTTTCTCATTTATTTTAGTAGATTAGATTTTAATATATTGTTTATCCATATGTTATTTTATTTCCTTTTAAATAAATTATAATATCAGGTTTTTTTTTATTAATGATTAAAAATAGATTAAAATAATAAATTCAATACTATCACCTCAATGTGTCACATGCCACATTCAATGGGGGTTGAGGCCTTCATTAAATGACACCTCATACAAACTCAATTCTTTTATTATAAGTTATAGATAATTGACCCAAACTAACGGAGTCTAACTCCGTTAGTGTGATGCTGACGTGGCATGCCACGTAGGATGCCACATAGGATCAGTTTGCCACCTAGGGTGCCACGTAGGATCATTTTGCCACGTCAGATGCCATGTAGGATCAAGTTGCCACCCAAGCATGCCACGTCAGCATCACAATAACGGGGTTAGACTCTGTTAGTTTGGGTCAATTATATTACAATATGTCGAAAGTTGGGACCACTATTGGTAATTTTCGTAGTTATGACTGTTATTGACCAATAGCTAATAGTTGTGATTATTTATTTCCATTATTCCTTAAAAAATTTGAATGGCTTATATAAATAGTTTCACTCCACCATCGTCTTCTACATTCATTCATCTTCCATCTCTTTCGACAACTTGTTTTCAGACACCATTTCTCGTGACCTAAATTTCACACACACACTTACACCCTACTTCAATCACCATTACTATCCACTACCACACCACGTGAATCATCACAACACATCTCATCCACATATCTCAACCGTTTGTATTATTGATTGGTACGAATTCACTACTTCGATTGATTTGATCAATTGATTATGTATTCATTTTCTTTGATATTACTATTGCAAACTAATATAAAGAAACATAAGGAAATCGGGCAATAAGGTGCGCAGGGCTGCTTGATTGAGAAGGTGATTAGGTTTTGGATACGGTTATTGTTTGATTTGTTACAGAAAAAAATAATATCAATCGTATTTGATATTAATATTGCAAATTAATAAATAGAAGGTAAACAGGCAATAAGTTGCACGCGATATTGATAATAATATTGGAGGAATGAGGAGGAGAGGGGAAGAAGAGGATGAGGAATATGTGGTTGAGGATGTACGTGACGTGGATGTGAATGATAATGATGATGATGAAGGAAGATTAAGGAAACGACGTCGGAGTAGGTTTACATTGTTGGCTGGAGATCTAGGCCTTGATGCAAGTAGAAGAGGTTTCACCACAGACAAGATTATTGATGGCATCACTGGTTGCTCTCCTGGCCTCTTCATTCATCCTCAAAACAGGTTCCCTTTTCCTATTCTCTCTCTCTCTCTCTCTCTCTCTATATATATATATATATATATATATATATATATATACACAAGCATATCTATATGAATCCAAGATGTTAATTGTTTTAACGGAATCTCAGCCGTTACTTGTTTTGGCTCTTTTCTGTATTTTTTTAAGTAAAAAATATGTTTGGACGGACATGTAATGAGGTAAGCAAATAATATTTGGGAAATTACCAAAATAGATCAATTTAGAAAAAAAAAATTCTAAAATAAGCATCACTTTTTTGTTTTTTTTTTAAAGTGTTTAAAGCAATCAAAACAGGTAAAGTCTAGTCTTAGTGAGCGTTTTTTGTTAATTAGCCTCTGAAAAACCTTTTGGTTATACCATTCATAGACCGTCCACCAAATCACTTTCATTAAATTATATTAAAAATCATTATTCCATCTCTAAATTTTTACTCTTCTAATTAAAACAATAATACTTTTATCATTATACTAGCTGATTACCCCGGGAGGGTCCTGGGGTTGATAAATCTAATTTTACGTGATAACCTATTACAAATGGCTCAAGTTAACTAACCACAAAATCTTCCAATCATTGCATGTTCATAGTATTCTAATCAGTAATAACTCATATTCCCCACAAAATATAATTTTACGTGATAACATGAACACTTTGTGTGTTTTTTCCTGTATGAACGAAACCCCACAAAAAATAGTCGATTTTTTCTCCGTTTTTTATATAGCACTATGGTACTCGTTGGAAAGATAATAAAACGCTCGTTAATTTGGTGTAATTTTTTTCTTTAAAAAATCCCGTATATAAAAGATATAAACGTTTAAAAGTTATGGGAGGAAATATGAGAGAGAAAATTTTAAATTTATTTTTAAATTTTTTTTTCCTAAAATAACTCAATTTAATTAAAAAAGGAAACAATTTTAAAACACCAAAAACTCTCCATTATGATGCCACGTGGCACAAGTTTGAGGCCTCCATTACACGCCACGTCAGCAAAAGTCTTTTCTTTTATATATATACTAGATATTTGCCCGCGTGGACACGCAGTTCACCAACGTACGATTATTTGGAGTAGTATAACGTATAAGAAAAATAAAGTAGACAAATTTTATTAAAATTTAAAAGCAACGAATACACAGTTATTCAAATATCGCTGAAAATTTCCTTATAAACGACATTCTTTGTTTTGGTCATCACTTTCCCATCAGCATCAAGTATAAGTAACTTCACGCCTGCCCTGCTTTTAACTCTTGACAATGCGACATAAAGCTGGCCATGTGAGAATACAGGGTTTCTTAAATACAATCCAACTTTCGATAAAGACTGTCCTTGGCTTTTATTGATGGTCATTGCAAAACATACGCTTATTGGGAATTGACGCCTTTGGAACTTTACTGGAATCTTGATATCAGATGGTATCAAATTTATTCTAGGAATAAGAGTTTTGGTACCAATGTTTCCCCCTGATATGATCTCGGCTTCAATAACACGCTTTGCAAGTCTGGTGATTCGTAATCTCGTTCCATTGCACAAACCATTTTGTTGATCTATATTTCTCAACAACATAACTGGTACACCGACTTTTTGGGTCAATTTAAGTAGTTACTCATCTTGACCCGCTATCCAACCCATCTAATCCCGTATTTTGCCACCTTGGGATTAATACTAACCATTGTGGCTTTGTCGCCATCAATCTATGAAGCATTGAAGTTCAAGTGATTCTTTGTGGTACAGCCAGCCGTACATGGTATAAAGCATGAGCAAAAATAGGGTGCATATAAGACTGCTAAATTACCAAGATTCACTATTTACGATACAACTGATTATTAGATGCTTAAGCACTTGAAATGCAAACAACTTGCTTGTGCAAGTCGAACCATGCCCCCAATATCTTGGGACACCTTTGTGAGATGATTTAATTGGTTCTTTCCAATTACTAAATATCCAGTCAACTTTAGCCTCTTTCCCTGTAATGCCCGGCATATAAGTAAAAAAAAGGATACAAAGAATATTATCACATGAACAAATTTTCAAGGTAGATGGAAGACGATGCAAAAAGATAACTGTAGGTAATTGTTAAACGTGTTTAGATAAAGAAGAAGTAATTAAGAACCTCATGTCCATAACTTACAAATATTATAGAATGGGGTGCAGCCTTGCAGGTCCATCATGTTTGCCACATTCCACCATTGATATGACAACTTGTGTTGTTTAAGCAATATTTACATATCAAACTTCTTTGACAAGCTGAAAAGGATCATACATACCTCAACATTATTTACTTTTTTATTTTGAAAGATTAACTTCATTAGAAACAGGGCGCGTCCTCAAATCAAGGACAGGCCCAAAAAACCATTACATCATATACAAGGGGTAACCGGCCCAATCTTTCCAAACTAAATCTTTAAACCGAGATCTACTTCTAACCACACATAGGAAACGGATTTACCGCTAGCCACAACGTCTAAAATCTTCGGCTGCTTTCCCCCGAACGCTTTGATGTCCCGAACCTTCCAAATCGACCACTTAGTAACCATCACAATACCCGATATGATCTTCTTAACCCATGACCCGCCAGACAGCTCCTTCTCTATCTATAACAAATCTGAAATATGAAATGGGAAAATTGGGTCGATTTTACACCATCTTCCAAATGCCGAAAGAAAACCCGCAACCAGTGAATAAGTGCTCTGCTGTCTCAACATCCGCATCACACAACTCACATATGAGATGCGGAAGTCTGATATTTCTTCTATGTAGCGCCATTCTTGTCGGAATCCTTTCCATCTCGGTTCGCCATACCAATATTTTAACTTTCAACGGAACCCATTTAATCCATTTCATACTGAACTGCCGATTATCTTCTCTTTCTTTAACAATTTCTTTCTTCACTTCAGCTACTGAAAACTCGTTGTCGTTACTGCAGTCCCATCTCCACTTGTCGACTTTGCTGTTTAGGACAGTCATGTTCAACAGGCTGCACATTTCCGACATCTGCAGCTGCGCTTCAAGATACTGTTGCGGAGAGCTGATCCATCTAAGTTGATTATGTTGGTATTCGTTAACAAACTTCTAAATGCTGCACTGTTTCTACGATGCTAAGTTGAATAACAGCGGCCATCTATCTCTTAACAGGCTGTTCAACATTATTTACCCGATCAATCATTTGCAAGATCCTGTGAATGTAGATAAACTAAAAATAAATATTAAAGATTACATATTACGTGGCTATATTTAAATGAAGAAACACATAGATTCTTAATATAATGATTAACATGAATAGCTTTGATGGGTCAAGTAAGTCGTTAAAGAAGGGTGGAACCATTTTGACTCAATAGGGAAAAAACTAAATATGATCTGGTGAAATAATTATGAAGTAAGATTTTATAGTTTTGTGAATTTTAGTTATTTCTTTTTTGAAATTCGATGTGCAAAGGAAGCTTAAAGTATTAAAAGATTTAGTCTTTAAATTGTAAAGTGAATATAAACATGCATTAGATGGAGATGATCAATGAATTCATCATCAAGAAAAAAAATCTATAATTGCCCTACTTCATATCCTGGCACTCATGTGCAAGTTCCTACACATCCTCAAATCTAAAGCAGCCTACTTCTATGATTTATCTAGGTAAGCTATTTTATCATGTATAATTTTTGTGTTAAAGATAAGTTGGCTTATATGCTCATCCATGAATAGGTAACAAAGCTCTATATCTTGCTTGTATGGAATCCACTTTCTTATGAAAACAACTTTTGATCAACCGAGACACTTATCAGCTGTCAAATTAAAGAGTTATACAATTCAAAAGTGCCAACATATTAGCCAATAAATATATTGAATTTTTGAATCAGTTGACTTGGGAGCACCCTGAATGTTAACCCAACAATTATATTGCTTAATAGAAATACTACAATCCTAATGCTAATCCAATAGTGTAGACAATCCTAATGCTAACCCAAAAAGTAGAAGACATGCGCCACACTCACCTGGCCTCGTGCTTCCACAGCTGAAGCAAGATGAATATGCATGCTCGCCTTGTCTTAATTTTCCATGTCTCTTTGTTTGGCACTTTCGCCTGGATATAGCTGTGAACAATACCCCAAAAAAAACTAAAAACAATTATTATAAGTTCAAGTTTCTACAGCAACGTAAAACACAGCTTTGCGCTTTGACAGATAGAGTACTATTATATGTGCTAATACAAACCATTGAAGAAACTTGAGGTTCCAAATGTAGTGAAAAGAACCAACTAAATTGTGGAATTCGTGTCGCGATAAAGCAGTTTTTGCATTGAATGATTCTATTATAGCAGCAAATGCTTCATCATCTCCATGATTTCAAAGTCCAAAAGAGCTTCATATCTCTCATACATGCCTATTCAAGAGCTAACACTTGCAGCATGCACACAAAAAGTTCCAAAGTTCTGTTCAAATAACCTCGAGTATTATAATGTAATCATATATTTTTTTAATGATGTACAAAACATGTTTATAAAATGGACAATTCAGCACCCAAACAGCCCCGAGATAACCCGAACATGGTGTAGTCTTACCCTTTTCTGTAAATATGCTTCACGTCCACGAAGACGAAGATAATCCCTCAACATCGTCATCAACTTCATCTTCACTGTCCCACTCAGCAATTAGGGATAATCTTTGTAATCCGTATTTGGGACATGCTACAAATCGAAACCTGAAACATAAACCCCTAATCAGTCGGAACAATAATAAACGAAGGGAAAATACCTGTCGATCTATACGACGTCAATCAGTTTGATGCAATACGCCAACCTTCAGTATCTTTTCAGCTTCCTCTTCGCCTGGGACAACTCATATCTCTCCTCGTGACATGATTTGATTTTCTTTCTCATCTTAAAGTTTTTAACAATCTTCTTATAGCACTGCACACATAGGTTTCAAATATAAAAAAAATAATTCAAAAGTTTAAATACAACTTGTTCACCTTCAAAATACTCAAGAAAACAATTGTGCCGATTTTATTCACTTAAATGATACCACATCTACATAGCAAACGTGTAGAAACCAACAGACACCTTTAACTACATAGCATCAGAGAATCAGGTAAACCCTACACAGCGATTAACCAAGATACCTAAGAAACATCTAAAACAATAAAAAAACACCTTGTTTGGAGATGACATAATTTGAAACCTTACTTCATCAAGTCAAATAGAATCAACCTCTTCATGATCACCATATCATCATAGCAAATTGAGCAGTTCATCTTCATCACAAAAACCCTACAAACATGAAAAGTAAATCAATTAATACCAAAGATCTAATGTCGGTAAACCGAAGTGAGGGTAAAAGTGGAGCAATCACACACAGATAACAATCTTGCTGGTGATGACCGGCGCCACACCTGGTGTGCCTAAATCTATACAACAAATCGAAATGAAACAAAAATAACAAAAATAAATATTAATAAGAACATACCTGATGTGTATCAATATGAAAAACCCCTAAATATTTGAAATCAGTAAAATTAATGTTGAATAACTTAGCAAATTAATCGACAAAAATCTTAATCAAGACTAACCATGGCTGCTGCTGTTGTTGAAGGTGAAGAAAAAAGAAGAAACAGGGAAGAAACCTTAATCTGAAATAACAATAAACACGATAATAGAGAAATAAAATACAATAAACACATGAATACAATGAACAAAATCAATAAAATAAAGCATATAATCTGATTTCGACAGCAACTGTATCGATAATGTGTATTGATCCGGAGAGAATTAGTGTTTAGAGAGATAATAATGAAGGAGAAGGAAGTGGTTGTCTGTATTGATATGTAAAAACAAACACAAAAAAACCTTAATCGACAAACAAATCAGGAAAAAACACGAAAAAAAAATACAAAGAAAAGAGAGAGAGATGAAGAACTATTGATTGACATAAGAATGGAAGAGAGAAAACCTTGGAGAGGAGATGAAGAAGACGACAATAGTGCTCTGATTCGAACGATCACCCTTGATTAGGGTTTTGGCTTGAAGGAGATTATGGAAGAAATTGGGTGTTATGGTTATGTTCTGTGTTTTGCAATTAGGTTTAGATGGAAAAAGTAGCGTACAGAAGAAGAAGAATTGTGATAAATGATTTGGTTAAAGAGATTAGGAAAGTATTAAATGACCAATTTTGACCATATTTATGTATTATTACTCTATTTTTTATTTTTTAAAAAAGATAAATTTTATAAATTACAAGAGAAGGACACATGGCACAATGTGGGAAGAGAGAGAAACTGAGGTGAAATGAGGGAGTGCCAAGTGTCCTAATTGAGTTTGTTTTATTAAGAGTATAGATATAGATTTTCTTTCTCCTCACTTACAACCATTTACAAAAATATTAAAATATATATATGAGTGAACATTATAATTTGAGAAAACCCCTCACATAATTTGGTGAACAGACTGTTAATACTCTTAAAGTTGTATATTTTGGTAATTTTCACATAATATTCACTATATATTAAGAAACAATACAAGAAATTATTTCAGTTTTAAAACACACCAATAACACCGTTATAGTATAGTTCTAATGACTAAAGAAGAACCAATACAAAAAATTTGTTACTTTATTTGATTTGATTTAAAAAAAAAAAAAGAGAAATAAGTAAGATCTATCGTTTTAATAATTCATAATATATTTGTTAGATGTTCGGTGTAGAATTTATAGCCGCCGCTGAAGTTTTCCGATAAAGTGTGATTTAAAATACTACTTGCATATTTGAACAAAACAAATTCTAAGATTGCATACTAGATAGATCGTACGTTTTCACAAAATATATTTTATACGTTCAATATTAAATAATAATGATATTGACGTTGAGATGATATACTTTCCAACATTTTGTAATAAAATTAATGGAAAGTTGATCAATAATTATATTCTTATGAGTGAGCCATTGACACGATGCTGATCGAAGTCGTCACCCTGTCAAGCTTGGCCGAACTCTGTGTTCTATCGGATCTGGGCCAGCTTGTCATCCTTGGTGGCATTCCCCGGAAACCGTACTGCTTCCACATGATTTGCGTCGCTAAAGTAATAGTTGGATGAAAACCGGGGTGACGATCAGGATCGAATCCCCCTCAGTGAGTTAGTCCCCATCATTGTGCACTATATAATTATTTTCGTATTTTGAAGCATAAGTAAAATTTTGATATACGAACACAAAAGGCAAAGTTGATGAAATTATCATATCCTTATTATGTTTTATTATAATTATTGATTTTTTAATTAACTTTTTTAAGTTAAAAACATTAAAAATTTGAAGTAGTAAAATAAGAAAAGTAAGAAAAAAATATTTGTCTCGGATAACATGTTATTTATTTTTAGAAATTTTTATTTATCACAACTTGTTACAAAGTCAAACCTAAAACATGAGATAATCACCACGTGTGTTATCATATACCGATAATTTTGGGTTGCGATTATTATAAAGCATATCATGTGTAATTAATACTAATATTTGTCCAACTCACAATCCACGTGCTTGTCCAATCGAAGATATTAGCTGGAATTGGTTTGTTAACCTACGAATTAAGATATTTGAGGGCATCTGACGGCGATATAAGATAAATGAAGAAATCATCATCATACTCATTTTGTAACACCCCAACCCGGATGGGCTGGCGTGTCACAATAGCATTGGTTCAGAAAGACATAATTCCATTTATTTATTTCCAATGGTACAAAGTACTAGACAACCAACTTAAGATTTAAAAAGCAACTAACACATTTAAATGGGTTTACCAAACATCGTTATTTTTATTCCTAAGCTTTATTTTCTCTCTTGATCCCGCCCAAGGTAGTCTGTGAACCTGTGAACACAAAGAGAATTTACGGAATGAGCCGAATGCTCAGTACGGAATAATAGGCTTAAAATAACAACAATGAAATATTTACCGGAACATGATCAAGAAGTGACGTATAGAATGATACGATGCGAAGCAAATTAATTTAATGAACAATATCGTACCATACGGATGAACCCATGAGCTAAACATAAAACGTGACAATACACAGGTAGCTACTCCTGTATATTTATCACATGAGGTGGCGAGTTGGCATACCCGTTATCCACCTCCATAACATACATAAATCCTAGGATCGATCCATACGCCTCCTAATAGCCATATGTACCACACTTGTACTTAAGAGACGCCGTGAACTGATCTCTCCGTCACGGTTGGAGCACATGTTGTCGATGCCACAACAACATGCTCGTGGGACACTCCACGAGAAGCAGAACTCATGGTTTCAGAGCACAAAGGGTCTTATTCAAAGAATTCCATAATCATAGCAACATATATATCTTATCAACATGAAACTTATATCAGGAACATGCGATAATGAGTACGACAAACTTAATTCTATCGCATGATGTCAAAGCTAATTCAAATATTATAATAAGAACATGAAATGAACGGACAGTCAAATGAATTGATGCTTCAAAGACGTGAGGAACTTTCAAAGATATATATAGAAATAGTGGGCTTATATAAGAACTGAATATGAAAGCAATAAGGAGTGGGGGTAAGGATCCGTACCTTTAATGTTTCAAACCAATGCAAACTTGTTTATGGGCTTTAGTAATTATCTTAAAAGAGGTTATAAGGGTAGTCTTCTGGCAATCAACTTCTAATTTTTATCGGTAGGTAGCTCCACTGGCTTTTAAGTGTGTTACTGTGTGAAAGTGAAATGAAACTTAGAATTTTGATCTGTTCGATCCACCTTTTATACTACTCAATAGCTTGGCCTCCACGCTAATATTGAAGTTATCCATCCTATACAAACCTACGTGTACATTTAATCCAAACTTATGATTTTTATTTTTTTTTCTTTTTTTTTTCTACTCAAACTTACGTGATAGCTTTATCTTCTTCTTCTTTTTTTTTTTTTTTATATTATTATTATTATTTAGTTAATTAATTTAAGCTGCTTAACTCGTTTTTCTTTTATAACTTTTAACCTATAACGTTTTAGTAAATTTCGAATATACTGCTAAGACGAGCTAATTTATATCTACACGTCAACCTAAGTTTCGTTAAAAACGGAATAGGGTTCAAATATAATATATATCTTATTATTATTACTATATGGTCTCCTATAACCATTAAATACTTCTCTAGACCTCATCTACTAGACATGACTCGTCTAGATATCTTTTAATTTATATCTTTTAAACCATACTCGACAACGAGCGTTTGTTCAAATGCCTGTCATTTAAATGAGTTGTTTTACCCGCTATCTACTCATTTAATAATATTTAAAATACAAGTATTAAATATTTTAAGCAAGTTAATAGGAACCGTATATTACAACTATTACCCCCTTAAAAGAAATTTCGTCCTCGAAATTTATGGATCTAAAACATGGAAGTTACATAACATCGATCAGAATATAAGGCTTATATTCAGTTGGACATATAGATTCTGTTCAAATATACTAGGATAGATGGAATGAATTGATTTATTGGTTTCCATGGAGTTTCATGTTCATATATTTCGTATGACCTTAACAATTTAAATACTTGGATTCTTAAAATATTCGGATAGACACTTAACCTACATAATAGGAATCCCAAAAGCGCACATTTGTACCTGTAATTCACAATTATGTTCATGACCATAATTGTCAATTACCTTACAGCCATGCCTTACGGTCTTCCTTCAAACATATCTAACCATACGGAAATTTATAAATAAAGTGACTATCGGTACGGATATTACGCACAAAGATGTTTTAGTGACAACTAAGAAATGTTTGAAAATGACCATGGAAGCAATGGAAGCAAAATAACACATATTTGAAGAGTAAGGTTCACAGTTACCTGGACTAAATGCCATATGACTTTAAGAGACTAGGATACACTAAGCGAACCGATTCTATGGTTTCTTAAGTTGTTTTGAATTCAGAGTGGTCAAATAAAAATAATAATTTTCCTATGCATAACTCTTTCTTGTCCATCTAAAACATATATTCACGTTTCTCTTCATATGATATTCTCATGGATTGTACGTAACGGATAACTAATAATAGCGAACGAATGATAATTGTATCCTCTCAATAAGGATACTCGAAAACTGCTATGAGCGTGCGTGAGTTAAGGCGGTAGTGTTAGTCGATACGACACTTCCCTAATTCTTTCAAGAATGTCAAACGGATCGATTAAACGTGGACGAAGCCTTCCCTTGATTCAAATTCTGCTAACGCCACGCCAAGGGACAAGACGTGGTCTTCAGCTCTAAATTCGAGTGTTCGTCTATGCAGGTCTACATAACTCTTTGGTCTATTCCGAGCCCCTTTCAGCTTCTCTTGTGCGATAGTGACTTTTTCATTCCGGTCCCTCAAGAATCTTCTCTCCAGCTTCTTCCAACTATTATTGTATGTGAATTCAACAAAGCACAAGTATTCATCTCCGTTACCGTCCCAATCTACCATGCATGTTCTAAGCATAACTTCCAACGTTTGGATGATTCATTCGGATTGCCCATTGGTCTGAGGTTGGGAAGTAGTACTAGACTTCAGACGCGCATCCCAAGCATTTTGGAAGCCTTTCCCAAAATCATGATGTGAAGCGTGGGTCTCTATCTGAAAGGCATGCAATGGAGTCGAATAACCTCTATTTAATCTGTAATAAAATCCGTCGGGCTCTCATCTATTGGAGTATCTAGTGGCGGTAACGGACCACTAGCTTGTTGATGCTTAACTTTTACGTATTAGTAGGTGAGATACTTACTTATATGTCAAAAGTTTCGTAGTATGTCTTGTCATATATATAGTGACCAGAAAACTTATTAATTTTAAATCAAAGCCTTTTTATATGTTAATTTACATAACTTGTAAACAATGAAACACATTAAATCTGTAAATAATTGTGTTAATGGACTTGCGTTTCTTTATATTATTTACATATAAACATCTAAAATTTATTATTTGAATACGATTTTGAAAACAAGGGTTCATAAAAAGTATAACACATATAGTGTACATTATTTAAGGAAACTAACACGTAAATTTTAAAGTTGACGTGTACATATGCACTTATAATAATTTGTAACATCTTTAAATAAATAAAAAAATATAAATTTCTTAAGTAAGTTTCTACTTTATATAAAATCATTTTTATAATAACCCAATGAAAGCGTAGCTTCTAAAAATCTAATTGTTGTCACTTAATAACTTAAAAATTCATTTTTAAGTATTTTGCAAATTATGTATGTGACTTTATAAATCCTTCTTACGTATGTTGAATCTAAAGGAACCATATTTTGCAATGTGAATAAAATAATTTATCTAACAATTTTTTCAAAAATATATGCTTTAAATCTTTAACCAACAAAATTATGGTATTTGAAAATTAAATCAACTAGTAAAGCGGTTTGACCAGATTTCTTAAATTACCATAACATAAAAACGAATATTTTATTCTGTATACATATCTAAAGTTAGCTTCACCTTTACCCTATTTATAGATTAAAAGTTGATATATTTTCATGATACTAAGCGAAATATAACTTGTATTTAGAGTAACTGACTAAGTGGTGCATCAGATAGTTGACTTTATACAGCTTGGTGTTTTTGTTATAGGCTCGACGCCAAAGATTAAGTCAATATTATCTCATGGTCGGTGGTAACTCCGGTAGTTAACTTGGAAATACGTCAAGATATTTGAAAGGTGATTACTGTTACTAATAGAGGTATATCTAACCGAAACTAAAAATACAATCTAACCATGCGAGATCATATTACTAGCTTTAAGCGTGGAAAAGTAGACTTATGGGTAGAATCGGAGATGACGTATCATGTGAAACTTATACCTATATCGGATCAATCAATTTATCATGCGAACAACGCCAAGTTGTTTTAGGAAAACGCGTATCTTGAATATTTAAGGTTTAAAGGTTAAAAACTATAACGTATCAACTTTTTTATTTATTTATTGTTCCCGAATTAAGTATCAAAATATATTCAACTTAGCTTTATTTTTAATTAACAAAATAGTCCAAATAAGGTATACGCATAACTATCACTTAGACGATAAGTAAATCTATTTGGAGGAATAATCAAATATTTTATTTACTCAAGGGGTGTATACTTATAACCATAATTTTTTTTTTATATACACTGGATACATATAAAAATAAGTAACAATTTAAGTTGCATATAAACAGTTGATATGATAATTCCAAACGTATTATGTATCAGATATCTAAATATTTATCTTCGTGCTAAAATAACTATCCTTGAAAAATATTTAAATTATAGAAGTAAAAGAAGGAAGTATCTGATGACAAGTGTTATAAAACGTTTAAAAAATTTTATAAAAGAAATATGATAGTAATTTCGTTAAAAATATTTAGTAAGATGGTGGGTGTTTTTTTTTTCAATAAAGTATTTATTTGAAAAACAATTTCTTTTTCAAACCAATTAGACAAGGTACTTAAACATGTCGTTTCATATATGAACATTCTTCAAAACATGATGGCGCCAAAGTTTCATACGATACGATGAGGGTTACCTATGGAAACGGTGCTCGAAAAGAGTATTGTTTGCCACTGAATTGACGACGCATTCACCTACTAATATGGACTCGATGATGAGACTATAAAAGGGACTACTAGTAAGGATGAATATGAAACTAAATCCTATCTTAAGTCTACCCAAACCTCACAGGCCTAATTACTATGTTTAAGTTTTCTACAGGAAAGAGCCTTTGCTCTGATACCATAGCTGTAACACCCCAACCCGGATGGGCTGGCGTGTCACAATAGCATTGGTTCAGAAAGACATAATTCCATTTATTTATTTCCAATGGTACAAAGTACTAGACAACCAACTTAAGATTTAAAAAGCAACTAACACATTTAAATGGGTTTACCAAACATCGTTATTTTTATTCCTAAGCTTTATTTTCTCTCTTGATCCCGCCCAAGGTAGTCTGTGAACCTGTGAACACAAAGAGAATTTACGGAATGAGCCGAATGCTCAGTACGGAATAATAGGCTTAAAATAACAACAATGAAATATTTACCGGAACATGATCAAGAAGTGACGTATAGAATGATACGATGCGAAGCAAATTAATTTAATGAACAATATCGTACCATACGGATGAACCCATGAGCTAAACATAAAACGTGACAATACACAGGTAGCTACTCCTGTATATTTATCACATGAGGTGGCGAGTTGGCATACCCGTTATCCACCTCCATAACATACATAAATCCTAGGATCGATCCATACGCCTCCTAATAGCCATATGTACCACACTTGTACTTAAGAGACGCCGTGAACTGATCTCTCCGTCACGGTTGGAGCACATGTTGTCGATGCCACAACAACATGCTCGTGGGACACTCCACGAGAAGCAGAACTCATGGTTTCAGAGCACAAAGGGTCTTATTCAAAGAATTCCATAATCATAGCAACATATATATCTTATCAACATGAAACTTATATCAGGAACATGCGATAATGAGTACGACAAACTTAATTCTATCGCATGATGTCAAAGCTAATTCAAATATTATAATAAGAACATGAAATGAACGGACAGTCAAATGAATTGATGCTTCAAAGACGTGAGGAACTTTCAAAGATATATATAGAAATAGTGGGCTTATATAAGAACTGAATATGAAAGCAATAAGGAGTGGGGGTAAGGATCCGTACCTTTAATGTTTCAAACCAATGCAAACTTGTTTATGGGCTTTAGTAATTATCTTAAAAGAGGTTATAAGGGTAGTCTTCTGGCAATCAACTTCTAATTTTTATCGGTAGGTAGCTCCACTGGCTTTTAAGTGTGTTACTGTGTGAAAGTGAAATGAAACTTAGAATTTTGATCTGTTCGATCCACCTTTTATACTACTCAATAGCTTGGCCTCCACGCTAATATTGAAGTTATCCATCCTATACAAACCTACGTGTACATTTAATCCAAACTTACGATTTTTATTTTTTTTTCTTTTTTTTTTCTACTCAAACTTACGTGATAGCTTTATCTTCTTCTTCTTTTTTTTTTTTTTTTTTATATTATTATTATTATTTAGTTAATTAATTTAAGCTGCTTAACTCGTTTTTCTTTTATAACTTTTAACCTATAACGTTTTAGTAAATTTCGAATATACTGCTAAGACGAGCTAATTTATATCTACACGTCAACCTAAGTTTCGTTAAAAACGGAATAGGGTTCAAATATAATATATATCTTATTATTATTACTATATGGTCTCCTATAACCATTAAATACTTCTCTAGACCTCATCTACTAGACATGACTCGTCTAGATATCTTTTAATTTATATCTTTTAAACCATACTCGACAACGAGCGTTTGTTCAAATGCCTGTCATTTAAATGAGTTGTTTTACCCGCTATCTACTCATTTAATAATATTTAAAATACAAGTATTAAATATTTTAAGCAAGTTAATAGGAACCGTATATTACACATTTAATCTTATCAATAACAAAAGTTAAGGTAGAGTTGGGAAGGATAAGATGTAGACAGTCTTACCTCTATCTTGTGGGAATAGAGAAGCTGCTTCAAGTGAGACCTCCGGCTCAATAGTGGTTTTGTATCAAGCCTTAGACATAAGACACGTAATACTTAGCAATCGGGACAAACCTGATTGGTGCATATACCCCCTTGTCTTTTGGCTATCAACGTCACCACCTGATGCATGATTAACCGTTCGTCTTAATGTTATTTTCACGAAATTAGTAAAATAACGTTAAAATTAGTGCAACTTTAGTTTTGCCCCTCAAAGGCCACACATATATACATTATATGCGCACAGCCGTAAACGGGGCTGAGATGGACGAAGAAAAAGAAAAGAAATAAAAACTCGAGTTGCTTTGTTATAATTTATAACTAGCAACCGAAATAGAAAACTAAAAGAAACAAAGTTTATGTTAAACGAAAACGTATTATAGCTAACTTGACTCATTTCCAAACAAATGTTTACCTTAAAACTTACAATCAATCTAAACTTATACGAATAGATACATAAAAAATAAAACGTGAAATTTTATAAACTTGAATGAGTCAAAATGAAATTTTACAATTTTTTAAAAAGTTAACAAGTTGTAACTGTCAATATGATGAAAGTTGAGAGGTTAGATTAAAAAAATACAAAAGAAAAAAAATTAGCGGGATGTGATGGATGCTATAGTGATTTTGACTTGTAATTTAATAATATATAATAATTATTATTATTATAAAAAGAAATAAAAATGTTTTACCAAATGATTTGTAGCAAGGTTTTCTAGTTTATTAGTGAATGTTGGTGTAGATTTAAGGTAGCCGTTGTGGATTTGTGTTTATATTTTTTATTTTTAGCCTAGTTAACAAAAAAGATTATTGTTTTTTTTTTTTTTTTTTGGATAACATACATAATAATAATAATAATAAGTTGTGAATGCAGCAGCTGGTATCGGGCTTGGGAGAAGTTCATATTAATATGGGCAGTCTATTCTTCTTTCTTCACACCAATGGAATTCGGTTTCTTTAGAGGATTACCCAAAAACCTTTATTTCTTAGACATTGCTGGTCAAGTAGCTTTCCTCATTGATGTCATTCTACAGTTCTTTATAGCATACAGAGACAGTCAGACCTACAAAATGGTTTCTAATCGTAATCTCATTGCTGCTAGGTAATACTAATTCTTTTCTTTGTTAATTAAAATACACTTGACTCTTGACATATGTTTTACGGGTGTAAAATACCGACATGACACGAAAATAATCATGTTTTAAGTTATCATATTTAATCTATTTAATAAGCATGTCGCGTGCAGATTTACGTATCTAATGAAATGAGTCATGTGTCAACCCGTTTGAATAAATATGTTGACCCGCCAAACTGTTTACTACCCGTTTGATGAGTTTAGAATATAAATGGGTAAATGATTCAACTCAAAACATGTTAACTTGACATGATTGCCACCCCTTATATTGTTGGCAGTGGAGTAACTTAAGAGAATGTACTGATTCTGCAACTGAGTTTATAATACTTGAATATCTTGTCATTGCAGGTACCTCAAATCTCATTTTTTGTTTGATATACTTGCATGTATGCCTTGGGATAACATCTACAGGGTATGCTACTCTATTAACTTTATATACATCCAAACACAAACCTCACCTGTTTTGTCATCATTTCCCCTCCATTGATCAATTCGACATGTTCTGGTTTTCAAATGATATATGTTTATGCTAAAAGGCCAAATTATAAATACTGAAAATAATAGCTTTTTCAAAATTTAGGTGACAAATTTATCCTATTTATATGTTTCTGTCTTTCTGATGGCACATTTTATCCCGAACGTTGAAACCTTTTGGTGGGCTGGTAGTAGTATACCATAAGGCTTCTGTAATGTTCATAGGATCTTAAGTATACTACCTGTTGACTCTTCAAATTAATCATGTAATCACATTAATGGAGCAATATGAAATGTAACTGAGAGGAAACTGTTGGAATATATCAGGCTTCTGGAAGAAAAGAAGAAGTGAGGTACCTTTTGCTAATTAGATTGGTACGAGTACGCAAAGTTCTAGAATTTTTCTCAAGGCTGGAGAAAGACATACGCGTGAACTATTTGTTCTCGAGGATTATAAAACTTATAGCTGTTGAACTCTATTGCACACATACTGCAGCATGCATCTTCTATTATTTGGCTACAACATTGCCAGCTGTCGAAGAAGGATACACCTGGATTGGAAGTCTAAAACTCGGTGATTATAGCTACGCAAATTTTAGAGAGATTGATCTTTGGAAACGCTATACAACGTCATTGTATTTTGCAATTGTTACTATGGCCACAGTCGGTAAGTTCATTGACCACATTGTTTTTTGTTAACCAATCCCACCAATACGCTGCTACCAGTGTGACCAGGTAAAGTGCAGCGTACACTGGCTAGGTGACCTTCAAGGGGTTAAAACAGGCTGGTTAAGCCTCTGATATGCTACCCATTGAAGGTTCATTGGCAGCATTTTGGTAGGTAGCAATGGAAGACAGATTAACGTTTTCTGAATGTCCGTTCACTTGTTTCTGCAGGTTATGGTGAAATCCATGCTGTCAATTTGAGGGAAATGATATTTGTAATGATCTATGTTTCATTTGACATGGTTTTGGGGGCTTATTTGATCGGTAATATGACAGCCTTGATTGTGAAAGGATCAAAAACAGAAAGATATAGAGATAGAATGACAGATCTTCTTAAGTACATGAACAGAAATAGACTTGGGAGAGACATACGTAATCAGATCAAAGGTCACCTAAGATTACAATATGAGAGTAACTACACTGATTCTGCTATTCTCCGTGACCTTCCAATTTCTATTCGTGCCAAGGTATAAATAAATATAAAAGTTGTATATACTGTTTAGCAATGTTATGCATGTTAATAATAATAATGTTTTCGTTCTTTGCAGATATCTCAAACTCTGTATAAGTCATACATTGAAAAGGTTTCTCTTTTTAAGGGATGCTCATTGGAATTCATCAATCAGATTGTAAGTCATTTTTGAAACTACAAATGGTAAACGTAGATATCTTGCATAATCCCAAAGCTTCCATCCTTAAATGTGTAATGTGTGAAAAATCTATAGTTTGTAATAAGTCTCAAGCTGGGCCGGGTACAGGTCAAAACAGGTTGTTAAAAAAATAACAATTTGGTTTGGGTCAAAACAGGATTTTACCAAAAATGGATTCAGATTAAAATGTCTCAATGCGTTCACCTGCTACATTTGTTTTTATGGCGGTGATTAAGGCAGTGGTGGCGACGCGATTATGGTCTTTTTATTAATAGGACTCCAATCCAACTTCTCATTAGAGCCTTGCTAAGAATTTGATATATTATAGACGGACGTGTTTAATATAGACAATTTTAAGTATAGAATCGTAAGAACCATAGTAATGTTCATGATATTAACGCCTTAAGTTCTCTTTGCGTTGATAATGAAGTAATAACTGATAACTCGACAAACTAAACTGTAATCAGGTAACTAAAGTGCATGAGGAGTTCTTTCTCCCAGGGGAAGTGATTATGGAACAAGGCAATGCAGTTGAACAACTTTACTTCATCTGTCATGGTGAACTGGTAAAATATTCTTTCCTTACGTTTGTTTTATTATTTTGTATTTATACCATTAGTTCTATATGATATATTAGTGAAAATAAATCTGATACAGGAGGAAATTGGTATATGTGAAGATGGATCTGAAGAGACTGTATCGATTTTAAAACCTGACAGTTCATTTGGAGAAGTTTCTATTTTATGTAATGTTCCTCAGCCTTATACAGTTCGAGTTTGTGAGCTTTGTAGACTTCTTCGAATCGACAAGCAATCTTTCTCTAATATCCTTGAGATATATTTTCATGATGGCCGAAAAATATTAAATAATCTAGTAGAGGTAATAATTACTATAATTTTTATTTAGTAATTTAAATGGAATTCAATTTCTAAAATAATACATGCATGGTGGCAGTCTAGAGCAACCGATGAACGCCTGAAGCAATTAGAGACAGATGTCACATTGCACATAGGAAAGCATGAAGCTGAGCTGGCACTTAGGGTCAACAGTGCAGCTTATTATGGTGATTTGTATCAACTGAAAAGCTTGATTCGAGCTGGAGCTGATCCAAATAAGAAAGATTATGATGGAAGGACCCCATTGGTGTGTAATTTGTATACATATGTCAATTTGAGCTTTGTTCTCTCTCTAACGGGTCAAACGGGTCAAAAGTTGGCCAAGCCGTACTTTTAATGCATAAAAGCACATAAATCGTTTTTGTCATTTTTGTTATTAATGCTAAAAAGGTATAAAAAAGTGTTTGTGGACAACAAAACCCAATCGACCCGTTATGTCTCCTCTAATGCTGAGTATTCGCTAACAAGTTGTTGACATGAACAGCATCTTGCTGCATCAAAAGGATATGAAGATATCACTCTTTTCCTTATTCAAGAAGGTGTTGAACTTAACGTTTTAGGTAAGTTTCCTTCCGTTGGCTGCCATATTTATTTTCTCTAGTTTAAGATTCACCCGACTAATTTATTACTACTCGTAGATAATTTTGCGAACACGCCTTTATTAGAAGCCATTAAATATGGGCATGATAAAGTAGCTTCACTGCTAGTGAAAGAAGGTGCAACATTAAAGATAGATGATGCTGGTTGTTTCTTGTGCGCAACCGTTGCAAGAGGAGATATTGATTATATTAAAAGGATATTATCCAACGGCATTGACCCGAATTCAAAAGATTTTGACTTTAGAACCCCACTCCATGTAGCTGCCTCACAAGGTTCTTATATAATTGTTAAGTTGCTTGTTGAAGCTGGAGCTAGTGTTCTATCAAAGGACAGGTATGGAATTTGTAATCCCTTTTCTGTTCTTTTGGTTACAATGTAAAGTGGTTATTCGGATGTGCCCGAGCCAAGCCGAACCTAATTTTTCACGCTCAAGCCCGTCTCCTTTGTTATTATAAATTATTTTATTTATTTAGAAATATGTGTGTGTGTGTGTGTTATTTAGTTACTTTTTTAATAAATATATAGAGTCTTGTGAGCATAGTCAAGCTCAGATTTATGCTCAAGCTCGTTTAGTATATGAGCTAAATCTTAGACTTAAGCTCATTTAAACTCAGCTCGAGTTTGTTTAAGTTTGGCTCAATTTGCGCTTTTGGCTCGACTTATTAACACCGTATTTAGATGTACATTATCAAAGTAATTACAAAGTGAAGAAGTAGAATCTAGATCATATTTATTTCCTTGCATCTAAAACATTATATGGTTTGAATATACAGATGGGGTAACACACCCCTTGATGAAGGGAGAATGACTGGAAACAAGATGTTGATCAAATTACTAGAAGAAGCAAAATCTGCTCAGTTGTCAGAACTTCCAGAAGGTTCTCAAGAAATAACAGGTTCTTTTTTTAACTTATTTACATAAATTCTGTATATAAATTGAAATAATATTATATATACATCAGATATTCAGATGTACCCATTTTTAGATATATGCCATATATAAAGACAACAATATAAAGGTCATACTTATAAACTGTTTTCAATAAAATTTGTAAATATGAAACTTTATGAATTTAAATGGTTATTGTGCAAGTTTTCATGGGTACATATGAAATTGTAGTGATCAGAATATACAATGATTTAACATTTGAAAATTACTGTAAAGGACACTCTTGGAAAGAAATACTATTAAACACTCAGTTTTATTAATTATTGACAGATAAAATGCACCCAAGGAAATGTATAGTATACCCTTTTCACCCATGGGAGCGAAAAGAAAACACCACGTTTGGAGTCGTCGTGTGGATTCCTCGCACCATCGATGAGCTCATCAAAGTATCAGCAGAGCTGTTAAAGTTAGATGTTCATCCCACTTCTTGTATAGTAACCGAAGATGCAGGTAAAATTCTTGATGTTGATATGATTATAGATGGCCAGAAGTTGTATCTTATAAGTGAGTAATGATTGTTGTTGTATGTTATCGTTTTCTGTATCATTGTGAGTCTGTGACAATGTCACACACGCCATTTATCACAGTTTGGCCTGCAGTATAAATAAATAAATAAGGGCCATCTCTCGCTTCTTCCTTAAATACCGAAAATATGTTGGTAGTTAAATGAAGTGTTTGCATCACAATTTGTTGCAGTGCTTACTAGTATCAGTATGGAATGCAACTCACCTTTCTAAGTTTGAACTTTCTTTTAACTACATAAATCCATCTGTCTAGATTACTTGTTTGTAGAATGACAATATTCAAACCGTTGGAAAGAGTATTATTTCTTCATACTTCTTCCAAACCTCTGTAGATTAAGAAGATGTCTTTAGTGTTCTGTAAGTACTTTAGAATACGCTTACGACAACACAATGGCTTTTTCCTTGATTTGAGCATATGAGATATCGGATCTCATGCATAACAGGACATACATGATGGATCGGATTGCAAAAGCATTGGAACTACATTCATTTCTTTGTTTGGTTTAAAAAAACGGGTGAGGCGTACGCCTCGAGGTGCGCCTCGAGGCGAAACTCTAAGAAAACGAGTCTGAGGCGCGCCTCATGGTGTTCAGATTGTACATACGCCTCTAAGGGCTGAGGCGCTAAGAAAATGTGCGCCTCAGGTGGTTTATGGTGTTTTTTATGTGTTTTTTTGGTGTTTTAGACTTTTTGGGTCAATTATCTTACTTTTGATGTGTGCTTTTTGATGTTTTAGAGTTTTCTAGGTCAAGTATTTTATTTTTTATAGACACATAATTGTTATATTTATTTTTTGCCTGCGCCTCGAGCTTACGCCTCATGAGGCGAAGGAAAAACGCCTCGAGGCTCATTTCCGTTCTTTTAAACTTTGTGGACTTTGAGATTTACTCAAAATCGTGCCAGATTATTGGAAGTATTAAATCAAACATTATTATTAGTATTAGTATTATATTTATGTTTGTGTGTAATTATTAAGACATTATCCTAGGTTAGGTAATATGTTTGTGTTATGTTTAATAACTTAGAAATATGCACCCAATTCGAATCAGATACAAAAGCGCACCGCAAAGGGCTTGTGGCACTGTTTCATTAAAATGGACAGATTTGCCCTTGTTCGGTAGTTTAGTGTTTCCCTCCCAAACCAACCGTTTTTACCCGCCTTTCAACTGTTTTCAACCGCTTTTATGTAAGTATATATATTTGTAATCATTGTACATTAAAGATTATCAAGACAATAAAAATCCATCTTGTGTGTGTGTGTGAATCCGAGAGAGAAAGAACAAGAACAAAACATTGATCAATCATCTGATCTTTGTTTAGTGTGTGTGAAGATCAATATCATTAAAGTGTGTTTTTGGGACCAACATTTGGTATCAGAGCCACGGTTTCAAAGAAAAGAAAACATCCGAGAAGATTTTCAGAACAAGACAGAATCATGCATAGGAAGAAGATAAAAGGCCGAGACTACTCAGACAACAAGGGCTTTTAATTGAGGGATGTTATATCAAAGAGCGTGATGAAGCTGAGAAACTTATCAGGCATGAAGTCTTGAATCTTTCTCCTAATTCTTTCATTGAAAATTATTTTTCATGCTGAGACTTAACGTCTTGTAAGGTTGGAATATCGTTTCCAATGACAAGTACATCATCGAACAGACAAGACTATGATTATAACTGTGCTCCTACTAGCCTTGTTGTAAACACATGGATCATCTTTGCTTTTAATGAAACCAACTTTTCTTCATCTTCTGGATGTTTGCCGTTTCCCATAAATGGATTTATTAAGCTTACACACTATAGCATGATACATAGGATAGACAAAAGCTTCTTAGTGTACCATGTAGACATCTTCCTCAAGATGTCTACTAAGAAAAGTCGTTTTGACATCCATTGTTCATATTTAATTGTCATAATAATAATGTGGTTATGACAATCAATACCATTTATCATCTCACATTATCCTTTCGGACACTCCATTGTGATGAGGTGTACCACATGGAGTAAATTGTAAAATAATCCTACAGCCTTTTAAGATTATCATAAAACTCTTAACTATTCACCATCGAAGACCTTTTATGTTTTTCTGGTTGATTTTGGACTTCCAATATGTATAATCAACTAGATACAATTGTACCTCTGGGTTATCAGTAAATGTTATCAAGTACCTTTACCATATCTAGACAATGTCCTAAAAGGTCCATATACATCGGGATGTTATAAGAGCTCGGGGGGGGGGGGGGGGGGGGGGGGGGAGGAATTGTGGGGAGTGGAAGGGGGAAAAGAGGGTGAAAGGAATAATATTATATTGTGTTAAAGTTAAAATAAAAAAGAGAAAAAAATCAGCCAATCACAGCTTGACACCTCACCCACCACCTCCCCCCACGCCGGTCATCCCCTCCCCGCCTCACCCTCCCGCCTCTTCGTCCACGCCCCCTAGGGGCAGTGTTCCCGCCGCCACATCACCCTCCCGCCCCACTCCCTCCACTCTTATGCCCCTTCATGAAAAAATAAATAAATAAAAAAGAAAAACTAAAGATTAACATCTGAAACTGTTATCCTGATTTCTTTTATTGTGCTTTAAAGCCCCATTAAAAGGGCCATCTGATTTTGTAACTTTAATTTCATTTTTATTTGAAAATAGTTTTATTGCGGGAAATAGTTTTGATTTTAGTTTTAGGTAAATACTTAGGTGTTTGTTTATCTTCTTCATATGTCAAAAACTTTAATAAGTTTATTAGATGTCTGCCTTTTCAGCATGCATTCATCAGATGCAAAACATTTGTTCAACTATAACTCATGTGTCCAAAGTGTGCCCATTATGTCTAGTTTTTTTACTCGACTACAATGACCTCATGTGCATTACACACGACTACAAAATATGAACGTAAATGATCTTATGTTATTTCCTTTTAAGGACGAAAAATGCAATTTGCTATATTACTAGGAAAATATAGCTACGAGTTGCTCTAAAGGTTATTTATATAGCTAAGCATATATTAAGGTCATTTATATCTAAGTTTTAGCCTTTTAGGTATATGATGATAGTATAAATATATCATACAAGTACGTAATATGCTTCGCGTACGTTATGCATGGGCCTTCCCTTCTGCCTCGTCTCTGTCGCCTCAATTCGATTGCCTCTTTTTAAAAACCAATATTTGAGACAGTTCTGGTTACATGCTACTACTATTGTCTCAAGAATATGCCACATGACTACATTCTTAGTTTGACATCAATTTGATATCGTAGATACATACCATAGTCCATAAAATCACATAGCACTTAAAACTGCCACCGAATGTCGAGTTCTGGCATGAAAAAAAAAAGAACAGTAGAAAAATAAAATTACAGTTATAACAGGCATGGAAAACTTTAAAGGTCTGTTATTCAACAGCATTAGAATATCTCTTCCAGTTCCGGACTTTCAACAAAACCGCCAAGTATACTCTCTTACTAATCATATACTTAGCTAGTCAAAAGTAAACAGATTAATTAATACCTCAAAATCCACATAAAAAGTAGCTCCTCGGTGAATAAGCGCGACCTAGCCTGTTCTACAAATCACACCTCGTCTGAGTAGTTAACTGCCAAATCCCAGTAATGACCAACTCCAGCATCAGAAAACACCTTGCGAGCGGCATTTTCAGTCCTGCATTCGTGCACCAAAAACCTATGAAAACTATGTTTCGCAACACTCCCTTGCCACACCAGCACACACTTGTTCTTTGGTTTGTCATCGTCGTTCTCGTCTTCATCCTCTTCTTTCACAGCAGCCGCCCAGTTTATACGTTTAAGCATCAGTTTCTGATAACGTTTTATAGGTTTGCTACCACCTTCTACCACTACGACACATATACCCTCGGAAATAACAGCACAGCCTGATAAACGGTTCTCTTGGGCGTTAACATCTACTTTAAACCTCGTTTGAGGGTGAGAAAGGTCGTTAGCTTTGTAAACAGACACTATTGTCTCGAGGGTATTGTCATCGAAAAGTTTCCTCTCTTTCTTTTCACGTCTTTCAGCTGGTGTTAGTTTCCGAGCAATGTTTCTATCGACATGGGCTTGCTCACGTTCAGCTGCAGCGCTTCTTATCTCCATTTCAAGCCGGGTTGGATCTTGGGTTGCTTCTGAGCCAAGAACTCTCATTAGATTGCTCATTTTGACTTTTGGTTTAGGAGGTTCTAGAAGGCCTTGTCTGATCATTTCTTGGCGATTTTTCTCTGTTGCTAGGCGTCTCTGAGTGCGAAGCTTTTTGCGTTCTTTTTGGGTGAGTTTTAAGGGTTGGGGTGGAGGTGGGGCGGGCTCGGCTGGCGGTTCAATAGGGCGGGGGTGTTCCACATATAAGGTGATCTTTTCTTTCTTCAGTATATCTTCTGCTAACCCACCTTCTGTGATGTTTTCGTACGTACCAGAATTTAGAAGTGGCATGTCCCTGCAAGTTTAAAACAGGTTAAATTAAATGCCTGTGCAAACAAGGTTGAGACAACATAATTTCATATTTCCTGGGATACATATGATCAGAGCGGGTCAAAACCTATAACTTCATATGGGTCGCATTGCCTGGACCCAAAACAGTGTTTCTCATAATATAAATTAATAATAGGTATTGTGTGTTTATACGATTACAGAAAAATATATTTTATTACAATATTAACCTAATTTATTGAATCAAAATATTTGAGTAGGTTGTATGGGTTTAATGTCTCCCAAAGTGTATGTTTAATGCATACGACCTACTCAAATATTTTGTTCAATAAATTAGGTTAATATCATAGTTGTTAAAAGCCATCGCCTCCTGTGCTTAGGCCCATTTTTAAGGCGAGGCGATGCATTTGCGCTTTGAGTCGAGGAAATTGTGCTTCAATTCTCCAAGTGATGGTTTAGGCACAGATTTCGGCTAGATTCCCAAATTCCGTAGAGTTTCCAGCCAAATTCGTTAAATCATTGCTAGATTCCAGCCAGATTTCTACTTTTATCTAAGGAAAACTACTTCCATACACTAATACATCAAGATTTTAAAACTTTTGATACTATCTAGATGAAAAATACTATTATTTTAATATATTTTTACTTTATTTTCTTTGTTCAATTTTTTATCTCAATCCCTTGCTTGTTTTGCGCCTCGCGACTAGGCTGCGCCTTTGATAGCAATGGTTAATATTGTAATGATATATTTTTCTGTAATTATTAGATATACCAGTGATAAAAAGAGATCCCACTGCTAAGGGTTTTAAAAAACTATACAACAAAAATGTAGCCAAAACACACAAAAAAAACTATATTCTACCTTTTGCATTCAGAAAATCGAATACAACTAGAGATGGTATGTGCGAGCATTTATTGACCTGATTCTTTTTCTACAGAAGCTAAAAAAACAAGTTAAATCAGAGATAAAAGTTGCAATAACTTACCACCACTCAACATCAGGAATAGGGTCCTTTGGCTTTTCTTTGGTGATAATTCTCTCTGATACCTCTATAAGATTGGGATTTATATCAGGTTCAGCCTTGGCCTTAGCAAGCTGCGCTTGTTTTGCTTTGAACTCTCTTGCTTGTGCTTCTCCAAATTGACTCTGAAAACATAAAGTACAGCCATCAGCAAATCATAAACAATCTTCACTGGTGGCTATCAAGCACAAAATTGAGCAGAAAATACAAATACAGGTTTTTCAAGCAACTTTGCTTGACTTAAGACTTTTATTGTTCAATGTGAAAAGCTTACCAATACAATAATTCCTACCTTCGATTTATAGTAGATAAGACACATAGACCAAATTGTATAAATCAAGCAAGTTAATTTCAAGCTATGACTTTGACCAAGACTTGGCCAGGACTTTAAATTGACTAGCAATCCATATAACCAGCCCCCTTAGATAACTTAAATACTTCATACCAAATACTAAAATTATGTTTAACCCTTTCGCGAAACACTCCTTTAACTTCTACTTATAAAAAAACGACCTGTTTCAAGGTTTAAACTAACAATCATCTCCCCCTTAATCATCTCCCCCTTCACAAAAAGTCAGAGCATCATCATACTGGTTCAGATTGGCCTCCTTCCCCTTGCCTTTCCACTTGGTGCACTCGTATGCAAAGTGACCACGTTCACCGCATCCATAACACCTAAAAAGTCACTTCTATCCTTTCTAGTACCTCTCTCACCTTAGTCTTCATTGTCTTGGAACCGGCTTCCTTGTCCTCTACCACATCCTTTGCCTCATCCATGGTTGTCATACCTTTGTTCTTGCCTTTCTTGATCACCATTCCTTGTTTTTCCTTGTTCATCATTCCTAGAAAACATCAGCTTCCCATACTCTTCATTTGATTTGTCTTGACCGTTAATCCTTTCTTTATATGCTTTCAAACAGCCCACATCTTCTTCGAATGGAATTGAGTCAAGACCTGAGTATTGCTCAATAATGCCGCTGTTTGCAAATATTTAGGTAGGAGTGTAGGACAGAGTTAAGAAGCTGTCTCACCATGACTTCATCTTCAATATTTGAAGCAATATCTTAAAATTTTGCAGCCATACCATTGATGGCCTTTTGCTTTATTGCGGCACCTAGATAACTAATTTTGATTGACTCCCAATTTTCTTTTGCACTTTTATGCTTTGCCACTTATAGGAGAATGGCTTTGGGTAAGATTTGGAAGACATGGGCTCTTGCCATCAGATTCTTTCTTGCTTCAATAGTTCAATCGTATTTTCGGTTACCGGGACCACTGCTTCCGATAGATTTGTGGGCTTGCAAGATTGCCTCAATCAAAATAGCCCATGTTATGTAGTTAGTACTTGTCAACTTGGGGCATTGGGGAGAGATGTTGAAGTTGGACTGCTCACGTGCTAGAACGGAATTGTTCTGTCATAATTTTTTTGCTAACTTTCTTTGTGTTGCCTAGCAGCTGCTTTCTCCTTTGCTACTTGTTCTTTGCTTAAATCTACCAGAAAAATCCCAAACAGATTGCTTTGATCAACCTGTTATGGTTGATTGGATCTCTTGCTCTTGTTTCACTTGCTTACTTCTTTTGCGCTAAAACTGACTTTATTTTTTCATTTGTACTAATCTGTTGCCTTCCTTCTTCCTGATCTGGGCACAAATCTGCTGCTTCTTTGCTTCCTGATCAGATTAGCATATCTGACTAGGAACCAAGGATGATCACACCTTAAAGGCTCTGATACTAATTGTTAGATAAACACAGATTTTTTGAGAAACTTTGCTTGACTCTGAACTTACACTATTCAATGTGAAAAGCTTACTAATACAATAATCCCTACCCTGTACCCTCTACCTATAGTAGATAGACTCATAGACCTAATTGCATAAATCAAGCCATGCTAATTTCAAGCTAGAAATTTGACCAAGGCTTGATCAGGACTTCGAATTGCCTAGCAATCAATATAACTTGCCTCATTTAGATAACTTAGAATACTTAATACCAGATACTAAATTATAAACACAGGTTTTTTGAGAAACGCTGCTTGACTCTAAAACTTACATTATTCAATGTGAAAAGTAGTAATCCCTACCCTCTATTTATAGAAGATACACTCATAGACCAAAACTGCATAAATCAAGCCAAACTAACTCCATGCTTGAACTTTGACCAAGACTTGATAAGGACTTTAAAT
This sequence comes from Ambrosia artemisiifolia, assembly GCA_032199755.1. NCBI lineage: Eukaryota > Viridiplantae > Streptophyta > Magnoliopsida > Asterales > Asteraceae > Ambrosia > Ambrosia artemisiifolia. The sequence goes on along the minus strand of CM063516.1, from coordinate 25,036,743 downwards.
TGGCTAGTAATCCATATAACCTGCCCCATTTAAATAACTTAAATACTTCATACCAAATACTAATATATAATGAGAAACTTTTCTTGACTCTAAAACTTATATTATACAATGTGAGAAGCTTAGCATACCAATACAATAATCCCTATCCTAGTTTTATAGTAGATACTCATAGACCAAATTGCATAAATCAAGCACTAATTTCAAGCTAGAACTTTGACCAAGAATTTATTAGGACTTTAAATTGACTAGCAAATAGCAATCCATATAACTTACCCCAACTTATATACTAAATATCAAATGCCAAAAAACACTCTTAACCCTTTTTACGAAATGCCCTTTCCACTTTTACTTTCTTTTAAAAGAGCCCTGTTTCGGGATTTAAACTTAACATTCACTAGACCAGAATGAAAAACAATATAACACATTATACCTTCAACTTAATGATCTCTGCTTCTTTAGACCATTTGCCTTCCTCCACAAACTGAAAGGACATCTTCTTAGGCCTTAAAAGCTTCAATTTATCTATTCCCATTCGAGGATCAAAGTGGGGATTTTTATCTGGATCCACTTCTAATTCAGGTTTCAGAATCTGGAATGCATCTTTCTTCTGCTTGTTGATGTTAACCTGGATGATTTGAGGGGCATAATAAAACACAGCTCAGAACATAAACAAGACAGGCAAGTCAAGCAGGTTGTACAGCGGTCAAAACAGGCTTGGTTGAGTTCACCGACAAACACTTGTTATTTCCTTAACAAACATATAAATAACTAACTAATTATGAATACAACAATTATATTATGACAAACAAAAAGCTAAATCATTTAACACAAAATGATTTAGAAGGTTATATGCACTAAATTATAGGCTTTTGCCTTCGGATGACTTCCAAAACCATTTGCTACATTCGACAAATTTGACCCGTTTAATATAAAACACAACCCAAATCAACCCATTCATTGGGTCAAAACTGCCACCTTTAATAATAAAAAAAACAAAGCAAGCAGATATGAACATACCTTAAGGGTGCTCAGGTTGTTTAATTTGGGTATATTAACCACATTCCCATGCTCATCTACTTCCCGACCCAATGCATCCAAACGTAGAACAGGAGCTTTAGCAGGCTTGGGTTGAACAATGACATCTGGTGGCAATTGTCCAGGAAACATGTTTATAAGCGGAGCGAATTCTGGGTCCTGTCTAAATCCCATCTTGGCAGCAAGCTCTTGTGCACGTTTTACAGCTTCAAACTTGGGTGCAGTAAGTCCTGCAATATTGGGCACACCACCAAGTGGTGCTGTAGAGGCAGTGACACCAGAAAGTGAAGCCTGTGCACTAGTGCTTAACGGTTGGGGAGGGGCGAGGAATATTCCTGAAGTAGATGGAGTTTTCATGCCCTCTTTTGTAGACATCTGGGCATTTCTTTCTGTGCTTGATTCGACACCTTTATTTAACTGCACCAAAAAAACACAACATAAAAGAATGTAACATGACACCAAGACCACACCATATCATACAAACTTGAAATAAATAAGACACGCTAAAAAGATTTAAATTTCACAACTTACCAAAGGGATTTTCTTCATCTTCTCTGCAAGCTCCTTTCGCTTCAATAAAGTTGCTTTAGCCTTAGATAAGGCATCGAGCGAAATGCCCCCACTCTTGCCTGCTGAAGAATTTCCATCTGTACTGGATTTCCCAGGAACCTCATGAGATCTGTTACTATTAACTCCTTCATTTTCATGTTTAGAAATCGAAGATACCTTAGGAGGAGGTTGGCTAGGTGCCAAAGGGGTCTCACGTGAGATTCCAAATGCCTTACTGTGTGATTCTGGTGCACCACCCTGTAACCAATAAGTTTGAACAAGTCAATATATAAACAAGACAATGCTGAACACAGATGATGGGATGCAGCTAAGATTCAAAATAAATAAACTAACTCATAGATGATAGAATCATAGAACAGTTCTTACAGAGTTCCAAATGGTCAGTACATATTACAGATATAACATATATACCCTCAAACCAAGCCTACAAAAGATCGCCACCAAAAACAAGTAAACACACAAAAGAGGTAATCTAATGCAAATACCATCAAGAAATGCTTCTCCAGGATATAAATAGAGCTTATGCCAAAAATCATTTACTTCATAACAGTGTTAGATTTAACATCAAAACATTAATGTGTTACTGTTGTTCTAAAACCGAATGTACAGGATAAGAACTAAGTAGCAACTACACTACAATCAAAAGCAATTAACATGCGACTGTTGTTTTACAGCTGCAGTACAGAATAAGAACCAAGTATACTACAACCTTGGTTTAGAAGGAGCAAGACACCCCCAATGCATTTTAATCATAGTGCCTGCGCATCATGTACGCGAAGCATTCGTGACTGAAATTTAAAAATATACTAAATAGTTATTTACAAATACCATTTTATCTTGTTAACGTTTAAAAACTAAAGTACAGGATATTCTCATCATCTCCGGTCAGATTTTCTTCAATTAATGGCCTATGTTTTCAAATACTCAAACACATTGCTCAAGTGAAGGTCTAATTAATTCAAATACTAGCTAACTAGATAAGGCGCCGCACACGTGATGTAGCAATGAGATCATATGCTGCAGGCATTATGCGTGCAATTTAAAACCAGCTCCTGATGCGCCCAAATTAAATCCTAGTGTTTAAGAGCATTCACTTTTAATCACCATTAGATTTAACATCAAAACATTAATGTGTAACAGTTATTTTTTAAAAACAAATGTTCAAAACATAAACATCAACATACAAGTACACTACATCAAATATAAACCCTAAGTATGTATTATGTAAAAACAGGTAATGCCAATCATCTAAATGACTACAAAATATAAAACAACAGAGGAAGTAAGAAACTTACATTGGCACCGGAACCGCCAACAGATTCATCTTTCGGTTCTGCCTTCACCGTCACCTTTGCTTCCCCATTCACATCCTTCCGTTTCAACTTATCATCTCCATCATCATCATCATCAACATCTATCTCCTCTTTCTTACCTTTATCCTCAAACTTCCTCCTCTCTCTCCTCTTTTCCCTATCTCTCTCATCCTCAACTTTATCTTCAAACCGTCTCCTCTCCTTCCGTTTATCATTATAATACCTATCCTTTTCATCATCATCATCATCATCACTATATCCTCTATCTTTCCTCTTGTGATGCCGTCTGTTCTCAACCGATTTCTCTCTGGATTCCGTATCCTTCACGTCTTCTCTATCGTACGACCTCTCACGTTTCGCTCGAACTTCGACGTCTTCGGATCTCTCGCGTTCGGACCTTCGACGGTGGTGGTGGTGGTGATCGTCGGAGTGTTTGGTGGTTCGATGCTTGTGGTCTCTGGTTGATGGTTCTGTGTGATCGGAATCCCTGTGTTTTCTAGTGGATCGATGTTCCATGGAGTTAGGGTTTTGTGTAATCTCCAACCGTTAAGCACCTGAAGAAGACAGAGATGGAGAATCAGATAAATAGTGGATGGGTATTGGGCTCAAGCCCATACTTGGTGGACTGGGCCTTTCTTTTCAAATAATATGTTTTTGTTTTTCCTTTTTTTTTCCTGGGAGGCTTGGGGGGGGGGGGGGGTGTGTTTTTGTGTCTGTGTGTAACGTGGTAAGTGGGTGAGGGTGTTTGTCAGTCGAATCGAAGTTAGTAAATCCTTCAAATTATCATTATCATTATCAGTCTATTTATTTCTCAAGTTTAGGAATAGTTCAAGCTGGTCACTAACACTTTCTCATTGGTCCACTTATAGCATAATCATATACCTTGTTGTCATGCACGTTTCTATCTAATATGAGTCACACAACCACTTACCCATAAAGGTGGTAGGTGTGTTTTCTCTAATCGTCTTAGGATGTACAGGTGGCATAGAAAACTTATAAAGGCACAATTATACAAAGCACGTCCACACACAAACCCTCAATCACACACAAACCCACTCAAAAGTTCCCTGTCTCTCGTGTCTCTTACCTCCGACGGACTTCACCCGACCAGAAAACCCAAACCCAGCCCCTCTCTCCCATCTGTTTTCCACAAAAAAAACCCAAAATCATCAACTTAACCACAGCGGAAGTATCTACCCACACCAACCAAATCCGTGGTCGCAAAACATCAATCCACCCAAAAGTCAACCCTTCTCACTCGTCTGTTTATCATCAGAAACCCAAACCCAACCAAAAATATGTGGTAACAATTCACCTTAACCCACATCTTAAACATTTAGCTAAAAATATAACAAACAAGGGTGGTTTGTCAGAACAACGAGCGGCTGGTGTGTCGGAAGACGGGGTCACTACGTTGGTCTTTACGATGATTAAAGTGTCCGCGTTAGTGTCGCTGTAGTGCAGGAACTCCGGTGTCCCTTAAATGGTTTATTAAAGTTGTGACGACACCTTAAAATCAAAACCCACATCCCAATTATACTCTCAAGAAAGGAAAGAAATATCCAAACAAAGCTTTGAAATTCAAGAGGATGAGACAAGGGTTGGTAGCTGCTGATTATGGTCAAATGAAATTTGTTTGCAAGATGGTCGGAGATGAGATTAGTAAAGACCTACATAGAACTTTAAAAACTAAGAGAAAAAGGTATAAGGTTTGATGAAGAAACAACTACTAATACTGAAAAATGTCGGGTGAGAAAATACAAGGTCTGTTGAAGCCCAACAATACTTAGGCTTCAACAGATGATGAAGCAACAAAGTTTTTTCAACAAATGTTATTTAATAGAAATATTAATGTAACAGTGCTAGTGTTTGTAATATGGCTGATGTTATGGTTGTTAGAGGTTGTTAGATGTCACTATCTTAGGTGATGTCAGTTTAGGTCATCAGATGTTTGGTTCGTCTATAAATAGAACAGTTCATGTACTGTTTTATTTATCACTCATCACCAAACATTCTCTGTACGAACAAACTTTGTGTGATCAGGCTGAGTAAGAGATTGTAATACTTGTGCTGAAAGTTAATCTGTGATGATTTAATAAAAGTACTTGGTGAAAACAATTATTCTGTTTGATATGATTTAAAGTTTAATTCCGTTTTACTTTCCATCTTTAGTCTATCTTCACTTAACTGTTTCATTACTCAAACATAATAACAATCAAACTCAGATCCTAACACATATCTTTGACATGTCCTTCCCGTAAAGTGGCACCATTATGTTCCCTAAAATTTTTAAAAAACAATTAGTATTTTAGAATGTAAGAAAATATACTTGTATAACAAATAAAGACATAAATACTAACTTCAAATCGTGTAGTTTCAAGTTGACCCGAGGCACTTTTGTCCCGTATTTCCTTGTTAAAATGAATTTTTAAAAAAGTAAGCATGTGAACCACAACCCACACCAATCTTCCTTCCTTACACTCGTTAGCCCAACAACACCTCTCTCATCACGACAACCATTAACACGCTTGGGATGGTATTCCATTAATCCACGCCCAGTCACGTCCATAGTAGACCAACTCACTAGAAACATCGCTCCATAACACACGACCTTTTTTGTTTATCCACTATTAAAGTAAATAAAACTGTAACTCATCTATCATAAATTTTCCCCAAAACTATAAAAGAATCATAGGAATGCTACAAATATACATTGTAGTTTTAACTTGATACAACTTTTGTCTATATTGGGGTAGGGATGAGCATACAAGGCCGAATACTGATCCCGTCTCGTCCCGATACCGTACCGAACCGATACCGAACCGAGGGGCTTCGAGATCGGTACCCATATTTATGGGTTTTCGGTTTTGGTATTATCGGTATCGGTATTTTAAGGTAAAATACGATACCATACTGGTACCATACCGTATGTGTTCGGTATCGGTATTGGTTTTTTAGACTTTTCGGTATCGGTATTGTCGGGATCAGTATCGGTATCGGTTCGGTATCAAAACCGTCCCGAGCTCATCCCCACAGGGGAGGTCACGAGTTCCAGGTCTCATGAATTGCGGTTAAGAAAGGAAAAAAAGAAGCATGTGTGCATTTTGGTCTCCCAACCCAACATATTATTAACCCAAAACCCTGAGCGAGTCACACACACACACAGACAGAGTTTCCCCGGCATAATTCAAACATCAACCAAAAGGCAGGCTGGCTTAAGATGAACGACAAAACCATGTCTCTGGCGTTGATCGGTGCCGGTGCTCTGTTAGGTTCCGGCGCCACCGCAGCTCTTCTAAGGCTTCTTACTCCTCCTATTAGGTTTGCTTTTTCCATAACTTATTTATTATTTTAACATATTTTCTTTACACTCTGCTTGCTTTTAATTTTACTCTTTCTTTTTCTTTCAGAGAAGCTGCTTTTAACAGCAGTAGTAACGACGCCAAATCTATTGGTAAGCTTTTTATATTCTCTTCATTTTTAACTTATTTTAAGCTTGTTTCTGTTTTTAGATTGTTGTAAATTGATTATAATGTTAGTTTTATATATTGATATTGTGAGAACTAAGTTTTGTAGAATGTTAGGTTATTTGAAGATTGAGTGAATGACAGTTATTTTAGGCTTAGTTTTTCTGCTTAGATGCAATTCAGGCTTTTGTTGCTGTTGTTGTATGATTGATGTTATATAAGTCTTACCTAGACACGGACAACTATCCTTAGTAATGATGCATTTAACAACTTACGTATACGTTTCAAGTAAGAATGAGGTCTGTTATTGTTACGTGTCAATTAAACTTTAGTAGCTGCTGGTAGATATGTAATAGGGTTGAAGGTTTGTTTTGTAAATAGTTAACCAACTTTACAGTTAAGTGGTTAAGTCACTTAGTATGAGTTGTACTTAAACGCTAGTATGAGATGAGACGAGAAGGGTAAGGTAGATTTGTTTTGAATTTTTGATTGAGTCCACCCTTCTTCTACTCTGAATAATTCTCTCTTTTTAAACCACTCGTAACAATGGTATCAGAGCTTAGCAATCTTCATTGGAAAAGTTTGATTTGTGTTTTGATTGAGTCCATCCTTCTTCTACTCTGAATATTTCGCTATTTCTAAACTATAGTAACAGCGGTATCAGAGCTTAACAATCTTCATTGGAGAATTTTGATTACCGCGGCTGCAACTCGCAAGAAATTAGGAAATCAAAAAGACGCTTTAATAACATGAGAAGGCTCTGCTGAGATTATAAACAGCAGCGGTTCGTTCGGAAAGGTCATTTGTAGAAATCCGAGCTACAAACTAATGATCATGTGCTGACATCTGTTCTACACTGGAGGAGGTGGTTTGAAATTCAATTGTTTTGAGCAGCAGTAAACATTCAAATCAGCACAACTCAACACAAGGGAATAATTTAAAACCATTCGACGCACGAATTACAAAGGAATATAACAGATTATGCAAATTGGAGTTTTCAAAGTTTAACGGTGATGAAGTGGATGGTTATATAAAGTGGAGTTTTTTTTTTCTTGATTGATGAGATGCCTGGACATTTTAAATTGTGTTATGTAGCAAATCACCTTGAAGGCCGGGCTTTGCAATGGCACCAAGCCTATATGAAGACTAGCGGGGACGATGATCCGGAACCTTCTTGGAGTGAGTATGCGCGATCCATCACTTGCAGGTTTGCTGATTCCATGCTGGAAGATGCAATGCAGCAATGGGGAGATAACCATATTGTTCCAAACAGGCACACTCAAAGATTACGCCAGTCTTTAGACACCCTGCTGAGAAAGGTCACCAGTTGCGAGGAATTTGCTGTAAGCATTTTTCTCAGAGGAATAAAACCTGACATAAAGATTCTAAATGACACATATTCCTTTGGCTAGAATGCAAGATGTGGCCAACTCAACTTTAACTCATTCACATAATCAATATGGGCCTAGAAATGTTAATACACAGATACACAATCATTAGACTCTAAATTTAACACACCCACATCAATAATCAGTCCACCCAAGAATGCAAATAAACTTCCAGAACCTATATCAGATTCAGATGGTTAAAGAAACAATAATTTAGTCAGATTGTCTAGCAAAGAAATCGACGAAAAGAAAACAAAAGATGAATGCCTATGGTGTGCGGAATGCTCCACTCCAGGTCACAAATGTAAAAACAAGAAGTTGTTTATAATGGAGGTGGAAGATGGAGAGAATTGTGTTGCAGACCCCTTTGGTGTAAGGAGTTGGGTAATATATGAAACTCTAATAAGGACTGCAATTACAGGAAGCACAAATAGGGGTTGCAGTTTATTGGGAATAATGGTTTGAATTTCAGTTCAGGTTCTTTTATTTTTAGTTCATGATGCCAAGACGTCTTGATGGGGAATGTATTGTAACATGTTAATTGAAGTTTAGTAGCTAATAGACAGGTAATAGGAGTTAAAGGCTTGTTTTGTAAATACTTAACAACTTGACAGTTAAGTGGTCAAGTCAGTATAGTAGTACTTAAACGCTAATATGAAATGAGAAGGGTAGCTAGGTTTTGATTGGGTCAATCTTTCTTCTTATCTGGATAATTTTTTCTTTTCTAACCACATGTAACAGCTATAGGATGAAAGATCACGATGTATCAATTTGTTTGTCCTCTTATTTATTTAATTGATATCTCAAATTTCGTAAGTGTATATAATATATGGACTCTTAGCAGCGTTAGTTGCTGTTGCTGTGCTCTGATAGTCTTCTAATTATTTCATAGGTAAAGCGGTTTTATATGCTCCAGCTGCAGAAGACAGTAGTTCTCAAATGGAAAAAAATTATGAGGTGGATCCTGCTGACCTTTTAAAAGATGATATAGTCTCGGAACAGCTCACCAGGTACTATTGTCTTTACAATTGATCATCTACGTTTGACTAAGAACTTTGAGAGGATTCAAGTAGTAAATACGATTGTTAATTTCTGTATTCTTGGTTGTCCTTAATGGTTCACTACCTTTGTAATTTTTGTATGCTTGATGTTCTTTCTGACGTCAGGAATATTCAGTTCTTTGGTTTTGATGCCCAACAAAAAGTGACAACATCCTATGTTGTAGTCATTGGCCTTGGAGGGGTCGGGAGTCATGCTGCATCAATGCTTTTGAGATCAGGAGTTGGGAGGCTCCTCCTTGTCGACTTTGACCAGGTATTTTATCAATTAAATATTAGGAATAGTTGTCTCTCATGCCAGAAATTAGATGTTCCATTGAGACCAACCAATAGATGTTTACATGTAAATAGACCTATTTGACCTCTTTAGGTGTTTAAATTATAAACTCTTTCTTTCATTTACTTAATTAAATAGCTAGCTTTATCACGAATTGAAAGAGAACCGAGACCATCAATTTTACTAGAAAACTTATCATTTTTTTCCTTTTCATTTAGGTGTGTGTGTGTATTGGGATCACATGCTTTTTCCACATATAGGAACAGGGGCAAGTCTGGTGGTAGTTTAAATCTTTCAACATTTAGAATCTGGATCTTGTACAAAGCTTAAACACATCTCATTTATTGTATGCTATAACACCAAATAATCACTTAATTTTCTTGTTACATGATCAGGTTTCATTGTCATCTTTAAATCGACATGCGGTTGCTACAAGAACAGATGTTGGCACCCCAAAAGCATTATGCCTTAAGAAGCACTTCTCTTCAATTTATCCAGAGTGTCACATAGATGCAAAGGTTCTGTTATATGACGATTCGTCAGAAGAAGAAATTCTCTCAGGTGATCCTGATTTTGTCTTGGATTGTATTGATAACATTGATACAAAGGTACCTTTCCCTCCTTTATATTTTGCTTCCAACTTCCAGATTCAAACAACTACATGTATTCTTTCTTTAGATTAATGATTTTTAGAAATAATATTTTTGTTTAATCTTGTATGATAGGTGGCTCTTCTTGCTGCATGTGTACGTAGGGGTTTAAAAGTTTTATCTGCTACAGGAGCTGGTGCAAGAGCTGATCCCACAAGAATACGTGTAGCTGATTTGAGAGAATCCACTAACGACCCACTTTCTAGATCGGTAATGCTTGTGTCTTCTATATTCCACGTTTTATTGCTTACTCAGTAAACATGTTGATTTTGATTATACTTTGCCTTTACTGGGGTTACGGGTAAAAGGGGTAAATTGAATACGCTAGTTAAAGGGTAAACACGTTGAACAGGTCATACAGATAAAAGTCACCCAAAAACTGAATTACAAAAATGCATAAAACCTCCTAAGTCGTTTTATTTCAAATGTAGATTATCAATTGTAAAAACAGACTTTTATAATCATACTTGAATTTTAAATTATATGTAACATTCAATAATAGAAAAAAAGTGTTTGCGTGTCGGTCAACTGTTTCGAACCATTCCAAGATACCTGTTTCCCATCCTGCCCCTTTGCCACCTCGCCACCTCTGATATGCCAAATTGGCAAACAACATCTATTCTCGTATTAACCGCCGATCCTGATGTGAAACAATATGGGTTTCTTATAAAAGTGAATTTTGCAGGTTAGACAACGTTTAAGGAGAGATCATGGTATTGAAGGTGGCATTCCTGTAGTTTTCTCTTTGGAGAAACCAAAGGCAAAACTGCTACCCTTTAAGGGACCTAATGGAGATGAAGAGAATCCTTCAGATTATCAAGTGAGAATGACTACTATCTATGTCTTGTGTTTAGAGGTGGCAGTTGCGATTCATTTACTATTGAATGGGTCGGTTTGGCTTATGAATAATCTTTTAGTGGTCAAACGATAAAATAAAAATAGTAGTTTTAAAAAGAAACAAATTTAGCAAGTCAAGCTGCCTAAAAGGCATTTATAGCATGTAAAACCTCCTAAACTGTATGATTCAACAAAATTAAGATTGTTATTGATTGAAATACTCTAGCCTTTAGGTAGTTGAAGGTGCAATAAAAGCGCACACCTGAGAATCTGAGACAAGAAAAGCACAGTAATTGTAAATAAAAAATATATAATAGGCATAAAAAGTTAATAATCTGATATCATTCTTCAAAAAGTAATAAAAATATCATTGTAGTTTTTTTAGTTATATCAGTCAATAAAATAAAACAAAAAATCGGTTTTTTTTCAATGTGGTTTTTCATCCCACATTGCTTCATGCGAGGAACTTCAGCAAGGAGATGGCACTATAAAGGGGAGTCAAGTCAAGAGAAGGAACCATAAGCTTGGTTGAGACTGGTGCTGTGGTGCAGGCCTGTTCAGACTCATCCAGCCCAGATAGTCCGTGCCAGACATGTTCTTGGCCATTTTAGAGTTTAGACGGCTTTTGGGCTGGTTTGGGTCGGTTTAAGCTGGTTTCGACCGTTTGAAATTGGTTTTGACTGGTTCAGGCCGAGTTTTGACTTTTGTGCTTGGATTGACCAAGGCACTCACCTCACGTGTCACGTGCGCCTGATCATGCAGCTCGCATTGTGTGTGTATGAGGCAGGCGCAAAAGGCCTTGCATGTCACATTTTTGCCTATTGTCAAGGTGCAAAAAAGCGCACCCACTAGACAAGAAAGCGCAAGAAAAGAATGTTATAGGTATAGAAAATCAGTAGTTTTCTGTTAAATCGAAGACCAAAAAAATTTGTTCCTTTTTTTTTAATGTGGTTCTCATCCCACATTGCTTCATGTAAAGAAATTTGGTGAGGAAGTTGGCTATAAAGGGGAGTCAAGTTAAGATAAGGAACCATAAGGCTGGTTCAGGGCCGTTCAGATTGGTTCAGTTCACTTCAGCCCTGATTTGATTCATTCCAGGCTGGCGTTATAGATTTGTTTTTGGCTGGTTTCGCTGGTTCAGACCATTGGAAAGTTGTTTTCACTGGTTTAGTCTAGTTTTTGGTCACTTGTGCTAGATGATGCAGCACGTCTTTAGTGTGTTTGAGGCGCTTAGGCACGGGCCCTTCTGCGCTTTTGACTACTATTAGCTTTTGTAATCATATCTGTCACTAATTATATATGAAAAACTAGAAAAAGAAGTGTTTTAGGTCAACTCAACCTGCCGTTTCAACCATGCAAAATGTCACCTGTTTCGACCCATTTTGCCGCTTCTACCTGTATCGAATACTTGTAAAATTTATGAGATTTTCATTTGGATGGGGTTTTATCGAGTGCTAGATTTTGAAATATTTGGTTTGTCGGTTGAGTATGTCATACTTGCATTGCTTGCTAGTTGCTATGGGAATTTGATTTATGACATTAAAAGTCCAAAACATGATGTCAGGTAGTGCCTGGATTTAGAGTTCGCATAATTCCTGTTCTGGGAACCATACCTGCTATTTTTGGACAAATCATGGCATCATACGTTGTGACACAGCTGGCAGATTTTCAAGTACATATGGAGCCTATTGTGAATTTTGATATGGATCATTACCGTGTCCTACATCAACGCCTTGTTGAGCATGAGGAGATTATGTATGGCACGTCCACTGATGTTCAGGTACTTGGCTTCAACAGTATTTCCTATTCAATCATCTTTTTCCTGATCTTATGTGAAAATGAGTTTTTCAAATATTATGATCAATAACCTCAAACCTTTAAATGTGTCATTTTTAGAACCTGTGTTTTTGTTTTTCCTTTTATATGGTTCGACATCTGACTGGTTTTTACAGGTAAACTGATACCAATCAAATAATTGTAAAGTTTTCTTATCAGTAAAGTTAAGTTTTATAAGTCTAAATTTTATGTTAGTATTAGTTACTTACCTTTTATTAATAGCCTGTTACCTGAGCATTAATATTATGGTAGGTCTAGGATATATGTAGCATTTAAGATGAATACTGTAATAATATTCTGCTTGATTTTGCCGAAGTGATTTCGTATCATTGGGAGAGACTGATCTCTTGATAGCCGGTCAACCTTTTGTTGCTCGTTATTCGCTATTTTTTGTTCCTTTTTATCTCAATATTAGAGCCAGGTCCTATCATAACTCATAAACTTATGACAACTCTTTTTTCCATTAGGCATTTTAGTGAACATCCACCCGAACCACTATAAATCCTTATATTTATCTGTGATATTTATCTACCATAAACTCTTACTTGACGTCCACCGTCTTACCATTTTCTCATAAATAATATCTTGTTAACAAACAAAGATTATATCAAAACTGGTCAAGAAAATAAAAACATCTTCACCCCTTCTAGGCTCTTACAAACTTCTCCTAAAAATCACCCATTTCAATCATCCATATTGCCACGTTTAAAATGCTTATTTGGGCAGGAAACTGTTTTTGACCTGCTGCCCAACCCCATAGAAATGCACACACCTTATTAGAGAGAACACATAGTATATATGATGCAGGATTATCTCCTTATTCGAAATAATAACCATCTTTAAGTTTAAATTTCAATTATCTTTTATTTAGGTTATTTTATTTAATGTTTATCTAGTAGTTAGTTATTATCTCTATGTTTTAGAACTCCTATAAGTATTGGGTTTGTGTTTTGTTTTATTGAGTTTTTTTTGTTGATTATTGAATATAAAGAACTTTGTTCTTGGAACTTTTGGTTCGTTTATCGCCTTTGATTAACTATTTGTTCTTGAGCCATTTGATTGCTTCCAAAACTGCATCAATGATTGCATCCGAGCCGTTTGATGTATTTTCTTATTTGTTTTTTGTCATTATGCTTTTCTTTTTCGATCTTTAAGGTAGATATTGAAGAAGTGATGTATGTTGCTAAAGAATTGTGGCATTGTCGAAGCGCAAGAGACCAAACTACAAAAGAAGTCGGGCGTGGAATGTGGCGTTCTGTTAATGAGTTGATGCTTGTGAGGTATGTATATCATAATGGTTTTCAAAAGGAAGCCTGGAAAATTTCGGTTTGACAACTGGTAAACAATAAAAAGACACTGGTGTTTATATTGGCGCATGAAAGAACTAATTTATGAAAGAGATGTAAAATTAACAAACTTGATAAGGGGACAAGATGTAAGGTCATTAACCTTATGAATCAATTGCCTTTCCCAAAGAGGAGATAGTTAAAAGAATAAAGATGATAGATACATAGTTAGGCACTCCTTTATCTCATGAAACTTGCAAAAATTTTCTATTTTGAATGCCCCCATCGCCACTTTTCATGCATAACACTGATCGCCACTCCATATCCATTAAGCTTCTAGAATATCTAATATACAATTCCGCAAACTCTTTTGCCTGCTTGCTCATTTTAATTTGGGTTCATAAGATACATGGTCTTCCTAAACCTTGAAGATTCTTCACATTGTTGGTTTGTTTTGCTTGTAATGCTGTACTTCTCCTGGCAGATGGGATAGATCAAAGCCGGCATCTGCATGGAATCTAATTCTTCTAAAGTTCACAGAGGTATTTATCATTCTTCACTATATTACATGTCAATGTATACTTTAGAGGTGATTATTTCAATCCACTTATCGGGCTATGTATTATCCCAAATGGGTCAAATAAAAGTTTTAGCTAAAAATGAAACAAGTCAAATGGGTTGGAGGGTTAAATGGTTAAAATAAATAAATAGCTAAAAGTGAAACGGGTCAAATGGGTTGGGCAGGTTTAACAACTCAAATGAAACGGGTCAAACGGGTTGGACGCTGATGTGTACTTTTTCGTGCATACAGACTTATTAATGACTTATTCAAATATTTAGATTATTAATGTAATTATATACTTTTGGAATTGTACGTAACACATAGTTACATATGAAATTAATTGGACATAAAAATGTTTTCGGGTTACAAAGTTTATGGCATGTAGGGCTATGATTACATCAAAACTACATGAAATCTCTATTTTACGAACTGCATGATGTGAATCTTTTCACATTCAACGTTTGTCAACTTTTTTCTATTTTTTTTTAAATTCTCATTGAAATCAAAATATAGGCTGATGAACATGAGTCTAGCACACTTGAAGATATAAAAGAAAATGAACCCGAGTTTTTCGCTAGAGTAACGTCCACATTGAAGCGAGCAGAATTAGACTTCAGTCCATAGAGTCGTTGCATTTATCAAGAAGGTGCTCGATTCTGGAAACTGTTATCACTACGATCATTTTGCAAAGACTTCTGATTAGCAAAAGCAACAATTTATTTTGGTCGTACCTTTTTGTAGCTTTGAGTTGCCATTGTATGGCCTAGAGAGAAATCAAGCAGATTTTGTATATTGTACACTGGTCCTTTTACGAGAAACGAGTTGGCCCAAACTTGACGGTGTTGTGTTAAGCTCGGACGTTATTCAACAGCTGAACAAGTCCTTTTTAGTATGTAAGGTCTACTAAGTAAACATCTTAAATAGGTTCATTTCTATCAACTATAGTTGGCTTCTTGGTTTTCAATAATATGTTTGTGTAGCATGCTGAAACCAAAATAATCAATAAAATGGTTCGGTTATCCAAACCGAACCGTAACAAAACCAAACTGGAATTTATTTGAGTGTTATGCCAAACTAATTATTTTAGGCCAAAAGTTTTAAGTCCAAATTCATTGTTTGGCCAATTATTGGGGCACAAACATTTCAATAGGATGTGATATATAGAATGGTTGTGTTAATTCAAATTAACAGTCTCTTTGTTTTAGTTCTTAACCCTGTACCAAATATAGGCTCACATAGCCTAATAAATCAAAATTTAGTTGTTTGGGTACTTATGGGTGAAGAATAGATTTAAATCAGTGATGCTCTCATGGAAATAATGGAGATATTTTGATTTCTAATTAGTTAATTTGATTTGGTTGTTAGCCTATGTATCTTGGTATATTTGCATCCGAGTGTTTTCTATTGTTGCAACTCTTTGCGGCTTACTAGTCAATCAGGTTTATAAAATTCAGAACTATACTACTAAAAGTCAGAATACCAACAAGTATTTTTGTAAAATGTGTAAACTCTTCGGTACTAGGTGTAGTTCGGAAGGAACGAATGACAGCAATCAAGTTTATGATATTATTTGGGAATATTGGCATAGAGTTCCAACATAACTTCTAGAGTAAATGGGTAGTACTTGTAATAAGTTCGGTTTAATGTTTGATGCTAGTTTTATATCATTTTATCATCACCCCTATTTAAAGCTAGCTCGACTTTACCCTCATTTTTTTATTCTTAGATTTTCTAGGATAAATGCATCAGAACCTGCATCTTGCATATTTGAACTCCGAACCTTATGATTGTAGAGTACAACACTTAACCACCAGAATGCCTCCACACTCATGTTCTTAATATGCCAATTGTATTGATGAAATGCCTCTCTTCTTCGTTTTGGTTCTTTCTTCGTAACCAAAACCTAACGTTCAATCCACCTGTAACAAGATACATAAATAACACACCAGGAATAAGATTAGTGTGATATTCTTTGATGTTGAATGGATACCAAATTTGAACATTCAACGACGAACATGATACATAAACAAGACATCATGTATATGAAAGTCGCCAAAGTTGTATGGGAAATGGGAGACCTTATAGGATATGCAGGCATAAGGCTACCAGGTGTGGGGCTCGTCCCCGGGCCGTTTTGACTCGTCCTGAACGCCCCACACCGCCCCCTAGACCATCTTTCGTTTCAAACATTTTACTTTGGATGTTGGGGACGGGCCGTTTAATGATTTTTTTTTTACTATGGGCAGGCTCATCTTCACATTGCACAACACCCCATAGGCCCATCCCAAATTAGATGACCCTCCCCACTGACACTTTTGCCTACGTGGAGGCTCATCCTCCCCCACACCACACTCATCAGCCTAAGGCTTTTGAAGCACCTTGTTTTAAATTTTTAATACAAAAAGGGGTTGTAGTTGGTGATTCTACCGAATTTTCGTTCCCTATTAGTATCAAAATTAATAACAAGCATTTTAAAATTCTATCTAAGGAAACAACCATTCACAGAATTGGTTGGTTCCTGTCAATAAATGAGTACTGAATAAAATGATTCTTTGTTACAAAGTTACTTCATCAAACAAAATCCTTCCGTTAGAAAAGTGTACGTTTAACTCAGATTTAGATTCTAGATAAACATATGTGCTAGACATCAACAATGTTAGTCAATGGCTAAGTGATATTGGTAGATTTGTGGCGCCGTAGGGGTGGGCAAACCAAATCATAACTGGAAACTGAACCATTAATTAAAAAAGTAAACAGAAAACCGAGCCATTTGGTTATGGTTTGTTGAATATGATTAACTGATCGTTCGGCTATGGTTATGGTTAAGGTATCTTTGTTAGCCAAATTTCACTTAATGTCATATGTTTATTATACTATTTAATACATAAAAACTAGACACAGTTTTGTACTTTTGTGTAACAAATATTGTTTAAATTTTGTAAGAGGTCACGCATAGAGATTTAAGAAGGTACTCTCGTTACTAGCCAATTTTTATCTTATTTTGATTTAAACTTACTAGCCAATTGTTATCTTATTTTGATTTAAACCATGATTCAGATACCTTTAATTTATAAAAGAAAAACGAATAATACATTATCAAAACAAGAAATAAGGTTTGTAAGAGTATTCACACGAGTCCACCATATCTCCTTCTATTTTTAAAATATAAGGTAACTAGTATTTTACCCAACGCCGTGACACGCGGCGGCACACGGGTAGTATTTTTACCCTCGCGTTGCAGCGAAACATGTTATTTTACCCGCCGTCTGAACACGTGCAGACACACGGTGGATGAAACTGTGTATTACACACAACATGTAATATAGACTGTTTGTGTTACACGACCATCGTATTGTGTTGAGGTTGGTTTTACATGGTATGTGTAATGGCAAAATTCTAGAGTTTTAAAATTCATCTACGTAGATTATTATACATGTTAAAGTAAACTAAATCTACCTTCTTAAATCTAAAGGAGATTTCAAAACAATAAATGTGTCATAGTTTTGAACTTTTAGTTGAAAAATAAAAGCATGCTTTTGCACAGTGTACAACTGTACACTACAACAACCAGAATGCTTTTGTTCTCTTTCATCCCACCATGACCAATTCACCACCATGGCCACCTCCACCGTTTCAGCTTCAGCACCCAAAAACCACCTCCAACAAAAGATATATTTCATTTGTCTTCTTCAACCAAGCCTAACCCCTCCCACAGTAACAGAGATGCGCGTGCACCGTCGCCAGCATCACCAACTCAGCAGCGTCACCTTCAGCTTTGAAAGAAGCATCTGAACAGCGATCAAAGTCGTTGTCATCGTCACGGGCCAAGGCGGTGACCTGAATGAACATGCATTTCAACCGTCGCTGTCCACAGCAACAACGTTCGTCGATGACTGGTACGACGGAGACGCAGAAAAGGTAACAGTTGCCGGAAACCAAAGATCGAAGTTTCCGTAGCTTTTTTTGTGCGGTTTCTGAGCGTTTTTGCCATGTTATCCGGGCGGTTTGGGATGGGGATGGGCTTTTGATCTTGACCGTTGAGTTGAGTAGAAGTTGCAACGTGGAAGCAGGAGAGACGCGAGATAGCTACAGTTCACCCCCTCTCACAAACCGACCTTACTTTTTAATATATAATAATGTTCAAAAACAATTTTTTTCACCCACATCCCTATAAAAAATATGAAATTCTGTTACAGTAACTTTTTATATACGTAAAACTACTATTCAGCCTCCATCAAATTATTATGTGTGTATAAAAAGAGAAATATATATCTTAAAAAGCAATGTCGGTGGCCAATCAATTTGTGCCAACCGACCTTGGTTTTACTTTAACTAATAAAAAACGTGTTTGCTAATAGAAATATGCTTTGGTCCAAGTGGTAGTTCTGTTTTGGTCACAAAGCATTGGCATGAGTTCGAAACTTTTTGTCTCTTTGTGGTAAGTTTAGCATTTTTTTTCCTTTTTTTTCTTTGTGTTTAGGCCTTATTTTTACTTTATGTTTTAAGTATTATTTACATAAGTTTTTTTTCCATGAATGCATGGCAATAAGTTTTCTTTTGCTCCGTTTCTTATACGAGGTTTTCAATTCAATATATATACTACGACACGTTAGATTACGTGTTAAAGAACAAAGTCGACGCAATGCCGCCAAAAACGTAAAGTAAAGCCAAAAGTTCACTGCATCCCTTTAACTTTATATACACTACAGCTTTAACCCCCCTTAGTTTATAGCAAGTTTATAAAATGTCGTTTAGATCCCATTTAGTTTCTAACGTTTCAATGTCACCCCATATTTTAATTCTTACGCTAAAATAAAGAATTTGACACGTGCTTATTTTTATGTAGATGTCGGTACAACATCAGGTTTTGACGTAAGCGGTATAAATTCACGCGTCGGGTTTCACGTACACGATTTAAATTCACGTTTCGGCAAATTCTTGAAATTAGTCTGGTAAAACATGTGTTTTCACAAATTCAGCCCATATTTTAATTCTTTCATTAAAAACGATTTCCTAACGCGCTTACGTGTCAGTACAAATTCATGCTCCACCGTAAATTGCGTTCGACGTAGACAACATAAACCTACAGTTCGAACTAAGGTTATCGGAAAATAGTTGTATGCATTGTGTACGAATCGTGTGTCGGCCATCGTTTTTCTTACGTTGTTGCGTGAAAATCGTTCTAACTCAGTTGGTAGAGCGCCTACTTTTTAACCCACGTGGTAGTGAGTTCCAATCCCACGGATGACGGTTTTTTTCCACAATCATATTTATTTTTAACGGGTTAGATACGTGTCATCGGGGCAACGATCGCTGGTAGAGCTTAGTACGGCAGCGCGCGGCGGGAAAAAAACTAGTTCTTTTAAAAACTATATGAAGTGATGAGAAGAATAATTCACGTTTTTTCATGTATCTAAACTCTAAAGTATTACTCAAAGGACTGTTTATGTAGCAAGGTTAATAATACAAGGACTATAATACATATAACCACCCAATAAACCACCTAGAAGCTTCCAGCCCTATAAGCCTCAACAAACATCAAGGGTTTTAGGGCATGTTTGGGATTCCTTATTTTACCTCCTTATAACTTATCTCCTTAATCAAAAAGGAGATAAGGAGAAAATAATGTTTGGGTAATGGGTTGAAAAGGAGTTTTTGTGGGTTGAAAAGGAGATAAGTTATAAGTAAGGATTTGTGACTTTTGAGATTAAGGAGATAAGGAGGTGGAAAAGGAAATAAGGTGATAAGTTTTTGAGTAAATAGCCATTTTCGTCCCTGTGGTTTGGTCCAGTTTGCCACTCCAGTACAAAAGTTTTTTTTTTTGCAATTCCTTACCTGTGGTTTGGATTTTTTTGCCAAATTCGTCTTTTTGACTAACTCAGTTAAAAAATGTCGTTAGTGTCAGGGGTAGTGTTGTCTTTTTACACCTCAGGGACGAATTTGGCATTTAAACATATTTATTTTTATTTTACAATTATGTTTTCTAAAAAAAAAAGAACTCAAAACTAGTGCTAAAGGGACTCTAGGCCAATTAACAACTATGCTTAAACGGGTAAAATTATTAAAAAACAACTTAAAAGGAGGCAGATTTTTGAATGATTTTAACAAAAATATAGATCATCATTGACAAGACCAGATAACCCGAATCTGTTTTCCTGGCCGATTTTGCTGTTTTTAATTTTTGTGCATGGTTTATATGGCTGCATAGTTAATGAGATGGTCTTGTAGGCCTCTGCTCTTTTGGTCTTTCCTGTGATGGTTCTGCTTACATGGCTGCAAGCTTTATTCAGGTTTGTTTAATTAAAAAAAAAACTCATACCAATGTAAAAATAAAAAATAGTGTTTACATTTAATCATATGTAAATTTTGGTTTTGCAGTAAAAAACCTAGAAGGCGTACACGCTCTTCTCATACAGGCCAGTCACGACGTAGGGCAAAACGGGTGCATCCAGACAAGGCAAGCGCATCGAGATAGTTCTATACCAATGTCTATCAGGTTAAGTGCTATTCTGTTGTGGTAATAATTTATTAAACATGAGAAAAATAAGTGTTCTTGGGTCAACCTAATCTTGTCCATCTAAATGTGTATGTTTATGAGCATGTTTTGTTTTGCAAATTGTCCATCTTGATGGGACACTAATCAATATAATTTTGTCAAAAGGCAATAACCACAATAACCGAATAAACTACCAAAATTTTGTGCATGAAATGTTGATTTTCTCGCGAACTATTGGTGCAAAAATCATCATTTTTAATAGATTTTATAGTAGGTATACTAATTGGTTGAGATATTATTCGCCTCTTTCACTCTTCTTTTCGCCCTTTATAATTATTATGTTTTACGTCTCATTCACCGTTTCTTTTCGCCCTTTGTAATTATTTCATGGTCACTTGATAGAGGCTCATTTGGCCTAGAACTCGCCGGAGATTGACAGGAATTTGGCCGGAATAAGTGAACGGAAAAAAAAACGTGGGAAGCAGGAGAGGGAAATCAAAATTTTTAAACTTTCATCATTTGGCAAATTCAGTCCCTCAAGGTTAACTGAATTTTAAATGCCAAATTCGTCCCTGAGGTGTAAAAAGACAACCCTACCCCTGACATTAACGAGATTTTTTAACTGAGTTAGTCAAAAGGACGAATTTGGCAAAAAAATCCAAACCACAGGTAAGGAATTGCAAAAAAAAAAACTTTTGTACTGGAGTGGCAAACTGGACCAAACCACAGGGACGAAAATGGCTATTAACTCTAAAGTATCTAAACTCTAAAGTATTACTCAAAGGACTGTTTATGTAGCAAGGTTAATAATACAAGGACTATAATACATATAACCACCCAATAAACCACCTAGAAGCTTCCAGCCCTATAAGCCTCAACAAACATCAAGGGTTAAGTTTTAGCACATAAAAACCCAAACACAGAAACACAGCTACAGGTGTGAAAGAAACACCATAATATCATCATCTTCTTCCTCTCCACGTTCATCTTCAACTTGTAAGAATAACAATGGCGGATGAAGAGTATGAGATGGACGGAGGGTACAATTATTATTATTATTATTATCATTATGCACGCTTTTATTTATCTTTTTCTCATATTCCTTAACACTTTATTAGCCTTTTCCGTTTGATTCCTGTTAAGATCCTTTAAATTTGCTTCGGTTTGCCCTACGTGTATGGTGAATTTCTTGTTATTGGTAGTTTATGGTGGTTGGCTGTTTGTTTTTAGTGTAATTTACGTGATTCTTAAGAACCTAGGGTTTTGTTTGTTTTTGTTAATAATTAGTGGTTATTCTCTTGCTGTCCTTTGTTTTGTGTATGGTTAGGTTGTTTGTAAGTGTTAGATTGAGTTATTTATGATATACACAAAACCACAAGTTGAAACTATGGTTCTCAAACTATGCGGCGGTATTTACTTACTGTATGTATAGGGCTAATGCGTTGTGCAAAATCAGTGATAAGTTTAGGACTCGGATTGATCTTCGTTGTGCTAATAACGCCAAGGTCAGCAGGTTCTAGACCTGCATGGGCCATTTTGACCCCACACATAGTTGTTAATAGCGTAGCATAGCGCTAATGTGTCGCTACATGAGTTGGTAGCAACAAATAACGGGAGAAAACGAGATTTTTGTATTTTTTTTGGTAAAATATACATATAAAATATTTCTAAAATTTTTCTCCATTGCTATGTTAACACTATCACTACGTGGCGTGTAGGTAGCTTGTTGCTATTGTCCACTATTCTTTATTGACAACTATGACCCTACCAGCAACTTTGCTGTTTGTGGGATTTACTAGTTATGGTTGTTTTAGACTTGTAGCATTGATCTTCGTTGTGCCTAGAAGATATAAGGAATTAAGGAGATCTTCAAAGTTTTGAATTCTGGTTTGTGTTTCCATGGAGTAGGAATGTTAACATTTTATACCTTGATCTAAAAAAGTGTGAGCCCCTCTGAGGCGTTTTGGTTCTAAAAGGCAAGGCGTGTGCATTACACATGCGAGAATACACACAAAAGTTGTCTCTCTCTTATTGGTTCTACATATTAATTTTTTTATCAAGTACACCTTTCATGGTTTTTTCATCCCTTTGGTTGTTTTTACATGTCAGTTTCCTTCATACCTAATTTTGACCCAAAAGTACATGAGGCCTCACGAATCACGATAGTGCTCCTGTGGTAAGGAGTTGGGAATATGTTGTGGAGGTCCACTGTTCAAACCTCGGAACCACCCGATCATGTTGGCCATGGGATTGGTTGGTGGGGGACGCCTAGTGGTGGCTTACACCAATTTTTTTTTCAAGCCCATGATGTGTTTCCAGACACATCTTTTAAAACCAAGACCTCAAGATTCAGGAAAGAGCAGGCATAAGCCCATTAAACGTGGATAATGAAACTGAAAATTGAAATCCACTGTTGGTATAATGTGTCTTGTGGTCTTCTGCATTGTTAGTTTGATTGTTTGAAAACATTTTCTTAGTTTTGTTAATTATCTATATTCTATCAAGATTTAAAAATACAAGTCGTTAATGTTTTTGTAGGTATGATGATGAGCCAATGGAACCCGAGGCTGATGTAAGAACGATTACTTTAGCACAGTTCTAATGCTTTATAATGTTAACAACATATTCAATAGAATTTGCTTGAATAAATTTCAGGAAGGAGCAGAGGAGGATGTTGACGGCGAGAATAAAGATGATGATGCACCAGATCCTCTTCTAGGTGACGATGAAGAGAAGGAAGAGCAAGAACAAGGCGAACGACCTCGGAAAACATCAAAATATATGACCAAGTATGAACGGGCTAGAATCTTGGGCACACGCGCTCTACAGATCAGGTGGGTCTATTGTTTCACCCTTCTCTCTCTTCTGTTTGATTTTGAAACGTTATGTGTGTGATACTGTGTTTGATTCAGTTGTGATGTTATTAATCTACAAACTCACCTGAGCGTTGTTTTTGTTTGAATAGCATGAATGCTCCTGTTATGGTTGAATTGGAGGGCGAGACCGACCCACTTGAGGTGAGTTTCTAAACAATACTCATGAAATATGCTTAAGCTGCCATGTGTTGATATTCTAGCTCTAGGTAGTCAAAGTTGTAAGGCACAAAAGGGCACGCCTAATACATAACGTATAAAGTAGATAGAAAATGAAGAAATTTAAAACGTTCCATGAATAGAATAAAAAAGGGATAATATCATGAACTAGTAATCAAGTTTCAATATTGTTCCAATAGAGAACTTTTTTCTAATAAAAAAAAACTGCTTAAGTTTCAATATTGTTCTATTGCTCTATATATTCTTTTTTTAAATTATGAACTCGATTGACTTTAATGGAATAATTATGGAACTTGAGTGGATTTTAGAGTCATCAAATTTAAACCCAAAGCTCAAAATTAATAACAATTCACAAAAATAGCAAGATTTATTGTTCATCATCACCAACCAAATGGTTGAAACTTGAAACCTAAATAAAATAAAATTTAAATGTGATGGAATAATTATCTTCTGTGACATCTTAGATTGCCATGAAGGAGCTTCGTGAGAAAAAGATACCTTTCACCATTCGTCGATACTTGCCAGATGGAAGGTAAAATAGTCATCTAGCCGGTTTGCTGTGTATGCATCTAACAGTTTATTAACCTTTATTATTGTTCTTGATATTGTAGTTATGAAGACTGGGGAGTTGATGAGCTGATTGTGGAAGACTCTTGGAAGAGACAGGTCGGCGGTGATTAACCCATCCCCGCTTTCATCTCCTGCTCATTGTCATTTGATATGTGGTGCTAAATATTACGTTAGGTTTGCTGTCTTAGTTAGAAATCTAATCACTGTCAGTAGTCTGTTTGCCGTTTGGAATATGTTTGATACCATTTGGATGTTTGAAGTAAACAGTAGCTTATTATCGTTCATGCTGGAATTGTTGGTTTAATGTCATCATCAGAGTTTGAAACCAGTGGTCCGTCGTGACTTATTGTTCGATAAATGAGTGAATTGAACAATTTGTTACTTACATGGGGTGATTTGGGCTATTTTAGAACGGGTGAAAATGTGCCACTTCTGTAATAAAAACTTTTAACTTAGGACTTGCTAGCATCTCCGCCATTCGCTCGCGTTGGTTGTTGCCGACTTCACCACCACCTTTACTGCTACAACTGTTATTATCGCCTTGTATGTCACCCTCACTCGTGCCACCACAGTTGTAACATCCGAAAACCAGGGTGTGCAACTTTTGTTTGGTTTAGACAGTGTTGCTAAAGGGATAGGTTCCTAAATTATTCCACGCGTGACGATAGATGCACACAAACAATCAACTAGTTGGACACAACAGGAAAGGTTCCCGCAGACATTGAGCTGCGCAAGTGCAACAGCACGACCTAGGGAAACAAATAGTATCAAAAGACAATCTTGTACGAACCAATCATAGCCATGGGACGTGTGACCAGATGCCTCTCCAATGGAAGAGGCAGGAGGCGCACATCTGACCAACCAACGTCGCTAACTGCAATACTAGATATCCCATCTGTACTAAGGGGACAAAAGGTACGAGTGACAGTGACGTTCGGCCAATCAGAGCTCGCTAGCTCTGTACTGGACAACGCCCCACGATCGCGCTTGATGTAGAGGGGACAAAAAGTACAGTGCCAGAGCGACTCGACCAATCAGACGTCGCAGAGTCACATCATCCTTAATCTCCATTAACGACCAACGACAGAAGGTACAATAGTGCAACGGAAGTGAATGTTTGCTTAATTACGGGCCGAGACGTGTCACCAACCTACGAATGCCATGTGCCCGCAGCAGAGCAATAGACTAATTACATTCTGCTACGCACAAAGAGATTAATGCGGTAATTCGTTCCTGTCTTTCATTGGTTAATAAATTCATAAGTGAAGTCCTTTTTGAGTCCCTGTGGTTTAATCGTTTTAACTACTTGAGTCCAAAACTCAAACTTGTCTCGATCTGAGTCCTACTGGTTTCTAATTTTAACTCCTTGAGTCCAAAGAACAAACACCATCCAAATAATCTGTTAAATATAAGAGTATATTAGTCATTTACACCTAAGTTACAACATTTAATGCATAAGGTACTTAAAAATTAACTTTACCTATTAATATTACACACCAAGACAAACCTAAACCTACCATCTCTTTATCCCTCTCTCTTCCTCATCTAATTCCTTGTCGCCACCACCCCTACTGTAGCAACTCCGTTGTTGGACCGCACCACTCACCACAAGCACACCTCAGACCACCACCACTGCACACCCACACAACCACACCTCTACACACCACATCACCCTACTGCACCACGTACCCCACCCTTGTTCCACACCGCATTTTACCCCATGCCCCACCATCGCCGATCTACGAGAACATCACAACACCTTCACCTAAGTGAGCGTTCGAAACCCTTGAGTTGCAGAAATCCGGCGAGCGGTGTCGGTGGTCTAACCGAAGAGTGGAGACTATGGAATTTTGGTGTTGGTGTTTCAAGGGAGGTGGGTGGTGGGTCGCTAGTGGTGCAATGAAGATGTTGAGAAGGAGGTGATGGTATATTGTGGTGGCAGTGGTGTATTGTCGTGGTAGTAGTGGTGTATTGTTGTGCCGGCAATGGTGTATTGTGGTGGCAGCAATAGTGTATTTTGATGGCGGTGACGATGGTGGTGTATGGTGGTGTATGATGGTGGTACTTTATAGTGGTGGTGGGTCGGTAGGATCTGGTTTGGGGTTAGGTAGAGTGGGAGAGAGACGGTGAGAGAGAGGGGGTTGAACAGGTATGTGTCTGTATATATGTGTTTTAATTGTGGGGATATTTTGGTAGTTATATAAAATCTAACTAAGAAAATGTAACAGAGTTAGTATTTTGGACTCAGGGAGTTAAAATTAGAAACCAATATGACTCATATCGAGACAAGTTTGAGTTTTGAACCCAAGTAGTTAAAACGATCAAACCACAGGGACCCAAAAAGGACTTTACTCTGAATTCATTTGTCTTATACTAATATTGTCACACCATGCCAATGGCGGAAACACGTGGTGCAACGCTCGAAAGCATATCAAAGTCAAGACTAATACAAACCATATTTAATTAGAAAGTATCATTTAATTAGGTTTCCAACTAAACTAAAGGGGAAGTTTTATAGGGTAGCAATTAGACCAGCTATGTTATATGGTTCCGACTGTTAGGAAATCAAAAAACGCAAGCACGGAAGATGGAGGTAGCCGAGATGAGGATGTTGAGGTGGATGTGCAGGCACACTCGACTTGATAGGATAAGAAATGGGGTTTTTAGGGATAGGTTGGGGGTAGCTAGTATCTCAAATAAGATAAAAGAGGCGAGATTGAGATGGTTTGGACATGTGAAGAGGAGACAGTCGACTGAGCTGGTTAGAGGGGTAGAAAATCTCATTGTGGAAGGTGGGAGGAGTAGAATCAGACCAAAATTGATTTGGGACGAGCATATTAGACAAGATCTACTAGGGTTCCATCTCTCTGAGGACATGGTACATGATAGGAGTTTATAGAGACATAAAATTACGGTTAAGGATTTTTAGAATTTGTGGCAAATGCATTTTTAGGTTTGTAGTAGGGTGTTACTTTTGCCTCCACGTTACGTAAAGTTTACATTTTGTGTCTTCTTGCATGTTTGTTTATTTGTAAGTTGTTTTGAGATAGTATACTTGTCTATTTTTGCCATACACATTTTTTTCACCGTCTATATTGTTATGGGTAGCTGTGTGTCAGTGTGTGTGCGTGTACACCTTTTTTTTGTTGATTGATGATTGATTGTACGTTTTTGAGCCGATGGTCTTTCTGGAAGCAGCCTCTCTACCTCCAGTGGTAGAGGTAAGGTTTGCCTACATCGCACCCTCCCCGGACCCTACTAATAGCTTTGCTATTTGTGGGATTTACTGGGCTTGGTTGTGGTTGTTGTTGTTTTAAACGTACACAATTATAAATTAATTGTTTCACGCTGCTTACACATACCTGGAGAAAGTTAGAGGTGTGCACGGTCCGGTTCGGTTTTTAGTTTTTTAAAATCGTTCGGTTTCGATTTTGGTTATTCCTGGTTTAGTAATGATTTGGTTTTTCGGTCTTTGAAACATAATTTCATAAAATTTAAAATAAAACTTATAATCCAAGGTTTATATTTATAGGGTCAAGTTATCCTACACAGTGTAACAAAAATGAGAAGAGTTGAGAAGGATAAAAAAACATAATAGATCACGAAATATATTTTTTTTTTGAACATTGACTTTCATTAAAAAACGGCAAGCACTCAAAAACGCGAGTACTGTCCCATTACGTACACATATACAAAGGGTAGTTGGCCCAATCCTTCCAATCTATACAATTAAATTTGGATCTATTTTTTAACCATAAAAAAGCCTTCGATTTCACCTCCGCCACTACCTCCATCCCCTTGACGTCTACACCTTGAAAAATCTTTTTGTTTCGAGCATTCCATAAAACCCACGAGCCAATCATAACAATACCTCTAATGATTTTTTTCCTCCATTTACCTCCGTGAACGTTTTTGTAAATCATGATAAGATCGTCATATTCATACGCAAAGAACGGGACTAACCTGCACCATTTGAAAATATTGCTCCACATCCCAAATGCAAAGCCGCAGCCAACAAACAGATGATTAAGATCTTCTAAAGTCAAATTACAAAACGGACAAGTCGAATCCGAAATGTTAACTCTTCTGATGCCCAACGCCTCCCTTGTTGGCAGCCTATCTAAAGAGGCTCTCCAAGCAAGAATATTAACCTTTAGAGGCACCCAAGACTCCCACTTGAACTGCGAAACAACAGACCCCTGCCTCTCTTGAACCAAAAGCCTCTTACATTTCGCTACCGTGAACACGTCGTTACCATCCGGACCCCAAACCCAAACATCACTAGTATCATACAGGTTACATCCCAACAGCATTCTATCCATATCTTGCAACTCGGAGAGCTCTTCAACTGTACGTGGCCCTCTCTTCCAATTCCCCGAAAACATCACACCATGATCACTTCTACCAATCCGGTCTCTCACCATGCATCTTTTGTCTTTCTCAAGCTTGAATAAACTCGGCCACCGGTGCTTCAAAATAGAGTCCCCTAACCACAAATCTGACCAAAAACAGATCTGATTACCCCTTCCCAGTTTACCTCTCGTAAGATAAATAATCGGCTTATTGTTGAATTGTGACAGCATCAAGCACGAGACCAAAGTTTTCCAACAGCCTGACATCGAAGCTTTTAGCGGCAACATACTCCAAGCGCCTCTCCCACAGTGAATAAACTCTATAATCTGTCTCCATAATGAATTCGATTCAGTGTTAAATCTCCAGCCCCATTTTGCCAAAAGCGCCAAGTTAACATCTCTCAAACGCGAAATACCCAACCCGCCTTCTTTCTTAGAGGTAGTCACTCTATCCCAAGCCACCCAATGGATCTTCTTGAACTCATCCGAACCAGACCAGAGAAAATTCCGCATCAGGGATTCAATAACATCCAAAACCTTCCCCGGCGCTTTATAAATAGAGAGATAATAGATAGGCAGGTTAGCTAACACCGATTTTATAAGTGTCAACCTCCCTCCTATGGACAAAGTATTCGCCTTCCAAGAAGAAAGTCTTTTTCGGACTGTATCTACTACCGGCTCCCAATTAGAACATCTAGACATTTTCGCACCGACCCTAATGCCCAAGTAATCAAATGGAAGGCTCCCCACTTTGCAACCGATGATTGCAGCCATATCCTCTACCTCATGAAGATCGACTCCAACACCATATAGACAAGACTTATTAAAATTGATTTTCAACCCCGAGCATAAGTGAAAAACCCTTAACACCCGCGCAACATTCTCCACATTCTCTTTGGACCATTCCCCTATCACCAAGGCATCGTCCGCGTAGAACATATGAGATAAAACCGAATTATTTTCCATCTTAATGCCCCTTATCTCCTTCACAGCAACCGCCTTCTCCAAAAGGCAATGGAGTACCTCCATAACTATAAGAAACAGAAAAGGCGATAACGGGTCCCCTTGCCGAACACCTTTTTGACATTGGAACTCGAACGTCGGAGACCCGTTAACCAAAATAGCCGATCGCGCCGATTCTAGAACCCCTTTAACCCAACCACACCACTTACTATGAAAACCCATAAGCTCCATGGCCGATAATAAAAAACTCCAGTTAACATTATCGTATGCCTTTTCGAAATCTATCTTCAATAAAAACGCCCTCTTACCGGTCTTTTTAATCCATCCAAGCACCTCATTAATAATTAAAGGCCCGTCCAAAATGTATCTTCCTTTAATAAAAGCCGATTGAGTATTGGAAATGACGGATCCCAACATTTTAGAGATTCTCATTGCCAACACCTTCGAAATACATTTACTTATAATACCTATTAAATTAATAGGTCTATAATCTTTCAATCCCACCGGAGTTTTCGACTTTGGGATCAAAGTAATAAAAGACGAGGTACAACCTTTACTGAATTTCCCATGATCGTAGAAATACTCAAACAATCGGACAAAGTCGTCTTCTAATAATCCCCAAAAAAATTTTACAAACCTGAAATTGAAACCATCCGGACCTGGGGCCCTATCCGAACCGCAATCAAAAATCGCCTCCTTAATTTCTTCCCTGGTAAATCTTCTGACAAGAGCTTCGTTATCATCCGGTGTAACCCGCCTTATATTATCACAGCAAACTTTCGGTCTCGTCTTCACTAGTTCAGTGAAATGTCTTCTAAAATGCTTTAATACCTCTTTTTTAACTAAAGTCGGCCTCGAGATCCAATTCCCATCCACCAAAATACCCGGTATCGCATTCTTGGCTTTCCGACCATTAATTATCCCATGAAAAAAAGTCGTGTTATCGTCACCTTCCATGGCCCACCGAACTCTAGACTTCTGTTTGATATCTCTAACCGCACACATATTCAAATGATCAACCCCTTTTTTGCATTCTTCCCAAATCCACATTTCTTCCTCTTCAAGATTACGTAACTCCATAATATTCTCAATCTTCTCCATATCGTCTTTCAATTTTTGCATCTCCTCCCCTTCTTTGGCCAACACCACCTTCCACCATTCTTTCAATGAATTCCTCAAGTATCTAAATTTTGCTGTAATTACCTCGTCTGGTCTTCCTTGAACCGTTAGCTCATCAAGAGTATCAACAATCAATTTCTCACACCCATCTCTTTTTAGCCACGAATTGAACCATCTGAACGGTTTCGGGCCAAAGTTATTATCCACCACCGTCAATAACAAGGGGCAGTGGTCTGAGAGGTGACGGTCCAGAGCCCTCAAACATGCTGTCGGCCAGCGGTTAAAGAACGACTGGCAGACCAATACCCGGTCAATTTTACTGAGCTTATGGTCTTTCCCTGTCCCAGACAAGAAGGTGAATTTAAAACCCCGCATAACGTATTCGAGCAAACCCATCTCATCAATAAAACAATTGAAATCCATTGCGACCCCTGGATTAAACTTGGAATTTCTCCGCTCTTCAGGTAACCGAACAGCATTAAAGTCTCCCAATAACACCATCAAACCATCACATCCAGAAATTAAAACCTTCAACTCGTCCCAAAGACGCTTCTTCGCACCTGCCCTTTGAGGAGCATAAATATTAAAAATGTTCATCACAGACCCATCCGCAACCAGATAACCCTTAGTAACAACAACATTTTGCAAACATATGGAACCAGTTTTGCGAAAAATCTTTGGATTCCATACATTGATAATACCTCCCGATCGACCCAAAGGATCCATCACATCAAATTCCAAACCCCCATCCCCCCAAAAAGAAGATAATTCACGGCTTGTAATCCCTGAAACAAGAGATTCTTGAATCCCTAGAAACTCTACATCATACCTTTTACGAAGACCTCTGATCCACCCGGCTTTACCATCCGCCCTCATTCCTCTAATGTTTACAGACATCAAATTCATCGATCCACTTCTTGTACTCCTTTACCCTGGATATCATCTTTCACCAATTCACGATGCTCCTGTAAATT
This sequence comes from Ambrosia artemisiifolia, assembly GCA_032199755.1. Taxonomy (NCBI): domain Eukaryota; kingdom Viridiplantae; phylum Streptophyta; class Magnoliopsida; order Asterales; family Asteraceae; genus Ambrosia; species Ambrosia artemisiifolia. The sequence goes on along the minus strand of CM063516.1, from coordinate 25,004,937 downwards.
GACCCCCAACAAGTTGCCCAACCGAACCGTCTTCTCCACTTCAATGGTTGTTCCTTCATCGGCCTTATCACCTTGCAAGCTCTGGTTATCTTCCGAGCAGTTTTGAAGGACTGAAAAGTTATTAGACAGAGCCACGTTTTCAAAAGAATCTTCCTTATCATTATAATTTCCAATATCCTCTTCCTGGACTTCTAAATTTTCTAACTGGTTAAAATCCACGGGCCCCATGTCTTTGGGCTTTTTACATGTCTTATTTCTTTCAAGGCTGCTTGAGTACTCGTAAATGGGCCGGCCCACATCAGCTTGAATACCTTGTTTCTTTTTTCTTTTTTGTACTTTAATAAAACTTTCCTCCTCAGCTTCAGTTTGAGTGGCCCTATCAAAGTCAAAATTAATACCCGGTACAAAATCCTCACCATTATTAGTTACCATATTATTGCCTCCATTTAAGGAAACATTAATATCTTCCAAAACGGTTTCCGAATCTTCTGCCACATTAACTGCTGCCGCCGGAGACCCCACGTGACCCTCCCCAACCGCCACCGGAGACCCCACGTGACCACCTTCTCCGGTAACCATGTCCTCCGTCTGGCTATCTTCGTCTTCCTGCCTGGGTGTTGCTGATTTTTCTTCTTTGTCATCCCCAAAAAACTCCGGGACCCAGTCCCCTACCTCCTCCGATACCCAGACCCTGAATCTTCTACCCCTCCATTGTAGAACCAGTTCTTCATTAATTTTCTTGCCTTCACCCACCATCACCCCTATGTAATCATAAGACAAATCTGAATCACCTGCCGATCTCTTCGGTCTATGAACCACCTTACCCATCGTTTCCCCTATCTTCATGATAACCTCCGATGATAGCAATTGAATAGGAATTCCTTGAAGCTTCAACCAAGCCAACCTTTCATACGCCAAGGATTGACCCTCCCAGAAGGAGATGGCTGAGAAACGCCCAACCACCTCCTTTGCCCCTGTAAAGACCGCCTGTGCTATCTCTCTTGAATCAAAAGTGACCATGACTGAAAGACCACCCAAGTACTGTACCACTCCTTCTTCATTACTTATGTCTTTTAGAATTCTATTGATACTTTTTAGCGCATCCAAATCCAACATTCTCATAATCAATGCTCTTCCAAACGACTCCTGGTAAACCGCCACCTTATCATCCATCTTCACCACCTTTGGCATATTACCACCATCTCTATGCCCCGTCAAAGTCTCCTGAAACGAACGTCCGTTTTGCATGAAACTACCCGAAGTCCCCGACGTCGTTTTACCATCTTCACTTCTGTCTCTCCTGTTCTCATTCCTTATCGGTTTCTCATAATTTTTCGGCTGAGGGATTTCTCCCTCTTCATACGTAAATCTAGCCACATTCGTTTTCAAAGTGTAATCACCCATTCGAATACTACACAGCCAACTCACCAATTCCTTACTATCTTTAACATCTATAAACGAAACAAAACCAAACCTGTCCCCGTTTTTATCTCTCTTTCTTGCGATGTAGAGATCAAAAATCACTCCTAAATGCCTTATTGCCTCCGCCAGATCCTTACCACTGCATTTATCCGGTATATTTGAGATGAAAATCTTTGTAATACGCCCTTGATACTTTTCCGGCACCGAAGTCCGGTGACTTATGACACAATAAACCACAAAATATAACACAATTCCGAAAAATATAACATAATACTGAAGAAAAAAGACAAAATGAGGAAAAATAAGAAAAAGACACAATGCTACATAAAAGACACAATGATGTAACGTAAATTCTAAAAACTACAAGCTAAAACTCCAAAAAAAATGAAAACATAAAAACTAAGATCGTAGGGTTCGATGAGACGGTTCCAATGACGCTTGAATGAGTTCAATTGGAGTTCGTTTGATACCGTTTCTACGACTTCCTATTTTTCTTCACTGTGTATTTGATCTTAACCCTATATTTATATTAATATATTTAACCTTTCAAATTAATATTATCCACGTAAATGAAACATTTTAAATGATTTCCTTACATTAATCGAGCATTCTAAACGAGTTCTATGTTTTTCCATACAATTCTTATGTAATATACTTTGAAAATTAATTATTTTCAAGAATAAAACTAATTATATATAGTATTAATTTACAAGTGGTTTGTGCTTCATAGTCTTATACATCATGCTTAACAAGTGTTTTGTGCACGAAAGGGTTGTACATCATGCTATGTAGATTGTACTCTACTTGTTTTTCTTTACTTTTTTTACTTTTAACCCTAATAGTTTTCATATTTTATATTAAACCTCTTCACTTTTTAATTTGAACTTTATCCCATGTATTTTAAATAGATTTTTAGTTTTACGTTTCAACACAAATTTTACAAGTTGACACGCCACAACGTGCGTATGTAGTTCAATGTTTTTACCCTTATTTTTCTCGTAAACGGTCATGCTGTGTTTTAGGTTTCGGTCTAATTTTTGCGCATTATTATGCCGCAACGGACGTGCATGGTCCATCGTTTTTACGTCTACATTTCACTGAGTTTTGTTATTTTCATTTTTTATATCTTTTTTTGTGAGTTTTTTCAGTGTTGTTAGTCGTTGGCAACAATGTATTACCGATGCTACTTGGTATAGTTTTATTCCCTCCGCAGCAATGTAGAGGGCTTAATACTAGTAATTCCTAAATCAATGTATAAGATATATTAAAAAAATGATTTTTTTGCGTTGCAAAACCGAAACCGAACCGCTAATTTTAATTTTGTTTTTTTTTTTCGTGCGGTTTTTCTGATTTTTGCGGTTCAGTTTTGTGCTCACCCTTGGAGAAACCACTCGCCCCCCCTTCACGGACCCGACCCGTTCCCTTAACCCGTTTGGTCGCAGATAGCAATGGACTCCGTATCTCTGAGTCAACAACCATAAACAAGTGGTGGAAGAAAAGAAGTCAGTCACTCGTCCATGGCTACCTAACCTAGGGTTTATATTTTATCGATCGATTTCTCTCCATAATAATAATAATATCTCTCGATCATGAAGCTCCTGTTTTCCCTTTTATGTTTACTCTCCATTCTTCATCCTTCCCTCTCTGGTCAGTTTACTTCATTTACGTTTTGATTTAATATTCATTTCTATAATCAGTTTTCTTACTACGATTTTTTCCTCTTTTTATTGCTATTTCAAGTCACGGTACATTCAGTAAACAATTTGTTACATGGAAATCCTGGTGATAACCTTAGATGTACATTCAAATGCTCCCGTTAGGGCTGTAAGCGAACCGAACGTTCACGGAACAAACAGTTCATGAACCGCTCCGCCGGAATTTCCTTTATGTTAATAAAGGAGTTTCGTTCGATAAGTTAAACAATCGAGCATGAACAGAGGTTGCGTTTGTCAGTTTATGTTCGTGATCGCTCAATAATGTTAAATGCAGATTTTATTTTAAAATGGATTTATAACATTTGTTTGTATTGATTTATGTTTAGGAACATTTGTTTGTGTGTGTGTTTGCGTTCGTTTATGTTCGGTAAGTGTTAACAAACATGTTCATTTCCTTAATGAACATACACGAACAAGAAATCTTGTTTGATAAGTGTTCACGAACTGTTCATGAACATGTTTGTTCGGTTCGTGTACAGCCCTAGCTCCCATAGAAAGAAACTGTGATTAATGTTTCACATAAGAACTCCTCTTTCATGGTTATGAATGTTAAAATCGTAGCGCCACACACTTTTTAAAAACCAAGGGAGGGAGGTGGTAGTGTAGTACATCATAACTCCTTTTCTAAAATTTAGTGAGGGAAGTTAATAAAGGATCATAAAAGTTATCCTGACGTTATATTATGAAAAGATACCTCTTTTTTGAGCAAATGACAAATGCAAACCGGGATTATTATTATTCTTTCTATTACGAGCACGAGGAGTATGCGTCTTTGAGTTTCCATATGTTTTAAAGGGGACTTAACACATTCCTTTATTTTATGTAGACGGCACACACACACACGTACATATATGTATATGCAAATATGCTAATCTGAAACTCATCACATTCAGAGAGCTGATTTAGTAACTTAGTAAATAATAATTACTATATGGATTATTCCATAGATGTCAACAGCGCCCGTAGAGAGCGCTATAGCGTGCTACATGGTGAAGCGGATTGATGGTGCTATATAGGATTTAGCGACATATATAGAGATTTTGTAATTATTTATTTATTTGTAAAATATATACATAAAATATTTCGTAAATTTTCTTCTAGTGTATCGCTAAACATGAAATAGCGCGCACTATTTCATCGCTCTCACTACGTAGCAACTAGCATATAGGTAGCTTGTCCCTATCGTCCACTGTTGACTACTATGGATTATTCTATGCCAGCCAGCTTCCTTTTTATGTAATTGCTTTATTTGGATTTTCTTAGTTGGATGTTGGCAGTGCATTTTGTGTCGCTGTTAATAAATTCTTAATCAACGGTTGGTTCTTCCAACTTAATAATAGCCAGAGTGAACAAGGTATATACTTTTTTACTCTCAATAAACTAATCATCTGGAATGGATGACGTCTACAGTTTTTAATGAAGATTCATATGCTACTATGATGTTTAAGATCAACTTAAACATGAGTCCTTCATCTTTCACAATTATGAATTAGTTGCGTTACTAATTGAAAGGAGGCACCGAGAAACAATCATGTAAATTTGTACTAGCAAGATGATACACACTAGCTAATAGCCCGCCTGGTGCTACATCATAGGCACATTGGGAAGCGGATATAATTGTAACCATATACATATAAAATGACAGCAATGGATTGCCAATCTCCCTGTTTGACCTGTAAAGTCTGCATTCCTTGGTAACCCAAGCTCAAAGATCTATGAATTAGCACATACTTAACTAGCCAAACGATAGATCTTCCAAAGAACAATGCCTTTTTTGAATACGCCAATTCATTTGGGACAATCCACTCTTTTTCCTATTGAAAGCTCTATTTCAACTATTATGTGGTCTGCTTAGGTCATGTGTATATATATAAAATTTCCTCGAACAAGCAGCATACTATTTAAAAGTTGCTTCTTAATCCAAATGTGATGTATCTTCTTCACCATACAAGTATCTTGCTAATCTCATTACACCACTTAAATGTATTTATTTGTTTGTGTGTGTGTACACACATATTTTTTACATCCATATTTCCATTACTGATTTTTGGTATTTTTCTTAAATAGCTTCTGGACAGGTGGCATTCGAGTCGGTTCCTGACCTAGAAAAATCCATGTACAAGGTCATAGATGGATATCCTTGTGTACGATTACTAAACCTTTCAGGGGAAATCGGTTGTGCGAGTACGTATCTCGTTTACATCTCTGACAATCAAACTACAATTTTCTGTGAATTATAATTTCACCACCAAGTTCTAATTGTGTTCTTTGATCTTAGATCCTGGTCTTGATAAAGTTGTAGCACCAATTATTAAATTCAAGAATGGTATAGAATTGGCTCAACCAAGCTCACTGCTAGTGGCGTCATATGATTTTGAAAGTTTTCTTTCAAGGTATAGAATTAACTATATATGTTCTATATTACACATTTTACTTTTTCTTGCTCTCTCTCTGCTCAAGTTCAGTGCTGTTGCTATTATACAATTTTGACAGTTAGCTTTGAAGTCACTTATTAATATTACATAAAATTCTCCTTTTCACTGTGCTTCAGAGTATCAAGTGATTTAAACTTCGCAAGAAACGTAGCGGGTGTATTAGTAGAATCAGGAGCACAAAATCAAACTCATTTAAAAGGTAATAAATATGGTGGTTTTGTTACTTTTTGGTTACTTTTAGATTGGTTAGAGAAGAAGAACTAGGTTTTTTGCCGCCCTTGCAGGATCATCTCCGGACAAGAAGTTTCCTCAAGCTGAATTTTCTCCTTATCAGAACAACAAATTTGAGTGGAATCCAACTGTATGTTACTGCCTTTGGCATTAGGAATTTATGTTATTACTAAAAGGAATTTCCCGTTTCCTTGTATCATTACTAAAAGTTAGTCTATGTGTGTTTGTGTGCAGGGATCTGGTATTATGTGGGGGCTTTATGATTTTCCTGTATTTTTGCTTTCTGAAAGCAGCACACAATCCCTGCAGGAGGTAATCTAGTGTTTCTTTTTCTTAACGCCAAAGTATTGCTATGCCTATATGGTTGATTAATCTAGGAATGTGTTATAGAACAAATGCACATAACTATTGTGTCACTTACAGATTGCTGTGAAAAATGAAAATAAGGATACATATGCTGCAGAAGTGACTGAATTTGATCTGGTGATGCAGGTATAAGCTTCTGAGTTTGTGTCTTGTGAAGTATTATGTTTGCCTTTATGTCTATAATTTTTTTTTTTTTTTTTTTTTTTTTTTTTTTATCATTTTTCACATAACCCATAAACTCAATTTCAAATGTTTTGTAGACAACTAAAGCTGGAACTCATGACTCAGAATCATGCTTGAGAGAAGGAACTTGTCTCCCACTGGGTGGATATAGGTGAGCAATGGTATATACAGTGTTAGGATCAAATACAAATAGATTTAATGTGCTAAGCACACAAACAACTAGAGTAATTATGCTAACACTTGGAGTAATTATCATTACTCTACAGTTTATGAACTAGAGTAATTATTGTTACTCTACTTCATTTTTGAAATGTAATTGCTCAAGTTTGTAATAATAATTACTCTAGTTATTTGTATGTTTAGTAGGTTATTTTATTTGTACAGGATCTCACCCCTATATTTGTAAATATCTTCAATTTTTATTTACAGGTGTCAATTTTGACTTTGTTACTTATGAACATGTTGATTTGTGTTATGAATTATCTCTAACTGGTCAAATGAGCAATATGTAAAAAATAAAAATAAAATAGAACTTCTAAAGGAAATGTATCAAATGGGCTATTATCTCTCAAAGTATATTTTAGTGCATAAAACCTCCTAAATCATTCTATTTAAAAATAGATTATTATTGGAAAAAGTTTCTAATCATATTTGACACCACTATAATTTTATTAAGAAATGGAGCATTCCAGATCAATTTGCTCTGTACCAAAATTGCCCGTTTGACCAGTTACCCTATCTGCCAGTTTTTGACCTCTACTAGGTTTCGTAGAAGTATTAGGGCTTTTATTTCTGTTTTTAAATTAACAGAAGTCCAAGGTCATTTGATAATTTGAGTGTTTTTTTTTTTGAAGAATGACATTATTTGACCGTATTTTGTATTCATGTACTTGAATATGAAGGGCAGTGTATGGTCAGCCCTTCCAACAGAAAATATTTCATCCTCGAGTAGTAAAAAGCCTATTGTATTGACTGTGGCAACAATGGATTCTGCTTCCTTTTTCCGTGACAAGAGCCTGGGTGCAGAATCTCCTTTATCTGTAAGTTCACAACATTTTTATAAAATTCGTATGATCGTATCTGAATCCCATTTGTGAATATATTTTATAATTAAATTACCTTTTAGGGAATGATCTCATTGCTTGCAGCAGTGGACGCCCTTTCACAAATTGAGGGTTTAGATAAACTTTCTAAGCAGGTTTATTTATGATGACACTTGTTTTTTTTTTAATTTATTTCACAAGTCTTTTTACCAAGCTCATTTTTCTTCTTTTTTTATGAATTAATGCAGCTCGTTTTTGTTGTTTTTACTGGAGAGGCTTGGGGCTACCTTGGTAGTCGAAGATTTCTTCTTGAACTTGATCAACACACGGATGCTGTTAATGGAATTGACAACACATTGATTGAAACGGTATACATAGCCGGACAGGACTTGATGTTTTCTTTACGTCCTGTCTCTCTCTATATTTGAATTTTATTGATAGTCAATATATCACACATGATTGCAAAAACAATATTCTTTACAGATGATATATTTTTAACATAAAATGATCATGGAGTTTGTAAGTATTTGAATATACTCAAAGAGACATTCAACTTGTTTAACTCCTGTGATCATTTGATCAGTTTCCTTACAGCCTAAGTTTTTTTGTTTCACCTATTTGACTTGTTCTTAATATTAATGCATAACCTCAATTGACACATTTTAGTGAATGGGTCAAAGTTGCTATCACTACAAAACCCACATGAAATCCTAAATAGAACTCATTTAATGCAATTCCTATGCTGATGTACTATTTTTTTCAGCATTCTTGTATTTTTATCTGAATGTAGCAAAAAGTGCTTAATATTAGGTTCAGATTGAGAGGCTAAAAATACTAGTTTGTTCTTCTTGTCAAATGTTCTCTTTCTATGCTCATGTAGCCTGCTAATGATGCCTTTATTGTTTTGATGACAAGACATTTCTAAAATATTTTGCTTCTCTCTCTGATTCTTTCTGTAGTTGTTTTGCATTTACTTGTCAAATCTGTGTTTTTAGACTTGTTGAAATGTCTGTAAATGGTAACTTTGAATTCTGAATAAATTGGAACAGGTTATAGAGGTTGGATCTGTTGGGAAAGGCTATGATCAAGGTGTCAAGACATTCTATGCTCATACAGCTGGGGTATGACATTTTGCTCCCATCAATACTACCTTGATAATTGTAAATTTACTTCAATATGGTAAAATCATATTTGCTAATTTCAATTTGTTTTGGATCATAGAACCTTTGCACATACTTTATCTTATAGCTAGCACACACGGAAGTCACCAAAAATATGTTGGTAGATGATAAAGGTGACAATTGGGTGGGTAGGTAACAAGTCACCCCGGGTAAATAGCAAGTGTTGGTGGACTCAGCAACCACACATGGTGGGGTTGGATCAATCAACCCACAATTCCACAAATCCAATTTTTAACCATTTATTTGAATTTTATAATGTTATAAAGATGATTACAAAAACAACATTTGTACAAAACACTCTTTAACTTTTTTTAAATTTTTTTTATTAAAGCTATTTAGGAGGTTTGTGCATTTTAATTCAATTCAGGTGGTTTTTAATCTGTTTGACCCATTTTGTTTCTAGATAAATTCTTTTGCTTAACCTATTTGAACCGTAAGGAAACTCAAATCGGCTTATTTGCTAGTAAATGGGTCAATTCCACATCTAATTTTGATTCTGCAAGAGACGGAAATATGATTTCTTAAGGTTGTTAAATCAGAGGCTGAGTCAGTCATTCCTTGTGTTTTTGTACCATTACATGACTACATGTGTCACCGATGTGTCTAAAATTTAAAATACATTTTTATTTCGTTTATTGATTTTTTTTTTGTGATATGCCATTATAGGTATCATCTGCCACAAATAGAACACTGAGTGCTATACAAAAAGCTCGAGATTCACTTGGGACTGAAAGTATAAAGTACTCTACTGCTAGTGAATCAAATCCCGGGGTTCCTCCATCTTCGTTCATGTCATTTTTAAGACAGGTTAGGATCTATACAACATATCAGAGGTGCCAGAATGGGTGGGCCGGTTCGGTCGGGTTGGCTAACCGGTCAACTCAGTTAATTCTTGTACAGGCTTGAGTCGCTTGACCTAAAACAGTTATTTGTCCAATGTTTAACCAAGTAGTTGATATGATAAATATGATTGTAAATACTGTAATGTTCGCCATTGGGGTTGGTGGCCCAATGGTAGAAGCAAAAGCTTCTAGGAACACCTAAGGGGGAGGTCATGGGTTCAAGTCCCATAAGGAGTAGAAATTTGCCGTTCAAAAAAAAAAATACTGTAATGTTCCAACAATAATCTAATACTCCTACTAAAAGAATCTAAGAGATTTTATGTATTAAACATGCAGTTCGGGCGACTTTCAACTTATTTTGAAACATTTGACTCATTATTTTGAAACATTTGACCCATTTTTACCTAGTTTTTCTTTCAGTTTTACTCATGCTACCTGTTCAACATAATCCATAGCAACCCATTCATAATCATAAATAGATGGTTAAAGTTGTTACCTCTACAACTGACTAGGTATAGTCTTTCTCTTGCCTAAATCTACATCACTCAGGCGATATGCGCCTCCGATGGTGTGAGGTGACGGTTGTACATGAGGCGCGGGTCAATATTTCTCGAGGCGCGCCTCTTGTACATGAGCAGATTTTGTTCATAGGGAGGTTTTACATATTACCTATTACTATTAGATTGTGCATAAGAGGTTATTATAATGTTAAAACATATATAGAGGTTATTTGTATCTAAAGTTTGGGTATGTATGTGCTGATAAAAACCTATCATAGGTTTTAAAATATTTATAAAAATACCTAGCGCCTCTCATATGTGATGCGTGCGCCTTTGCCTCAGCTCCGGGGTCCCTATTGCCTTAGTCTGCCTCATGCTTTATAAAACCAAGTTATCCTCGCTGAAGAAAAGAACAAGGCAAATATAATAATTGGATGTGGCAAAATGGAACAGTAACAACCAACATCTTGTTAATTTTGTTGAAGTTATAAATAGTTACCATCTTAGGTGATTAGAAAACTTTACTACTATGATGCAGGGATATCTACAAGATTATTCTATCATTAATTTAAATTTTAATTTCCTAATATTTTGTTATTTAGTTTCCTTTTTAATTATAATTCCTATCATATAAATAGGATGTCTTGATTCATTGTCAATTAGTTTTTGATTGAGTTTTGATTAATAAGGACTTTGTTCTTGGAACCTTTGGTTCATTTATCGTCTTTGATTACTATTTGTTCTTGAGCCATTTGATGCGCTTCCGAAACTGCATCAGTATGATGCAGGAGCATCAATATTATCTTTTATTTGTTTAAATTTTGAATTTCCTAATTTATCTTATTTAGTTTCCTATTATTGTTATGTTATGGTAATAGTGAAATTTAATAAATAGTGAATTAAAAAAAAAAAATTATTGTTATGAGTCAAGGTTATAAATTAGGGTCTAAGGTTTATTGTTTTAGTTAGTTTTTGTTGATTATTGAATATAAAGAACATTGTTCTTGGAACCTTTGGTTCGTTTGTAGTCTTTGATTAACTAATTGTTCTTGAGCCATTTGATCGCTTCCGAAACTGCATCAGGTGGTATCAGAGCTTTGGTTTTCAAATGGCTCTGCGTGAAGCGAACTATGTTTTTACTCGTCGAATCGCCGACCGAGGCAACGATAAAATCATGTTCGATTCGCAAGATCGTAAGATCCAGGAAACTGACTCAAAGGATGTCATCTGGGATGAGATCGTTGGGAAGGAGGAGCATCCTGAATTTTGCGATGGTTACAAGTTTCTGGAAACCGACTCAATGGCTTTCATATGGGATGAGAACTGTGGGAAGGAGGAGTATCCAGGGAATTGTAGCGTAATCTATCCGTCACCTCCTTGTTTTGATGAATACGAGGACGAGGAATGGTATTCTTGGATGACCGGGTGTGTGATTGAAACCTTGGAAGTCCGTAGGATAAGCGATGCAAAATTCAGAAAGGGTGATGAGTTTCAGCGCCATTCTGAATATCTAACCACTTGTAGCCGTTCAATGAATATTAAATCTGTTGGAGGTACTATTTTTTTATTTCTTTTTGAACCGTCATCATATTCGTTTACGTTTCTTTGGCCCGTGTTCCTACTCCCGTGTGATGGAGGACATTATGGAATTGAACGAGAGATCTTTCATCGATACTTTTAATGCGTTTAAGCAAGTTGTTGGGATTTTTGGTCCATGGCATGGTAGAAGATTTAATTTGAACTGTGTTGAAGAGTTTCTAAAACAGACCAATAGGACCAAGATATTATTTCCATCAATTGGTGAAAAGAACGATGACGAAAGTGACATGGTGACTTCCGGTGATGATGCGGTGGGTTCTGGTGGCAGTAGAGTGGTCACGGGTATTGCTGGAGTTGATTTTCCGGCTGTGCAAGTACATACTAGCGGTACGCCAAACGTGGATTCTAATCGGGATTATCCGAAGATTTTGAAAGTTCGATATAATGGGATGGGATTGCATATTGACGCGAACTCTGCGGAGAAAATTTGGATTGAAAATTCTGTGGATATCTCTTTCGAAAATACCAAAGTTAACGCTAATGTGATAACTCCAAAGTTTAAATTTGTTAGTAATATAATGATGATGGGTTTGATTAGGAAAGCTCTTTTATCGGAGGTTCAAATAGTAACAAATATTAATAAAGAAGTGGTGAATATATCTGAAGAGATAGATGATGACTCGATGAATGGAATTATGGATAAGTTGGAGCCACAAATAAAATCTCATACGGGCTTACAAATAGTGGATAGAGAGAGGATTGACGTACCTTATGATCCGGGTGGCTTTGATCCGAAGGTAAAACTCGAGGACGAGTTTCTTCGAAGATGGGAGTATGATGCAGGAGCATCAATATTATCTTTTATTTGTTTAAATTTTGAATTTCCTAAATTATCTTATTTAGTTTCCTATTATTGTTATGAGTCAAGGTTATAAATTAGGGTCTAAGGTTTATTGTTTTAGTTAGTTTTTGTTGATTATTGAATATAAAGAACATTGTTCTTGGAACCTTTGGTTCGTTTGTAGTCTTTGATTAACTAATTGTTCTTGAGCCATTTGATCGCTTCCGAAACTGCATCATACTATAATAATACTTTCTTTAGTTAGTAAATCAATTTAGGAGGTTGTATGCACTAGAATATTTAATGCTTGTTTTTACAGAACCCACATACCCCCGGTGTAGTATTGGAGGACTTTGATACATCTTTCACCAACAAATTTTACCATAGCCATCTAGACAATTTATGTGAGTTGCTCAAATTTCTTAACATTTTATTTCTGTAATCTATGTTTGTTGATATTTTATTATCATCTTCTTCATATCTGATTTATTATATTTTTTTTCTTTTCTTTTCTTGTTTGTAGCTAACATCAATTCTTCAGCTATTGAAGCTGCTGCTTCCCTAGTTGCTCGTACACTTTACGTTCTTGCAAGCAATAACAAGGATTTAAGTGATTCATCCTTAAATTCAGTCAAAGTCAACACCTCTCTGATTGATGAACTTCTGGGCTGCTTATTAAATTGCGAACCGGGTCTCTCATGTGAGCTGGTAACCCGCTATATTTCTCCGTCATCTGTCTGCCCAAGCCATTATGTGGGTGTTATCCAAGGGGACCCTTCAGAACCTTATATTGGTTATGTGGGCGATGTTCCAAGATTTGTGTGGAATTTTATGGCTGACAAAACATCTGGCTCGTTAAAGAATGTCGGACCGTGCTCTGAAAACTGCAGCCAGACAGGTGGTGTATGCATCAAACAGGAGATAGATGGGAAAGGAGTCTGTGTCATTTCCACAACTAGGTATCTTACATATTTTTTAAAAAGATTTTTTGGACATTTAATCGTTAAGTTTTAGATCATACCGTCCAAACATGTCCAGACACTATTTTCCTCATCTCATTTTATTACAATCGAGTATATGATTATGATTACATGATAAGTCATTGAAGAAACTAAAATTTACCAATTTTAGGTATGTCCCGGCTTATTCCACTCGCTTGAAATACGAGTCCGAAAGCTGGACCGTGTTGCCTTCCAATTCTTCAGATCCAATGGGAGCAGCAGACCCTGTTTGGACAGAGAGCAACTGGAATACAATTCATCTTCGTGTCTACTCAATCCAGGGCGCTGCTTATGATCATCTCGTTTTGGTGTCTGGTGTTGTCGTCACGGCTTTATCATACCTTTTAATTGTTATCATTAAAGCCTTCATTGCAAAGGCTCTAAAGCAAGATTAATGTAAGATTCCCAAATCCTAACTTTTTGTATTTGGAGGTGGGTAGTTAACTGTTAATTTCTGCCTCCAATGATGCCAAATAGATATGGTTAATGGGTAGAATTTTCAAGAAGCATACCTAGTGAATATTTTCTACACAGCAGATGGTAAATTGATGATGATTTGCATTAGTAATTTTGGCAAAAATCTGGGTTAGTATTATGAATTTCGCTCCATTTGATGACCATTAAATCTTCCCCTTTTTAGCGTCTTTTTTGTTTAGTTTTTTGAACCAACGCTTGTGCATTTGAACCCAAATGCCTAGTGTTGTGTCTTCATTTTCAGTTTTGTAGGTCAAATCAGGCTGTAAAATAATTTTCCAGGTCGAAAAATAACTTGTTTATGATGTGGGTACGCTCTACTTGGCGGCTTTAATAAATTGATTTTATTAAGATAAAAAGGCAAGGGGATGAACCTAAACTAGCCCGAGCCATCTAACCTGAACCCTTTGTGCTTTATCGACGTCATGGAGTGCGTGTTGTTTTTCAAGTTTCATAATTCCTTAATATTCTGGGTTTGGTCTTTTGAGAAAATATGGATTTGGTCATAACTTTTTGTGCAGTTGTGTGTTTGGTCTTCTTTGTTTTCACGTTTGCCCGCCGAACTACAAGCGAGCTCAAGGATTAAGTGAGTCAAGTTAGAGTTTTAAGTGTTAGTATGGTAAACTTCTTCAGCCAAGCTAAGGTGGCTTGTATACGTGAACATGCCTAGATATTGCATTTTTTTCCCCTTCATTAAGAAGACATAATAAAATGTTAGTGACCGTGACCACTTTCATAAATGACAGCATATACACCTATATGCATATAATATATTGATATTTAAATTTGAGATAACATATAAACTTGTTTAAAAATACATGTTATCTTCAATCATTTGAGCAAATTACAAAAACGTCACTATAGATATAAATGGTATCTACTATAATTCAAAACATACGCTACAAAATTTGTCAAATCATGCACGTAGACACTATATAATTCATATTCATATTTATTTATTTAAGTTTAATATACACTTACAATCACTAGAACAGCAAAATACTACAAGAAACAATATTTACATATTGAAGTGTAAAACGACAAGAATTTAAGACGCTCTCCTGCTCTACCGACAGGGCATCAACATAATGCAACTTGGGATATGATTAAATACATCGTGAAAGAAAAACAGAAAGTTGTAGAAAGGGTATTAAACATACTCCGATTGAACTCATTCAAGATGCACTAGAATTGTCTCATCAAACCCTATGATCATAGTTATTTAGGTTTTTGTTTATCTGGATTTTGAGCTTGTTTTTAGAATTTTGTGTTAGATAATTTTGTCTTTTATGTGACATTGTGTGTTTTTCTTTTTTTCTTCATTGTGCCATTTTGTGATTCACTAGATTTTGTTCATCATTGTGTTATATTTTGTGATCTGTTGTGTTTTTTGTATCCTTCTCACCCTTCTCATTTATTTTATATTGTGTATCGCGAGTACCGCCTCGTCATGGGCCATCGCCTGGAAAACTATAACCTAAATCCTTTTAATCTGGCATTAACTTGTAACCGCGTGTATCTAACACACATTTTACTAAGATCAACGTAGTTGTATGTAAACCCAAAGCAATAGCATGATGAAACAAAAAGTCTCCGCAACTATTGTTAAAGAATAGTGAATCACTAATCCTTTTGTTTATAATGCTTCATGTACGTAATTCCAGTTCGTTATTTGTTTATGTTTTACTCATTATTACATTTATATATATACTAAAACACAACGTCGGTGCCGACCATCGCTCCTCCGGTTTTCGCGTCTCATTTTATCTAAGCGCGTCCGTTTCGAATCTTGCTTTTACCAACTTTTGTCTGCAGCCGTCGGTGGTTTTTTTGGTCGAAGTCATCGCTGCAGTGGGCATGGCCGTCGCCGGTGTTTCTTACCGCCCGGGTCTTCGATACGACCGACCAGTCATCGCCATTTCGAATCTCCCCTTTACCGTTCTTTTTGCCAGCCGTTGGTGGTTTTTTTCCCGTCAAAATCGTCGGTGGGAGTCTTTGGTAGGTCCACGTGACCACCTTTACCTGGCCTTTTGCAAGCTGCTACCACCAGAAAACGTATCCAAACCGCCCAGAAGAAATCGTTGTTTGGTGATGGAGGTCGTTATCATTGTGATAGTGGTGATTGTGAGTTATTAGCCGGAGTTTCTCCGGCCAGCATTGAACGGGAAGGTAGGTGGAGCGCTTTGGTTGTTTTCGATGGTTGAAGCAGTGGTTGACAGTGTACCGATCCACCGGCTAGCGGCGGTGGTGGCTAGATGGTTACGATATTGTGGTATCTCTCATTTTCGTTTTGCACTGGATCTGATCGAGGGCGGGGTAGTGGTGATGTTCGCAGCTTGCGGTGATGTTTAACAGAGAAAATCTTTTTTGTTGGAGACAAGAAATGGTGGTATGGTGGTGGTTTCAGTATCGGTGACGTTTGAGGAAACTGAAAAGGTTTACTGTGCATATATGCGAGAGAAAGAGAGGAGATAATACTTGGGGCGGTAGAGCAACTGGTTTTCTAAATATCAATTGCTTATTTAAATGGGTTGGTGACCTTGGAATTCTAACTTGCAAAATCAGGTAACATTTATATAAGGGGAAATGGAATTTAATAATCCTAACTTTGGGGAGTTGGAAGACAACAGTCCCAACTTGAAAGTTGTAATATAACGGTCCCAACTTGTCAATGTTTTTATTTTGTTGGTCACAGACTAACCTCAGTTAGTTTTCTCTGTTAAGTGCCACGTTGGCATCACACGTGACAGTCCTACGTGGCATAAAGTGTGGATCTGTCAAAAAAAGGGTGGGCCCATTATCCACCATCTCCATCATCTTCACCACCACCACCACCACCACCACAACCACCTGCCACCACCGTCATCTTCACCACCACCACCACCACAACCACCTGCCACCACCGTCAACCACCACCATCTCCGACGACACCCACCACCACCTTAAAAATTATGTTTCCCTCCTACTCACCACCACCACCACAACCACCTGCCACCACCATCATCTTCACCACCACCACCACCATTTTCACCAACACCCACGACTACCTTATAAATATACAACCATCTCCGAAAGACAAAAACGAGCCTAACACCTTCAAATCGAACCCAATCATAAATCTGGTCATACACACATGTTGCCAGCTTCAAATCGCACTTAGAATTCCATAATCATGGTCTGCTACTTTACAGAACAATCTGAATTGTCACAATCTGAATTGTCAGATTTAATATTTTAACAAACCCACTTATTGAATCGTTTATAAATACCACGAATTGAAGCCATATAATCATTCCTGCATCTTAGTCGATCCATTCTGTCCCTTAGATGTCTAGTCAACTGCTGCGCCTCAACGCATTTCGGGGAGAACCTGCTAGCTCTGATAGAAAAGTTTTTTTGTACGACAAACGAATAAGTCCTAAAATCTCGGAATAATCAGAATGGGTTTGACTCAACAAAAGGGCTCAGAAATTTGTTAATATCAAAGTGAATATAAAATGAATAATTAGCAGTCCCTATTCTAATCAATATGAAATAGACCCTTCATTTTATATTTATATTTTATAGGGACCTATTATCATATTTATGGACACTATCTAATAGTAAGAAGTATAAAAAAAGAAATTCTTTATATATATATATATATATATATATAGGATTTGGATCATTTGAGAACCACAATTTAGGGAGAGAACCAAAGAACCAAGTGTGAACACAAAAACCCCTCCATCAAAAAATAAAAAAAAATAATAAAAAAATTATATAACCTAAAAAAATAAAAAAAGTAAAAACACCAAAATGTTTTTTTAGTGTTAATCTTTCTGAAAAAAAATAAAAAAAATTACAAAAAAAAACAAAAAAAAAACAAAAAATTGCTTTTTTAACGTCATATTTACGTCAGGTTTATGCACATGTGCATTTTGCTGTTATATATATACATACATATACCGTATGTACATGTGCATTTCTCTATTAGTGCACACTTTTGAATAAATTATGAATTACCATAATGAAATGATCATTAAATGGACGTGATATGATATATAAGGTGGAAAATAGTTTATTCAATGATCATTAAATAAACGCAAAGTGCATTTCACTATTATAGTTAGGTTTTTTTTTTCATGGGTTTAGCTTTAAGGTTTAGTTTTTAGGTATGATGGGAAGGGGGTTAGGTTTTTTGAGGTTGTTGGTGAATAAATTTAAAAAAACCTCTATATAAAAATATAAAATAAGATAATTGTATTACATGCACATGTGCATTTCACTATTATAGTTAAGTTTTTTAATGGGTTTAGCTTTAGGGTTTAGTTTTTGGGTATGATGGAAGAGGGGGTATCTTTTTTTTGGGGGGGGGGGGGGGGATGGGATGGAGCGTTTTGGTTTTTTTTTTTGGGGGGGGGGGGGGTATGGGGTTAGTTGCACATGTGCATTTCATAATGGGGGGGGGGGGGGGGGTTGGGGCGGTGTGGGGGATGGGGGGTTTAGGTTTTTAGAGAGTGAGGTAGGTGGGTTTAGGTTTTTAGGGGGTGGAGGTGGGGTTTTTAGGTTTTTTTTGTTTGTGTTCACCTTGGTTCTCTGGTTCTCTCCCTAAAGTTGGTTCTCGTATGATCCCTACCCTATATATATATATATATATATATATATATATATATATATATATATAGGTTTAGGTTCCTGTACAAAGTACATATTTCGTGAGAAGTGTGAGAAGGATTAAGAATTAGCATATAGGCATCATGTTTTGGATTTAGGAATGATGTTTTAGGTTGTTTTAACTTGAAAAACACCAAACACAACAATCTAAAACACAATCCAATGTATTATAGTCATCAAATTTATAAAACAGCTAAAACACACTACTTAACACCTAAAACACACTACTTAATGTTCTTAGCATGGTGTTTTAACTTTTAAGCCTAAAATACATTGTTTTCGGTTTTTTATTGTTATGTTTGGTATTTTTCTAGGCATAACAATCCAAAACAACATGACTAAGTTCAAAAAATGATGCCTACATATCAATTTTTAATCCTTCTCACACTTCTCACGAAATATTGCCTTTTACAGGAACCTTACCCTATATATATATATATATTCGAACCACTCTTGGACTCATACAAATTAATCATGTGTCAGGTAGGGGTGTTCATCGGGTTTGGTTTTCGGTTATCGGGTTATTCGGGTCGGGTTATTCGGGTCGGGTTATTCGGGTTTTCAGTTGTGAAAATATTAACCGATAACCGACCCAATCTAGTTAAATGGTTATCGGTTATGAGGTTAATCGGGTTCGGGTTTTTCGGGTCAGGTTAAATGGTTATCGGTTTAATGGTTCGTGTGTTTGAGTTACATATTTCCAACCATTTGGGTTGCGTATTTCTATCCATTTGGGCTACACTATGTTTAAAATAAAATCACAACATGGGCTACAATATTTAGTTGCAACTTTGGCTACAAAAACACTACTCCGATATACATAAAAATATGAAAACCTGATCATTTATTTGTTTTTGAATTATTCGGGTTATTCGGGTCAACCCGAATTATACAAAACTAATCCGAAGACCGACCCAAAAGACTCTAGTCGGGTTCGGGTATGCACTTAATCGGGTTCGGGTTGATCGGGTAAGGTAGTTTTTCGGGTCGGGTCACTTCGGGTTCGGTTCGATTATTGGTTATCGGTTAAAAAGAACACCCCTAGTGTCAGGAACCAGATTTGAACTGGTGACACGAGGATTTTCAGTCCTCTGCTCTACCAACTGAGCTATCCAACAAAAGGCCTTGTACACGTAATGGATCTTGAAGTACTATTTCTGCATCTCCCTGACCAAATCCGCCTACATTAGGAAACAAGTGGGCTATTTCTTTGCAAAATTGTGCTCAATTTCATATGTGGCAATTCCGCCAAGATCTCTTCGTTAGTTGGGGAAGAATCCTCCCGAATCGTATTTTTTGAGGAACGTATCGACAGAGAATTTGATTTCATATCGATCTATTATGCGCCTCTGCATCTAGCACTGGGTAGACCTCATACAATAACTGTCCTAGCTCTACCGTATCTTTTGTTTCATTTCTTCTGCAATAATAACAAACACTTCTTTGATTATGGATCTACTACCAGAAATTCAATGCGTAATCTTAGTTGGTTCTATACCTGATTCATAACTAGAAAGTTTCTCCGGCCCTTTGCTACTCGGAGCTAAAAATCCCGAAATGAAAAATACCAAAATAGGAATAAGACTTGATATTATTAGAAATGCCCAAAAAATATCATATTCGTAAAGCAGAAACATAGATGCACTCCTATAAACGTGGAAAATATACCAGATTAGTCAATTCGACTTGAAATTGTTAAGTTATTCATAACTGTTTAGTTAAAGTAAGAATTGCTTTTGGTTGAACAATCTAGTTTCCTTTTGCGGGGCGTGTTTCCTTTCAAGATTCATCGATTAGAATCCTATTTTTATTACATAGCTTTTGCTTTTTTTAGTGAATCAAATCAGATGGTTCTACTTTCTGACTTGCTCCTACGGAACCAAGATCGAAGAAATCAATTATAGATACTAATACAATTAAATCCGCTCTTCATAGACAAATTTGGTATTTGCGATCCCAGGTAAGATGGGTCCAGGAGTTTTTGATTCAGATATCATTATAGACAACACTAACAAGGATAAAGTCACAACTTTAAAAGAAAAAGATTAATCATTTGTAACGCGATTTTCAATGTTTTGCTTATGTACAACTGCAAAGTAAGAAAATTTATAATTGAATTAGGTAGATCATTTTTCAGTCGTTCATTGAATGATAAATCACTACAAGTGACGGAGATACGCGATTTAAATAACGGAAAATCCAATATTTTAAAATTTTCCTAGATCATTCTTGATAGGAATATATTTGAGTATATTAAAAAAAAATTCTTTTTTTCTAGTGGAATTTTCTTGCTTCTTATTTGTTTTTAATGATGATCTATAAATATAGTACTTTTTCTTAGTTTCGGAATGAATATATTGATATGATAAACGATCATATCTATAGTTTTTTTTTGAAAATTCTCTTCTTTATTTGGTAATAAATAGACTTTCGAGTTTTTTTTTTGTAATCAAATAATTGGTCTTTTTCGTAGGAATACTATTTATTTAGATCCTTATTTTTAGACGGTTGGCATTTCTTTTTTCCATTTGGCCATTTTTGTGGGACTAATCTAGACCATGTAATCTGAGATAAATCGTATTGACAATGACCTCTTAACCAGTTTTTCCATGGATTCATTCCATAATTTGGAAGTTTATTCTGTCTTACTTCGGAATCAAATATTCCTTGTCTTCCAAAAAAATCCTTTATTTCATTCTTAAGAAAAAAAGACGGTCCATTATACTGAAGAATAGATCTTAACTTATTAAAGTTAATAACCTGGGTTTGTGATAATTTGAAAAATACATATTTTTGTGACAAGTAAGATAAATAAAAAAAAAATATGTGACTTCCTCTTACTATTTCTAAGATTATCAAAAGCCTTTTTTATAGTCATAGTCGAAATAAAGTCAATTTTATTTTGTTTTGTTTTATTAATCTTTCGGCCAAAATCCCTTTTTGACTCTGGACCATTCATTCTACTATTATTAGTGAGCAATAATGAAAAAATTCTATCATAGAGATAAGGGACATCATTCACATGGATATAGTAAGTCTCGCTTGGGCTGCTTTAATGGTAGTCTTTACATTTTCCCTTTCACTCGTAGTATGGGGAAGAAGTGGACTTTAGAAGCACTCCTAATTTAGTTGAGGAATGAAACGATATCAATTGTTTTATAGATCGTTCTGCAAAGCATTTTTTATTTGAATTGAAATCATTTTCAAATCAAAATATCTTCATTTCCAAATTCCATTGGATAATTTGTTTCTCACTTGATTATTAGTTACTGAGGGGTTAGAAATAGATCTTCGCTTAACAGAAAGAGAATAAGCGTTCATTTGATCTTGATCCTTGTGGATCGAACATGGCCTTAGACTAGATCTCCAGGGCTCCCCTAATAATATCCATAAATGACTTGTTTTTGGTAAGAGATGAATATTACCATAGGGGCTGTCTCTGCACCCCTACCTCCTTTATCACTTAGCGGTCATTTAGGGGCCTTAGCTGGTGATCCGGGCTGTTTCCCTCTCGACGATGAAGCTTATCCCTCATCGTCTCACTGGCCGACCTTGACCCCTGTTATTTTGAGGTCATATCTAGTATTCAGAGTTTGCCTCGATACCGATGACCATCGCATTACAAATGCGATGCTCTAACCTCTGAGTTAAGCAGGCTCACATAACATAAATTCGACATGTATAGGAATTCACTAAACTCTTATAATCTTTGCTATTAACTATTTGAATTCTTGGCTATTCAATCACGACGATTGAATAGAAATAGGGTATTATGAGTTCGAGCAAGCCGTTATGGTGAAATCGGTAGACACGCTGCTCTTAGGAAGCAGTGCTAGAGCATCTCGGTTAGAGTCCGAGTGGCGGCATGCCATCTTCTAAAAGAGCTCCAATAGATCCTATAATAAAAATAAAGTAAATTCCCCATTTCTATTTCTTAGTTAATATAGGGGATTTAAGTTGTGAACAGTTTAACCATAAATAATCTCTTAACCAGCCCATCAAATAAGTGGAAGATTCATTAAACTGTGAAACATTCCCCTGCCATAATGTAATGTGCTTCCAATGCCAATAAAAAGTAACCCATCCAATGGTATTTAACATCCAAAAAACTGCCAAATAAAATGCGTCCCAATCCGAAATCGCAATTACCGCCTCGCCCTGGGCCATCGCACGGAAAACTATAACCAAAATCCTTTTTATCTGGCATTAACTCAACGGGACCTTCTCCCTCAAATAAGACAAACAAAGAAGGGAATCCGTTGAGTTCTTACGCTTTCATGTATACAACTCAATTCATCCGATTACTACAGGGATGAACCCAATCCGGAATATGAACCATAAACCAAAGCAAGCCACACCTGCAAGAAATAAACGTATTCCAAAGATCTTGGGCAAATCCAAAGAGGGTTTTCCTGTACGTTCATCACAAAATATTTCTAGATCCTAATATACCCAATGCCAGATAGCTGCCAAAAAGCACAACCCAGAAAACAAAATATGCGCTCCAACCACACCTTCGTAACTCCAAATACCCGGATTCGTTATAGTCCCCCCCGTGATACTCCAACCGCCCCAGGAATTGGTTATTCCTAAACGAGTCATGAAAGTAGATTTCTAATTTCTAATCGTAACTAAATCTTCAATTTTTTTTATTTGTAGCGAATAAGTTGAAGCAAAATAGCTATTCAATAATGTCTTTAGTTTACTAGAGACATCGACATATTGTTTTAGCTCGGTGGAAATCAAATCCTTTTCCTTAGGACCCTCTGAAATAGAAATAGAGAACGAAGTAACTAGAAAGATTTTTAGAATCGCCTTCTTCTAGTGCCGACCATCGCTCCTCCGGTTTTCGCGTCTCATTTTATCTAAGCGCGTCCGTTTTGAATCTTGCTTTTTTTGGTCGAAGTCGTCGCTGCAGCGGGCATGGCCGTCGCCGGTGTTTCTTACCGCCCGGGTCTTCGATACGACCGACCAGTCATCGCCATTTCGAATCTCCCCTTTACCGTTCTTTTTGCCAGCCGTTGGTGGTTTTTTTCCCGTAAAAATCGTCGGTGGGAGTCTTTGGTAGGTCCACGTGACGACCTTTACCTGGCCTTTTGCAAGCTGCTACCACCAGAAAATGTATCCAAACCGCCCAGAAGAAATCGTTGTTTGGTGATGGAGGTCGTTATCGTTGTGATAGTGGTGATTGTGAGTTATTAGCCGGAGTTTCTCCGTCCAGCATTGAACGGGAAGGTAGGTGGAGCGCTTTGGTTGTTTTCGACGGTTGAAGCAGTGGTTGACAGTGTACCGATCCATCGGTTAGCGGCGGTGGTGGCTAGATGGTTACGATATTGTGGTATCTCTCATTTTTGTTTTGCACTGGATCTGATCGAGGGCGGGGTAGTGGTGATGTTCGCAGCTTGCGGTGATGTTTAACAGAGAAAATCTTTTTTGTTGGAGACAAGAAATGGTGGTATGGTGGTGGTTTCAGTATCGGTGACGTTTGAGGAAACTGAAAAGGATTACTGTGCATATATGCGAGAGAAAGAGAGGAGATAATACTTGGGGCGGTAGAGCAACTGGTTTTCTAAATATCAATTGCTTATTTAAATGGGTTGGTGACCTTGGAATTCTAACTTGCAAAATCAGGTAACATTTATATAAGGGGAAATCGAATTTAATTATCCCAACTTTGGGGGATTGGAAGGCAACAGTCCCAACTTGAAAGTTGTAATATAACGGTCCCAACTTGTCAATGTTTTTATTACAACTTTCAAGTTGGGAGTACTCCCTTCCAACCCCACAAAGTTGGGATTATTAAATTCCATTTCCCCTTTATATAAGTAATTAAATTGTATATTCATTCAGGTAAAATAATTATTGAAGTTAACATAATGTCATTCTTATACGACTAACAAATTGCCACCACATTGACACTGCTTTGCTATCGTATAACAACGTTATGTTAATGTCATTATCGTACCGTGTGTAATGAAATCGCAAATGCTAGGCTGTCATTGCAACACATGCGTTCTCATAAAGTCGCGTATAACACAACGTTTACAATGGGCCCGTTGCACATCGCTCGCACGTCGCATAACGTTTTGATTAATTCGTTTGATGTCTGCAATGTACCCGCGCCGCAACGCGTGCGGTCTAATTGCTAGTTAAAATTAAAATAGAATTTCGAAGATAAAAATAAAATAACTACTGACATGGCCTAATAATAAAGTGACACGAACGAATGGGATGCCATTATTATATATATATTTCTTTTGTCTTATATGTTGCTATATAAACAAATATAACAAGCTAAAATTAAGATAATACAATGGTGGTTCACAAGTATTCGTAATTAAATTTTGCGTTTTATAAACACGAATAAACTTCTTACAAATTCTTGATAAAAAGAGACAAACTCACAACAAATTCTTGATAACAAAAACAAACTTACAACAAAGTAATACAAAGAAATTAATAAACTAAAATTACTTTTACACATCATTTTATTTAGTACGTGGGCCACCGACCATTAATACAAATCAATATCAACTTATTTATGTTTGTTATTGACTTATTTCATTTAATGAGTGGGATCAAATGCATCATGATTTCCATTATTAGGATCTTAGACATCTTCAACTTTACCTTTATTGTGCATGTTCTAAGATTACAGAAATGATTCATATCTCTGGCCTTCAAAATATAAATCACCTGCCTTTGTTCATGGTTGGAAATTGTACATTCTCCACCACACTACCTTCAATCGATCCACATAACTTATTAACTACCCTAAATCCAAACCACTTTGTTTCTTTCCTTGCCGTATCTTCTTTTGTCCCACTAGAATCTCTTTTCAACGAAGACGACATGACTCTAGCATCGCTAGGATAACAAAAACCATCAACTGACTTGCGACGATAAGACTGGTCACAACTAGACTGTATATAGTGTTCAAGATCCCTCGAAATCCTTCCTATTTCATACGCATCAAGAAGAGAACTTTCAACATGGCTAGCATGCAACATATATTTGGGAAAATAACTTATGTTTACTTGTGTGTTTTCCATAGCTTCCCACTTGTGCCTAGAAGTGTCGGTTACAATATGACCACTCTTGGATAGTATCGTTTGCTCGAACCCTGATCCACGTTCGTGCCAAGTCCATGCGGCTACTTTCACGAGGGCTAATTCGTCGTTACTTACTTTGGGGTCTTCTTTTTTAATCATGATTTGTTTGAAGGGTGGAAATTGAGAAGAGAGGTAAACATAACACTTTTGAAGGCAAATATTGTGGTGTTTCAATTATATGTAACATACAAACCATATATAGGGATTCAATCATACAAAATACTAGTCATGATGCCATACTTGTACATTATTTTTTTTTTTTTTTGTTTTTAGGGAAACTTAGGCCCCGCCTCTCAATGTCACTTGTAAAATAATATAATTTAAAAGATGTATTGTCTTTTATGCTCATAATAATAATATTTAATTTCTTGTTAAATCAAGTATATGTATATGTAAACAACATTATTTTTTTTTCTCTTTTTTTTTGGAGTTTGTTTTTGAAAGTTAAAAGAAATATTAATTTACTCATTGATTCCGTTCTATTTAGGCAGCTAGCAAAAGACTAGCAATAGTTCAAAACAAACATAACAAGATAAAAACAAACACTTATAAATATTCGAAACGCATAAACTGCACACAATATATATTTAACAAAATATATACTTAAGAAAAGGACATTCATATGTTAAGCAATCACACATAAACTGCACAAAATCCCACGTTAACGCGAATGCAAATTGTAAACGAATTGCGGTAAAAAAAAACACAAGTGGTTATTCGTGTATATATATTTACAATTACAAAATAGATATATATGATAATGATAATGATTTTTTTCATTCATAACTGACAACGAAATGTTTTCATGGTTGTGTTGGGTCACTAAAACATTTAGAGGTTTTTTGATGTCAAATATAGGATTTTCTATTTGATTTGATTCACGTAGCATAATCAAGTTTCATGATTTTCAACCCCATCACTGCTTTGGGCACCAGGTGAAGTGACACCTTATAAAATTTTTTTATTGCTATACATACTACCGAAAGTCAAGTTGACAGCATAGCTTTTTTCAACAGTCGGACCATGAAAAAAAAATATTCTACGCACAACATATCTAGTATTCTAGTTAAACCCACTTAAAATAAGCCCGATTGTCAACCCAAAAGCCACATCTTATAAACCTAAAGTCTCTCCATCGTTCTTGAATCCAAAAAACCGGCACCCCTCCTCCGCCATTGTCCACACTCCATATCGCTTGTCGCTACCCTGAGACCTCTAAACAACTCTTCCCAATTATTCAATTGCTAATTTGCTACTTAGTTACTCTCAATTTGTTACTTATCTACTTCACTTGAATTTTTGTTAAAGTTAGTTTAGAATTTGATGATAGATATGTAGTTAACTGTTACTGAAATTTATAATAAGAGTAATGGTGTCATTTTAATTACGCATGTAAATGAACATAAACGAATATTTGTGCTAACACAATCTCTGTGTACTTTGAAATCTGAAAGCCTAAGATTGTACGTGTCACATATTGGTTTCAAACCGAGCCAAGCTATAGCGAGCTCGAGCTAGACTCAAGCTTTAACTGAAATTCAGTTAATATATACGTTTATAAATGAAACTTGATTATGCTCATGAGCCTTTTATATACGGTTACAAAATTATATAATGTATTAATTTAAAATGGGTTTTCACTATTCATAAACAGTAATTCTATACATATATATGTGCCAGACTTCTCGGTGTCCCGTTGTCATTGAACCATGTTTTCTTACCTTCCACCTGGCTGTTTGCCAGCCTAAGTCATCATACACATGCTTAGTCATCTATTTTCTGAGAAAATGTTTTAAAAACCGGTTTTTAAGTCATACCGGATTTGCCTTAAAAATGGTTCAACCGGTTAAACCAGGTTATACCGGGTGGTTCAACCGGGTGTAGTAGTTAACTTAATAATTCCATAACTTGCAACATTATCTTACAAAGTAATCCAAAAGTATCTGATTATATATCAAAAGATAATCCATAATAAAAAAAATCCAAAAGACAAGTCACAAGTATTCAAGATAATTTTTTTTTCAGCAGATATATGAAATAATTTACTACACCATAAATAATTGACTATCATATTGTAAATAACACATAAAATATTCAAGCAAACATGAACTTTAATATGAAAATAACCCTTGCTGAAGATTAAGAAAAAAAAATATATGAATGAACTTGGAGTCACTTCATGCTTTAATACGAAAATCAATTTATTGCATTTATTATGTTATTTACATGTTTTACGTTAGGTACTCATCAACCTCTGGTGCCTTTTTGTGTTTGGAGGGTGTTTTGGCTTTTTAGTGGTAGGCTTTGAGACGATCTATGTTTTCAATGAAGAAAAATATGAAGCTTTTTCTCTTCTTTTACATGTTATTAATAAACTGTAATAACAGGATTACTGCTTTGTCCCCGGTAGCTATTTGCTTGAAAGACGGTAATATTTTGGAAAGGCTTATTAATTTTTTTTAAAATATCTAATTGTTGTTTTTGTAAATATTATTTCTTATCGTATTTTTGTTTTAGGGCCTCCGGGAACAAGACCTATTATTGTAGATCCATCGCCGGCCATTTGCAATTAAAATATGCAAGCTTTTGAATGACCAAGTATAAGCTTCTTGGTTTAGAGTCATACACATTATTATCTTACTTTTCAAGATAATTATTTGTAACAAAATAAAAATACAATTTGGAAAGCCTAATTACGAAATCAAGTACATTTTATATTTTCTACATAAACAATATAGTCCACACCTAGTATAATTTAGAAATTGAGAGTGAGAAAAAGTTAATAATATTTGTTTTTTATATATTAAAAAAAACACACGTGTCTTCAAAATTGCAAGTTAATAAGGATATGTATTTATGCATTAATAAGCTTTTCAAAGAAATTGAATTTGAGTACCTAACGTAAAACATGTAAATAACATAATAAATGCAATAAATTGATTTTCGTATTAAAACTTAATTTCTTACAAACTGTTAGTGCATGTTTGTGTGACAAATGCTTCTCTAGATTAGTTTCGTTTTTGTGTCGGTTGATAGTTTAATTGTAACATACTTGACGGAGTTATAAGTCAAGTATGATAGTCTTTTGTTTGAATCCTAGCTAACATAGTTGATGAATGAAGAGAGCTTAGGAAAGATACCTTTGAGTATCTTCTCCTGAAGGAGAAAATAGTCATCTTCTCTTGAAGGAGAAGATAGAAAAAGGAATCGTTTCCATCTTCTCCTGAAGAAGAAGATAGCCATCTTCTCCTCAAGGAGAAGATAGAAAAAGGCATCTTTTGGTGGGCTTCTTCGTCCAGCCCATGCACTATATATAGGTGCATGGGGTATAGGCTAGGGTTAAGGTTTTTGTTCAACAAGCTTGTATTTGATAATATTCCCACTGAAAGTTTATCAATTGACAAGCAGGTTTAAAGTATTCATCTTGTTCTTGTTTGATTCATCGTTTTGCATAAACATCTATCAAGGGATTCCGCACCTTGATAGATCTGATCTAGCTTGTAATCGATCTGTTCAAAGGACCAACAATTGGTATCAGAGCGTTCATGCTCGATTGTACGGTTCAAGCTTGATTATTGCAAAAATTGAATCTTCTGTGCCTATTCATCTAAAACCATCTGGATTACTAAATCTTGCTAATCTCTTTAATATTATCAAATAAAAATTAAACGATCTATCTATGAAATTGGATGTCGAAAATAATTAATCTTAGTTTAATTTTATCGTGATAATCGGAAAATTGGTAAGTTTGTTTTGGTTCAGCAGATAACTAGTCGTCAGCGACCAAAGAGAATCTTATTTTAAGTCCATCTTCGCCTTCATTAGGTGGTCCTATCTTCGCTGTGTTCAACTTCGCCAAAAAGGAATCTTTTTCCTTCATCTTCGCTATTAAAAAAAAAAAATCAAAAGGTTCCCAAACTCATCTTCGCCTTTTTTTTTTCTTTTCCCAAACTCATGTTTTTTTTCTAACATTCACACTTTTCTTTTCTAATCTCAATCTTTGACTTATTTTCGTTAGTTAATATTATTCAACATTCACGTTTTTTTTATTCAACATTCACGTTTTTTTTGTTTACTTTGTTTTCGTTAGTTACTATTATTTTTTTACTTTTGTTTATTCTTTTTTCTATTTAATATTTTCTTTTAGTAATTTGAATCTCATTTGAACCTTGAACCTTAAATCGAACTTGGACTTGAACTTTGGACCTATACTTGAATCTTGGACATTTAAATTAATCCTATCAAACAACAATTAAAATGTCTACGTTAAACAAGTTTCTTGAGATAGACCATGAGGTAGGAAAGTCTAACTCTCCACCAAAAATGATATCGGTAAATGACTATTATTGGTGGAAGGACAGGTTTGAAGAATGGGCAAGGTTTTACATGATGAGAGGATGGATTTGCATAAGAGATGGTTACATACCACCATCCAGAGATGTAAATGGTCGAACTGTTAAGGCTGACTTTAAAAATATGGATGAAGAAGAAAAGCAAATGTTCGAAGCTGAGAACAAAGCACATGCTGCTATCACAATGAGCATGCCACAAGAGATATTGCACACGTTTAGAAAATTTCAAAATGCACAAGATTTGTGGGAAGCTCTTGAAAAACGGTTTCAGGGAAATGATAATGTTAAGAAAAATAGAGTTGATTTACTCAAGAAACAGTTTGCTGTCTTTAGGGCATTCACGGGTGAAACCCTAGAAGAGATCATCACGAGATACTACCATCTTGTTACGGAACTGGAGAACTACAAGATTGAGCACACTGATGTAGAGATGACCACCAAGATTCTGGATGCATTGCCTGCAAAGTGGGAAGTTTATACTCTTCTCATTAAAGAGAATCCTGAATTCGCCACCTACACGCTTGATGATGTTATAGGAAAGCTTAGAGCCTATGATTTGGCGATGAAGAGGAAGGATGAAGGTTCTGATCAGGTTCAAGATTCGGGAGTGTATTATGGGAAATCGTCATCCAAATCCTCATCCGGTGGCACCTCAAGCAGCAGTGGGAATGCAACTGCATTCTTCTCAGGAGAAAATTCTGGTAACATTATGTTAGATTCTGATGGTGAAGTTTGTTTTGTATCTGTTTCAGGTGAGTCAACGAAAGTGAAGGATATTCCATCAAGGAAAGACAAGGGAAAGAGCAATGAATTCAAATGTGATCACAAGTCATGCAAGTCTATGCCAATGAGTGTGAAATCAGCGGAAGAGCAGCTTGCTGTTTTGTCTTCATTTGTAGCTTCCTACGAAAACTACATACAAGGGAAGATAAACGATCCGGCAGTTTTTGATGAAGACTATGATCAAATAGATCCGGATGACTTAGAAGAAATGGATCTGCAGTGGAATCTTGCTATGATCTCCAAAAGAGCAAAAAGGTTCATGGACAGAACTGGAAAAAAGCTGGTGGGAGGTCGAGCCGGATTTAACAAATCAAAGGTGAAATGCTACAATTGCTACAACTTCGGTCACTTTGCAAGAGAATGCTCCAGACCAAAGAACCAGAACCAGAATCAAAATAATACTGTCAGGCAAAGCTCGTCAGTGGGGCCATCTCAGAGCAACACTAGCCCTAAGGCCCTAATGGTAGCAAAACCTGATGGTACGTATGACTGGAGTTGTGTGCTCGATGGTACTGATGGATCGAGCAATCAGGCATTCATGGCTGAGATTGTGGAAGAAAAGTCTGAAAGCGATGGAGAATCTGGTGTCGAGACTGAAGAGAAAGAAAGTACAACTGAAGAGGCTGAAGCAACCAAGATTGAAGAGGAAGCTGTTAAGGAGTCAACTGCACAGGTGCTGGATCTGACAGCATCAACTGAGGGTATGTCTGCTAAAGAATTCATGGCTTACATGGCAGACTTGTCCTCCAATGAGAAAAAGGTACTCCTTCCTCTACCTCTAGTTGTAGAAGCTTGTAATAAATGTGTTGATTATGCTGAGCGTATTCTTTTACTTGTGAAAGAAAATGATAAAGTTGCTGAGCATAATACTGAGTTAGTCGTACTTTTAGATACAGAGAAAGAGTTTAACATAGGCAATAAGATTAGAGAAGGGAACCTGAAAACCTCCCTTAATGCTGCTAAGAAAGATCTAAAAGAACTTAGGTATGCTCTTAGGGAAAAGATAGATTACCTTAATATAACACAGTTGGCCTTAGTTGATAAACAAGAAGAAATTGCTAAGAAAAATGCTGAAATAGACCAACTTAAGGTTAAGGTAGCTGATCTGAATAGGCAGATAGATCAAGTTCGCAGCTCAAAATATCTTATAAGTGCCTTAATAGATTTTGGAAGAGACACCAAGAAGTTTATTGATGAAAAAGGTGGATTAGGTTACCAAGATGTACCACCTCCTGTAACTGGAAACTATTCGTTTCTACCAACTGAGAAGGAGGTAACTGAAGAAATCTGTAAACCTAAGATAGATGAGAAGAAAGTTGATGTGAGTGAGAGTGAGATTAGTACTGAGAGTGGTAGTTCATCCAGTGTGTCTGAGGATGAACAAACAGGTGAAGTGTTTAAGAACAGTACTGGGTCAGGGGTTAATAAAACTAATCCAGTTAAAATTAACTCAACTGTATCAAAGACTCAACCCAAAAAGGCTGAACCAAAATCGATTTTGCAAAATCCTAAATTTGTTAAGAAAGGTGAAGCCAAAACTGAAATTAAACAGAGTAATGTTGAATGTTCAGGCAACACTTCACCAAAATCTGCTAGCAATGAGGGATCGACCTCAAGGGGACAATACAAAAAGCCCCTTGAGAAGCGATCCTGTTTTAAATGTCATCAAAAAGGTCATGTAGCTAGCATGTGCACTGCCAAGAAGAAGAGTAGCACTGCATCAACTGATGCAAAGAAAGGTGAGACTCCTACTAGGTCTGAACGCAGGAAAGAGGGAAGCAACTCTGCAAAGAAATCTTTGCAGAGACAATTAGAAAAGGATTCAGACGGTGGGTCTAGGGATCCTGGAAAACGCCCAGTAAACAAGAATTTTGAAAAACCAGCGTTTGTCCCTAGACAGGTAAGGGTTGGCCAGGCAAGCACATCTGGTGCTCAACCATCTACGCAGGCAGCACCTGCAAATGCCAACAAGTACCAACCACCTCATAGGCAACAACGTCACCAAAGTCCACAAGGTGACAAATTTAATTCTGTAAATTATTATAATAATCAAAATGGTTATAGGGATAGACAGTATTCAAATAACCAACACTTTTCAAGAAATAATTACAATCAGGGATATTCCAACAGAGGGAGTTATCCTCAAAATAACAATAACGGGTCAGTGAATCAAAGAGGATATCACAATTCTCAGAATCAAAGGCCCTACAGGCAATTTGACCAAATGAACAGAAACAGCCCACCAAGATCCAGGACTCCAGTGGGGAGTGATGGATATTGGAGGGAGTTCACTGTAGTTGATGAAATGTGACGACCCAAGACTTTCACAGCTTGGGTCCCCTACTCTAACTAATCTTCGTAGTGAATGCAGGAGTTGCTGAGGAGGGTTATCAACTAGTGGTATGTTGATAACGGCTGCTCCAGGCATATGACAAGGGAGTTGAGATTGTTTATTGAATTTATGAAATGTGATGAAGGGTACATGAATTTTGCAGGTGCCAAAGGCGGGAGCATCTCAAGAAAAGGAGAAGATTTTCTGCTGGTGCAGGTGTACGTTAATGACATCATCTTTGGGTCACCAAATGATGACTTTTGCAAGG
Organism: Ambrosia artemisiifolia; assembly: GCA_032199755.1. NCBI lineage: Eukaryota > Viridiplantae > Streptophyta > Magnoliopsida > Asterales > Asteraceae > Ambrosia > Ambrosia artemisiifolia. The sequence goes on along the minus strand of CM063516.1, from coordinate 24,971,661 downwards.
AATTTGAGCAGGTCATGAAAACGAAGTTTGAGATGAGTGCTATGGGGGAGTTAAAGTTTTTCCTCGGTCTACAGGTGGATCAGAAGGCAGATGGAATGTTCATCCATCAAACTAAGTATGTGCATGACATCCTGACTCGTTTCAAGATGAATGATTGCACACCTTACTATACTCCTCTACCGGTCAACCACGATCTCGGTCCAGATACTGAAAGCGACAAATATGTCGACCCCACAGAGTACCGGGCAATGATTGGTTCACTCATGTATCTTACTGCTTCTAGACCTGACATTACGTTTCCAGTTTGTCTTTGTGCCAGGTTTCAGGCGGATCCAAAGGAGTCACATATGATTGCGGTCAAACGGATAATGAGATACCTTAAGGGGAAACCCAAATTTGGTCTCTGGTATCCATCAGATGGTGGATTAGATCTCTTATCCTACACCGACTCAGACTACGAAAGATGCAACCAGAACAGAAAATCAACGACTGGTGGATGTCAACTACTTGGGGGGAGACTCGTATCCTGGCAATGTAAGAAGCAGACTTATGTAGCGGTGTCCTCATGCGAGGCTGAATACATTGCAGCTGGTAGCTGCTGTTCACAAGTTTTGTGGATACAGCAACAAATGCGGGATTACAGTTTGAATTTTCTAAATACTCCCATTATGATTGATAACCAATCTACCATTTCCATAACTGAAAACCCAACCAACTTTTCTAAAACTAAACATATTCATATCAGACATCACTTTATAAGAGATTGTTTTGAAAAGAGAATGATTCATTTTGAAAAAGTTGACACAAAAGATAATTTGGCAGATCTTTACACCAAGGCATTTGACAGGGCTCGTTTTGAACTGTTGGTGCAACTGAACGGGATGAGGAATCCTGAATGATTTTATGTTTCCCATAAGTTTCTGAAGTTTTTGTAAATAATTTTTCCTTAAAAAAAACGAGTTGTCACTGTGTAAAAGAAAAGATATGATAGTACATCAGCTGCTTGACTGTCGCACTTAAAACAGAACAGAGAACTTAAACTGCTAAGTGCGACCGCAGCTTCATCATGTGATATACCAGTAGGCAGACTTACAACGCGTAATCAGTCCTTAATAATAATAATAATAATAGCAAAGAGCTGGACTATGGTACATGTGGGGAACATAACATTGACGTATGATTTTATGATCTTAATTCTTGCGTTGATAGATTGCCAAAATCTGAGGTTTCGGGTCTTTATATTGTTGATCTATCCAGGGATAACCTGGCTGCCCTTCTGCTGCATCCAGAAATATGCTGAACTTGGCACAGCCATGATATCTTAAAAGAGCAAATCAAAAGGATAAATGCCAAAACCCAATATTCTAAACGGCTATCTCAAAAAGCCCAAAGCTAAAATTCGTACCAAAATGGTATTTGCCCTAACCCTGGTTGAGAAAACACCGGTCACTTTGTTGCATCCAGATATATGCTGACCTGTACACCTGTGTGTCTCGTACCTTGTAAATTATGCGGATACCAGCAATATACTCACCTGTTACAATGAAGCTTTGTGCATACCTTGATCGCGGGGGTATGTCATGTTGTGGGACTCGCAGTACCTATAGTCAAATGTTCATAATCGTAAAAAAAAGTAAAGTGAGGCTTTGCAGACAATGATGTAAGTTTGTTTAAGTGGATCAATATACTGGTAATCGCCTTGGACTGCGACTGTGCTTATAATAATTTATCTTTAATTACTCTAACTCGTGTGTTCAGTCGTGTTCTAGCTGATATGATCTTTTCGCCAGTGACATCTCAACAAAAACAGAGTGTTTACTTTTTGAATTTTATTTCATTTTATTTTAGTTTCACTTTATTAGTGTTTTTAATTCTTTTAGTTGTTTATAAAAAAAAATTCAAAAAATGACAAAAAGATTTTCTATTTTTCCACTTCAGGTCTTAATGCACGGGAAATGGTCATTTAAGGAAGTACTCGTACTGTTCGGGAAAACGTCTTGTTTTCGTACTAACCAACTTTTCTCAAAAGCCAAGTCATTGCTTCATTGCAAATTACTAAAAACTGAAACTTTTCGGGCATGGATTCATGTTCAAGGCCCAGTTCTGAAAAATGTTGGGTGAAGTTGTTCAAAAAAATTGTTTTCAATCCATAAGGCCCAATTCAAATTAATGAATATTTAAGTTGTTTTGTTACTGTTTGGAAAGTGAGATTTTTGCAGACTCACCACAGAGGTCGGAACCTCCTACTGATACTGTGGAGGAGAAACAGAAGAGAGATGATGATAAGACTAGCAAAGACTATCTACCAGAGAATTATGATGATGATGGTGATGATGATGTTCTACCTCTCCGGACTCGTCAGAGGAAGAGAGGAGGAGTTGTTTTTCGTGAGCCAAGCTCACAGATGCCATCAGCAACCTTAGCAGTCACAGTACCACAACAACCACCACTTACAGGCAAAAGATAGAGCTTCGATACAGACACTTCTTCAACAGAATGTTGCGTTGATGAAGCAATTGCAGGCTTAGGGGGAGAATGTGACGTGTAAGGGTGATGAACTGATGATGATCCCGACAATGATCCAAACCGTTCTGCGGGGAGTGAGCCTCCAAGTGCTTCAACAAAATTTGGTGTGCAAGCTACTACTCAGGGGGAGTCGGGTACTGGAATAGAAGTTATTGGTGCTGGTGATCCAGGGAAGAGATGCAACAGAAAACCTCAAAGTGACTGGATTACTTTCTGAAGAATTAGACAGTGAAGATATGTATGATTGGAAGAAGTTGAGATTATTCAAGATTATTTTGAAGATTGAAGACTGCAGGAGGTTGAAGATCTAGAGAGCATTCGTCAAGGGGGAGTTTGTTAGTGCATGTTTGTGTGACAAATGCTTCTCTAGATTAGTTTCGTTTTTGTGTCGGTTGATAGTTTAATTGTAACATACTTGACGGAGTTATAAGTCAAGTATGATAGTCTTTTGTTTGAATCCTAGCTAACATAGTTGATGAATGAAGAGAGCTTAGGAAAGATACCTTTGAGTATCTTCTCCTGAAGGAGAAAATAGTCATCTTCTCTTGAAGGAGAAGATAGAAAAAGGAATCGTTTCCATCTTCTCCTGAAGAAGAAGATAGCCATCTTCTCCTCAAGGAGAAGATAGAAAAAGGCATCTTTTGGTGGGCTTCTTCGTCCAGCCCATGCACTATATATAGGTGCATGGGGTGTAGGCTAGGGTTAAGGTTTTTGTTCAACAAGCTTGTATTTGATAATATTCCCACTGAAAGTTTATCAATTGACAAGCAGGTTTAAAGTATTCATCTTGTTCTTGTTTGATTCATCGTTTTGCATAAACATCTATCAAGGGATTCCGCACCTTGATAGATCTGATCTAGCTTGTAATCGATCTGTTCAAAGGACCTACACAAACAACGGAAGAAATCACATATAAAGAGCATGTGCTAAACTACGAAGCTAACAAAAAAGCTTATTAGTTTGAATTAGACGATCTATGTTTTCAATGAAGAAAAATATGAAGCTTTTTCTCTTCTTTTACATGTTATTAATAAACTGTAATAACAGGATTACTGCTTTGTCCCCGGAAGCTATTTGCTTGAAAGACGGTAATATTTTGGAAAGGCTTATTAATTTTTTTTTAAAATATCTAATTGTTGTTTTTGTAAATATTATTTCTTATCGTATTTTTGTTTTAGGGCCTCCGGGAACAAGACCTATTATTGTAGATCCATCGCCGGCCATTTGCAATAGGGAGTATTGTTATTTGTCATGCCTTGAACTTACTCCTGTTAACTTAAGCTTGGTAGGTTATAGTTGTCTACTAAACCATTGTATTTGTTGTGTTTGGGATGGTTAATTAATGTTTATTGAGTTAGTTTTATTTTATTTGTTATGAGGGTTCCAACGATCACAAACAATGATTGGTCCACACATGAACTCCAAATTCAAAAATCTTTTAACACAAAATCATTCTAACAATGGTCATTTCACGCATTTGAATTCCTCTAATTCTTACCATATTAACCGTCACGTACTTCCTTGGTTCAATCATGGTTAATCATAATAAAGAAAAATTTAAACTTTTGCTATACCCCAGATTTGTAATGCAAGGTATCATCACAGCAATTATTGATGATGAACTAATTGGGGGAACATCTAAGGCTACAATTTTAGATGTTCAAACTTTTTCCAGGCACAACACCCTAGCCATCCAGGTTGATGATGACCAACAAATCCTCCAGAACCCACATCAGCCAAACCAATTTCTAAATTCAAATCCAAATAGACCAAGAAGGTCTCAAAGCCTACCACTAAAAAGCCAAAACACCCTCCAAACACAAAAAGGCACCAGAGGTTGATGAGATCCTTTTGGATGTCAATGACCAATCCGTAACAAAGAAGAGAGTTCAACAAAAACCAAGAGAAAAGATAATCAAAGTAACACATGTTTATAATTAATAATCTTAATATACTTCAAGTGAAAATGAACAGAATTACTTTATATTACCCACCGATTAATAATAGGAGCTGAGAATGTTTTCGAATTTCAACTGCACTTTGAGTGATTTGGTGGATGAAATTGAAGTGATTAATCAATAATGATCGGCATACATATATCCTATGGAAGACTAAAACGAATGGGCCATTTAAGTAGTAAAAATTCAAACCCAAAATTACATTGTGCCGGTACGGTATGCGGGTTCGAACCGGTATTCACCAATTTACCGGCGGTACAATCCATGTGCCGTTTTCCCTAAATACCGGCATGCTTCATACCGGACACACATCCGGTAACCGGTATTACCGGCCGGTTCGTACCGGTTTTTAAAACATTGATTTTCTGCCTTCCCTACCCTACCCTCCACGTTGTCACATAACCTCTTAAAACCATATTCAACTCCTCAAGCACAGTTCTTCGAGCCACACACCGCTATACAAAGGGGACGGACGTTACACGGTGACCAGCAACTACATGTGACTATTTTATATTGGAACTAGCCGCATCAATCGTTAGGTCAGCTAAGTAATCCGGTGGCTGGGTTTGTCTTTTCCCTTGTATACCAACCATACTTTCTTACAAAACTCATTGTGTGTGTAATCGGCCAGATTCAATGGCGGCCATTTATCCGGCAGCTTTGGAGGACGGTGGGTTGTATATGCCGGAGTTGGGATGTGAAAGTGATCTGACATCTTAGAGAGAGATAGAGAAGACTGGTGGACACCATTGTCGACGCACCACACCACCTACACCATTCAAACAATTTCCAATCTACCCCTCTTTATTATTGGTATTCATAATTTTATGTTGAATCATTGATTTTGCTTATTATGAATACTTTGATTGTAGCTATGCATTTTGACGATGGATTACTCTATATCGTTAATGATAATCTATTTCATATTAAAGCACAAATGGGTTTTGTTGCTACAACAAATATCTGCCTAACAATGGTCCTGAGTCACAAGGGAGGTTCAAAGGTTCAAGGGATTCGATCTGCCAAACGCAGGTCGTGGTGTCCTTCTACGTTGCAAACGTAGAAGGAGGTTCAAGGCTTGGATTATTTATTGTGTATGCTTTTTGTTCCTGATCTGAGATAAACTCGAGATCAGAAGTGGAAGTTCTTGGAACCTGAGTGAAGAGAGTTATTCTCCACACGTGAGGGACCAAGAGAATAATCTTTGAGTGAGAAGTGAGTGATAGATAATGTGTTGTGGATCTGATCTGAGTTTCTCTTTTATAGAGAAAGAATCCACTCAAAGAAGAAAGCATCAGACCTTGCTCCTGGCTGCAACAAAAGGACATGCCACAAAAGGTAAGAGAGTGCTATTGACCTGCGGTCTATGGACTGATGTTACTCCATCAGTCCTGTTTGTTTGACTCGATGAAAGGGACGACGTGACAAGTCATTTTTTGACTTTGTGTCACCACCGGTTGTAGAACCTTTGTAGGCTTCAACCTTTCAAGCGTTTGTTCCATAATATTAGTTATTCGTTTTTCCCTTAAGCTACCCACGTCATCAGCCCCCCAAGTCAGAAGGTTTTTATGAGTTATCTTGAAGGCTTCTGACTGTTTTTGCTGTTCGTTCCTTGCTTGAAGGGTTCGAGGGTTCGCTGTGATTTGGGCGGTTAATCTGCAGTGTTTAACTTTGATTTGACCCTGATGTGACAGGTGTCAGTCTGTCCAGGGCTGTTTTATTGCATGTCATAATGACAGTTATATATTTAAATAATATAACCGTTTCTTTTTTTCTTTTTAACCCCTTTTACTTTTCATTTTCACTTAATCTTTTCTTACTCTTTCACTTTCCTCTTCACAATCCTCTCTTCCACCGTTTAGGGTTTCTTCATATTTCGATTACCAGGTTAGTTTTCTTTTTATTTGTCTAGTACACTGATCATCCTTCGTAGGCACAATGGGTGCTAAGAAGGATATGGCCATTACGTTTTCAACCCTTTCTCAGAAAGAGGTTGAATCGTTCTGTTCTGAATGGGACATAGACGTTTCTTTTAATCCTGTTGCTCCAACCAAGAAACTTGCTGTTTCTGATTGTCCTTCTGGTTCTATGGCTTTGTATTGTCGTCACTTTGAGTTTGCAAACCTACGTCATCCCTTCTCTGTTTTTCTCTTAAATGTGCTTGAGTATTATAGGGTGTCTCTTGGCCAAATCCATCCACATGGCGTTGGCCGTGTGTTGCATTTTGAATGCCTGTGCAGGGCCCTAGGTTATGATCCTACCTTACTGATGTTTAGGCGATTTTTTCGTCTTGCTAAGAATGGTGACTGGTTCACCTTCGAGGGTTCATCGGTAGAGACCAACCTCCTTTCTTCTCATGTCACTACTGTTGGTCAATGGAAGACCAAGTTTTTCTGGGTTTCTGAGTCGATTCTCCCTTTTAAGCCTGTTTGGAGGTCTCCTGAGGCTGTTCTGAATGAGGCAGAACCCTCAGAATCTGAACTTGATCATAGCTTTTTAACTGCTCTTAGGGCTTGCCCTTCAAGGCTTCGTCCTTTCGCTGAACCATTTCTAGTATTATCTGGGGTTAGTACTCGCTGGGACAAGCCTGGTAGAGATCCTGTTATAATGAAGGGTGATCGGGGTATGAGTTTTTGCACATTATTCGTTTCATTGTTTTCCTTTCGCTTGGTTTTTATACTTTGTTTATTTTGCAGTCATGTCTGCTCTGGATTTCATTAAGGCTGATGATGCTTCTGGCGTTGCATTTACTGATGCTGAAGCAGCGGATGGTGAAGATGCGTTAACCAAATATGAGAAGGGTCGGTATGATGGAACCAGTTATGTGGCCGTTCCGAATGTCAAGGGGTTTGCTAAAGCCAGTTCTTCGAAGGCTTCAACGAGAAGGTCAAGCAGGCGTTTGCTGAAAGCTGCTAAATCTGCTGAGACTTCTGAGGCGGTAACTGTGAGTGATGACATTGAGGATTCTGAAGGTGAAAAGGATCAGACGGTGGATGATACTGTGGTGGATGTGATGGTGAAGCAAAGTAAGGGGAAGAAGGTTAAGGTGGTAAGGGAACCGGATGTATCTGGGAGTTTTGATGAAGGGAGTGTTTATATGCCTGGGTGGAATGTGAAGACAACTGACAACTTCAAGTCTTCTGCTGTATGTGAGGAAGTCTTAGCACACTTTGCTACTCCTGGTGCTAAGGCTTGTCTCGAGGGTTTGGATGATGATGCCCTTCTGGCAAAGATGATGGTGGGAACCTGTAATCTGGCGGCTATGTTACCAGAGGGGATTAACAGGTTTAGGAAGGTCATGGGTGAGTACAGTGAGTTTGCCAAGAAAAAGAAGGAGATGAAGAAGTCTATTGCTGACATGAAAAAGGACGCTAAGGAGTATGCTGAGAAGGAGGTCACCTTGATTGCCCTTATAGATGAGCTGAAGAAGGGGCATGAGGCTGAGATGGCAAGGCATGAAGCTGCCAGATTGAAGGTGGAAGCAGATCAGCTAGCCTTGGAGTCAGAGAGAAAAGCTTTTGAGAGTCAAAAGAAGGAACTGGAAATCTCTCTTGCTGCTGCTCAAGGTGACAACAAATGGTTGATTGAAGAAGGTTTTCAGCAAGTTGTTACCTATCTCCTTCATTCTGCAGAGTTCAACTCAGCCCTTGGCGAAGTGTATACCAAGCTGTTGACCCATGGTAAGCATGTTGGTCTTGTTGCAGGGTTCAAAGCTTGCAGTTCTGGTGAAGTCCTTGAAGAATCTCCTCTTTATCAACCTAACTCCTTGGATGTTTTCAAGGAGACTGTGCTCAAAATGGAACACTCCAGCTACCCCTATGTATCTCAAGTTTCTTCCCTTTATGGGAAACCTTTACAGGAGCTGAGGGAGTTAAAGCCTGCTGGATTGAACGAAGCCGTTTCTGCTAAGGTGCTTCAGGCTGTTTCCAAGAAGAGAGCTCATTCGGGTGATAGTGAGGAGACCTTGGACATGACTGATACACTTTCCAAGGATGCTAGTGTTGAAGCCTCCGAGGCTGGTTTGGTTGAGAAGCTGCCCAAGAAGGGGAAGAAAGCGAAGAAAGCTAAGGTGGTCAAGGCTAGGAATGAGGAGGAAGCCTCCAAGCCTTCAGGTTCTGTTAACGACGCCTGAACCCTTTATTCGTAGCTTTCTTAGCATGGTTTGTAAAACAATTAACTACTTTTGTTGTGTCCTAAACACTTTTATCCTTTGTCTGAACCCGTAGTGGTTCGTTGGTGGTTGTGGGCTGAAGCCCTTTGAACAATTTATGACTTTGTTTGGCTTTTGTATAAAGCCTGTTAATGGTAGGTCTTTTATGGTTATTTGTTTAAGTTTCATGGTTGTTCGTTCTTATTTTGTTTTTGTGATGTGTTTGTTTGTCTTTGTTATTGTTTGGGAATGTTCATCCAATAGCACCTTCAAAGGTTGAACGCTGCAGTCATTCATCCTTAAGGTAGTCTAGGCAAACATGTCACCAGCTATCCTATTTACACTTATATAAGTGTTTGTTATTTTCGTAAGTTTGTTTTTTAAACTTAAGGAACGATTGGTGTAGGTTGTTCAAGCCTGTCGATGAGACTTATAAAACTATTTTTGTTTGTCTCATGGAGTCGTATTGATTTAGGAACTCACCCCTTATATAGGTCCGTTCAACCCTCGAACCTATTGAGCGAAATGGCCTGGGAGCTCAACCCCTTACATGACCCTTGTCATGGAGTTTATTGCTAGGTACTCAGCCTGATTATAGGATAGAAAGACAGAATTTTTCAAAAGAGGATTCATGGATCCTTTCATTCATTACATAGTAGCATTACATAGCTTTTTTTTTGAAGAGAACAACTCGTTTTACAGTTTAAACAAAGAACCTTTTAAGGTTTTTTCCATTCCAGTGACGAGGGAGCTTCTTGCCATCCATGTCGGCAAGCTTGTAAGACCCCCCTTTGTGAGACTCAAGGATGGTGTAGGGGCCTTCCCATTTTGGTCCTAGCTTTCCTTGATTTTCTTTTTTGCTTGCATCATTGTTTCTGAGGACCAGGTCTCCTGGCTTGAAGCGTTCGTGCTTGACCTTGGCATTGTAATAAGACTCCATTTTTTGCTTGTATTTTGCTTCTCTTATTGCTGCCGAGTCTCTTGCTTCTTCTAGCAGGTCAAGGTTGAGTGAAGTTTCGTGCTCATTAGCCTGGATGTCAACATGAAGGGTTCTTGGTGTGGTGACCCCAATCTCGGCAGGTATAACTGCTTCAGATCCGAAGGTGAGGCTGTAGGGTGTCTTCTTGTTACTTGTTTTTTCGGTGGTTCGGATTGCCCAAAGAACACTTGGTAGTTCTTCTAACCAGTTTCCCCCTTGACGACCCAGCCTGGCCTTGATCCCTTCAACCACACTTCTATTCATCCTTTCAACCTGCCCGTTGGATTGGGGGTATGCCACAGAGCTGAAGACTTGTGTGATCCGATACTCTTTACACCAAGCACTGAACGGTTTTTCTGCAAACTGTTTGCCGTTGTCTGTGACCAACACCCCGGGTAGGCCGTATCGACAAATGATGCTTTCCCATACAAAATCAATTATCTTCTTTCCGGATATCTTTCCTAATGGTTTTACTTCTGGCCATTTTGTGAAGTAATCAACAGCAACCAACAAAAACTTGACTCCTCCTTTGGCAGGTGGGAAGGGTCCGACAATATCCATTCCCCACTTGTGGAATGGCCAAGCCGAAGTGATTGGAACCAAGTCGTGCTTGGGGCTCTTTGGGACTGGTGCATGGATCTGGCAGGCTTCACATTTCTTCAATTGTTCAGACGCATCACGATGCATAGTTGGCCAGAAGTAACCAAGGTTCATGAGTTTTGCCACCACTGATCTTGGACCACAATGAGCTCCGCATATTCCTTCATGAACTTCCTTGATCAAGTACCTGCTTTGCTCAGGACCAACACATCGAAGCAATGGGGCCAAGTAACCTTTTTTGTAAAGTATGTCATCTTGAATTGTGTATTGCTTGGACTTGATCCGAATTCTTTCAGCTTCAACAGGATCTTGGGGTAGTTCACCTCTTTGCAGGAACTTTTCAAATGGAGTCATCCAACTTGGTTCACTTTCAGTAATGACATCTTGAACCTCAATTTCAGCTATTGAAGGATGTTTGATCACTTCAACCAGCACCTTTTTTGTAAGATGAGCAAAGTTCAACGAAGCAAGCTTGCTAAGAGCATCAGCTTTCTTGTTATGAGACCTTGGGACTTGTTTGATCTTGCAAGACTGGAAGGTGTTCATGATTTCTTTGGCCTTCTCTCTATACTTTTTCATGTTAGGTTCTTTAGCAATGTAACTGTCATTCACCTGATTGGAAACAAGCAATGAGTCAGTGAACACTTGAAGCTTATGAACCATCATCTTTTTAGGTTAGGTTCTTTAGCAATGTAACTGTCATTCACCTGATTGGAAACAAGTAATGAGTCAGTGAACACTTGAAGCTTGTGAACCATCATCTTTTTTGCAAGCTTGAGTCCTGCTATCAAGGCTTCATATTCTGCTTCGTTATTTGTTGTCTGAAATTCCAAACGAAGGGCATAGGTAAATTCTAATCCTTCGGGGTTGATTAACACAAGGCCAGCCCCTGACCCTTCAACACTGGAAGCTCCATCGGTGTACAGCTTCCAGGCTTCAGGGTCGATAGGTTCGTCTATGGTTATGTTAACCTCGGCCAGTTCCACCTTTGGAATTTCAGCAATGAAGTCAGCAAGTACTTGTGCTTTGATTGCTTTTCTAGGGACGTAGGTGATTGTGTGTCCACCCAGTTCAACAGCCCATTTGGCTAGTCGTCCCGAGGTTTCAGGTTTTTCAAGCACATTCTTAATGGGTTGGTCTGTGACCACTTGTATGGGATGTGCTTGAAAGTACCTTCGAAGCCTTCTGGCTGTTTGCACTAGGGCTAAAGCCAATTTTTCCAAAGGAGGGTACTTGACCTCTGCTAACTTTAATGTTTTACTGAAGAAATAGACGGGTACCTGAGCTTTGTCTCTTTCTATAGTGAGAACAGCGCTGAAGGCTTCATCAGTAACTGAAAGGTAGACAGAGATCATTTCCCCTGCTTCGGGCGTTGCAATGGTAGGAAGGGAAGCCAAATGGTGTTTCATACTGTTGAAGGCTTCCTCTGCTTCTTCCGTCCACCTGAAGTCCTTTTTATCGGTGCAACCTTTGAGGGTCTTGAAGAATGGTAGTGATTTTTCAGCTAACTTTGAGACAAAACGCTTCAAGGCAGCAAGTTTGCCATTCAAGCTTTCAACCTCTTTTTTAGTTTGAGGCGACTTCATGTTGAGGATGGCTCGAACCTTGCTTGGATTGGCCTTTATGCTTTGCTTCCCCACAACGTGGCCCAAGAACTTTCCTTCTTCGAAACCAAAGGAACATTTAACAGGGTTTAGCTTCATGTTGATTTCTCTGAGTTTGTTGAAGGTCTCTTGTATGTCAGCAAGCATCTGATCTTCAGTTTTGCTTTTGATGACCAAATCATCAACGTAAGCTTCCATGTTCTTGCCAATCTGTAGGGAAAAAGTCTTATCGACCAGCCTTTGATAGGTTGCACCTGCATTTTTTAAACCAAAGGGCATCTTTCTATAACAGAATATACCCTTGTCAGTATGGAAAGCAGTTTTTTCTTCGTCTTCCTCCTTCATTTGTATCTGGTGATAGCCTTTGTAGGCATCCAGGAAACACTTGAAGGGGAAGCCTGTAAGCGAGTCTATTTTCAGATCAACCTCAGGCAAAGGATAGCAATCCTTGGGGCAAGCTTTGTTGAGGTCTTTGAAGTCGATACACATCCTCCAAGAATCATCAGGTTTTCTAACCATCACAGGGTTTGCAACCCATGATTGATATTTCACCTCTCGAAGGATTCCTGCTTCAACTAACTTGTCAACCTCTTGGCATGCAGCTTTGCTTCGTTCTGGGGCAAGACTCCTTTTCTTTTGGACAACTGGTTTGACATTGGAAGGGATTCTTAATTCATGTTCGGCAATGTCTCGTGGGATCCCTGTCATGTCACTTGGACACCAGGCAAAGACGTCCATGTTATCTTTCAGTAACCCTTCAAGCCTAGTGAGAGTATCACTAGGGAGGGCTGTGTTAACTCGTACCCTTTGGTCAGGATATCCGGGGTTGATGCTGAGACCAAGTTTGTTGTGGTCCTCGTCGATGGTCAGCACTGTAGTGGAGGGTCGGAGGGTTCCAACACCATCTTTGGTTGGGAACTTTGCACTCTTTCGGCTAATGGAGACAGTCATGTCGAAGACCACTACCCCTGGCCTTCCAATGATAACATCATAACTAGATGGCAGGTCCAAAACCACAAAGGTGAGTGGTTCAGTCCTTCGCAGTTGACCATCAGAAAAGGTGACATCAAGTGTTAATTCGCCCAAAGGCTTGATAGGTATATCAGCGATACCTTTTATGGCAGCTTCAGCAGGCCGTAGCATGGAGCGTTCTTCGAGGCTTAGAAGGTTGAAATACTTGGCGAACATTATTTCAGTTGCAGCTCCCGTGTCTATGTAGGCCTTTTGTGTTTTGGTGGAACCAGTGAAGGCTTCAAGCACAAGGGGATCACAGTGCTTCTCTCCCCTAGTGTAGGGGAAGTAGATGCCTTGTCGTTCCCAGTCTTCCACTCTTTGCCTTTTACTTGGGGATTCATTTTCAACGAAGACCATGGCAACGTCTTTCTTCTTACCGTCTGCCATGTTCTCTTTCACACCCTTGACCAGGTGGGCCAGTTCTCCAGACTTGACAGCTTCCTCGATCCTTTTCTTGAGTTGGAAGCAGTCGTTGGTGTGGTGTCCCTTCTCTTCGTGGAACTCACAGTACTGGCTTGAGTTCTCGTTTCTTTTGCTTCTTGGTAAGGGACGAGGAGGTCTGAAGGTGTGCTTGACTTCTTCAGTGGCTAGAATTTCCTGAGGAGTTTTGGTGAGGGCTGTGAAACTGACGTTCCTGTCTCTGCTTGGAGGGTTCCTGCTTTCAGACCTTCGTGACTCAGATCCTCTGGACCTTTTGTCATATGTGCCATAGTTGCCCCTTTTCCGGGAAGGGCTGTTGCTCCTCCAGCTGGAACCTCTTTTCCTTTGTTCCTTGATATCCACAGCCTCTTCTCCTCGAATGTGGGCTTCAGCTCTTTCTAAGGCCTCTTCAAGGGTTCTAGGGAGACTTTTGTTGAACTCCCTAGTTAAATACTTCGAGTTGATAGCATTCATGAACCCTGCAACCTTCATTTTTTCATCAGCACCAACGTAAGTGAGGCCTTCCTTCTTGTATCTTTCAATGAAGTTTTTCAAGCTTTCATCATCTTTTTGTTTGATCTGGAATATAACGGTCGCATCCTTGACACAACGTCTTTGTTGTGAGAAGTTGGCCAGAAACCCCTTTCCGAGTTCATCGAAGGTTCGGATGCTTCCATTTGCTAGACCGTTGAACCAGATTCGTGCAGATCCAACAAGGGTTTGCATGAACATTAAACAGCATTCGGGGTCACCCCACTTTTCAATTCTGGCTGCTCCCGAGAAGATCTGGAGGTGGTCTTCTGGGTCATCAGTGCCGTCATATGTTCTTATATGGGCTGGCATCTTCAGCTTGTTGGGAAAATCGTAATCCGCAATCTCAGGTGAGAAGCAAGACAAGCTGTTAGGCTTATAGGGTTGGTTGACAGTATGTTCAACCCTGTTGTTGGCGACCCTTCCAGTGTTCCCTTGTTGTTCAGCGATGGCTTGGCTAATGAGTTGCTGCCAAGGGAAGTTAGCCATCATTTGAGATATCATGTAGGGCATAAGGTTGAAGCCTTGAATGCCTTCGGATACTACAGTGTTGGTAGCCATTGGGAGACTCATAGAGGCGCTTCTGGCCATGGGAAGTGAGGTCATAGCCTGCTCCCAGGACGTAGCAGTAGGAGGTGGGACACTGGATACTGGTGACTGCAAGAGTTGATCCAGAGTCAGCTCGTGTCCCAAAGGCATGCCAGTAGTGGCAGCTTGAGTGGTGAACAAGGGGAATGCAGCAGGACTGGACCTTGTTTCATGGTGAGAAGCAGTATAAGTGCTGCTGGGTCCAGCATTATTGCTTCCAGGTGACTGTCTGCGTCCATAGGTAGCAGTGAGAGGAGGAGGAGGTATAGGAGAGAGTGAGATCTCCTCTTCCTCGTCGTAATCTAGTCGGAGGCGGATTCCTTTATCTCTTTCTCTCATAACGTACTGGTTCAGGAGAGACCTTAGCTGCAAGAAGTTTCTCTCTACTCCCTCAGGGGTAAGATCTATTCGAGGTGGAGTTTGTGTGAGATCAGGGAGAGGAGACATTACCCCAGAACGAGTAGGTGGTGGAGTTTGCAGGTTTGCAAACGCTGTGTTAGCAGGTGGGGACTGAGTCCCAGTTGAAGTTCCTCCAGGAGTGGAAAAGGACACAGATCTGGCCGGAGAGGTTTGGTCTGTGCCAGGGGAGATCTGGTTGACCTCCTCTGTAGACTCAGGGTCAGACATAGAGAGAGTCGGAGCTACACAACTGATTTCAGATAAAGAAAATGGCGCAGCCCCACGGTGGGCGCCAACTTGTTGCTACAACAAATATCTGCCTAACAATGGTCCTGAGTCACAAGGGAGGTTCAAAGGTTCAAGGGATTCGATCTGCCAAACGCAGGTCGTGGTGTCCTTCTACGTTGCAAACGTAGAAGGAGGTTCAAGGCTTGGATTATTTATTGTGTATGCTTTTTGTTCCTGATCTGAGATAAACTCGAGATCAGAAGTGGAAGTTCTTGGAACCTGAGTGAAGAGAGTTATTCTCCACACGTGAGGGACCAAGAGAATAATCTTTGAGTGAGAAGTGAGTGATAGATAATGTGTTGTGGATCTGATCTGAGTTTCTCTTTTATAGAGAAAGAATCCACTCAAAGAAGAAAGCATCAGACCTTGCTCCTGGCTGCAACAAAAGGACATGCCACAAAAGGTAAGAGAGTGCTATTGACCTGCGGTCTATGGACTGATGTTACTCCATCAGTCCTGTTTGTTTGACTCGATGAAAGGGACGACGTGACAAGTCATTTTTTGACTTTGTGTCACCACCGGTTGTAGAACCTTTGTAGGCTTCAACCTTTCAAGCGTTTGTTCCATAATATTAGTTATTCGTTTTTCCCTTAAGCTACCCACGTCATCAGGTTTGGTTGTTTTGTGCTATGAGATGCATTTCTCAATAGGAGGTCTTGGGTTCGAGACCAGGCCGTCGCAGTTAATTTTTTTTATTTCAACAACCTTATTTGATGTTCTTAATCAGTTTTGCGGATACAGTAACTGAATAAAGAAAAAGTTCAAGATGAAGCAGAAATCACCGCGGCGCGCCGCAACGCGCGCGGTAGAAATGCTAGTAAGTATTATATATAAACACAAAGTAATTTATAATTTTTATACGTAGATGCATAATTATAGTAAAAAAAAACCACATTAAAATAAGAAGTAGCATCATAACATATTAACAAAGTTTGAATATTATTCTACCGTTATTACCAACCAACATCTTGGGATATATCACCAAGGCAACCATACCAAACTGCCAAAAATACAAACAAGGATCCAAATAAACACACCAATTGTTACCAAATTCTGATTCAAATCTCCCCCCTTAACACTTCAATCATCAAACACCCGATCGCGGTTTTCACAACAGGATGGTGGTCTCGGCTATCATCGAGGTAACCACATACGGGTCCATGTTGGAAGCAGGCCTACGGTCCTCAAAGTAACCCTTTCCATCCTTTTCGGTATCCCTCCCGACTCGAATAGATGCACCACGGTTCGCGACGCCCTACGATATCAAATGTAAAAAATGAGAACAATATGATGATGTACATGTATGTGTTACACAATGTTGCAATGTTTGATGTAACATAAGTTACAAAATAAGTTACCCATTTGAAAGTGTTGATGTTGGCTGTCTCGTGACGCCCAGTGAGCCGACGCTCGTTGCCTTCTCCGTAGGCGGCAATGTGCTCCTTGTGACGAAGACCCAACTTTTCGATTGCTTTTTTGATGATCTCATAGCCTCCCTCTTCTCTCATCGACTTTGTGCTGAAATTATCATGTGACTTAAGTTAGGGGTGTAAACGAGCCAAATTGCTCGTGAGATACTTGAGTCTGGCTCACTAAAAGCTAAGCAAACCGGGCTTAAACAAGCTTTTTTAAAAATATGTCTGTTTAGTAAAAGAGCATGAGCCAAAGCCCGAGCATTCATCACCTATTATGGTCAAGTAGGCTAGCCAGCCTAAATAAGCCTACTATTTATATGATTTTTATTTAACACTAATAAATTATTATTATTATTATTATTATTATTATTATTATTGTAAAAAGCAAAAATAATAGATATTGTTACATATAAAACTATAACTATTAGCTATATATAAAAACAATTACATATGTAACAAAACTTATTTATATAGAATAAACGAGCCGAGCCCGACTTTGAAAAACTACCCGTGTGCCGAGTTTGGGCTCGGGCGGGGAGGGGCGGCCGACCCCCTTGGATTTTTGCTCAGAAGTTTCGAATATATAGTATCTGTATGAATTTTTTTTGGTATATACGGTTTTGACCCCCCGTTTTTTTAAATAGTTAAATAAACCAAAACTTTAACCCAAAACAAAGTAAATGTAAAGCACAAATCCTAAACTCCTAAGCCCAAAAACTATATGTCCGGGATAGTAGATTCAATGAGCAAGCGATGAAGTTGTTATCTCTTAGCTACTCGAGCTAGGCTTGGTAAAAAGCTCAAAACAAGCCGAATCAAGCCTTATCAAGCCCGAGCGTGAGCTTTAAACAAAGCTCGTTTACTAATCGAGCCTGAGCTCAACCTAACATGTGAAGCTCGTCAAGCCTTATCGAGCCTTAGTGTAGTATTAGGTTTATTCATATTTAATAATATTTACCCCCTCATTCAAGCTTGCTTACTAAACGAGCCTGAACCAAACTTTATTTATCGAGCTTCGAGCCTATAATTTATATCGTTTTTATTTAAAATATTAACTAATAGATAGTAAACGAGCTGAGCTCGAGGTATCATAAGTTTTTCCAGCTTGAGCCTGGTCAAGCTCAGGCTTAGCTCAGCTCGTTTGCAAGCCTATCCATAGTTGAAGAATTCAAAAATCATAAAGGTCGATATGTTGAACTGTAATTCTTCATCCAGGTACCAACCATTTGTCTCCTTTTTAATGTTTTAGTGTCTTTGTTCAATTGTTTGTTAAACAATGCTTAAAACTTTGATATTTATTTATTGTATTTAATGTTTGACCCGACCCGAATTGAATGACCCGAACCATAGCTATTGAAAAAAAAAATTGGGTTCCATCCTGTGACTGCTGACTTCCGACCCCCCGGTCTAAATTCTCAAGCTTCGCCACTGCTCGGGTCGGCTTGTTTACAACCATAACCAAAGTGATCAAGTTAAAAAATAACATTATAATACCTGTAGTTTGTGTGAGCTCCAGCCCCATTCCAATCACCCTGTTCAATATCCCACAATATCAATGAGTACATGACTAGTTTTTGCATATAAGAAAAATGTTGTAAAGACTGACCGGAATAGGTTTTGGGTCAAACGAAACCACAACCCCAGCGATCTCAGTGATCCTCTGTAAAGAAATCGGGGTGTCAAACATCACGAAACGGAATGAAAAACACGACATCTTTGATCTTTCTCAACGAAATATAAAGAAATTATCACGTTACCTCAAGAATGTAACGAGCAGCCCATATCTCGTCACCAGCAGAAATGCCAACTGATGGCCCGACTTGAAACTCCCACTGTATATGGAAAGAAAATGTAGCTTTTATGACGAATGAACAAATTCAGGTTATGTTTTATATCTAACGGGTCAAACAGATAAAATAACAAGGGCCAAACGAGCCAAAAACACTAGTTTCAAGTCATAAGACTTAAAATAACAAGGGTCAAATGGGTCAACCAAACGTGACCCGTTCCCAACCCGTCCATTTTACCATCGAACATAGAACCTTACTTGACCCGGCATGACTTCTCCGTTAATGCCCGAAATGTTAATACCAGCATACAAACACGCTTTGTAGTGAGCATCCACGATGTCACGCCCAAAAGCCTTGTCAGCACCAATACCGCAGTAGTATGGGCCCTATATTGCATCAAACCGATACATTTTATCTCAAAACTGTTACAAAAACAAAACAAAAAAGGCGTAACTTGATGCAATATCAAGGTCGAATGGTTACTTGAGGTCCAGGGAAACCGCCTTGAGGCCAGCCCAAGGGCCAGTTGATATCCTTCTGCAGTAGGGTGTATTCTTGTTCAATTCCGTACCTGATACACATTGTTGAAAACTATAAATATTGAAACCATAATGTGGATATGGATCGGGTCGGGTTGGGTTTGGAAGCGTAAATGGTGAATGTACCATGGAACTTCCTTCTCGACTTCTGGGTGGCTGAAGATTTTGGCTGCAGCATGTCTCTTGTTGGTTGGAATTGGCTCACCGGCCGGAGTGTAAGCGTCGCAGATTACCTATGTAATGTACGATTGTTGAATATGTAAGGGTATATAATATGATTGTCAATGACTAGAAATGCGCTAATGAGCTGAGCGTTTTGTGAGCTACTTAAGATCAGCTTGTTAAAAGTAAGAATCAAACCGAGCTTAAACGAGTCCGAGAATAAATTGAAGTTCATTTGATAAATGAGTTTTGGCTCGAGTTTATTAAGTTAGGGAATGTAAATGAGTACAAGAACTATAATAATTTTTACTTGAAACAACTTTAGTATCTAGTTACATGACAAATATTATGATAAAGAAAAGGCGAAAAGCTAATATATAAAACCGTAAGTATAGATATTTTAAAATAATAATGTGCTTGCTTGTAAATAAAAAAAGGTTAAATCAAAACGAGTTTGTAAAATTACGCACGATTTGAACTCGAGGTTTAGACATAGAGCTCAAACAAATCAAACTTAAGCTTTCTAAGGCCATACGTAGTGGGAGCAAAGTTGCGCCCCACTCCCCTCATTTGATTGGCTGGCATACATTCCAAGAAAACTTCTAAAATTGAGCGTTAAAAGTTTAATGCCTGAGAGTGTTTTTGGGATTTTAAGGCCCAGAGGGCGGTGTGGAGGGAAAATATTTTAAGGCCATCCACCAAATGGATGTGAGTGTGTCCACCAAATTATATGGGGTGAGTGTAATAAGTGGTTATGAGTAGAGGAGAGAGAAAATATTTGATGGAAGCACTGTTTCACCCTAAATATGAAAAGCTACTGTTCACCCCTATATATATTTTAATATTTTTGTAAGTAGTTGTGAGTGAGAAAAGAGAAAAAGTAATGATAAAAGTATGATTATTTTAATTAGGAGAGAGAAGATTTAGAGGTGAAGTAGTGATTTTTAGTGTAATTTGATGGAGGAGATTTGGTAAATGGGTTGTGAATGCTCTAAAATGGGCTTTAAGGCTCCATTAACGCCCCACTATACATTTTCTTAAAATAAAAAAAAATGTTTTGAGATCGGATAGGCTCGGTAACAATTAAAGTTTTTTATCCTTTCTAAAGGTCCTCCTATCAAAAGCAGCATATATTGGAAATTAATCAATATAATAAAAATAACCAAAAAAAAAAGTAAGGCTTTAAAATATACCAAGATGTTGTTTCCACCCCTGAATGGATCCTTGAAAATAGCTTGAGGACTGTTTAATTCATCATCAACATCACAAAGTCATTAAAGACATTATTTAAAAAATATAAAAAAAATAAAAAAAACTATTAAGCAAAAGAACAAAAGACATACTAGAGGATAACTTCACTATCCTCTCCTGGGGCTTGACCGGTACTTGATCCATCATAATTCCATTTTGGCAGCTTCTTGGGGTCACTCTCTGGTTTTGGAAGAGTCTATAAAAAAAGAATTAAAAAAAAATTAGTTGATTAGAAAAAAAACACACAAATAAATATATATGTTAAATACATGACCGGTAATAAATAGAGAAATGCAAGAATCATATAAAACAATTGTATTTTTCACTAAATATAATACATAAGATGTGTATATGTATAACATAATTTAGCATTTCTCTACTTAAAAAAGGTTACATAATGAACTCACTTTTGTATATTTATGTGTATATGTATCTATATAGTGAGGGTTGGACAAAAGTAGAACTATAAATTTTGAAATCCATTTAAAGAAAAAGGAAAAATCATTTTTAGTGATCGAATCTAAAAGATGTAGACTTATATTTTCATAAGTTAAAAACATGTTGTAGTGTAACGATGTATAGTAATACAATTTTAAAACTTTGAAATCCACTTACTCTTGCTTTGCTTCGGAGGTCCATACCCGATCCACCAATCCTATATGAATATTAACAGAAAAAAAAAATTAATATATTAATAAAAATTTTAAATTTTAATTAACCAATTCAACTATTCAAAATTAATTATCTTTGAAACTGACTTCCCAACAAATATGGAAGAAAATTAACAATCCAAATTAAACATAAATCCATGAGTTGCATAGATCCCTAATTTACCTACCCTTTTACCTACACTTTTAAAAGTTGACCAAAAATCAAAATTTCCAATTTCAAGATAATTTACAACACATCAAACATGAATAACCAAAGACCATGTTTGTTAATGACTTAATGTTCATGAACCAACGTTGACTTTTCATATCATGAATAACCATATGTTTGACCAACAAGAACATATACAAAACAAATAACAAAGATCAAGATCACATGAACAACAACAACAACATCATCATCATCATAAACAAATGAAACAAAACAGAAACAATAATGTTGGAAAACATGGGATTCAAGGATCTTGATACAAAACATAAGAAAAAAAGTCAAACATGAAGTATAAAAAGTCAACAAACTGATCAAAGCCTTAACTTAAAGTCTTACACACACTAACCAGATATACTCGGCTATGATTTTCTTGGTGGAATCTGTGAGGTCGAGATTGATGAGGTCGTTGAGGAGGGCCATGTTTTCTCTCTCTCTAAAAATATGTTTTACTCTCTCTCTAGAATCTTTTAACAAGAGTTATGAAGGAGAGAGCAAGAGACGTGAAACTGAGTGAGAAGGGTGTGCGATTTATAGTGGGATGATATCTTTGGTTACAACTAATAAAATATTATTTTTGTTTTTTATTTTTTAGTATTTAATTGTGTTTAGTATTAGTGTATCTCCAAATTAGCTTTGAATAAATCAATTGTACTAAGACAAGAAACAAAGTTGTTGGCAGCTATTATTCAAAAGGTAACAATAAAGTAACGGTGTGTATTTTTTTTTTAATTTCTTTTGAAAAAAAAACCCTTAAATGGAGTGTTTAATAGTTTTAAATTTATTTGATGAAATTGGTAAGTTAATTAATATTTTCCAAAGTAAGATTTTTTTTTAACGGCCAAACAACTTTTATTCATATAACTGCTAACAAGAAACTAGCAAAACAATCCGGAGTACAAATGAAAAGTAAACCGAAACTATTGTAGCCGAAACAAAAAAGTAAAAACTTATCCCATTTTGTGTCCAGCAAACTGGCACCAATCTTCCCATGTCATATCGGTCATTTTTCCCCGGTTTGTTACCCATAAGAAGCTCATGATCTTTATTTCCTCCATTATTTTTTGAACCAAAATCTGCTTCTGGTTGAACATTAAGTCATTTCGCGCCCGCCAAATACTCCAAAAAGTCGTCAAAAGAACCGCATAAAAAGCCTTTTGAGGTCGGGCACCCTACTTGGCGGTCAAGTGGTATGATAGAATATCTCTAACATGAAAGGCGAAAAAAATCCGGCACATTACACCAGTCAAAACCCAGCTGCCAGACGATTGAAAAAACCGGACAGCCCGTAAAAATGTGTTCCACCGTTTCAGAAGCAAGCTGACATGCCTTACACAATTGAGACTCCACCTGCACATTCCGGCGACTCAAGGCATCCAAAGTAGGAAGACGATCTAGATACACCCGCCAAGCAACAATCGCCACCTTCTTCGGAACCCAGCTACACCGCTGAAATGATGAAGCTGGGAGAGTATTAACAGCCGCAAAAAGCCATTTCTTAACCACTTTGACTGAGAATTCAGATTCACCGCCTATCGACCAAGCCCAAGCATCTTGCTCCATCAATAAAACCAAGCCATTCAGCAGTAAGACCATATCCGAAAGCTGCTGAATTTCTTCTACTGCAGCCAACGGCCGTTTCCAGTCCCAAGTGTATACATTCCCATTCTGACCTGATGCAGTAATACGCTCGGATACAAGGCTAACCTTGTATTTTTCAAGCGCACATAACAACGGGAAACGCAACTTAAGAGGCTCGTCCCCCACCCAAGAATCAAACCAAAACAAAATCAAGTTCCCAGCCCCTAGCTTCCCTTTAACGAAATTCAATGGTCCATTATTATGTGTTGCAAGTAAATCCGGAATAGACGCAATTTGCTTCCATGTACCTCCAATAGAAAGTTTCACCGGAATATAATTCCAATCTCTAGCATTGCCATGTATCGACCACACAACCTTTCGCCAAAGGGACATTTGGTCCGTTTTAAACCGGTACCACCACTTAGCCAATAGGTTAACATTCGCATCTCTAAGTGAACCCAATCCCACTCCACCATACTTAATAGGCGCAATAACTTTATCCCACGCTAGCCAACTCATTTTGTCATCCGCATCAACCGCCCCTCCGCAAAAGAACTTCCTCCGAATCCTTTCAAGGGAATTAATAACTTGAATAGGTGCACGAAATAAAGAAAAGAAATATAAAGGAAGGGCGCTTATTAATTTATTTAATTACTAGATTATAAACTGGGAGCGTTCTGGGGTTAAGAAATCTAATATAACATATCAATTTTACATATGAAATAAACTGATGCGCTTTACAGTTACATGCAGGAAAGCTTCGGCTAGCACCTAACCTAAAACAATTAACAATGTATCTCCAATATTAACGCCTAACGTTAAACAATGCATAACTCTAATATTAATATCTAATCTAAAACTATGTACAACTCTAATGCTAACACATGTTGAAAATAGAATTCATATTTACTGATTTGAACATAATTAGTGACTTGCATATACATGATTAATGAATTACCTGAACACTTTGTGTCTTTTTGCTGTATGACCAAAACCCCACAAAAATAGTCGTTTTTTTCTTCGTTTTTATATAGCACTATGGTACTCGTTGGAAAGATAATAAAACACTCATTAATTTGGTGTAATTTTTATCTTTAAAAAATATCGTATATAAAAGATATTAACGTTTAAAAATTATGGCAGGAAACATGAGAGAAAAAAATTAAATTTTGTTTTTAATTTTTTTTTTTCTAAAATCAATTAATGACACATGACACACTCAAGGGGTAGGATGCCCTCTTTGAATATCATGTAGGATTTATTGCTTTTATTTATTATAATAAATAGATTAGTGGTAGTATCCGCGTGTTGCGGTGGGTGTCACCACTAATATCTTATTCAACTATAAGGCTTATTACAAACCACACCACATTCCAAGTTTGTAACATTTCATTTCACTTCATCATCATCATCATCATCATACTCAGTTAATCCCACCTATAGCAAAGCTAAGGTAGGGTCTGAGGAGGGTAAGATGTAGACAGCCTTACCTCCACCCCTAAGAATAGAGAGGCTGCTTCCAGTGAGACCCCCGGCTCGATGTGATTTGGTATCAAGCTTTGGACATAAGGCACAAAACACTTAGCAATCGGGACAAACCCGATCGGTGCATGTACCCCTTTGTCTTTTGGCTATCAACGCCACCACATGATGCATGATTAACCGTCCGTCGTTTTAACGTTATTTTCACAAAATTAGTAAAATAACGTTAAAACTAGTGCAACTTTACTTTTGCCCCCCAAAGGCCACACATATATACATTATATTTCGCACACCGTAAAATGGTGCGATCCATGTGGCTTTAGCATGTTCAAACTTCTATAAACCATAAGCCCTAAGTCATAAATATAACATAACTCAAATTAAAATTGCAACTTTTCCACCATTCACATCTTCAAATTTGTATACATGCATAATAACTATAGTGGGGTTAGCATCAATCTACAAATAATACACAAAATATAACATTATATGATGTAACTAACCCTTTCTATTGGTAGAATGGGAAATGAACTCCATGCAATTTTATGCACATAGAACATATATCAGTTTCCAAACAATTAAAGCCACACGCATTCAATGAGCACTAAGTAATTGCAAAACCAAATAGCTTATAATCGTAACAAGTTATAAGTTATAACATATAATAAAAAGTTTATTTTGCATATGAGAATAATTGCAATACCTTATACATAATAGAAACTGTCACACCCCGCCTAGGCGGAAACACGAGGTGTAACCACGAAAGGTTTTCAAGCACAAGATATGAGCAAACATTCATATTTATTTATTTATAAAAGTACCAATCGTGTTCAATGACAAAACGTTTCACAAGATACAGTTTAAAACCCTTAGCGAGGTCAAAAGTTTTAATGACACGATGTGTGGTGGTTGTGAATGTAAGCCCAATCATATCCCAAGTTCCATCCATGATTTTAGTTACCTGAAGAACATGCATAAAAACTTTGTCAACAAAATGTTGGTGAGTTCACGGGTTTTTGTAAAATGTAAAGTTTAATGAATTCCTTGAATGACCCGCCTAGCTAGGAGCAATGATGATAAACCATCATGAGTTCATAACCAAACCTCGACGAGTGGTGCCTCGCACATTGCATAACAATGCAATGAATCGTCATATAAGAAATGCAAGCAATCTCATATATCATAAACCGGTTAGAGCGACTAACCAATAGTGGGGGTGTCAACCCAATAGATCTATTCATGCGTTTCTAGGCTAAATCCATAGTTAATGGTTATGATAAACTAATATACGAGGGCTTTAGCGAGTACTCTTATACACATCGTCTCATCAACACCGGTAGGCTAGGAATTCATTCTAAAAACGAGTAAATGATGCATGCTTTTCCCCAAAACATAAAACAGTAAAAAGGGGCCGTGAGAACTCACCTCAAGTCCGCGTGTAGTCTAGCAAAAGTGTATGTCCGAAACTAGGTATCTCGACCTATATGTCCCATATACATACATGGTACCTTAGATCCATGTAAAAATAATCCATGGTACTCATGGTTCACCCAATCTCTAGTGGTATAATCGTTTAGACTTTCTTGGTGACATTTTAATTACTCGAAAATAGTAATCTTTATATGAAAATTGGTTCTAGTTTCTAACATATGTTTTCCAATATAAAACATGTGTTCTTACTTTGAAAATGAGTTATATTATGTTCAAATACACTTAGTCTTTACCGTACACAAGCATCATATACACATGTATTCACACCTACATATGCGTGCATCTATACTTATATCTATATGTGTATTTCCACACATAACCATAGGTAGGGATGTCTATGGAGTCTACACTTGTACACACATACCCATATACATATGTATCTTGGTAGTCCATACACATTACTATCTATACTTATGAGTTTGTTTTACACATACATATACATTATGTATATACACACGCGTATGTATGTATGCACACACATGGGTTTTGCTTTCATTACTAATGTAAAATAACATGATAACTTAGGTTCCTACTTGTCTAAACATATACATACACATGTGTACATGTATATACATGCCACGCATATACACATAAATGTGTATGTATATTCACGCATACATATATACATTTGTAATTATCTATGGTGATGTTTTATTATAAATGATAAACTATGAGCTAAGGTGAACCATGTGATAATTAAACAAAGTAAAGAAGTAACTGTGTTTAGGTTTATACCTCCTAGTGGATCTAAGATAGAAGGCAAAATGCTAGAACTCCTTGGTTGCTCCTAGAACTTATGGGATGTGTGTGTGTGTGTGTCTAGTAGAGTGAGAGAGCAAGGGAGGATTTTTGGTGTGGTGAAAGGCTTACCCAAGGCCTCCTTATATAGAGGTGGAGATGAGAAGGTGTTAGGAAGGTGCTTAACTCTTTGGGTAAGTCAACTTCTATGGATTATGGTGATTAAGAGAATCCTTCCTTATTTGGCTACTAATCTACCTTGTCTCACATCTTAATGACATATCTAAGGTCTAAATCATGTCATGGATGGATACTTATCTTATGTTGGTGTTGGATGGATTCTAAGCATGATTGACATTTCATGAAGTCAACTTATGGAAGTAATCAACACATGTTAATATAGAGTTTGACTTGGATTAAAAATAAAAGATTAGAGGGACACTAGGGGGAGCAACGGTTTGGGAAAGCAACAAGAAGGATAAGTGCTTCCTAAATGTGGTAGTGATCTTTCCTAATTCTAAGTGAATTAAGGAATCTTACTAGGTTTAGTAAATGATCTTACTTTGTTCCCAATCTTGCAAGCAAATCAAAAGTCTTAAATCATATCTCCAAGTTGACTAATCACTATGATGATGCTTAACAAGACTTGAGCTAATGTGACAATACATTGGGATTTCTAGAGACTTAAATAAACATGTGGTGAATTAGAAAAAAAGAGATTAATATGATATGGGGGGGGGGGGGGGAGTACCTTCGGCCGAAAAAAAAGAAAAGAAAAGGAGAGTGGACACTTAACCAATGTGGTAAACCAACATCCTTGATCCTAGGTGTTTAAGGAATATTACCTTATATGGTTAAGCCACCAAATCTTGTATTTAATTGTCTTAGAAAGAATAATGGGACATGACACTATATTGATGATGTTCCAAGTGTCTAGTAGGAACAAAACATTAAACAAGGTGATGGTGATCATTTTTGGCTAGTAGATTTCATAAATCCTAGTGTTGATCACTTGTTCCACCAAATATAGTTAAGTTTATAAAAGAACTAGTTAGTTCATTTAAGATGGAACAAAAAGAATATACAGTGCTAACTATAAATATGTTACCTAGTTTCTTGTATTCTTGTACATATATACATATATATGGGCCGAAATTATATATATATACATATATATATGTGTGTGTCGTTTACACCTATACACAGATGTGTAAGTATGCTAGTTGAATAAATACTAGGCTTTATACATAAAAATCCATGATACTTCCCATTGTATTATAAAATAAATGGGCATCTATACATGATTTTTGAAAATCACTTGTAATCATATAAATTTGTGTCACCAAGATTCGTTGATATGGGTGAAATTATACTCGTTCGGACATTGCTAGACTATCTCGGGGGACTTATGCATATAATAAGACATGAATAATGCATGGAAAAGTAAATGCTGACTAGAAAGTGTACGGATTTTGACCTGGCTAAGTGGCGGGTGTCACATTCTTCCCCTGTTGAGGAAATTTCGCCCGCGAAATTTGATGTGACCTATCGGATACCGGGGAATCCTTGAAGAGAGAGGGGTACTTTCGCTTCATTTGGTCCTCGTGTTCCCAAGTGAACTCGGGTCCGCGTCGGGAATTCCACCGAACTTTAACAAGCTTAACTCGGCTACGTCTCAGCTTCTAGACTTTCCAGTCCATGACCTCGACGGGTTCTTCAATAAAATGAAGCTGATCGTCGATCTGGATTTCCTCGGGCGGAATGATCAACGGTTCATCCGATAAGCACTTTTTGAGGTTCGACACATGAAATGTGTCATGAACTCCACTTAGCTCGTCGGGCAAATTAAGCTTATACGTGACTGGGCCAACTCTTGTCAAGATTTCGAATGGGCCGATATATCTTGGATTTAGCTTGCCGCATTTACCAAAATGAGGTACTCCTTTCCAAGGAGAAACTTTCAGTAGGACCTTGTCGCCTACTTTAAATTCTAGAGGTTTCCTCCTTGTATCGGCATAACTCTTCTGCCTATCCCGGGCAGCTTTTAATCGGTCCTTGATTTGAAAGATTTTGTCGGTCGTCTCCTGGATGATCCCTGGCCAGTCAAGTGCTTGTCCCCAACTTCTGCCTAACACAACGGTGATCGGCATTTGCGTCCATAGAGAGTTTCGAACAGTGAGGCTTTGATGCTGGTGTGATAACTATTGTGATACAAAAACTCAATTAGAGGTAGGTAGGCATCCGAATTAACTCCAAAGTAAATCACACATGCACGAAGCATATCCTCAAGTTTCTGGATCGTTCTCTTGCTCTGTTCGTCAGTCTGGGGATGGTAAGCCGTACTCATGTCCAATTGAGTACCTAGGGCTTCGTTCAACGTCTGCCAGAACCTAGAAGTAAACCGAATATCACGATCCGAAATGATGGAGACTGGGATACCGTGTCTATATACAACCTCCTTAATGTAGAGTTTTGCCAATTTATCCAATTTATCAGTTTCCTTGATTGGGAAAAAGTGAGCAGATTTGGTCAATCGATCCATAATTACCCGAATTGCGTCGTGACCGATTTCCATCCTTGGCAATGTAGTTACAAAATCCATTGAAATCTGCTCCCACTTCCACACGGGTATCATAGGTTATTGTAACAAGCCGGAGGGTTTCTGGTACTCGGCTTTAACCTTAGAGCACGTGAGGCACTTTCCCACGTACATGGCAATACTACCCTTAATGTTAGGCCACCAATATAGTTCCTTCAAATCCTTGTACATCTTATCGACTCCTGGGTGAACTGAATATCTTGACTTATGGGCCTCTTCGAGTACCAATTCCCTCAATCCACCAAACAATGGAACCCAAATCCTATTAGCAAAATACAATGTTCCGTCGATCCGGGGTTCCAATAGTCTAACCATGGCATGCAGAACCTCCTCCTTGATGCTGACCTCCTTAAGAGCTTCCTGATGGGCTTCTCGAATGCGGTCTGTGAGGTTTGAATGGATCGTCAATCCTAGTGCACGTGCACGTAGGGGTTCGATGCGTTCCTTTCGACTTAAGGCATCCGCTATGATGTTTGCCTTTCCCGGGTGGTACTTAATCTCACAGTCGTAATCGTTCAGCAATTCAACCCATCTTCTCTGCCTCATGTTCAAATCCTTCTGGTCGAAGATGTGTTGTAAGCTCTTGTGGTCTGTGAAGACAGTACACTTGGTTCCATACAAGTAGTGTCTACAAATCTTGAGTGCAAAAACTACAGCTCCTAACTCCAAGTCATGCATAGTGTAATTCTTCTCGTGAACCTTGAGTTGACGAGAGGCATACGCAATCACTTTCTCTCTTTGCATTAGCACACACCCTAGGCCCTCGTGTGAAGCATCGAAATTGTCACACCTCGCCTAAGGCGGAAACACGAGGTGCAACTGAAATGATTTCCAAGCACAAAAGTCACACGAGCATCATTTAAGAAAACAGGAAATACCATTTAAAACATTCAAGTTTTACAAAACATAACGTTAATTGTTGAATTAGACACCACTGTTAAAAGTGTTTAGATCAAAACATCACAACAACGGATCAAAAGATGGTATCCCCCACAAAATGCTCGCACACGACCTTCCCAAGTTCCATGCTCCATGCTAATTTCCTGAAAAACATGCATGAAAAATAAATGGGTCAACATAAAGTTGGTGAGTTCACATGTTTTTGTATGTTGGACCTGTAATCCCAAAACCGACTAAATTATTGCCTAGCTAGGGCAATAATTGATATGTGATCCGACATGAGCCATAACCAAACCTTGACGTGTTGTGCCTCGCCCATTGTACACTTAAGATAATGAATAAATGTGAAATACTAGCACTCTTTTGATATCTGTCATCCGGTCAGAGCGACTGGCCAAGAGTGGGGTTGTCAACCCAATAGATCTATCCCGGTGTTTCATGGCTAAGTCCATAGCTAATGGTTATGGTATGATGTATGACACGAGGGCTTAATGGATCCTGAACCTTGATGTCTCATGTTCACATATGTAGTCATGTATGTAACTGAAAACTGTAACTGTACGCATGTTTTTACCCCGGAAAAATGTAAAAACAGTGAAAAGGGGCTGCGAAACTCACCTTATGGTATGTCTGGGAATGCACTAATGAGTCTGGGCTAGAGAGATCGACCTACGTGTCCTATGTAAAAGATGCATTTTAGGTCTATGTTACTTGTACTGTTTACAAGTTGCTCTCTTGTTATGCTTATCCTTGTAACTTAACTTTTTAAGTTAATTATGTCTTTGGTGTATGTATGTACCTTGTGATGGTGTGTTACAAGATTCAACATTTTTATGTAAACTAGTGATCTTGGCAAAAAGATAGCTTTGTTTCTTGGAAAACATTACTTTTACTAGCGAAAACATATGTTTTACATGCTTTGATGTACTCATGTGTTGAAGGTTTCACACTTTTGTTTTGTCAAGTGTGTAAATCTACCATATTTAAGTATGCTTAACTTATTATTTTCATACTTGACATCTTTTGTAAAAATAATAATACTTCTTGTCAATATGTTACTTTTTCTTGAAAACACATGGATTTTGTAATCTTTATTATAACTTGTCACATATGACTAACAAATTTCAACATCATGTCTTATGTTAATAAGTTTAGAAAACATACAATTTTCTTTATAAAGTTTTCGGCCATATGTCTATATCTATATATATATCAGCCCTTAGGGGTGTAAAACACATATATTTTCTAGTCAACATAATGTATTTAAAACATGAGTTCACCCACTTACTTGATTAAGTTACAAGAGTAATCATACTTAGTGAACAACTTGGTATTTAAAAGACTATGTAAGAATAAAAACATAAGTTTAAGAAAACAATGTTATACCTCCTAGTGTCTTAAGAAAAAGAGGGAGTTAGGGGCATTGTACAACCTTAGTTATGCTCCTTGTACCCCTAATGATCCCTTGGAAGTTAGTATTTATGTGTAAAGGCTTGGGTGAGGGGTGGTTTTGTAATGGTGGTGGAGCCGTGGTGATGGTGGTGTGGTGGTGGTGGTTCGGCCGAGAGGGAGAGGAGAAGGAGAGGTGAGAGTGTGTTAGTTGTTTTGGTGCACTTGTTCCTCTAATACCTTGGTCTTATTTATAGTAATTTAGAATGGCAAGTCATGATGTTTCATGAAAGGAAAAAGAAAGCATCTTTCCTAATATGGATTAAGATCTCTTAAAGGTAACTTTGGAAAGATTATGAAGAGATTATGGAGGTGATGGATGCATGCCTTCTTGGTTAGTGTGGGCTGAAAATTCTAGGGGTGTTGGGAGGCCATGGATTAGTCAACTCACTTAGGATTTGATGCTTCATAATCATGGTGTCTTGGGTGATTAGAAGGGTCTTAGGTTGACTTAGAAGAATCTTTGGTGGAAGATGTAGGATAACAATTGTGGTAAGTCAACAATAAGCTTTCCTAAGTGTCATAAGATACCTTCCTTATTGGTGTAAAGTCTAGGAATGTGATGGAGGTGACTAAAGTTTGTCTTAGGAATCTTGGTGGAAGAATATCTTGAAGGGACTTATGTAAGAGTGGAAGACACAAACACTACACACATCTGCAAATGTGTGTGTCGTGTATATATGTGTGTATGTGTGGGGATTTATTTTTGGTAAGTCAACTAGTATGTAATAAATACAAAGTCAAGTGTTTAGCTAATTGTGGTGGAATCTAGGGAGCTTTGAAGTGATGGTTCATTGAAGTGTAAGAGTTTAATCTTTGGAAACCACACTACACCTATGTATATGTGTGTGTGCCGTCGTATATGTATGTATGTATACATATATATTTTTTTGAACATTTTATACTCATGTCTTGTACAAATGCATGGCTACATATTATAATTTGATGATAAATATAGTCTTTGTATAAGTCTATGTAATACAAGATAATATGTAATTGTGTGCACAATATTTATACTTTTTAACTAGTTGTTTTACTAGTCGTTTTCGGATATTGTGTTCGGGTATCCTCATGTATGGACATTGTTTGTTTTTGTTCTTGTTTGGATCATAATTGAAGTGTTATGTACAATTGTATGAGTTTCCCAAATTAAGGTTTTGGTGAGATCTCTCTATGGCTATGATAACTATCTGTCTAGTCCTGAATTTCTTCCTAACTAGTGGCCCTAATGCTAGACTGTAAGCATCGAAATTGACATGTTGGAACCTTGTATGGCCCAAATGTAATGAAACATGCAAAGTGAGATGTCATGCATAATGTACACGTGTAGATAATGTACGGATATGACCTATGATTTCGACGGGTGTCACATTCTCCTCCTGTTAGAGGAATTCCGTCTGCGAAATTTTCGGTGTTGCTCATCTGAACTATGGGTCTCCTGAAAGAGATGTGGGTACTTGCGTTTCATCTGGTCCTCATGCTCTCAAGTGTACTCGGGTCTGCGTTTGGAATTCCATCGCAGCTTGACCAATTTGCCGTAACTGCGGCGAAGTTTCTGAATCCTCCAGTCAGTTATCTCAAGTGGTTCTTCTATGAAATGAAGTTGCTTGTCAATGTGGAACTCCTCTGGAGGGATGATCAATGACTCGTCAACAAGACACTTCTTGAGATTCGAAACGTGAAACGTGCACTCCACTGAGCTCTTCGGGCAGCTTGAGTTTGTACGCAACTGGTCCGATTCGTGCAAGAATCTCAAATGGACCTATGTATCTGGGATTGAGCTTCCCACGTTTTCCAAACCTGGGTACTCCTTTCCACGGAGATACTTCGAGTAAAACTCTGTCACCCACTTGAAACTCTAGGGGTTTACGCCTCTGATCTGCATAGCTCTTCTGCCTGTCCCTGGTAGCTTTCAGCCTGTTTCTGATATAAAAAACCTTGTCAGTCGTCTCCTGAATGAGCTCAGGAGCTTTCATCTGCTTGTCCCCTACTTCTGCCCAACAAACTAGGGATCGACACTTGCATCCATACAACGCTTCAAAAGATGCTGCTTTGATACTAGTGTGATAACTGTTATTGTAGGAGAATTCGATCAGCGGTAGATGTGTAACCCAATTCCATCCGAAATCAATTACACACGCTCGAAGCATATCCTCCAGTGTCTGAGGATGGTAAGCGTACTCAAATCCAGACGGGAACCAAGGGCTTCTTGCAACGATTGCCAAAACCTTGAAGTAAAATGACTATCCCGATCGGATATTATGGAGATAGGCACACCGTGTCTCGACACGATTTCATTGATGTATATCCTGGATAATTTCTCCGTCTTGTCTGTTTCCTTGATGGGCAAGAAATGTGCAGACTTTTTCAGACGATCGACAATCACCCAGATTGCATCATGACCACGAGGTGTCTTTGGCAATTTGGTAACGAAGTCCATGGAAATTTGTTCCCACTTCCAGACAGGAATCTCTGGTTGGTGAAGCATACCTGAAGGCTTCTGGTATTCTGCTTTGACCTTTGAACACGTTAGGCAACGTTTGACATAAGCAGCAATACAACCCTTAAGCTTAGGCCACCAATTGAACTCCTTGAGATCCTTGTACATCTTAACCCCGCCGGGGTGAATAGAGTACTTGGACTTGTGGGCTTCATCCAGAACTAAGTCACGCAAACCTCCATATAATGGAACCCATATTCTATTCGAGAAATACTTTGTCCCGTCAGGTCTTGTCTCCAATTGATTGACCTGACTGTATAGAGCTTCGTGACCGATGTTACTATCCTTGAGAGCTTCTTGCTGAGCCTGACGAATACGAGCCGTGAGATCGGTACGAATGGTCATGCCCAACGCACGCACGCGTAACCTTTTGGCACGTTCCTTTCGGCTCAATGCGTCTGCTACGACATTTGCCTTTCCTGGATGGTACTTAATCTCACAGTCATAGACGTTGAGTAGCTCAACCCATCGTTTTTGACGCATGTTCAGGTCCTTCTACTCAAAGATATGTTGCAAGCTCTTGTGGTCAGTAAAGATAGTACACTTAGTCCCATAGAGGTAGTGTCTCCAAATCTTGAGCGCGAACACTACTGCACCCAGTTCCAAATCATGGATTGTGTAGTTCCGTTCGTGCACCTTGAGTTGGCGTGAGGCATAGGCAATAACCTTATTCCTCTGCATTAGGACACAACCGAGACCTTGGTGGGATGCATCGCAATAGACCACGAAATCTTCCGTCCCTTCTGGCAATGAAAGGATCGGTGCGCTGCATAACTTGAGCTTCAAAAGCTGGAAAGCTGATTCCTGCTGATCTCCCCATTCAAATTTCTTGTCTTTTTGGGTCTAGAATGTTAGGGACTGTGCTATTTTTGAGAAATTCTCGATAAATCGCCTGTAATAGCCAGCTAACTCTAGAAATTGTCGAACTTCTGTTGGGGTATCGGGTCTAGCCCAATTTTTGATCGCATCAACTTTGGCTGGATCAACATGTATACCTTTTTCATTCACAACGTGACCAAGGAAGTGAACTTCACGAATTCAGAATTCGCATTTAGACAGTTTGGCATACAGTTTCTCGCTTTTGAGCAGACTGAGAACTTCCCTGAAATGTTGTTCATGTTCCTCTTGGGTTCGTGAATAGATTAGAATGTCGTCAATGAACACAATCACGAACTTATCGAGGTAAGGTTTACACACCCTGTTCATCAGGTCCATGAACACTGCTGGTGAGTTGGTCATACCGAACGCCATTACTAGGAACTCAAAATGGCCATACCGTGTCCTGAAGGCGGTCTTAGGTATATCCTCCTCATGGATACGCAAATGATGATATCCTGATCTCAAGTCAATCTTCCAGTAGAAACTCGAACCTTGCAATTGATCAAACAGATCATCGATCCTGGGAAGAGGATAACGGTTCTTCACGGTAAGCTTGTTTAACTCTATGTAATCGATGCAAATGCGGAATGATCAATCCTTCTTCTTGACAAACAATACTGGAGCTCCCCATGGCGACGAGCTCGGTCGAATGAATCCTTTGTCAAGTAGTTCTTGCAATTGGTTGGATAATTCTTGCATCTCAGATGGAGCTAAACGGTAAGGCGAACGAGCTAAGGGAGTGGCTCCGAGAACGAGATCAATACGAAACTCGACTTGCCTCGGGGGTGGCAATCCTGGAAGATCTTCGGGAAAGACTTCAAGAAATTCCCTCACGATAGGGATGTCTTCGATTCTTCTCTGCTTCTCAGACTTCTTCTCGATCACGTGCGCCAAGAATGCAAAGTGGCCTTTCCGCAAACACTTTTGGGCTTTCATGCAAGATATGAGTCGCAACGGAGTCTTCCGGAACTCCCCTTGAATAGACAAAACTTCTCCACTTGGCAACGGAACTCGAACTATCCTCGCAAAACAGACGACTTTGGCTCGATGCTTCGACAACCAATCCATTCCAACTACGACGTCGAAACTTCCTAGCTCTATCGGCAAAAGGTCGATGCTGAACTCGTGATCTCCTAGCTACAACGACCAATTCCTAACTACTTCTTCTGACTTAATTGTCTTACAATTGGCCAATTCTATCGAGTAATGGGTGTGCAACTTATTTGACTCTAATCCAATGACTTGTTTAAAGTCGGTTGACACGAAACTCAAATAGGCACCGGTATCAAAAAGTACAGAAGCAGCAGGGTTGTTTACGAGAAATGTACCCGTGACCACATTAGGATCCTCGCGCGCATCATCAGCACCCATGACAAACGCCCTGCCACGAGCTTGACCCTTCAGCTTGGGGAAGTCCTTCCTGAAATGGTCAGTGGCTCCGCACTCAAAACAACCCGGTTTGCCATCATCATTCACAACTGCTTTGGATCGGCACTGCATAGTGGGATGACCCATCCGTTTGCACTTCTCGCATCTAATGCTGTCACAAGTCCCCTATGATGGTACTTACACTTGATGCAAAATGGGTGGGGCCCGTTGTACGGCTTGCGAGTTTCAGTAGAGGTGGCAGCAAAAACTTTGATGGTTTCGGGCTTCTTGTTGGCGTTACCTTCCGGACCTTTCCCCTTCCCGAATTAGGACCACTTGCGTTTATTTCCAGAACTTTCACTATTGCTGGATTCCTTTTGGGTCAAGGAACCCATGCGAACTGCGTCATCAGTGAGACTGTGAGCGAGAGTGACAGTGTGCTGGATGGAAGCTGGAGCAGCGGTGGTGACCATACTACGGATCTTAGGAGATAGTCCCCAAATGTACCTCTCCACCCGCTTGTACTCAGGGGTAACCATGTGAGGAACCAAACGAGAAAGCTAATGAAATCGGGTGGTATAGGCAACGATTTCCGCCCTATTCATGGTCAGATTCCAGAATTCGGCTTCCAGTTTCTTTAGCTCACTTTGTGGGCAATACTTTTCCATCAACATGGTTTTTAGCTCAGTCCACGAGAGATTGTAGGCAGCTTCACAACCCAAGGTCTGCACTTGTAGATTCCACCATGTAAGCGCCTCATCTTGGAAGGTACAAGTGACATACTTGATCTTTTGGTCCTCTGAGAAACCACTGATATCAAGTACGGACTCGGTTTTCTCGATCCAACGGACAATACCAATCGCTCCTTTTGAACCGCGGAAGTTCCAAGGCTTGCATGCCATGAAGGTTTTGTAGGAACATCCACGCATGGTATTCTCTACTTCTGCGGTGTCAAAACGAATGGCGTATCAGTCGATGGAGTCGGCATAAGAGAAGAGAAATACAAAGAAAGGATAGGCAAAAGCTTTACCAGACTCAGGATCCTGGATTCTGCGTCGGCCTGCTACGCCTGAACCTCCACTGGAATTGGCGCGGT
This sequence comes from Ambrosia artemisiifolia, assembly GCA_032199755.1. Taxonomy (NCBI): domain Eukaryota; kingdom Viridiplantae; phylum Streptophyta; class Magnoliopsida; order Asterales; family Asteraceae; genus Ambrosia; species Ambrosia artemisiifolia. The sequence continues at coordinate 24,934,488 of CM063516.1, read as the reverse complement.
TCGCTTCGTGTTGCGCGATAGCCTGTGCAATTACCTTGGCTAGATCCGCTGAGGTGGTAGGAAAAGCTTCTTCCTCAGAAGTTGTTCGGGTTGTCCTTTTGGGAGGCATGTTCTTCTAATACATAATATTAAAAGAATGAGACACATATCACTGTATAATATTGTCAACATATGCACCAAACAGGACAACCATGCAAACAACACAATATAGGAAACCAAAATATCGCACTTTTTTTAAAAAGTTTAACATACTTGATATGATTTTGTTTCTGCATACAAAATAAAATGGCATACTGCCTTACAAGTTTTTATACTACTACTACTAGTACAATACATGATAACCTACGGGGATGGGGGTGGGAAAGCAGCAGACAAGGCTGTGACGGCTGCAGTCAACCTAGCCTCAAGATCATCAACTCTAGCCTCGAGACCAGCGACACGCTCCTCGGCTGCGGCGCGTCCCTGATCGGCGTCGTACACATGCGTACCTAACTCCGATAGGCGATAGAGGATAGGATCACGGCTAGCACCCGTCAGGTAGAGATCATCCTCAATGTCCCGGACTCTCCCTCGCAGTACCCCAATCTCAGTGTCGTGACGTCCTACAACGTCCCGCACAGAGTAGAGAGCATGACGCACGGGGGCTGGCTGAAAGCCGATGGGTAACGGAGTGTCAGAGGGAGTATGAGATGACTCACCGACCTCAGTGATAGAAGGGACCTCACCGTCGGTGTCCTCATTGGAGTAGGCTAGAAAACCGTCCATAGTAGGCAAGTAAGTCCTCTTACGGGTGTGAGATCTCAGGCGTAGCTTCTTCTTGAGTGGCTCAGGTGCCTCTGGTGCTGGGGGCTGGGCATCTGCAGGCGCTAGAGGCTCAGGGTCGACCTGGGTAGGAGCCTCGACTCGAGCAATAGGAGCCTGTGGAAGAAGTACTCGTTTCCGAGGTGTGTACATCAGATGTGCACCACCCGGATACGGTCAATAAGAACGGAACGATGGCACCCTAGGCTCTGGCTGCGGTGCCTCCTCGGCGCTTGGTGTAAATTGAGTCCGATTTATGCTTTTGAAGTGAAAGATCTGTTGACGTTGCTGGATACTCATACAAAGACGAGTCAGGAGAAACACATATTATGAGTAATCATATTCACTTTTATGTGGGTTATTTGGAATGAACGGAATGCTAGAGTTTTTAAAGGTAAGTCCCGGAGAGCTATTGAAGCTATGCATACTATTAAGTCTGTGACGTTCTTTTGATTAAGACATAGCTCTAGATTGAAAGGTACTGATTGGAATGATTGGTGTAATTACCCTCTAAACTTGATGTAACGTTTGGCCTGTAGGTCCCCGTTTTGATGGCCATTTGTGGTGTTGTGTTTGAAGGAAGTTTACCTTTAAAAAAACATAGCAGCCCAGAATTAAAATTTGTTAGGGTACCATCTATAACCACAACCATCACCCTAATGGATCTAACCGTTTTACATTATATAAAACAATTTAAGTATAGATTATCTAATTATCAAAATTGAAATCCTCTATCTTAGTCCAAGAGAAGCGGACACAACGGGTCTAACAGGTGGAGAAAATGTTTGGGTTGTAATTGATGAATTTTTACTATGTTTAGGAAACACTAAATGTTGATTCGTTGAATACCGTAAAAAGCACTTACTAAATTTGTACCATTTATTTTAAATGTGATAGAGAAGTAGGGTACCTAACAAACTAGGTTTTGCTCTCCTACAATGTTTGATGAAACAAAGATGCCTATGAATTCTTGTTATGAAACGTACACAAGCGCACTCCCTGTTTTCCTATGAATTCTTGTTCAATCATTTTGGTACGGACTTTAATTCTAATCTACACCTCTAAATAACTAGTGGGAAACCCGCACGTTGCGGCGAGACTATCAAAAAGAACAAAAAATAGGCACAAACATTGAATCATGCACACGTGTGACGGCGAGTTCACTCACCATATTAAAAAAGAGTTAAAAATTATCATAGAAATAGTTATGTAAATCGAAATCGTAACATAACCAAATAAAAAAAAAGAAATAAAACACTAAAAACATACATTCATCACTTATTCGCCTATGCTTAGATGATTTATCTATTATCACACATAATTCTCTTTTAAACGAAACTTTACATTCAAACGTATATAAAAATAGAATCAATAAAGAAACTTTGCTTTTCTCATTAACATAAGTTTCCATTTTCAATCCTTTTCCCCCTAGGGTATTAGGAATACAAAATTTTATAATGATATTTGTATAACACAAATGATCAAATAATACTTATCTATCAAACATCCAAAGTTTTTTTTTTATTATTAGTCATTCAACTAAATTATAACATACTAAAATCATCATAACAATTTGATATCAAATTTTCACATATTATAATATGTCAAATACTTTTTGTAGAAGAAAATTCACTTTTATCTAATTTAATCATGATTAGTTGACGTAATTACATGAAACATTTGTTTGAAATTCATTATAAACATAAACTTTTGTATCTGGTCATAGAATCCAGTGACGTAGAGTTAAGATTAGATTAGGCATGTTTACGTGTATGAATATAACGTAATAATTTCAAAATACAAAGCGTTACCTCATGATTAAAAACACATCTTTCATTATTGGCTTCTCGATTTCTTATAGTATTATTACGTTTATAAAACATTAACTTTTATAAAGTATATAATTTTATATAAAATATTATAACAAAACATGTAGCATTATGAATTATTTTTTATATTTATCTATTTAATGTGTTCAAAGTAGTTGTAAAATTAAATGTCATGAGTTCTCATAAACATCCCTTAACTCTTGACTTCATTGTGATTAAATATGGTATTCTAAAGATTAAATTGCCCTTAAAAAGTAGTTGTTATATGCATTGGGTGTTGTACCATAAGCAATTGAACTTGTACCTCTTAAATTTTAAAAAGTCCTTATCAAATGTTTTATAATATAGTGTAGATATAGATATGGATAATCTTTATTAAAAAAATATATTTTAAGTTCTTTATAATAATCTATTTTTTATATATTTAAGTTAATTTTTATTTAACTAAGAAAACCAAAGCCAGTTAGTTACTAGAGGATGGTAGACAAATAGGCAATAAGTTATATTGCTACCCAATTTTGAATAGTAAGTCTATCCTAATAAACATGAACCCTTGCCTTTTCGGGGTCAAGGAATTTCTGTGAACGACTCGACACTCGGTCTAGAAATCCGATAGTCTTGAGAGTGAGAGATATAAACATATCAAAGACAAATAGGAGGAATACATGTTGATTCTTAGTGGGGACGGGGCACCACCAGATTTGGTCACGGGTACCCCATTACACGCATAGTAAAGTCGTCGCCACCGGTGCTGGTAGTGGGTCCGTGAACCAAATCTGTTAGATATCTCATGGATTGAATACCGTGTATTTTTTAAATTTAAAATTAACATAATTCTAAAAGTTGCAAGATATTTAATTCTAAAAAACATAATTATATCTTTTTTATTTAAACCGTGTTAGATATATCACATCCTTTACTTTGTCTCTTTTCACACTAGTTCACTTTAAGGAAATGGTTAAACGCCCCCTTAACTCTACCTTATCCCCTCAATTTTCTCTTTTAATTCATGTTAACATGTTAACTTAGTGCCACTTTAATGCCCCTTAACATGGGAAGAGAGTTGTGTACAATGAAAATTAAAATGCCACGTCACCGTTAACACTCTTGGTATGAAGGTACACCCCATGCCCTTAAAGCATAAGCATAAGTTAAAACCTAATTAAATACAAAACATAAAGAACATAAAACAAAAATTTATTAATATTAAACAAATAATAAAATACATTAAAACAAATAAAAAAAGCTTAAAGTTGGCGCAACAAATGCTATGCCTCGACATGGTCGAAATTGTTGCTGTATCGAGCCACATAGTCCACATGCGTGAACTTGATAGGCAACTCCAGGTCAATGCCCGAGTGCTCCCTCAACGTGCGGTCGTGGAGGGTGGTCCACCGATCACAATTATTATTGAGATCGGTCCACTTCCGCTGGAGGCTCTCGATGGTGCGGTCGATGCCGACTTGTTGGTTGAAGTCGGTCAACACACGGTCTCAGGACCCCTCTGAGTGCGAGCCTGAACCCCTCCCCCTCGAGCGTGGGCGTTGTTGTAGAGTCGGGTCGTTTTGGGCGTCTTGGTAGCACACCACCAAGGCGACCTCCTCTTCCTAGTTCCAGCTCGTCATGTTTGTGTTTGAAGAGTGTGGGTGTTTGTTTGTTTAAACTGTAGGTTTGTGTGAGTTTTACACCACCGTTGTGTGTCTTTATATACAAATTTTTGAAACGGTTTCAATGTTTAAAATCAAATTACTGACCGTTTAAGTGGGACTGTTGCATGCAAAATTAAACTACTGACCATTATAGATGGGACGGTTGCATGCAAAATTAAATTACTGACCGTTATAGATGAGACGGTTTCAATGCCATTAATTTTTTTACCGTGTTTGGTGATGGGACGGTTGTAAATATTTAAACAGTGGGAAATTAAAAAAAAAGTTTAGATATGTTTTTAAATGAAAATAAATAAAAGAATCAGCGGAGTGCTGCCTTCAAAAAACAGTTTTAGTGAAATAAATAAATGAACTGATATAGCAATGCATGATTGGTTAAAATCAGTGAAGTGAAAAAAAACAAGGGTTGCACCCCTTCCCCTGCTAGACTATGTGTTCTGGCCCGCGAGCGAGCTGTCGCGAGCCACCAAAAAAGCCACATGGATTGCATGAACCATAACACCCATCCATTACCCTGGTCGCAAGCAAGGCCAAGCGACCTGGCTCCCGTGAGCTAGCGAGTATAAATTTAAAAAATAGTTGTTGGCTGCTAGCCAACGGTCAATATTTTAAATTTATATATATATATATATATATATAACATTTACCTGAAACCAAACCATTGTTTATCATTTCATTATCATTTGATCCCAAATGGCAAACGAAAACCCAAACCCAAACCTAATCATGCCCCCACAAAACTCAATCCTAGTACAACGTTGGACTGTGGAGGAAGAACTTACGTCGGTCAACAGTTATATTACCGCATTTCAAGAAGGAGGACATGAGTGCGTGGTAACTTTTTGGAACACGGTTCTAACTAGATTTCATTAACAAATGGTTAACAACACTCGTTCAAGGGATGTGATAACTAGAAAATTTATGGCTTGACGGTCGGAGTGCAACTTATTTGAAGGGTTATTCGTAAGTGCCTTTAACAACAATACGGGTTTTATGTGATGTTATTTTAATATTTATGTAACTAGATTATATCCTGGGAGCGTCCCGGGGTTAAGAAATCTAATATGACACATTAATGTATAACTGTAGGGACAAAAAGGATTGAAGAAACCACTTTTGTTATCTTAGTCCAAATCATATTTCTGCTAATTATTCTAAGTATGGAACTGCTGAAGAGTAAAGATAGAAGTGCTGAAGAAGAACAAGTCAAAGTGCTGAAGAGTTAAAGCATCAGAAGTTCTGAAGTCTAACCAGACATTTCACTGAAGAACTACTGAAGACAAACTACTCATCAGTAGTTTGTCACTCATCAGTACTTTCAAACAGAAGCTTCTAACCGACCCAGTAAACTTCAGTAGTTAGTATTATATTGTTTTGTTAAAGTCTTTGAACAAGTTCCCATGCTACAGCCTGTTGTATGCATTATCTTAGTGTATTATAATCTGTTGTTTACTTAACACAACAGTCTGTATTCGTCTATAAATAGTTGGGTTAATCCAACTATTTTAGACACATGATTTTAATTGAATTCCTTCAAAGCTTTTATAACTTATAATCCATTTCCACATCTGAGAATCATTCAATACTTGCATTTACTGCTTTATACTTTGAATTGCTTTGATTCTCATTAACTGCAATAGTAAAGGGGGAGTAATAACTCCTGTAAAAGTGATACTTTAACTTAGAACATTTATTATTCCGATGTGCAAATTACATTTATAAACCTGCAAACACATAAGTGTTCTTGAACTTAAACTGTTAAAAGAGACCACTGATCCAATTGGTATCAGAGCTTCTGGTTGATCTCATCAAATATAAATCTAACAAATTGAGAATCAGACACAGGCTCTTATTGATATCCAATAAAGGATTAAAGTTCACTTTATTTTACATCCATCACTTTAAGAAAGTATTGACAATCCAAACTTCTTAAAAATGGACCCTTATAATACTGGATCTGCCAATAAACCTCCTATGCTGGTCAGAAATGAATATAATATCTGGCAAAAAAGGTTGGCACACACCATATCTCAGACCAATACTGGGTATTGGAGTTCTGTTATGTTTGGACATCACAAACCAGTAATAGCTGATCCAGAATCTAAAATTGAAAGACCAAAAGACCCTAAAGACTACACTGAAGAAGATTTCCAAAAATTTGAGCTAGATGCAAAAGCTTTCTCTATGTAGGCTATGGCTCTCCCAAATGAAATTTATGCTGGACTTTTACATTGTGAAAGTGCCAAAGAGCTATGGGACAGCCTTAAAGAACATTTTGGAGGAACTGAAGAGGTGATAGCCAACACCAGAGAAATCCTAGCCCAACAATATGAAACTTTTACTCATGTAGATGGTGAAACATTAACTCAACAGTTTGAAAGATTTTCATCACTCATCTTTGAGTTAAAACTAAATGGTCAGACCTATTCAAATGCATCTATGTTGCATAGATTTTTAAGGTCTTTACCTTCAAAATGGGAAACTTATTCTATAGTCCTCAGAAGAAGCTCAGATTTTAATACCTTAAACCTAACAAGGTTACATGGTAAATTGTTAACTTTTGAAAGAGAGATAAACCAAAAGAAAAAGTTACAAGAATTTGGTAAAACTGTTGATGACTATACTCCAGGTAGCACAGCTTTATTAGGACAGGAGTCACCATCTTGTTCTAATAATTTTGGATCTTTTGATCACATTGACATAACAGCTGGGATCTCATCAGATGGATCATTCCCAGCTTATGATAATGAAGACCTAAGTCAAACTGCTGATAACATGTGTTTTATCATGGATGACTTAAAATATTTTAGCAGTGATGACTTAGATGAAATGGATATTTTACACCAACTGGCCTTGTTAAGCATAAAAACTAACAAATTTTATAAAAGGTCAGGAAGGAAATTTCCAGGACTAAATAACTCAACAAAAGTTGGTTTTGACAAATCTAAATTGAGATGTCATAAGTGTCAAAAGTTGGGACACTTTGCTAGAGAGTGTAGAAGCTCTAGCTTTAACCAACCCATATCTGGAAATCAATTTAACCCCTCATATAATAGGAATAATGGAACTCAAGGGAGTGCTCATTTTGTACAGGCACAAGCTCCACAAATTCAATATGTGCCACAAATACAATATGTCCAAATGCCTGCTCAACACCAAGGCTAGCAACAAATGCCTCCTTTTCCAGCTGCTCAACATCCTCCACAAACTCAACAACCTCCTCAACAAAGTCTATTTACTTCAGGGTAATTTGACTTGAGCTGTCACATCTGAATGCAGTCCAGATGCAGACAACAAGGTCTATGATATCAACTGGGGAGAACCTGATAATGGCATAAAGAATTTTGCCTTAATGGCCTTTGAGGGATACTCCTCCAATTCTGCTCTATCTCAGGTATCACAACAATCTCTATTAAAGCTTTGTTCAAATTCTTGCAAAGAATCTTTTGCTCTAATTAGAGAAACCAATGTGCATTTACAAGGCAAAACAAATGACATGGAAAGAAAATACACACAGATGAAGTGTGATTTAGAAAGAAAACTTGTTTCAAAAAATAAGGAAATTTCTAAATTAACAAACAATTCCATTGAAACCCAGGCACAAATTAAAAGCATGATAAACAACCTAGGCAATGTCTGAAAAGAGCTTGCTAACACCAAGGTGGATTGTGAAAAATGGGTTGAGTCTTGTAAGGGATACCAAATGCTTCTTAACAAGCAAACTGCTACAAATGTTAAGTTTGGCATAGGGTATACCCATACTGAAATTTTACCCACAAAACTGATAATGATGGGAATAAATTGGTTCAAACTTCTGAAAAGGAAGAATGCATATCTTTCCATCTGAACTTTCTCAAAAATGAAAGTTCTGCAGAAGTTAAAACAACTAACAATAAGCCATCAGTAGTTTCATCTACATCATGAGTTGAGACCCTGAAAACTACTGATGACCTATTGAAAAATGCTGATATCATCAGTAATTTGCCTTCCAAATCTCTTGATGAATCCAAAAGGAAAGAGAAGGCAAAAGCATGTGAAATATGTGGTCTGTTTAACCACATGGCTGAACTTTGTAGATATAGAAAAGGAAATCAGTTTAATAAGAAAAATCAACAACTGGTTGTGGGAAAACAAATAAGACAAGATTATGAAAACACTTTCTTTCCCAACAAACAACAACCAAGCAAAACCTTTTCTCAGAAAAAGACTAAATCTCAACAAAAGCCTTTTTCTCAAAGTTCATCTTCAGAAGTTACACCTAACCCATCAGTAGTTTCACAAAGTACTGAGGTTAAAGATTTGATAAATTTGGTTAAACTTCTGATGACCAAAGTTGATGGTGGTCACCAAAAAGATGCCACCATTGTCCCTAATGAAAAATCCATTGCCAAAAAGACATGGATTTCAAAAATTGGTCCTCAACAAACTGTACATTTTCTCAAGAGCGAACCCAAAGCCAAATTGGCTTGGGTTCCCAAAACTAACTAATTTGCTATTTTGTGCAGAGAGTCTCCAGAGGTTTGAATAGCATTTGGTATGTTGATAGTGGAGGCTCAATGCACATGACTGGATGCAGATACCTGATAAACAATTTTATCAGCCAAAGAGAAGGATCTGTGTCCTTTGGGAACAATGCCAAGGGATATGTGCTAGGATATGGCAATGTATCCTCAGGCAAAATGCAGTTTGACAAGGTCAATCTGGTTGAAAACCTTGAGTACAACTTGCTTAGTGTGTCACAAATGTGTGACAAAGGATATTCTTCCTTTTTCACCAAGACAACATGCAAGATCATATCACCAGAAGGCCAGAAGTTGATAGATAAGATCATTGAAGATCATACTTTGCTGATTGCCAAAAGGTGTGGCAATGTCTATGCAGTGGACATTGAGAAAGACAAAGTACTGAACAACACTGCCTGCTTCTTCTCAAAGGCATCAACTTCAGAAACGGATCTCTGGCTTAGGAGACTAAGCCATGTGAACTTTAAAACCATAAATAAAGTCACAAAAATGGGCTTGGTCAGAGGTCTACCTTTAAAGGAATATCAGTGCAAAGAACACTGTGTTTCCTGTCTTAAAGGTAAACAGCAGAAGTCCTCTTATAAGTTTATTGAAGAATAAAAAACAACTGCATGTCTTCAACTACACCATATGGACTTATTTGGACCAGTCAAAATCATGAGCCTTGGTAAGCAGAAGTACTGCTTGGTCATCATTGATGACTACTTAAGATTTACATGGGTCTTCTTCTTATATTCCAAGGATGAGGCAGCTGAAATAATCAAGTTCTTCATTCTACAAGTAGAGAAGCAATATTCTCTCTCTGTCAAAGTCATCAGGAGTGACAATGTGACAGATTTCAGGAACAAAACTCTGGATGAATTCTGTTTGTCTAAGTGGATTGTTAGACAGTTCAGCATTCCCAGAACTCCTAAACAAAATGGTGTGGTAGAAAGGAAGACATGACATTGATTGAAGCAGCAAGAACCATGTTAGCTAATTCTGGCAAACCTTTGTATTTTTGGGCTGAAGCAGTCAACACAGCTTGTTATGTTCATAATAGAGATCTTATCAACAAGAGACATACCAAGACTGCCTATGAAATTCTTCATGGCATGAAGCCCCTTATCTCCTTCTTCAGGGCTTTTGGATGTCAATGTTTTATCCTCAACATCAAAGACTCTATCTCTAAATTTGCTTCTAAAGTTGATTCAGGTTATTTTCTTGGTTATTCTCCAATGAGGAAAGCTTACAAAGTCTTCAATTCAAGAACCAAGATAGTAGAAGAAACATTGAATGTCAAGTTCAATGAATCCAAACATACTCTTATTCCAGCACACCCTGTGTAAGACCCTAACCCGTAAACACGCGATTAACTTTAAAACTTACGGGTTTTGGTCTTAATGAATAACACTCCCGATTAAAACTTTGGTATTTAAGAAAACCAAACTAAATGAAATCTCATGTATAAATGGTCCTAACCAACTCAACGTTATAGTTACTAAAAACATGTATAAAAGATTTCGTTTTAATCAGGGAATTCTATTGCGGAAGCTTTCGAGCGTTCGGGTGTGTTCGGCTTTCCTCGTGACTTGATCCTCGCTCCGAGACATCCAACGAATATACACCTAGCACCATTACACAAGGAATGGTTAGTGGGATTGATAATAATGCATTTAGATTAGTTAATATGCTAATATGTATCAAACGGAACGAGTATGGTCAAATGACCAAACAAACAAGTTTAGAAGATGTCCGCCGTAGGTTACGGCCATCAAGTCTCCCTTTCGGGTGTTCAAAGGCTTGTGTCGTTTTTCATCCAAATCTACTCAAAAGGCTGAACGGCCATTCACTCTAGGTGAACGGTCGTTCACTGGGCCAAAACACTTTTTGACAATCCTAAAAACATAAGAATCATATTGTCATCCCATTGGGCACTTATTTAACTTAAAACATAGACCGGTTTGTCTCATTATGACCCGGTTCTCAGATTTAAGTGTTTATATCGATTTTACCCAAATTGACCCGTTAAGGTCATGGGTTATACGAAATGATATTTGACCACCCAAAAGCATAAGGGTCATATTGTTAACTCGTTGGACGCTTGTTTAACTAAATTTATCTGGACTGTTTCACTATGACTCGGATCTTAGTTTTAACCTTTAGTAAATCTTTCAATTTAGTCATCCATGGCGACACTACTTGCCATTGTTTTCAACTTAATAACTTATCTGAATGCTTCTAAGCCCTCACGGACATGGTTTGATTACAAAACCATAATTTAACTATGGCTTTAGCCATACTTGGCGCCAATGCGCGCATTAAGCTTAGTTAGAATAATACTTACCGAATTGGCCTTCACACCTCTTATGGGTTGTTTTTGAATTGAGTTCAATTTGCTTAAAGGCTTTTATCTACTACGGACTTACCGGGTGGCGTTAACCCATACCTTGCATCCATTGTGATTACTTAGGCATCGAGTGCCCGATTTCCAAGTATTCTCCTGCATACATTCTAGATTAACCACATTAGTCTCTCGAGACTTAATGGGCGATATATTTACCATTGGACCCGTTAACCACGAGATTCGTAAAGCTTAGAATACCGGCTTCGAATTCCGGGTTCCAATGATGAGAAAGATCACCATTTGACCCATTAAGGCTCATGGTTTATAACACTTTGACATTCCAACCTTTGACTATGAGGAAATAGCAATCCCACTTGACCCATTTATAATTTGCATAGTTTCCTTATTAGTGTGATTTTTATCAAAAATCTTGAGTTTAGACACTTGCTTACCACTTAGTTTTATTTATTGACCAATTGAAGATTTCCATCAATTGATCAACACACTTCGATTCCTTTATTACAATCAATCATGTTTTGACATGAATTTGCATGATCTACCCGTTTAATGGGTTTCACCCCTTGGGGTCATACCTTTGTCTCACATCAAAGTTTAAAGACCAAAGTATACAACACTTAACCCATGTTCATAGTCTAATAGTGTAAGTAAACTTACCTTGTATTTCACCTTCATTTCCTTGCACTTAAGGCTTGTATTCGCTTGACCCGTTTGCTTGTTGATTCATTCTTTCCAAGCTTGCACCTAGCTTGACAAGATCAACCTTCACTATACTCATAAGATTAATCAAGTTAGTCATCACGTCCAATAACTAACATATCTCATGAGTTATTCACACCATTTCATCTAAGTTTGAGTTTGGGTCAGTTTGACTCCTAAAAGTCAAACTGTCCATAAACATATTCATGTAAACTAGCTTAGGCAATGATGCACACAAGTATTAAGCTTTCATTCCCTATACTCATCTCATCCAAAACAACATTTAGTGTTGAGGAAATGGGTATCTAGACAATCACGTGTGTTAAGTTCATAAAACACTTTATTTTCACTGCTGCACTTTTTTTGCGCAGCGGCTGTTCGGGTTGCTTTTACCCCTTCTAAACCCTATAATCTGATTTCGACTTTCAAATAAGAAATGTGCTACGTTCAAAGAGCTTTCCAGGCATATAGAGAACACCTCCTAACGATTTTTCTATGATTTTATATGAATGTTTTAAGATCAGGTCAGAAACATATTATGTGCAGCAATTTCGTTTTCAGCTGCTGTAATTGACCATTTTGATTCATTTAAAGTCCAAATTAGTTGAACATGTTCAAAGATGGATTGTGCTCCGTTCAAAGACCTTTCCAGGCGTATAAAGAACACCTCCTAACGATTTTTCTATGATTTTATATGAATATTTTAAGATCAGGTCAGAAACATAATTCCGACCAAACAGCATTGCTGTCAAACCAGAAATGTCCACTTTACATGCTGTTTTGACCCACTAAAACTCAGAATTAGCTTCTCATAACTAAATATGAAATGTAATATGTGCAACAAGCTTTTCAACGATATAAGGCTCGTCTTCTAACTCCTAATAACGAATGAGATATGGCCTTTACAAGATGACTATCTAAGGCTGTCAAAAGTGACGAATTTCATACAATTTTACACCATTTGACTTAATTCAAGTTTCATGTAGGCATTTTATCAAACACTTCATGTGCACCCTTTTTGCAAGTGAATTCTAAGCCTTATGGACTTCTCAAGCTTTACCATTTAACTAGCTAGTCATCAACAATTGATCACCTTGATTTCTAACACATTTACAAAGCATAAAGATAACAACTTATGCAAGATTTCACCACATCCTTGTATGGTTCATACCTAGGGTCAAAACCCACTTAACATGGGCATACAACAATCTAATTAGCACATGAATCAAGCATAGCCTTATGTATTATCACAAATTATGGTTCCTTTAGTGTCTATCAACATCTAGAAACCTTTTTCAATTCTTGATTCACGTTTTCACATAACCCTAGTTTCATCATCTTCTACACAAGAGTGATTTAGATGAAATAAAAAGTTATAAGGTTACCTTGTGATGATTAGAACACCAATTTAGCAAGAATTTCATCATGCATTGGCAAGAACCCTTGATTTGGCTTGGATTGCACAAGATTTGTGAGTAGTAGGTGTGATGTGTGTGTTTTTGGGTGTGGACATCGACTACTGCTTATGAGTGTCGACCCACCCCTTTTTACACAATATACCCTCATCTCAACTTTGGCCAATTAACACATTTGGTCCCTCAAGTAAATCTCCAAGTTTATTAGATTAAATGACTACTAGGTTGGTCTCGTGTATTGAGTTTTAGCCTCGTTTTTATCCGTCGACTAAAACATCCACCATTAAATTCGCTTTTGATACTTTATCAATTATGCCTAATGGTGTATTTAGGCGAAACAAGATTTCGGGGTGTTACAACTCTACCTCCCTTAAAGAGGTTTCGTCCCCGAAACCTGTCTCTTGTAGTTACTTTGGTCATCATAAGGAATTTTAGTTTCCCCAAACCAAAATTTTTGTTTTGCATCACTCGTTGCTTTGTCATCTTAAAGCCTCATCATTAGTTAGTATTATATGCCTAAGGCTATCATCCCTTTACTCGGCTTCCTAGCTTCTCGATTAGTATATGAAAGTCTTAGCATTTATAATGTAACTTGAGTTACTCTATCCTCTTGATTAACTAGGGGCAATATCTACATACTTACCCCTAACAAGAATTTTAGCTACTTATGTATATCTCATAGACCCGCCTTAGAACCGTAGACTATCCCCCCGTCTACTATTATCCCGAAGGATATAATGATTTATGGGTCTATTCTATCATGCACCTTAAAGCATCTACTGGTTATCCAAGTGTGCATATGTATACATATCTATGCACCTATTGGCACAAGTAATCTGTCTTGGTTTCCAAGACTAACCCGGCTTTTTAATATGGCCGTTTTTTTTCTAATCCCTTGGATTCATCCCCGAATCCAACTTTATTTTATTTTAGGTTCTCTAGAATGTTATAACAAACTTTGGTGTACACTAAACCTTTCTTTCCTTGGCTAATCCTATTTTAAGAATTTGCCATCTATTGGGTTTCCCCAAGTTCTCCTTTTGCTAACTAGATTGGTGGTCATTGCCCCAACCGACCCGTTTAAAGACCTTTGAGTTTCAGAGTTCAAATCATTTATTTATTTGGACGTTTATTTTCCAAAAACCCTTTTTCTGATTTACCGATCCTAATATAAGTTGAGGTCGGTTTCCTTTTCATAAGGACACCATATATATATTTTCTTTCATCATTTTACTTAGCGCGGGCGTCATAGTTGACTCCCGCGCCTTTTCAGTTCACTTCTTCTTTCTATTTTCTACTTTATCAACCATGATCATAAGATCATGATTGTTTTCTTTCTGTTTTCTACTTTATCAACCATGATCATAAGATCATGATTGTTTTCTTTGGCAATCACCTTAGTTTCTACGGCCCCGCGGGTCGTTTATACTTCGGTTTTACATGCCCAAAATTTTGTCACTGACCTGAAAGTCCAGTTGACCCATGGGTTTATCACGGCCCATGTCCGTTGTTTATGATTTATCAACCAAAACCGTAGTTATGGTTGATTTACTGAAGCAATACCTCGGCCTCTACGATCCCCACGGGTCGCTTATACCTTGGTTTTTCTTGCCTCTTTGTTTATCATGGCCCTTCAGCTCATATTCGACTAATCCATGATTTTTCCCCGACACCTCACACTTACTTAGACCTTGTTACATAGGTTGTATATGTATCAATTGTAAGAAACCCATAGTATCATATGTTTAACACTTACCTGGCCAGGGTAAGCAATCCGCATATGGTACACATGGATTTGTTATAATTAGTACATCACATCCTTTATAAGCAAGGCTTCAGTTCATGCTTGTGTTCCTTATTTTATTTGGTAAAAACCCTTCCTTGATAATTTATTCAATGTTAGTTTTTTACCATCATTCATTAAGAATAAACGATGTGTTTTTGTTTTGTAAAGCTTTGTGTGATCACACTCATTGGTATGTCCACAACGCCTTTCTAACATCCTTTGATTTTTAAACATTATTTTGGGATGATTACCCCCAACCCGGTCTCGATGTTCAAGTTACGTTTGGGTATGGATTGTTCACTAGTGTGAACAATGCATATTTCCCATTTAACTTTTTGCTTGTGTATGCAAGTACCATCCTTCATGTGATGCTCGCATACTAATACGCTTAATATAATTTAGAGCATGTACCTGATTAATACTTGCCCTTGTATTCCCTTTTTGTTAAATATCCGTTTATCCGAGTCATTACTTGACTTGGTCCTTAGTGAGCATGCTATCAGTCGTGCTCCCGAACCTTCTACCACCTCGTTTGGTGATTCATTCGATCCTGTCTCGATCGAATAAATGTTCCCATCCCTGTCACATTTACAAATTCAATTAATTAGTAATATGACATTTCAGTATTAGTGTGCATCGTTGCAATAGTAGTGCTAGAATTCTTTTTATACAAGAATGTCGTTGTCCAAATTAAACTTTGGATAGGCCCCATGCCACCTAACCATTTCTTTACCAAGATTTTGAGATGTCGTGTGTATACACGATATCCTTATTGATTACATATAACAATCTCCGATCAAACCGGATTGTTATTGCAGATATTACTTACCGGATTCCTCAATCAAGTCTCGAACCGAACACCCTCAACACTTGAGCGCACGGTTTGAGTCCAAGCATCCTTCTTGACACTCGGATCCCTCAAACCAATGGCTCTGATACCACTTGTAAGACCCTAACCCGTAAACACGCGATTAACTTTAAAACTTACGGGTTTTGGTCTTAATGAATAACACTCCCGATTAAAACTTTGGTATTTAAGAAAACCAAACTAAATGAAATCTCATGTATAAATGGTCCTAACCAACTCAACGTCATAGTTACTAAAAACATGTATAAAAGATTTCGTTTTAATCAGGGAATTCTATTGCGGAAGCTTTCGAGCGTTCGGGTGTGTTCGGCTTTCCTCGTGACTTGATCCTCGCTCCGAGACATCCAACGAATATACACCTAGCACCATTACACAAGGAATGGTTAGTGGGATTGATAATAATGCATTTAGATTAGTTAATATGCTAATATGTATCAAACGGAACGAGTATGGTCAAATGACCAAACAAACAAGTTTAGAAGATGTCCGCCGTAGGTTACGGCCATCAAGTCTCCCTTTCGGGTGTTCAAAGGCTTGTGTCATTTTTCATCCAAATCTACTCAAAAGGCTGAACGGCCATTCACTCTAGGTGAACGGTCGTTCACTGGGCCAAAACACTTTTTGACAATCCTAAAAACATAAGAATCATATTGTCATCCCATTGGGCACTTATTTAACTTAAAACATAGACCGGTTTGTCTCATTATGACCCGGTTCTCAGATTTAAGTGTTTATATCGATTTTACCCAAATTGACCCGTTAAGGTCATGGGTTATACGAAATGATATTTGACCACCCAAAAGCATAAGGGTCATATTGTTAACTCGTTGGACGCTTGTTTAACTAAATTTATCTGGACTGTTTCACTATGACTCGGATCTTAGTTTTAACCTTTAGTAAATCTTTCAATTTAGTCATCCATGGCGACACTACTTGCCATTGTTTTCAACTTAATAACTTATCTGAATGCTTCTAAGCCCTCACGGACATGGTTTGATTACAAAACCATAATTTAACTATGGCTTTAGCCATACTTGGCGCCAATGCGCGCATTAAGCTTGGTTAGAATAATACTTACCGAATTGGCCTTCACACCTCTTATGGGTTGTTTTTTAATTGAGTTCAATTTGCTTAAAGGCTTTTATCTACTACGGACTTACCGGGTGGCGTTAACCCATACCTTGCATCCATTGTGATTACTTAGGCATCGAGTGCCCGATTTCCAAGTATTCTCCTGCATACATTCTAGATTAACCACATTAGTCTCTCGAGACTTAATGGGCGATATATTTACCATTGGACCCGTTAACCACGAGATTCGTAAAGCTTAGAATACCGGCTTCGAATGCCGGGTTCCAATGATGAGAAAGATCACCATTTGACCCATTAAGGCTCATGGTTTATAACACTTTGACATTCCAACCTTTGACTATGAGGAAATAGCAATCCCACTTGACCCATTTATAATTTGCATAGTTTCCTTATTAGTGTGATTTTTATCAAAAATCTTGAGTTTAGACACTTGCTTACCACTTAGTTTTATTTATTGACCAATTGAAGATTTCCATCAATTGATCAACACACTTCGATTCCTTTATTACAATCAATCATGTTTTGACATGAATTTGCATGATCTACCCGTTTAATGGGTTTCACCCCTTGGGGTCATACCTTTGTCTCACATCAAAGTTTAAAGACCAAAGTATACAACACTTAACCCATGTTCATAGTCTAATAGTGTAAGTAAACTTACCTTGTATTTCACCTTCATTTCCTTGCACTTAAGGCTTGTATTCGCTTGACCCGTTTGCTTGTTGATTCATTCTTTCCAAGCTTGCACCTAGCTTGACAAGATCAACCTTCACTATACTCATAAGATTAATCAAGTTAGTCATCACGTCCAATAACTAACATATCTCATGAGTTATTCACACCATTTCATCTAAGTTTGAGTTTGGGTCAGTTTGACTCCTAAAAGTCAAACTGTCCATAAACATATTCATGTAAACTAGCTTAGGCAATGATGCACACAAGTATTAAGCTTTCATTCCCTATACTCATCTCATCCAAAACAACATTTAGTGTTGAGGAAATGGGTATCTAGACAATCACGTGTGTTAAGTTCATAAAACACTTTATTTTCACTGCTGCACTTTTTTTGCGCAGCGGCTGTTCGGGTTGCTTTTACCCCTTCTAAACCCTATAATCTGATTTCGACTTTCAAATAAGAAATGTGCTACGTTCAAAGAGCTTTCCAGGCATATAAAGAACGCCTCCTAACGATTTTTCTATGATTTTATATGAATGTTTTAAGATCAGGTCAGAAACATATTATGTGCAGCAATTTCGTTTTCAGCTGCTGTAATTGACCATTTTGACTCATTTAAAGTCCTAATTAGTTGAACATGTTCAAATATGGATTGTGCTCCGTTCAAAGACCTTTCCAGGCGTATAAAGAACACCTCCTAACGATTTTTCTATGATTTTATATGAATATTTTAAGATCAGGTCAGAAACATAATTCCGACCAAACAGCATTGCTGTCAAACCAGAAATGTCCACTTTACATGCTGTTTTGACCCACTAAAACTCAGAATTAGCTTCTCATAACTAAATATGAAATGTAATATGTGCAACAAGCTTTTCAACGATATAAGGCTCGTCTTCTAACTCCTAATAAGGAATGAGATATTGCCTTTACAAGATGACTATCTAAGGCTGTCAAAAGTGACGAATTTCATACAATTTTACACCATTTGACTTAATTCAAGTTTCATGTAGGCATTTTATCAAACACTTCATGTGCACCCTTTTTGCAAGTGAATTCTAAGCCTTATGGACTTCTCAAGCTTTACCATTTAACTAGCTAGTCATCAACAATTGATCACCTTGATTTCTAACACATTTACAAAGCATAAAGATAACAACTTATGCAAGATTTCACCACATCCTTGTATGGTTCATACCTAGGGTCAAAACCCACTTAACATGGGCATACAACAATCTAATTAGCACATGAATCAAGCATAGCCTTATGTATTATCACAAATTATGGTTCCTTTAGTGTCTATCAACATCTAGAAACCTTTTTCAATTCTTGATTCATGTTTTCACATAACCCTAGTTTCATCATCTTCTACACAAGAGTGATTTAGACGAAATAAAAAGTTATAAGGTTACCTTGTGATGATTAGAACACCAATTTAGCAAGAATTTCATCATGCATTGGCAAGAACCCTTGATTTGGCTTGGATTGCACAAGATTTGTGAGTAGTAGGTGTGATGTGTGTGTTTTTGGGTGTGGACATCGACTACTGCTTATGAGTGTCGACCCACCCCTTTTTACACAATATACCCTCATCTCAACTTTGGCCAATTAACACATTTGGTCCCTCAAGTAAATCTCCAAGTTTATTAGATTAAATGACTACTAGGTTGGTCTCGTGTATTGAGTTTTAGCCTCGTTTTTATCCGTCGACTAAAACATCCACCATTAAATTCGCTTTTGATACTTTATCAATTATGCCTAATGGTGTATTTAGGCGAAACAAGATTTCGGGGTGTTACACCCTGCTGAACTCTTTGACCTTGACAGCTTTAATTTCAGACCTGGAAAGACTGTTGAATCATCCAAACCTACTTATTATGGCTATCAAGGGTTTGATGATGATGGTCCTACACCATGGACTCCAAACACAGTCATTAACTCAACTTTTAAACCTTCAGAAGTTTCACAAGCTTCTACTTCAACAACTGCTGATGAACATTTTGAAACTACTGATTTAGCTCCAAGAACTCCTGAACCTCAACAAACAGCTGAACCAGATATTATCAACCTCAGTGGTTTATTTGAAGAAATTCCAGAGCCATCCTCAAGTACAGGTCTACAACAACTAATTGAACACAAGGATCATCCATTAGAAAATATCATGGGTGATATTGCATCAGGGGTGCTTACCAGAAACCAGCTTTCCAACTTTTGCTTTTTCTCAGCATTCATTTCTCAGTTGGAACCAAAGAAGTATCAAGAAGCCCTCAAAGATAACAATTCGGTTCAAGCTATGCAAGATGAGCTGCTTTAATTCAAGAAGCAACAGGTTTGGGAAATCTGTCCCATACCTCCAACAAGCAACCAATTGGCACAAGATGGGTCTTCAGAAACAAACAAGATGAAGCTGGTATGATCATAAAAAACAAGGCAAGATTGGTGGTACAAGGTTATTCTCAAGAAGAAGGCATTGACTATGATGAAACCTTTGCACCAGTTGCAAGACTTGAAGCTATCACGTTATTTTTAGCTTATGCAATTTCCAACAACATAAAAGTTTTTCAAATGGATGTCAAAAGTGCATTTTTGTATGGAAAAGTAAAAGAGGAAGTGTATGTCTGTCAGCCACCAGGGTTTAAGGATCCTTCTCATCCTGACTGGGTGTACAAGCTTGACAAAGCTCTTTATGGGCTAAAACAGGCTCCAAGAGCCTGGTATGAAACACTATCCATCTTTTTACTTAAAAATCACTTCACTACAGGCTCCATTGATAAAACACTTTTCATAGAACATGTTGGAAATCATATCTTACTTGTTTAGATTTATGTTGATGATATCATTTTTGGTTCAACTAATACAAAATTGTGTAATGAATTTAAGAAACTCATGCAATCAAAATTTGAAATAAGTACAATGTGAGAACTGCAATACTTTTTAGGACTGCAAATCAAGCAACAAACAAATGGAACATTTATACATAAATCAAAATATGTTAAAGAATTATTAAATAAATTTTCTTTACAAGACTGTAAATCATGTTCCACTCCCATGACACCAACCACACAAGTTGAACCAGATGATCAAGGAAAACAGGTTGATCAAACCATCTATAGATGTATGATAGGTTCTCTTCTGTATTTAACTGCTTCTAGACCAGATATTATGTTTTCAACTTGTGTCAGTGCTAGATATCAATCTGCACCAAGAGAATCACACCTAATTGCTGTCAAAAGAATCTTCAGATATCTGAAAGGAACTCCTAATTTAGGAATTTGGTATCCAGCTTCAAGCAATACCAAGTTAACTGCTTTTTCAGATAGTGACTATGCAGGGTGTAAAATGTCAAGAAAATCAACATCTGGTGGTTGTCAATTCTTGGGAAACTGTCTGGTGTCCTGGCAATCAAAGAAACAAACATCTGTGGCAACTTCAACAGCTGAAGCTGAATTCATTGTTGCTGCAAGCTGCACATCACAGATCCAATGGCTCCAATATCAACTTCTTGATTATGGAATCAAAGAGACCAAGACTCCACTCTTAGTAGACGGTAAATCTGCCATTAGCATCATTCAAAATCCCGTTCAGTTCTCAAAGACTAAACATATTGAAATCAGGTATTATTTCATAAGAGATTGCTACGAAAAAGGCAAGATTGAGGTGAAACATGTCACAACTGCTAATCAAATAGCTGATGTATTCACCAAACCCCTTGATTCAACAACATTTCAGAGGTTAGTATCCATCCTTGGGATGCTAAATTTTGAGTAAAGTCTGTAAGTGTTGTAACAACCCGACCAGGAGGGGGCTGGACGTTATGACAGTTTGGTAACAGACTTGCACAACGAAAGCAACGGTGACTAATATTTAATATTTGTACAAGTTTTAGTCGTAAAATAATACAAATACAGTATAAAATATAACTAAAGTCTATTGCAGGGACGAGACGCGGCGGTCGTCGAAGCAGTTGAGGAGTGTAATCCACTAATCAATCCGATCTCTAAGTGTACATATCTCTAGAAGCTCTAAACCGCAACGCTTAGCTCGAATCTTCTAACACATCAATCTCTAGTCCGCATCTAACAAACATATACCTCGCGTTACCATCCACCCGACTGCAGTACCTGAATACATGTTTAAAAGAGTTTGGATCAGTAATCATTCTGGTGAGTCCGTGTAAGTAATCAAGTGGATCCAAAACAGTTTCATCAGTTCGAAAACAAGTTTACACAGTTTAACACGCGTGATGTACAAGCGACCCCTCAACCCTAACACTAGATCTATCTACTGCCATTATAGATCTACAAGGCATAATATATGCCGCAACGGTCCGCAGGCCTCAGTGGAGGGTTTCCCGAGCCCCTAGTCCCGGGTCCACTGTGCGTGGGGATTTCCCCAAGTAGTACTACCCATATATTAAGCGGCTCACCTCTGAGTTAATGAGTGTCAGTATAATCCGGCAGCCAGTATCTTGTCACATCACAACAGTTTATAAAAATGAAGCATGTATTCACCCCAAAATAGTTAAAACACGAAAAAGGGGAAGTACACGAACTCACCTTAGCAGCATTTCACATCACACAGTGTCATATAGTATTCCAATGCCTCGAGCCTGTCTATGCATTACATGCTGAGTCCTATCATGATCACAAGTATTAGCGCGTGTAACCAATATCTCGGTTACACGTGTGGGCACGCTATGTTTTGGTTCATTCTATCGTCGATTAATTGCACCTCTTTTCTAATCATACATACACAGCTCTTTATCCAAACTTCTATTTACCGGGTTATTATCTTGCATCCTATTTGTATTTATATCCAAGCTAACTTTTTATAGCTATCTTAGTTCCGATGCCTTTAAGCTTCGCCATAGATACGAATTACTATCATCATTACATAGTTATACATATTGTTATTTAAAGTCTTTAAAGATTCAATGTCCAAATGATCATAGTCGCTACTGGTTTTCCTATGTCCAAACATGTCATGTTATAACTAGTCGTGTCCATGTTTGTCAAAATCCCAATCTAGCATAATAACCGAGTTTCACTAAAGTCCGCATTATTCACCTTATGTCCAATATCCTATGTCTCGATATCTTAATAAATGTCTATACTACTTGTCCGAATGTTCCATTTACATGTCTAATTGTCCGAGTTTCCATATGTCTAATGTTTCAAATGTTATTCTTGAATCACACATAATATTTAATATAATTCTATAGTCGACCATCTTCTCGTCTTAGTAGTTATTATTGATTTCTTATACACACATTCATTTGCATATATTCTATTAACCGAGTTTAGTCGAGTCGGGTCTAATATACTTATTTACGTCCCACACGTGTCATACACGATAAGTATAATATTATAGTTATGAGTTCTCAATGTTAAGACCTTTCGGATCCTGTGGTTGACTAAGTTGACTGGTCCGTTGACCAGATTGACTTCTGTTGACTAAGTCAACTGGATGACTCGGGTCTAAACCCTTCATCTTCCACACAATAGTCACCATTGCTTACAACTCCCACCTCTAAACATCATCATCCGAGACCGCCACCATAACCCGAATCACTGAGACCCGAAACCATCTTCACAACAGCCTTCATCACTCGTCAACCATCTAACCATAAGCATCATCGGAACACTACCTTCCCACCATCAATAACCACCACTGGACTGTACCCTCTTCAACTCTCCTGTAACCCAATAACCACCGAACAACTATCACCTTAAGACCATCATCATCATCTTCGTAACCCAAGACAAGTAACCACCCCTTTGTACCAACTGACTGAACCCTAACCTCAACTCCACCGCCTTCCTCCGTCGCTGTTTACACTATAGACACCAATCAGAACCCTAAATCTCCATTAACAACATCACTGTGACCACTAATCGATTTAGTACCATAAGGGACATAAGTTTTTGGGTTTTTTACCTTAATCGAAACCATAACACCTGTCGCCGCCGTACTGCTTCTAACCTCCACCAAATCCCCCGCCGCTACCTTTCCTTTGCCACTGACACCACGGTCGTCATCCTTCTTCCTCTGTTACTCTCTCTTTCTTCGATCTCTTGTTTCTCTCTAGATCTACCGAGTCTCTTTCTCAGTTCTCTCTCTCTCACTAAACCTGATAGGATAGAAGTAAGGGGATGGGGGTTCGACCACCGGAGCTCCGCCGGAATCGGTGGCCGGAGCTCCTTCAGCTCCTCCTGCTCTCTCTCATCAAATGCATTGTGTGTGTATTGTTATAACTTCATCAGGAAGGGAATAGGTTGGGTGGGGGTTTTTATAATGAGTTATGGTTAATGGTTTTTTAGAAAACCATGGATATAATCCATGGTTTAATATTGTGTGTTGTCACACTATGAGTGGGGACATGTGTCCCACTAGGGTGGTGACATGTGTCCCATAATGGTGACTAATCACTTATCTCGGGTCGGGTTCGATGTCGGGTGTCGGTCCGGTCACGTAACGGGTATAATATTATTTTCCTAGTTAAAATAGTTATGTAACTCACTGGTTTAGCTGCGTATTCGTTTGTACATTATTATTTATTGTTATAAAAATTTTTAGACACTAAAATTTCGGGCCCTAGATCCGGGGTATTACAAGTGTTTTCACTTTTTCCTTCTGCACATGTTTTTACTTTCACTTACATACTTACTGATTTGTCACAAAACCTCTTATGATTAAATGAGAGAGAAACTACTGATGTTTTGAGAAACATCAAAAATGGAAATTTTCAAAAAAGAAATAACTACTGATAATTATCAGAAGTTATTAATGTGTTTTGAAAGTCATTCTCATCAGTTGTTGAAAACTACTGAAGAGATGATGAAAACTACTGATGAAGAAATCTGTTTCATCAGCAGTTTCATTAAAAAGGGTAAAACTGACATCTCACTCATCAAAAGTTTGACCTAGTCGGTTAAAAACTTCTGATAAATACCTTTTTCAAACACTTATCCATTCAAAAAGCAAAATTCCCTCTTTCTCTCTCAAAGCAAAGTCAAAACCCCTTCTCTAACCTAAAAATTACTGTTCGATCGAAAGAAACCATGGCTCTTGTACTGAAACAGGGACATAATCTTCGAGGCTACTTCGAGAAAGATGAAGCCTGGTCCCAATACGATGAAATCATTGATTTGGTCGTTAAATCCCAATACTACACAGCCTTCACCATTGATCCTCCCATTCACATAGAAACTCTCAATGAGTTCTGGGCTAATGCAGAGTCGGTGACTGTGAACAACAAGGTGATATCCCTCAAATCAACAATCCAAGAGAAGCATATGGCAATCACACAGGAGTCTCTGGGAATAAGGCTTGGCCTTAAAGATGCTAATGCTCCTGAGCATATTCCCACTTCTAATATTTATCTAACCATGACTGAGTGTGGTTACCAAGGTACTTTGTCACATGCAACAGTTTACAAAAAATATTTTGATCCAAAATATAAACTGTTATTTCATTATATTATTATGTGTCTTAGTCCCAAAACTGGATCATATGATCAGATGCCTTCAACTTTTCAACCAATATTTTATTCAATAATAAATGAAACAACTTTTAAGGCATCTTCACTATTTTTCAATGAGTTGGTGTTGCATCACCAAAACTCTAAAAAGAAGTTTTTACTGTATCCAAGATTTGTTATGCAATGCATAATAAAGGAACTTGGTGAGGGAGTACTTGTGGGGGAGTCAAAAACTTTAAATCCTCTGACTTCACAAGTATTCTCAAGGCATAACAAACCGGCACTTTTGCCAGAAGATGACCTAGGGGGAACAAGAAACAATCCCCAAGGAACCCACATCTTCAAAATTCAAACCAAAGAAAGCCAAGAAAGCCAAGAAACCTAAACATCAAAAACAAAAATCCACCAACCCAAAGAAAAAGGTAGTTTAGGAAGATGAGATACCTGAAACTACTGATGTGCAATCTGCACTTCCAAAGGATGTGGCTGAAACATCCTCTCAATCCACTCCATCTCAACCACCCAAAAGAAAACCCATAACAGTTCTGTTTCATAGGAAGAAACTTAGGAAAGCCATAACTACTGATCCTTCTTTTGAAACTGCTGATCCCTTACCCACAACTGCTAAACCTGAATCATCCCACACCACCATAGAAATTGCCAAACTTCTCTCAAGACTAAAAGAGAATGTCCCATCCAAACATGTAACTCCCCAAGAAACACATCAAACAGGGGAGATGCCTTCAGAAGTTGACATGGATGTGGACATCTTTAGCCCTATCCAAAGAGATGAGGATGAACCAAGGTTTGTAAGCCCAAACTTAGATACTTTAGGTACATTTGAGGCTGCTTCTACTCATTTACCACCCAGTGGTGTTCCTGAGGACAGAAATAACATTCCTAAGACCTCAAATGTGGCAACTACTGATGAAGGCTTTATTCCTGAAGTAGGAAAACCTCAGTACCAAGACAAAGAGGTTCATGAGAAAACTAGTTTGGGTCTAGCTCATGATTTAACTGATACTGCCCTCATTGAGGACACTATCAGGGATTCAGATGATTCCATTAGTTTGGATGATGATTCACATACTCCACAACATGAATTGACAGCTGATATTGAAGGTCCTGCATCCAATGTCTCTAAGCTCAAAGAGCTGGTCACAAAGGATCAGGTTAAAGACCACTTAAACCCTGATTCCCCTAAAGTGACATCTTCAGTTCATTCTGAAGATCACCCCAAAACACCCCTTCACTACAAAAGCCTACCCAATTCTCTGGGATTTCTAGCATAGACTGGAACCACCTATGCAACCCAGATGGTCCCCTGTACCAGATGATGACAAATCTAATCTCTAAACAACTCAAGACTTTCACAACTGCTTGGGAGTTAAAGGCAAATGTACACTTTGAGTTGATAAACAAATAACTTACAGAGCTGAACAAGAAGATGGATGAAAATACAAGAAGTGTCTCTGGAAGCAGAAAAGATAACACAAAGACCAGGAAAAGAGATACTTCAAACTGCTGATCAATCCCAAAGGCACATAGAAGAAACTTCTGATGAGCATATTCAAACTGCTGAAGACAATCCTTCAGTAGTTGTGACTACTATCAAACCCATGAAACCTTCAGAAGTTATAACTTCCAAGACTGATCAAGGACAGTCTTCCAAGGCACCTGAACGACTTCCAACACAAATTCCAAGGCCTGCACCTGTAACTACAACAACCATTTTAAACCCTACTCCAATCTCAATGTCAAAAGAATTATTAGAGAAGAGTTTAAAAGAGGCATTAAAGAAGGCTAAGGAAGATGAAGTATGGAAAAGCCTGGAAGCAAGGGATGATCTAAGTTATGATGACAAAATTGTCAAGTATCAAGAAAAGCTTGATGAATTAGAAGCTGAAGACAGAGCCAAAGAAGCTACTGTTGAAGAAGATAAAAGATCACAACTTATGCCGATGATCACAAAGAACACTAAGGCTAAAAAGGCTTCTCTATAAAGACTCTCCACTAAAGAACTGACAAGAAGAGCACAACTTGTAGCTGACAGGTTGGCAACAGAGAAAGAAAGAAAGGCAAAGAGAGCTGAAATTATAGATAAGTTGGTAGCCAATTGATTTGGTCCAAAAACTTCAGTGTCAAGATGGAAAGAAGACACTCTCTATGACACATATAAAAGCTTCAAGGCAAACAAAGCTGCAAATGCTGAGAAGTTCAAAACTTCTGAAGTTCCACAAACTTCAGTTGTTAAAAGATCTTCTTATGCACTGCAAAGGCCAGCTACCAGAAAGAAGCAAGAGGAAACAGTCAAGACTGACTTCAAAATGGTACTACTGGAAGGAAATACAGTGGTACATGCAGACTTTGATGTTGAAGAGAAACCTCTGCTTACCCAATTCAGGGACCCTGCAACATTTGCTTACCAGTTACAACAGACCATCAAAGAACAAACACACACTAAGGTTGTCACAACACATCACTTACCAAACTTTGCTATGCCTAGTACTGTGAATACTGAAGAGAGCAGGGACTCCCACCTGAAGGTCACTGAAATTGAAGACATTCCTCAATCAGGATCAACCTAGGAGACTAGCATGGTCTCCTACACCTCAGACTTTGACAGGTCTAAGGTGAACATAGTAAAAAGGTCATTCACTGATTCTAACTCAGTGAAAGTGACTAGAAGAGATCGTTCAAGCAAGGTCTATAGAAACTCCAAAGAGTTGAGCATACTGTCAATAAAGGACCTACTCACCATACAACATCTTGAGCTTGAACAAGGATCTCTTACAGAGCAACAACAACACCAGCTTAGTGTCTCCATGACAGCAGAAATCCAGAGAATACTAGAAGCTAAAAAGAATGAAGGTAAATAAAGATTTGGATTTGGTTTTGGCTTCATCAATCCAGGGGGAGATTGTAGGGACAAAAAGGATTGAAGAAACCACTTTTGTTACCTTAGTCCAAATCATATTTCTGCTAATTATTCTAGGTATGGAACTGCTGAAGAGTAAAGATAGAAGTGCTGAAGAAGAATAAGTCAAAGTGCTGAAGAGTTAAAGCATCAGAAGTTCTGAAGTCTAACCAGACATTTCACTGAAGAACTACTGAAGACAAACTACTCATAAGTAGTTTGTCACTCATCAGTACTTTCAAACAGAAGCTTCTAACCGACCCAGTAAACTTCAGTAGTTAGTATTATATTGTTTTGTTAAATCTTTGAACAAGTTCCCATGCTACAGCCTGTTGTATGCATTATCTTAGTGTATTATAATCTTTTGTTTACTTAACATAACAGTCTGTATTCGTCTATAAATAGTTGGGTTAATCCCATTATTTTTGACACTTGATTTTAATTGAATTCCTTCAAAGCTTTTATAACTTATAATCCATTTCCACATCTGAGAATCATTCTATACTTGCATTTACTGCTTTATTCTTTGAATTTCTTTGATTCTCATTAACTGCAATAGTAAAGGGGGAGTAATAACTCCTGTAAAAGTGATACTTTAACTTAGAACATTTATTATTCCGCTGTGCAAATTACTTTGATAAACCTGCAAACACATAAGTGTTCTTGAACTTAAACTGTTAAAAGAGACCACTGATCCAACAATAACTCTAATATTAATACCTAACCTTAAACATTGTACACCTCCAATTGTAACATCTTATAGGGAAAAAAATGTACAACTCTAACATATTAATATTGATACCTAAACTAAAACAATGTATAACTCTAATATTAACACCTATCAGAAATGCTAAAAAAGGCATAACTCTAATATCAATATTAAATACTTAAACTAAAATAATGTGTAACTCTAATATTAACACCTATCATAAAGGTTAAAAAATGCATAAAGGTAACAGTAGAAGCAACTCTGCAATTAATCAGTAACTAAACTAATCTTATATAACCTACCAAAGTTTAAAGGTATGTAATAAAATTCCCCGATATTAATATCATCCGAATCACCAATCTCATTGACCTTCTCAATACTATCCATACTAACCCCAAACCAACTCGCTAACAACTCGACACGACGATATAAACCTTTTGGGTCGACTAATAATTATTTTCACACCTTTAAACATTTATTAACTTCTACATACATATTGGATAAACATTGTCAATTATTATCATTGTTAGAAAGAAAAGTAATGAAGTAACATTAATGTAAAGAAAAAAGGTTTTCAGAATAACTGTTGCTAATGTCGAGATTATTGAATACATTTTTCTGAATTTATGATTTATGAAGTTGATGGTAAATCTATATTTATAACATTAGTAGAGTAAACAAAACAATCATTCTTTATTTTAATTTAGTAGAGATCTCTTACAAAAGTTGAAGATATATTTTGGTTTTAAATAAAGAGATAAATATCTACCAACTTTTTTTTATATTTTCTTTGTTGTGGTTATTCCTTTTATTCGGTTAAACTTTTGACGATATGTTTCTATATTTACAAATACTATTTAACTGTATCGTAATATTACTTCAATAATTTTTATAAATCAGAACGACTAAATATAATGCAAAAATAAAATTCATATTTTATTTCTGTTATATATCCGTAATTCAAATATAAGATTTACATAAATAATTTCAATTTCACTATCAATATTTAAAAAAAAATTTAAATATCTTGAACACATGCCACATGGCACACTCAAGGGGGATATTGTCCTCTTTGAGTACTATGTGGGATAAATAGCTTTGGTTTATTATATATATATATATATATATAGATGTTATTAGGATCATTTGTCTCACAGGCAACTAAGTTCAAGTACTTAGGATCATTTGTTCAAAGGGATGGTGAGCTAGATAGTGATGTCACTCATCGCATACATGCTGGTTGGTGTAGGTGGAGGGCCGCCAGTGGGGTTTTATGTGACAAAAGGTTCCCAACTAAATTAAAGGGAAAATTCTATAGGATTGCAGTGAGACCTGCTATGTTATATGGGACAGATTGTTGGGCAATCAAAAAGACACAAGCCCGCAAGATGGAGGTAGCAGAAATGAGGATGCTAAAGTGGATGTGTGGACACACTAGGGAGGACCAAATAAGAAATAAGGTTTTTAGGGAAAGGTTAGGGGTAGCTAGTATATCTGACAAGATTAAGGAGGGAAGACTAAGATAGTATGGGCATGTGAAGAGGAGGCAATTGACGGCCCCAGTTAGAGTAGTGGAACTGTAGAGGGAAAGAGGTGTAGAGGAAGAACCAAATTGATTTGGGATGAGCGGGTTAGGCATGATTTAGTAGAGATGCACCTTTCTGAGGACATGGTCGAGGAAAGGGTTTCGTGGAGGCGCAAGATTAAGGTTAAGGATTATTAGGGAGGGTTGGGTTGTATCATACCGTGGTGCTAGGAGCTTAGTCTTCTTTCTTACACCGATAGGAGGCTGGTATGGGTGACTTGTTTTTCTGCGTGCTTATGGGTTATGTTGTTTTTATGGCATATATACCTTTGTTCTAATACATGACACTTTCAATGTTTTATATGGGTTATGTTGTTTTTATGGCATATATAACTTTTTTCTAATACATGACACTTTCAATGTTTATAAATTCAGTATCTCTTTATTAGTTTTTTAGTTTTGTTTGCTGGTTGATTTTGTGTTATCGAGCCGGTGGTCTCTCTGGAAGCAGCCTCTCTATCCACAAAGATAGGGGTAAGGTTTGCCTACATCCCACCCTCCCTAGACCCTACTCTTAGCTGTGCTAATTATGGGATTTACTGGGTAAGGTTGTTGTTGTATATATATAGATGTTATTTTAATATTTGTGTAATGTAAGTTTAATTTAGTCTTATAAACAAAAAATAAAAAACATAAAAAACAAAAAACTGGATAAAGTTTCACTTAAGATGAGCCACAACAGGGTTAAGTGAGGTGAACAAAAGTTTTATGTTGTGCCACATCAGCACCTAATTAACATGATATCAAAGGATAATATTTGCGCTCAAGGTGTTGTTTGTTTTTTCTGCAGGAAAAGGTCTGCAGTCTGTGTACCACATCTGCAGATATCTGCAGGAGAAGAGGTGGACCAAAGGTCTGTAGTCTGCAAGAAGAAGACTGTTAACGTCTGCACGCTGCTAAAATAATCTGAAATCTAAATAAACTGATTCTTTACAGCAGTTTGGCGGTAGACGGTGGTGGTGGTGGTGGTGGTGGACCATGGTGGTGGTGGGTGGTGGTGGATCGTGGTGGTGGTGGTAATGGGTGGTGGACGGTGGTGGGGGTGGACGGTGGTGGACTGTGGTAGTGGTGGACTATGGTGGTGGTCGGTGGTAAACGGTGGTTGTGGTTGTCACACCCTAACCCGGACATGTTGAAATGTCACTATTACAGATATCAAAACCAAACACAATCCATTTTAAAAGAGAAAAAGAATCCAAAAACAACCGAGAGTCTTAAATCAAACCGTACAAAATCCTAAGTCTTAATTTATTTAAAACTGAAATAAACGAAAATGAGAGTTTGATTATTCTTGAACTTCATTACTCACTCATCCCTGATTCCCCAGATTACCTGCAAACACATAAGACAAACAAAACAAAGAAAATACGGCAGAGCCAAAGGTTGTTCAGTAACGGAGAAATCAACAGTACAAGTGAAGCTGGACATATGATAATATGAACTAAGACTGATGCTAAACTAAAATACGATGAAACTGAAATATTGATACGAATTGAATCCCAATACTTATACAAAATTAGATGCATATAGAACATATCATATATATAATCGAAACAAATCAAGTACTAAAATACGTGACTACACATGCCAATAAATAAGTCACGTCATGAAGAAGCACCCACGAGCCTAAACAAAGGGGTACATAGATAGCTAGTCCAGGCACCTATGAGATGGTGCGTGTGGCGTACACACATTTATCTCCAGAAAACAGAAACACATATCAGAAGTCAGTATCAGATCTAGGATATATCCATAGGCCTCTAAGGGACCATGTAAGAGACGTCGTGATTTTGATTACGCACTGTCACGGAAAGTGTTCATGTCGTTGACGCCCCAACGACAAGTCAGAAACAGAGTGCTCGGGTGACAGAGTAAAAAAAAGTCATATCATATTTTAAAAATACTAGCATAAGTCAAAAGGGAACATGCAACAATGATTACAAAACTAAGGTATATTGCATGCTATCAAAATTAAATGGAACATGTGAATTCAACAAAATCCGTACTATAAAGTAACGGACCAAATTTATATATGAAAAAATACTATAAAGAGAAGGAAACAGAATCCGTACCTTATTAACAAAGCAAGCAAAACCAAAAAAACTTCCTCAATAATTAGGTAAACCTACATTTTAATTAGGGATGACAATCAAACCCGAACCCCGATGGGTAAACCCGAAACCCGACACATTTGGGACGGGTTTGGGGTTAGGTAATCGGGTATGGGTCCTGGTATGGGATTAGTTTCTATATTTTTCGCGGGTTTGGGACGGGTTTGGGATTTGATGATATACCCGTTTACCCAACCCGATTTCCCGATAAAGTATACCCATTTACCCGATTAGATGCCCAATATAATTTCTTGTATATCTTATTAAATATGTATGCATAATATATCTAATTGTCTATCTAGATTGTCATCTTGTGCTAAAAATTATAAAAAATAGTATATACTATTTGTTCTCTATGTATTTTAGTGTTTTTATATGATTTGAGTATTTTATATTTATACACTGTAATCATTTTTATATATAGTTAATGATGCTAAATGTAAGTTACTCAATAGATACACAATGGGTTTTTGATCGGATATACCCAATGGGTAGGTTTTTAAAATTAATGGGTTTACCCGAAACCCGTGGGTATACCCGATACCCGATGGGTAATTACCCGACACAAATCCGACGGGTTTTGAGACGGGTTTGGGACAAGCAAATCTAATCGGGTATGGGGTTAGGATTACCTAAACCCGGCCCAAACCCGACCCATTGTCATCCCTAATTTTAATATAGTCCAATACAATTAAGAAGCTTAACACATTATCCGATGTATGGCCTTATTGGTTTCTTGCGAGGAGAACTTCTACGACCATAGACTAATTATTTAAATGGTCTAAACAAGTTCAAAAGTTTGTAATGTATAAACATCCCAAAAGAAGTTTTAAGACCCTGTCTATTTGTAACACAGTGATACTCAACTTTATATGTAGCCTTTTTTATTTCCATCATTTGAAAAAGAAAATAAATAAAACATGTTATTTACTCAATTACTTCTAGCCAACAATCTAGATTAATTATTGTATTTATACAATTTGCAAAACCATAATAGCATCTTATTTATTATGGGAAACAAGAGAGTGGATTATAATTATATAATTTAGTCAAAGTTATGAGTTTTCTCATAAATTCTGGCTACAGCAAACACAACATTATTAAAGGTAAGAATTCTATCGAGTTCATGTTCAAACGTTAACACCGAAATGGTCAACTCCATATACGACACAAGCAGATTTGCAACTTAACTGATTAACTAAAAAAATATGTTCATAAACATCATATATTTATTGTTTTATACTTGTATTACATCACAATATTGCCATAATTCATTTATTGCTTCATAAGCATTCTAATTTTTTCCAATAATGTTTGAAATATAAATACCAACTACGTAGTATGATATATTTAAGAATATAACTAATTCCATGAGGTGGTATGTGGAATATATAAACATAGGGGATTAATCTAAAAAAATCATTATAACATAATAATCTAACTAAACTGATACGAGCTAAACCAGAGAATAAGA
Source organism: Ambrosia artemisiifolia (assembly GCA_032199755.1). Classification (NCBI taxonomy): domain Eukaryota; kingdom Viridiplantae; phylum Streptophyta; class Magnoliopsida; order Asterales; family Asteraceae; genus Ambrosia; species Ambrosia artemisiifolia. The sequence goes on along the minus strand of CM063516.1, from coordinate 24,900,509 downwards.
ATCTAAGAGAAGAAGAAGGATTATCTCAAATCAAGCTAACCATTGTGGTAGCTTAAGACTGTTATTAATACTAATGACAGCAGATAACTGCCATTAACAGAATTACAAACTTATTCATCTAACAGTCCTTATACTATCTAACGTTTACACTTTTAGTCCCTGTGTCTTTTAACTAACTATAACCACCACTATTACAACTTCTGTTTATTACATTTAAGCCCTCGAACTATTCTTCACATATCAATACTCCTTGCCTAATAAGAACCTTGTCCTCAAGGTTATGAGTAATCATAGCACAAAATCAAGAAATCTGAGCAGGAAATCATGTCTGTCTTCCCAAGTGGCTTCCAAAACTGATTGGCCTTCCCATTGTACCAGTACGTGTCCAACTCCTTTCTTCCCTTTTCTTATCAATCTGTGATCCAAAACCTTTAAAGGTTTGAGAGAAAATCTTGCAGCTTGTGGAATATGGGTCACATTCTGAGGAGGACCATGGGCTTGTTTTAAGAGTGAAACATGGAAAACAGGATGTAATTGGTATTCTTCTGGCAGGTCCAACTTGTAAGCTACTTCTCCCACCTTTTGAATGATCAAATAGGGGCCATAGTACTTAGGTGACATTTTTGAAAAAGTAGCTCCTCTTAGTGTAGTCTGCACATAAGGCCTCAGCATTAAGTATACCCATGACCCAAGATTAAACTGTCTATCAGTTCTATGCTTGTTGGCCTGTTGCTTCAGTCTATTTTGAGCCATTTGTAGAGTAGACCTGAGAACATTTAAAGCTTCTTCCCTGGAACACATTTCAGAATCCAAACTTGCCACAGTAGTGTCTCTATGCACATAGGGAACATGTAAAGGAGGTGCAAACCCATATAGGGCTTGGAAAGGGGTAGTTTATATGGCTGTGTGGTAGTTTGTATTATACCACCACTCTGCAAGTCATAGCCAATGATACCAAGAGCTTGAATAATGAAGTATCATACACCTCAAATAAGTTTCAAGGCATTTGTTAACCACTTCAGTTTGACCATCACTCTGAGGATGGTAAGCTGTTGACATGGCCAAAGAAATTCCCTGTAATATGGTGAACTCTTGCCAAAACTTGCTGAGAAAAATAGAATCTCTATCAGAAACTATAGTGGAAGGCCAGCCATGCAGCTTGTACACATTATCAATAAAAACTTGTGCAACTGAAGTGGCAGAGATGGGATGGGTCATTCCCATGAAGTGTGCATACTTAGTGAGCCTGTCCACTACCACAAATATGACATTTTTGCCCTTAGAAGTTGGGAGGCCAGTAATAAAATCCATACTGATGTCTGAAAACACACAAGTAGGGATAGAAAGTGGTTGTATCAACCCAGGATAAGCAGTGTTTTCATACTTAGACTGTAGACAAACATCACACCTTCTGACATGATTTCTCACCTCTTTTGATTGACACTTCCAATAGAACAGCCCTTTAAGTCTTTGTAGGGTAGCTTGAATACCAGAATGGCCACCAACAGCTGATTCATGACAATACTGTAGTATCTCTTTTCTTACCACATCATTGTTTCCCACTACTAGCTTACCTTTCCTCTTCAACAAATTATCTTGCCAAGTATAATGACCAAATTGCCCCCCAGTCCCACATTGTTCAATAATATGCTTCAAATTAATATATTCTTGCCAAGTTTGCTTAATTTTATCAAGCAATAATGGAGTAAAAGAAGATACTGCTAATTCAAACATTGAAGAAGCAGATTGCAGCCTTGATAAGGCATCAGCTGCCACATTTTCCACCCCTTTTTTGTATTGAATTTCAAAGTCATAGTTCATTAGTTTTACCATCCAGGAGTGTTGAAGGGGTGTTGTTATTTTTTGATCAAGCAAATGTTTAAGACTTTTTTTATCAGTCTTAATTATAAAATGGCCACTAATTAAGTAATAGTGCCATTGCTTGATTGCAAGTAAAATAGCCAATAATTCTCTATCATAGACTAATAACACCTGCTGTCTTGGACATAAGGCTTTGCTTATAAAGGCCAAAGGATGATGATCCTGCATAAGGACAACTCCAATTCCAAGGGCAGAAGCATCAGTCTCCACCACAAAAGGCTTTGACAAATCTGGTAAAGCTAAAACAGGAGCAGAACATAGGGCCTTCTTCAATTGTTGAAATGCAAGATCAGCTTCATTGGACCACTTGAAAGCATCCTTTTTTAAGAGATCTGTTAAGGGCTTGGCAGTAACCCCATAGGATTGAATAAACCTTCTGTAATACCCAGAAAGGCCCAAAAATCCTCTTAGTTGTTTCACATTCTCAGGAATTGGCCAGTTCATTACTGCATCAATCTTTGTGGGATCAGTTGAGACTCCCTCTTTGGTAATTACATGACCCAAGTATTCTACCTTTTGTCCACCAAAAGTGCACTTAGACATCTTTGCATATAACTGTTGAGCCCTCATTAATTGTAAGACTTGTTTCAAGTGCTCAATATGCTCATTTTGGTCTTTGCTGTAAACCAAAATGTCATCAAAGAACACAAGCACAAACTTCCTTAATAGATGCTTAAAAGTATGGTTCATAAGTGCTTGAAATGTTGCAGGTGCATTAGTTAGCCCAAAGGGCATAACTAGAAATTCAAACAAGCCTTGATGAGTTCTAAAGGCTGTCTTATGTATGTCAGGCTCATACATCCTGACTTGATGATAGCCAGACCTTAAATCAAGTTTAGAAAAGATAGTAGCCCCCCTAATTCTTCCAATAACTCATCAATCAAGGGAATGGGAAACTTGTTTTTCACTGTTGCAGCATTCAATTGTCTGTAATCAATGCATAGCCTCCATGACCCATCTTTCTTTTTTACCAACACTACAGGGGCTGCAAAAGAACTTTGACTGCTTCTTATGACTCCTGAATCCAACATTTCTTGTGTCATCTTCTCTATTACATCTTTTTGTAAAGCCTGGTACCTATAGGACCTTAGATTAACAGGTTTGTCTCCATTGTTGAGAACAATCTGATGATCAAAAGGTCTCTTAGGAGGTAATGAACAAGGCACTTGGAACACATCTTTAAAATCTTCCAATAACTGCTGCAACTGATCACTTTCAATGGTTTCAGACACCTTTGATCCAAAAGTCTCTTCACTTTCTTTTAGTTGTAGGCCAAAAATTTGTGACTGATTTACCCCTGACCCTCCACTTAACAATGTTGTCATTGTTTCAGTGGAACAAAATTTAACCCCATTTGTTTATGTCCCTTTGAGGGTGTACACCTTATCTTGAACCTTAAACTGCATGGTCATATCAGCAAAATTCCATACTATATCCCCCAACATTGACAACCATTCAATTCCCAAAACCATGTCATAACTATCTAATGGTATTACCAACATATCTGCCTTAAACCATACCCCCTGCATTTTCCATTTAAACCTAATACACCTCTGGCCACATTCCAGTTGGTTTCCATTTGCCACTGTAACCTTCATAGAAGTTACTGATTGCAACATACACTACAATTTTTTTACCAGCTTAAGGCTTATGAAATTGTGAGTTGAACCTGAGTCAACCAGGATATACAGCCTCCTGGTACCCATATACCCCACAATTTTCATTGTTGAGAAGGATGGAACACCTGTGATAGCATGGATAGAGATCCGTGGCTCATTGTTTCCTACCACAACCTCTTCTTCCTCACAGAATTCATCATCATCATTTACCAACTCAATATTAAACACTTGCTTGTTTCCACAGTTATGAGAAGGTGTAAACTTTTCATTGCACCAGAAACACTCCCCTTTCTCTCTTTTTTCAGCAATTTCCTTCGTTGTCAGTTTTCTAGTGGTTCTTGTTTGGTTATTAGTGTTAGGTTTAGGTAATAAGGGTAAAGAATTAGCATTCATGGTTGGTGGTGGTTTAAGGGTTGAGGTAGTAGGTTTTTTTAGTATAGTTAGATGGTGTGTAGGTTGAGTGTGGTTTCTTGGTTCCAAAAAGGGTAGTATGAATGTTTTCTTGCTGTTTTGAAATAGCATATGCTTCTCTTAAACATTTTGGCTTAAAAGCTTTTACCAAACATTTTATTTCCATTTTTAGACCCCCAACAAACAAACTTACAGCATATTCTTGAGGAACGTTTACCTTGTTCAATAGTGCATCAAAAAGAATCACAATAATCCTGCAAACTACCAGTCTGGTGCAGATTCTTTAATTCTTCCATAGGGTCTTCTAACAAATCCATTGAAAACCTAGCAATTGCTGATCTTCTATATTCATCCCATGTAATGGTGTCTATAGTCAGGTTATTACTTTTAAGATAACCTTGGTGCCATTGCAGTGCTTTACCTTCAAGATTCACCACAGCATAGCTCATTTTAAGATTCTCGGGAGTATTATCAACCTCAAAAAAATGATTACTCTTATAAATCCAACCCTCAACATCTTCTCCATTGAACTTTGGGAAATACAATATGCCCAATCTTGCCAATCTTTGCTCATGATTGCCACCATTTACAACCATTCCTCTATTGTTTTCCATCACAGATAACTTGTCAATCATTGATTGTATCTGTAATTGAATTTGGGCAACTGCAACCTTATTTCTTCTACACTTGTTGCAACAGATTGCATATTATCATTGATTAACTGTGAATTGGCTTGCAAATCTTGGACAATGATTTCTATTTTGCCAATAGACATTTGATTATCTTTAATTTTTTTTTTCAAGTTCTTGTTGTCTTGTACTGGTCTTCATAGTTGACTGATGAAATGAATGAAATGAAACGAATTGAAAATCAAGAAAAGAACAGGATGAGTCGAATCACAAATTGATCAAACTCAGGAATAGATTGATCACAATTGATCAATCCGAGCTCTGAAACGAAAGGATCGAAATAGAAATGAACAAAGAACGAAAGAATTGATTGAAATTGTGAAAAAGACGACCTGAATTGTAAAGAATTCTGTTAATGGCAGTTATCTGTTGTCATTAGTATTAATAACAGTCTAAAGCTACCACAATGGTTAGCTTGGTTTGATCAATGAAACGAGCTAAATATCATAAACATCCCTGTATATAGTTCCAGCCGCAACAATTTGATGACAAGCCAGAATACTTTTCAACTCACATATGCATAATGTTGTTCTTAGTCGCCGGAAACGAAATAGTGAATAACTATTAACTGAACACAGATCAGAAAGGGTCAAGATCTTTACCTCACAAATAGGAACGACAAGAATGGATCAAGAGGCGAAGCTGGACCAGGGACCCAAATCGTCCAGTTACGATTAGTCAAAAATGATTGTCGTGGCTAGTTTGCGGCGAATGACAATGCAGCGGTAGCGACCGGAATTCAAACTCATCAGAGTACGATTATAGTCGAAAGCGATTTGGAAATGAGGCTGAAGGGGTTGTAAATATCGGTGAAACATGTTTCGCATTCCATAATCTTCGGTTGATTCGTTTGACACCGATAAGACTTTTGCTGTTTGAAATGGGTGTGATATGAATGAAGCAAAGTAAACGTCAATTTGAAAGCCAAAAGAAAGAATAAAATAATTTATTATTATCAAGATTATCATCTTCTAAAAATAATTAGAATATATTAATTAGCAAACATATTTAAATAGTTATGTTTTTACTTTTCAACTTTGGCCACTTTTTTTTTTCTCTTTTTGTTAACTTTTTTTTTTCCATTTTAATCACCAAATTTTTTGTTAAGTTTTTTTTTTCTCATTTTGGCCACACAATGTTTTTTTACTTTTTGTTTAAGTTTTGTTTCCCGTTTTGGCCACCAACTTTTTTATAAAGTTTTTTTTTTCATTTTGGCCCCCGACATAATGCGTTTTTTTTACCCGATTTCGCACGGGTTCGGTTTTTGTTCGTTTATTATTTATATATTTAACGACCACGAAATTAATAGCTGCTTCACTTTAACGTACGCAGCTGGCCACCGACCGCATCTACCGTGCGCCATCTCCACCTTGTGCCACGGACCGCGAGAGATTCCCGGTATTCTCCGCGTAGCCGCTGCCACTTTTGTATTTTCTCATTGTCCAATGTTAGTCTCTATACCTTTGTCGGTTACCAAAATCCGCATTAACACGTCATGTAAAAAACGCACAACGCGTGTATTAATACACCTAGTTAGATTTTTTTTGGTCTATCATATATTATTTATATTTATTAATATTATTATTTCAATTTTCAGTTATTACAGTGGTGGTGGTGGACGGTGGTGGTGGTGGTTGTGGTGGGTGAGGAGAAGAGAAGAGGAGAAGACCTTTGAAAATCTTAGAAAAACTCTGCACCAAAAAGAGCTTAGAAAGACATTTTTGAGAGAAAGGTCTTCCAAAAAACAAACAATCTGCAGAACTCAAACGTATGCGCGCGTCTACGCGGCACAGACAAAAATTGTGAGAATTGATTATGAGAAAAAAACAAACAGCCCTTAGCGCTCCTTCTTTAGACCACCCGTAGTGGGGCGTTATTGTGCAAAATTGTGATCTATAGCGCCCCTCAACACTGAAACACCCCGGCGCTATGGGGCTTTATGCGCCGGGGCTCCATCCTTATAACGCCGGACACTCAAAAAACGGACCAATCATATAGTGACACGTGTCACTGTGTTTGAAAAAAGTCAAATTTTTTTTTTTGACCGTTGCATTTGAATGGTAAGTTATTTTTTTTTATTTATATTTTATTTATTTTATTTATATAAACTATAACATACACACACAAATAATAATTAATAAATAAATTATATAAAAAAATTATGTTTATTAAAATTAATAAAAAAATAGATTATATAAAAAAATTATATTCAAACATTTGAATTTTAAACGGTTACTGTTCAAACCGTTTGAAATTCAAATTTTCCCCCAAAACGTTTGAATTTCAAATTTTGAAATTCAAACGTTTTCCCCCCAAACGGTCATATTTCTCACCCTATAAATACCCCCTTCCTCATCTCAGATCAATCACACCTCTTCCATCTTCCTCATCCTTTCCTCATCAAACACAATGAATAACACTGGCGGTTTTCAAGCAGGAGCTGCCGGACCTTCTAATGTCCGGCAGTTCACTCGACGGGTCCGGGGCCGGGGCCGGTCCCGGCGACTGCCAACTCATCCTCCTCCACAACCTACTCTTCCTCCTCCTCCACAACCTCCTCTTCCTCCTCCTCCTCCTCCTCAACATTGGCTAAATCTCCCTCCTCCTCCTGCTGTGGCACCACCAACTCATCCTGAAGAGGATGATCCCTGGAAGAATGATCCCTGGACGGATGAAGAATGGGCTTGGGCCCATGATTATGGCATGGCTACATATCAATTGAACCGACTCATGTTGTCGGCACCACAAACCCTCACCCCTCCTCCTCCTACCCCCTACCAGCAACCTATCCCCCCCAACCAGACTACCCCCTACCACCAACCTACCCCCACCCCCCAGAATACCCCCACCCACCACCACCAGACCACCCCACCCCGTGAATATGGGGAGCCAACCCCTGAGGACTTGGAAGCCCTCAGGGAAGTTGAGGAGCAGGAGCGCCTCTGGAGCATGCCTACCCCTCCTCGTGAGTACTACTACTTCCCATCGGATGCGAGGTCCGATGGACGGGACAGCTCACGTTCCCTATCCCCCGAGTACTACACACTCGAGGACTGGGACAACTACTCTCCTTAGTGGGAGGTTTAGGTTTTAATAAGTAATTTAGGATTATATTATGTGTTTAATTAAGTAATTTAGGAATATGTAATGTTTAAATAAGTAATTTAGGAGGTGTGTAATTTTTTTTTTTTAATATTAGTTGTGTGTTTTTTAAGATTATTTGTAATTTTTTTTAATTTTAGTTGTAACTTTTTTTTAATATTAATTGTGTGTTTTTTAATATTATTTGTAATTTTTTTATATTTATTTACCTTTTACTTTATTTATTTTGAGTTAAAAGAATAAAAAAAATAAAATCCACGTGGACTAATCAGATTCAGGGGCTTTATACATAAAGCCCCACCACTACACCCCTTTTTCAGTTTCTCTCTCCATGCTGACTCAGCAGCCACGTGGACCAATCAGGATGGGGGGCTTTATACATGGAGCCCCATAAAGCCCCCCACTACACATAGTCTTAGAGTAGTGTCAACGTTTTCAAGGTTCATCGCAAAAGTAAAGATAGTTAGGTACGGAAAATACGGTGGGCTTGAAAGTTCGTAACGTGCCGTCATGTGTGCTTATTTGTTGACAGACACATGGCATATTTTGGTTGGTTGTTTGAGTATCCCATTGAATGTGTCTTGCCCCACGATCTCCCTAAGATTAGGTAGACGTTTATTCACAAGATTCCGCCGTTAGAATATTCCGCATTTTTCACATTTAATATTACGGAGTAGTTTTTGTTTAATTAATTGCTAAACGCTTTTCACTTATTTTTTTTTTAATTTCTCGTGGTTGAAATATCTAATAAGACATAATAAAATATCTAATATGATAACACAATTAATGACTTGTTAATACATGATTAATGAATAATCTAAACACTTTGTGTTTTTTTCATGTATGAACGAAACTTCACAAAAAATAGTCATTTTTTTCTCCGTTTTTTATATAGCATTATGGTACTCGTTGGAAAGATAATAAAACGCTCGTTAATTTGGTGTAATTTTTTTCTTTAAAAAATCTCGTATATAAAAAATATTAACGTTTAAAATTTATAGGAGGAAACATGAGAGAGAAAAATTTAAATTTGTTTTTAATTAATTTTTTTCTAAAATAACTCAATCTCTTTTGTTTTTTTATTACCTAATTATCTCTCAACACATGATGCCACATGGATCCTACATGGCATCTCAAGGGGGAGAATGGCCCGATTACCCGAAACCACATACCCAAATACCCGAACTATATACCCGATCATATACCTAAGAATTTTTTAACGCATCACATAACCCTTAAACTAATGCGTTCGATATTTCAATAATTAACTTTTTTTTCTTATTTCATGTTAGTTCTTTTTAGAATGATCGATTATAAACTTTCGAATTCATTTGACATTATATAATATTTTGTAATGGCACTAGATTTATACCCTGGTGCAGAGATTCGTTTTTTTTTATATTTGAATATGATAACTTATGGCAGAGATTTGTTCAAAATAACAATTAATGACTTGTTAATACATGATTATCGAATAATCTAAACACTTTGTGTTTTTTTCATGTATGAACGAAACTTCACAAAAAATAGTCATTTTTTTTCTCCGTTTTTTATATAGCACTATGGTACTCGTTGGAAAGATAATAAAACGCTCGTTAATTTGGTGTAATTTTTTTATTGTTCTGTCTTCAAATACGGAATATGAAAAAAACGATTTCAAAGAATATTAATTTTTGATATTGTCAACTTTAACCATTGAATACGGAATATGAAAAAACGCTTTCATAGAATATTAATATTTGATATTGTCAACTTTAACCATTTACTTTTGAAATTTCATACTAAGGGGTTGTTCGGTTGATTAAGTGCTGAATCATTAAGATGATCTGAATGGTTAAGAGACTCTGAATGGTTAAGAGCTGAATCATCAGCATCCCTTATTAGCTTAATGGTTCAGCACTTAATCATTCCATTCAGATGCTGAAACAAACAGTCTGAATGTTGAATGATTCAGACCTGAATGGTTAAGATGCTGATTAAGAGGCTACCAAACAGCCCCTAAGGTAGCTTCATTTGTATGAATTACTTAAAAGAGTAAATTGCTAAATTCATTCATAAGTTTATACCAAAATTGCTACATCCACTTAAAAAAGCTTTTTTTTCAACTGAACCATTAAAGTTTCCTAAACGTTGCAAAATCTATCCATTTATTTAACCCTGTTAAAATGTCTCACCCTCAAATTCCACTTGCAAGGTTTTACCACGAGGCGTATGACACACCAGGATCCAACTCAACGGTCACAACAAACGACAACCATATGAAGCAAAAACGACGTAATGACAACCACGCAGTTCAAAAGTTTTAACCAAATACAGCGGAAGCAAAATAATGTTTACAACTCATAATAATAAAAGATATGAGTTTGTAGCGAGTTTACAGGTTATGCAAATGAGACCAAGACGTCGTGCGACTCCGTGCGACTCCGTGCGCCTAATTCAAAATCCGCTACCTTAGCGATCTGAGAAAACATGCTAAAATGTCAACATAATGATGCTGGTGAGTTCACAGGTTTTTCAAGTTTCATACGTGTGAAATATCAAATTCATTTACTATTTTATCGAACATTAGCTACACGATAAGTATGTTACTACTGCGATTGAAACATGCAAGTCTCGTGGACCTTCCGAATAAGTAGGCTAATTATATTAAAAGTAGTGGTAAATTTAATTATTGATGTGGAGAACGGGTTTTGAACGGTCCCTTTAGAGTTAGGAGATGAGAAAAGAAATAAATAAAGGATGACGTTATGGCAACTCTATTGGTCACGCATAGGGAAAGTGTACGAGTCCCCATAAAGGTGTCTTCGGACTGCTGGCCCGTAGGTCGATCTTCTCCTAGTTGACTAATGCCATCGAGCCTAACGCACACAACTCATGTAGCTTATTGGAAAGTTTGAGTCCTACTTGTTAGGCACTTCTCAAACCACCGCAAAACCACTCGATTAAGCACTGGGTTCTCTAGCTACTTTACCTTCTTAAATTAATGCAGAGGCTTAGTTCCGATCAGAAATCCCTTCCACCTCTCTCAACTCTCACTTTCCGTACCGAAGGATATCACATACCATCATCATGTGTGACGGGGGACCCTTTAAGAATTTAACGACTTTGTACTAACAAGAATTGGATAAAGTATCATTGTTTTATTTATCTTTAAAAATTCCAACTTAGATATTTAGTGATCAATTAAATATAAGTTTGGTTTAGTGATAATGTGACTTAAAAATTTCAACCCTCAACCCCCAAGACTTATGAATGAAATCCTTAACAAAGGAGGAATATAATCCTAAAGGTGTGCCATCCGAAGATCACTGGTGCACTCGTAAGGAATCATCCATTTGCCAAGAAAATCACTCACACATCTGGTATGGAACCAAAAACTTATCACCCGGATTTGGTCCACTTCAGAAGCCATTGCTTAAAACCAAGTTTGGATATCAGAAACCCAAAGGATCTGTCTCACTAACGGTTTCTTACCTTGCATCTAGGTCGGGGCTACCAGAAGCCGTACGAACCCCATGATAGTTTATTTTATAAGTTAAATTTAGTTTGATTTTACGGTTTGTTAAGTTAACAACTAATGGAACCTGTCACAAAAGATAAACAAACAAGGATTAGTTAAGAAGATAAACACATCAAGTAACTAAAAATAAACTACTAATAATATAAAAAGTCTATCAAATCGAATAGGTTCGGAGACTACTAGATGGATACAACCATATGAAGATACTCAACATAATTCTGAATTACAAAACCTATTCGCGAGAACTCAAGAAACATAGCTTATGCATTTATAAGTGAAAACTATATACATATATTTATAATCATTTATTATGTTTGATTTTTTGTCAATTATTTTCATATTACCTTTCAACATATGTGTATAGTTGTTCGTAAAATAAATATAATCGATGGACACCATAACATAATGAACAATTGTACATATATGTACAAATACCATCATCACGTATCATGTTGATTTCTTTTATTAAAAAAACTATAGCAAACTACACTCAAATTAAAGATAATACAATACACGTTTTTATGGTGTAACTTTAAAAAGAAATATTAAAGTATGAAAAAGTTAAAATCATTTAAATATAATGTGGATAGTTAGTTTAAAAGTCAACAATAATTAAGGAAATAATTTTTTATCTTCTAATTTTGCTCTTTTGAATTAAAAATAAAATTAAAAAAGTCAATTAAATATGTGATCCAGATTGGTTCTTAGTTCTTAATTACCACATTTATTATCATTTGAACTTAATTCTTTCTCCCCCCCCATCTCTCTCTCTCTCTCTATATATAGGTACCGGTTCAAATATAAAGTCTCCAAAACGTGCAAAATGTGCGAAGTCACGTAGCATATGCAAATTTCGTACCATATACAGGAAATTTCGTAATTAATGAGGAATTAGACAGTTAATAGGAGGTATTTTCGTCATTTTGTAAACAATCAACTCCTACAAACATATCAAAAACGATGGTTCCGTCTCATCTATCACAATTCAAACCCAAAAAAGTTATGTAATTTTGGTACGTGATTTTTAGTTATGGGACTAGTAGTGATTCTGTCTATTGTACGTAATTTTGGTACGTGATTTTAGTTATGGAACTAGTAGTGATTATGTCTATGGTATGTAATTTTGTATGTTACGTTTTTTTAAGGGTATGGAAAATTGTTATGTAAAGTTTTGAATGATTATGTTTATGGTATGTGATTTTGGTAATGGAATTATAATGATTATATATATGGTACGTGATTTTTGGTAATGGAACTATAATGATTTATGTCCATGGTACGTGATTTTTGGTAATGGAGGAAGTAATAATTCTGTCTATGGTACGTGATTTTAGTAATAGCCTGCATAAGGTACGTAGTTTGCATATGGTACGTGACTTCGTACGCTTTTGTCACTTTATATATATATATATATAAATACGGTCAAGATCCTGTACAAAGTGTTTTTTTTGTGAGAAGTGTGAGAAGGTGTTTTGGCCATTGGATCATCTTAATCTATGGTGTAGATTAAGTGAGTGGCATTTTGGTAATTAATGTTATATTATTAATAATAAATTAAATGGCTGAGGGGTATTTAGGTAAAATCATCACCCACATTTAATTCACATTTTAATTAAAATTTGTTAATTTTTGAAAACATTGAACCTTAATCACTCTCTCTCTCTTTTTCTCTCCTTACCGCAAAAAAAAAAAACAAGAATCTTGACCAAAAATGGTGTATTGTTTGTTGCCAGAGAAGAACCTTTATGCGAAGGATCTAAAGAAGAATGAGGTTTTTTTACAGGCAAGACTTTGGCATCTCTTTCATACTATTTTTTTTCTAATTTTTAATTTCTTTTTTTTACTACGTTTTTTACATATTTCTGGTTCCAATATTTGAAGAGTGTTAGTGCAGTTGTGCCAGAAGAAGAACAAGAAGCCGACGGTGTTTTATGTTCAAAGGAGAGCGGGACAAAATCTGGTGATGTTCAAAGGATTATTGTTGTGTTTTATGTTCAAAGGATTTTTTGGTTTAGTATTTTTTTAATTTAAATCACGTTTTAAATGTATGTATAGTTGTGTTTTAAAATACATTCTAGTGTGTTTTTTTAATGTGTTACTGATTTGTGTATGATGAAGATAAAACACACTGGATTATGAAGAAGATGATGATAAAACACACGGGGTTGTTAAAACACAAAGTTGAGAATATGGTGATAAAACACATGGGTATGAACGCAAAACACCTTTTGGATGAACCAACACATAAATATGACAAATGAATAAACACATTCATTTAAATCACCCTAGTATGAACGTAAAACACCACAATATGATATTTGGATAATCGATGTAGTTGAATATGAATGATAATATGTGCAGAATGATTCTTTATAAAAGAATTCAGTAAAATTTGTTTTAATTCAAAACAAAAATCCCTAATATAACTCATATTTAATAACAAAAATTAATTAGACAATTATTTCCTAAAATAAGATTAACAACCCAAATTACAATGATGCCCTTCTAATTTAAAATTTTGGTTGCCACGTGTCACTCTAAGATTGGTTCTCACACTTCTCACAAAAAAATGGTTTTGTACAACAACCTAAACCTATATATATATATATATATATATATATATATATATGGTAGGGTTCCTGTAGGAAAATTGATTTGTGTGAGAAGTGTGAAAATGATTAAAAATTGATATATATGCATCATTTTTTTTGACGTATCATGATGTTTTGGATTGTTTTGCTTAGAAAAACACCAAACATAACAATTAATAACATAAAACAATGTATTTTAGGCTTAAAACTTAAAACACTATGTCAAGAACATTTAAGGAGAGTGTTTTAAGTAATTAGTAGGGTGTTTTATCTATAATTTAAATTTAGTGAATATAATACATTGGATTGTGTTTTAAATTTTTGTATATTTTTGTGTTAAGTGTTTTTCAAGCCAAAACAACCTAAAACATCATTCCAAAATAAAAAACATGATGGCTACATGTCAATTCTTAAACCTTCTCACACAAACCAATTTTCATACAGGATCCTTTACCTATATATATATATATATATATATATATATATATATATATATATATATATAGGGTGAGGTTCCTGTACAAATGCCATATTTCGTGAGAAGTGTGAGAAGAATTAAAAATCGATATGTAGACATTACTTTTTGAACTTAGTGATGATGTTTTGGATTGTTTTGCCTAGAAAATACCAAACATAACAATTAAAAACCAAAAATAATGTATTTTAGGCTTAAAACTTAAAACACCATGCTAAGAACATCAAGTAGTGTGTTTTAGCTATTTTTAAATTAAATGACTATAATACATTGCATTGTGTTTTAGATTGTTGTGTTTGGTGTTTTTCAAGTTAAAACAACCTAAAACATCATTTCTAAATCCAAAACATGATGCCTACATGTCAATTATTAATCCTTCTCACACTTCTCACAAAATATGTCATTTGTATAGGAACCTAAACATATATATATATATATATATATATATATATATATATATGATTAGGTTCAAATGAAAACATGGTTGAGTTGGAAGAACCGTGGGAACTCCGATGTAAAATGTGAATTTTAAAAAAAATTACACTCAACTCCGCCGTAAAAAAAGTTGAAAAAAAAAATTTTATGATGTTTTTACACTGAATATTTTTATTTTCTATACAATATTTTATTATACTTTAATTTACAACTACACATTCTTTTTTGAATAAATTAAGTGATAAAGTGAGTTCCCGCTGTTCTTCCAACTCAAGCATGTTCTCATTTTACCCTTTCCCTATATATATATATACACATATATGGGGGGAATCAAATGAGAAGAAAAATAATGTGAGAACAAAAAGAATAGATGACATAATGGTAATATTAAATACTTTAATTTTCCGTACATTACTTATTATCTCTCTAAATAATTAGTTATTGACACTTTATACACATGATTAAAATTTGTCCAACACATATCAGAATTCATAGTGGTAGCACAAAAGTGCTTGGGGAGAAACAATCCAGGTTCGAACCTGGTATGGGACATATAAAAGGTGAAAAAATTGGCTGTTGAGAAAAAAACTTACTAAAATTAATACTACATATAATGAAAATTAGCATATATTTATCTTACGCATATCAAGATTATCATACGTTTATCCTACACATATAATGTTCATCTTACATATATCTTACACATATCGAAATTATCTTTCAATTATCATATGTTTATCTTACGCATATCAAGATTATCATACGTTTATCCTACACATATAATGTTCATCTTACATATATCTTAAAAATATAGATATATATATATATTTTAAAACATAAAATTAACATTTAATTATCATACTTACAATGTATTTCTAACACTTTATTAAAGACTAGTAAGGTGCCCGTGTGATGCAGCGAGAAATACATACATTTTTAAAGGTGTGTATGGTTTGGTTAAGTTTGATTTTTAGCCTTAACCGAAACTAAGACCAAAGTCATCAATTAATCGATCTTATTAAACAATCGGTACTTGGTTTGGTTCATATGGTTAGATTATCGGTTTTTAGTCCGGTTTAGTTAATTTTGGTTAATAACAAAAACCAAACTTTCGTTATATTGTTTTGCCTAGAAGTATACGAAATGGAGATATAAATACATGAAATAACTATTTGTAGGGTCTGGGGAGGATGGGATGTAGGCAAGCCTTACCTTTACCCCTAAGGGACCCTCTGCTCAATATATATATATGGCAATTATAAATTGCAAACCCTATCTATTTGAGCAAACCATGCAAACCTCTTTCTATGGCCCATGTTTATTCACATCCCCATTAGTGATATAAGGATGAAGAGTATTATAGGCATTCAATGTGTATGTTATCTCTCTTCCTGACATATTCACCCTAAACAAATATCCCTCTCTTTCTCTCTCTCCCCCTCAAACACTCAATCCCTTCAAGATCTCCATTGATGAAACAAGTACACATTTTTCTATCTAAATTTCATATTCTTATTTCCAAATCTCCATTGATTCAGGATCCTACGACCACAATCATCATCTACAAAAATCATTTAGTATGGTTTCTATTATTAAGTCTTTGTTCCTACTTTTTTTTTTCTTTTCCTACTTGACTTAACTCATTAACATAATTATGTTCCATGGTTTATTATTATTATATATACTTTTTCATGGTTAAAGGTTTGACCATTTACTTACTGTATTTTGCAAATGGGAGCTTTTTGTGATGAAGTTTTGTTTGTTTTTGAAGTCACATTACACACTTTGTTATCATCTTAGTTTTTTTTTTATGTTTTTAAAGTTTTGATTTTTTTTAAATTAAAAAAGTGCCATTGGTTTGTAAGATTTTGTATTGTGATTTTGATGTGGTTATTTGTGTTATTGTGTCTAGATCTAGATCTGGGTTTTTCTTATATCATATTTTGAATTTTTTTAGTGAGATAAGTTTGTGAAAACATATGTTTTTTTTGTTGGGTTATAATTTTAGTATATGTTTTTAATAAGATACCTCGTGAAAACATATGTTTTTGTTGTTGGGTTATAATTTTATTATATGTTTTTAGTGAGATAACTCGTGAAAACATATGTTTTTGTTGTTGGGTTAAAATTTTGCTATGTGTTTTTAGTGAGATAACTCGTGAAAATCATATGTTTTTGGTGAGATAAGTTGTCAAAACATATGATACATGTCTTACAATGAAAAAAACATACGTTTTTTAGGATTTTTAGATTTTTGTGTTACGTTTTTTTTGTAAAAAATTGGCAAATGGTAATTATTTAATGATAATGGTTATAAAAACATTTGTTACTTAGTGTTAAGAGTTAAGAATTAGGAGAGAGGTGAGAGGAGAGATGAGAGAGGACAAAAGACAAAAAAAAAGGACAAATGAGACTCCAGGGAGTGGGGCGGTGAAAGGGGGGCGGCTTTGGGTTCCCGGGCGGGAACACCGGCCCGTGGGGCGGGAAGTGGAGGGCGGGGAGGGGGGGGGGGGGGGGCGGTGGGGGAAAGTCGGGCGGTGGGGGAAAGGGGTGGGTGACGTGGCATCGCTTGATTGGATCATTTGTTTGGACCGTTTGAGTATTAAAAAAAAAAAAAAATTTAAAATCTAACCGTTGGCAACGGTTATATTAAAAAAAATTTTTTTTTTCTAAAATCTATATATATATAAACCACACACACTCAAAAATACTCAAACCCACAATCTCCTATTTTTAAAATCCTTTCCAAACAATCTTTTTGTTAAAATACTTGCAAGATGTCGGACCAAAGTTCCAGTTCGTCTTCGTCGTTTGCTGAACTCGCTTTGGGCTCCTCATCTGATGACGGTGCGGAGTTGATAATGGCTACCGTTCAGACACTCGTTAAAGTTGTAGCGGATGATGATGAAGCGACCTCGGAACCAAAGCGTAGAAAGTATATAGTTCGTGAACGACAAGCCGCAAATCATTTATTGGTACGTGATTACTTCTCGCCCGAACCAAGATACGATGAAAAAAATTTTAGGCGGCGTTTTCGTATGAGTCGTAATTTATTTATAAGAATATCAAACGATTTAGAAAATTACGAATATTTCCAACAAAGGCCCGATGCGCGTGGTGAGTTGGGATTTACCACGTTTCAAAAGGTCACAGCCGCGCTTAGACACTTAGGTTACGGGCAAACTTCCGACATAATGGACGAATATCTAAAGATGTCGGCCCGAACGGCCAGGGAAAGTCTCCACTTTTTTTGTTCGTACGTCATTGAACTATATTTAAAAAAATATTTGAGAAAACCTACATTTAGTGACGTACAACAACTCTTGGAATTCCACGACGAAAAACATGGTTTTCCTGGTATGCTCGGGAGTTTAGATTGTATGAAATGGGAGTGGGAACTTTGTCCAACTGCATGGCAAGGTCAACACTCAAGTGGATATCATAAAAAGCCTTGTATGATGCTTGAAGCGGTTGCATCACAAGATCTTTGGATTTGGCATGCGTTTTTTGGTGTGCCCGGTTCGAACAACGATATAACTATTCTTAATCAATCCCCAATTTTCAACGATCTTGTAAATGATGTTGGACCGAAAGGAACTTTTTATGTAAACGGGGTAGAATACAAGTACGGGTATGTTCTAACAGATGGAATTTACCCTGATTGGGCCGTTTTCGTAAAAGCGTTTACACGGAGGACTACGTTAGACGATAAGCGAACAAAGTTTAACAAAGCTCAAATGGCTGCACGGAAAGACATTGAGCGAGCTTTTGGTGTTTTACAAAAAAGATGGCGCATTTTGTCTATGCCATGTCGAATGATGGAAAAAGCGCAAATAAAAAATGTCATGTATGCATGCATTATTTTACATAACATGATTTTGGAAGACGAAGGGCGTGCAATATGCGAGTATTTTGGTGACGCACCACCATCAAGTCAAGGAAACATTACAGATGAAGAAAGATCGTTAAACAACATGGAAATAAAAAATACTCAAACACATCACAACCTTCGAGTGGATTTGGTTGAGCATATTTGGACTGTACCAAGACAATACGCATCCGACAGTGATGATTAAAAACATGTTTGGTGTATTTGTTTAGTTTATGTATTTTTTTTAGTTGATGTATTTTTTTATTTCATGTTTTTATATTTTTTATTTTGTAGTTTATTATTAATTATTAATGTTTTTTAATTATGTTTTATTAAATTTGTGTTTTTTATTACTTAAAAAACAAAAAAAAAAGAAAAAAGAAATGCCACATGTCAATTCCCCCCCCACTCTTCCCCCCTTCCACTCCCCACAATTTCCCCCCCCCCCCCAAATGGACCCCACAAGTGCCACATGGCAATTCCCCCCCCCCCCTCCACTCCCCAAGAAAAAAGAAATGCCACATGGCAATTCCCCCCCCCCCCCCCTCGTGAAAACATATGTTTTTGTTATTGGGTTATAATTTTATTATATGTTTTTAGTGAGATAACTCGTGAAAACATATGTTTTTGTTGTTGGGTTAAAATTTTGCTATGTGTTTTTAGTGAGATAACTCGTGAAAATCATATGTTTTTGGTGAGATAAGTTGTCAAAACATATGATACATGTCTTACAATGAAAAAAACATACGTTTTTTAGGATTTTTAGATTTTTGTGTTACGTTTTTTTGTAAAAAATTGGCAAATGGTAATTATTTAATGATAATGGTTATAAAAACATTTGTTACTTAGTGTTAAGAGTTAAGAATTAGGAGAGAGGTGAGAGGAGAGATGAGAGAGGACAAAAGACAAAAAAAAAGGACAAATGACAAAGGAGAGAGAAAAGTAAATTGTTGGACCATATTACCCTTTTTCTACTAAATATTTATTTCAACTTTTGATCAAAAGCAAGAATCAATCCCCACCCTTGATCAGTTACAATGGATGGTTAGATTATGGGTTTTGTGGGTTTTCTTAACTGGGGAGGGTTTTCAATTTATCCCTCTCCTATATATATATATATATATATATATAATCATCACAGATCATTAAATACATTGCATTGAGAGAATTTACAGTTATACCACCATAAACAACCTATAAACAATCATACATGGAGACAAACGCATGTAAAATCCACATAACATGAAAGGACAATAAAGACCCGACGATACCACCATAAACAACTTATAAACAAACATACCGGAAGACAAACAAATGTAAAATCCACATAACATGTAAGGACCGTTAAGACCCTACAATACACCTAAAATGCATTTTCACATATCCTAATAATCCTTAACCTTAATCCTATGCCTCCATAAACCCCTATCATGGACCATGTCCTCAGAGAGGTGCAACCCTAGTAAATCTTGTTTAACCCGCTCGTCCTAAGTCAATTTTGGCCTGCCTCTACTCCTCCTTCCTTCCACAGTGAGACCTTCTACCACTCTAACTGGCTCAGTCGACTGTCCATCTCTTTACATGTCCAAACCATCTCAACCTCCCCTCTCTTATCTTATCTGAGATACTAGCTATCCCCAATCCATCTCTGAAAACCTCATTTCTTATCTTATCTAACTGTGTGTGACCGCACATCCACCTCAACATCCTCATCTCAGCTACCTCCATCTGTCGTGCTTGCATTTTCTTGATTGCCCAACAGTCAGAGCCATATAACATAGTCGGTCTAATCGCTACCCTATAGAACTTCCCCTTTAATTTAGTTGGCAACCTTCTGTCACACAAAACCCCAGTAGCCGCTCTCCATCTACACCATCCCACCTGGATGAGGTGGGCTACGTCACTATCTAACTGTTCATCTCTTTGAACAAAAGATCCTAGATACTTAAACTTAGTTACCTGTGGCACCACTTGTCCTTCAATGGTAATATGAGTGTCTTGATCATTGCCCACTCCACTGAGGTCACAGTACAGGTACTCTGTCTTAGATCGACTAATCTTTAAACCTTTGCTTTCCAGAGCTACACGCCAGTCCTCTAGCCTCGCATTCAAGCCTTGTTTACTCTCGAAGACTAGCACAATATCATCCGCAAATAGCAAGCACCACGGGACCGACTCCTGGATTGACTTTGATAACTCGTCTAGGACAATCGCAAACAGGAAAGGGCTTAAGGCAGACCCCTGATGTAGGCCTACTTCTACAGGGAAAGATTCCGTAACATGAAATAAATATATAAAAGCTAAAAATATATGAATATATGAATGGTTTGGTTTCGATGTAGTTAATTATGATGAACTAAGTGTTCAAAAAACATTAACCAATTTTAAGTTAATTTGATTTTTGGTTAGTTCAGTTTTTGATTTTTTCGGTTTGGTTCTTCTTCTTTTTTTTGTTCGGTTTCAGTTGAATGTTCAATTATTGCTCACTTCTAGATATCTATTGTATATATAATATATTTGATATGGGGCATTTTAAGATACTCAAAAGTTAAAAGTTAACTATTGTTTATTTTAGAGAAAGCGTCTTGGTGGGAATACTTAGTGTTCGACAACGGTTGAAAACAGTGAAGAAGCGTTTGGGTTGAATTCTCAGGTGTAGGTGTATTTGTTTGTATCTGTTTTTAGTGTAGTTTTGTGTCGATGTTACTACGTTTTAGGTGTTGTAATCGGCGAGGTAGCTTCTAGCTAAATGCGCCTGAGCGATTGTTGTGGTGGTTTTTTGGTTATGAATAAAGTTCCATTTTGATCGTCAAAAAAAACTATTGTTTATTTAAATAAGAATTACATATTTTCCCCTTATTTTTAGCCAACTGGCAACTACCCCTACGAATTATAAATGACCATGATTTTTTTTTGTGCGGTAATACTTTAGAAAGAAAAATTATATATAAAAAGGGGCATTTTATTGTTTATAATTTGAGTATAGTATAATAATTCTTTTAATTAAAAATATGGATACGTTATGTGATTAACAATATCTAGGGGTGAAAAATAACTAAAGCTTTAATCGAAATTGACCATAAATTGATATGTTATGTGATTAACAATATCCGTTGCCTGACTTTGTTTGGATGAACCTCAACATCTTTGATTCAATTTACAATAAATTGTTACAAATTGTAAATGCGGTGTCTCAAGCTTTACGTATTAATCTAAAGCAAATTGTTGTATCAATTTACAACCAAACAGAAACACATTCTCCGTGGATCGAAAACAGTTTAAAGGTACCAATATTATTTGATTTGCTTATATATTTATATCTTTTATACATCCATTTTATTTACATTTAAGCATAAATGCCACACCCTCAAATTCCACTTACGGGGTTCTACCGGGAGGCGCGTGACACACCAGGATCCAATTCAACGGTTACAATAAACGATAACTATATGAATAAAACACACAAGATAAACTATTTTGTTTTCAAAAGATCATTGAGTACAGCGGAAGCAAAATCTCATTACAATCCAAACTACTAAGTACTGATAAACCGAAAATGTTTTAAAACTTGCAAATGATACTAGACGCCGTGCCACTCCGTGCGCCTATCCAAAAGCTGTTACCTTTGCGACTTGAGAAAACATGCTAAAGATGTCAATATATAATGTTGGTGAGTTCACAGGTTTTATAATAAACATTTTATAAGTTTTTAAAGATCATTCACGTTAATACTATGTTATAAGAACGCTAGCTAGGCGTATGAAAGATACTACTAAGATTTGGAAACCATTACTGACTTGATGTTACAAGAATCTTCCCACTGAACTACTGTCCCATGGTAGATTTTAATGATCGAGACAATATGCACCCGCCGGGCTCCCAGCCGACGGGTGGGGTTCGTCAGTCCCAATAGATCTATCCACATTTCCCACGTTATGCAACCCACATATTTATGGTATTCCCCGGACCTTAGAAGTATTGCATAGTAAAGTAAAAGATAACACTAGTATAACATGATCTTAAGAAACCCAAGTATGAAGCTTGTTTCTCCCCCGAAAACGAAAACACATAAAGCGGGCCATGAAACTCACCATAGGTTGCGTCTTCTTATAATAGAATGACCAACAACAATTTGATAGTCCCTAATATCGGCGACCTATCATAAAGTGTGTATAAGATACTAGACTAATAACCCGTAGGTTAGCTAGTCCCTGATTGTCCAGATCATGACTACATATGTTTGAAAATGTGTTTAAACGTTAACCCGACACACCAGACAGACCCGACATCCCGTTGGTGACCCGTTACACCAATTGATCAAGTACATATCATTAACACACAAGAATCATGCATAAAACACTTAGTTTACATAAAAAAATCGCAGTTATGAAGTCGTGGGGTCGAATCAGGAGGTTCCAGGGTTGGTTCGACCTTTGAGTGGGATGAATGAGCTTATTTAGGGTTGGTTCGACCCTTTCTCAACTGGTTTGACCTCCCGAAGGTGCGAACCAGTTTCTGGTTCAACCCAATTTCTGCAAAAACTCATAAAATGCACCAAATCGCATCAAAACAGTCTGGAAACATCACGAAACATCATAAATGACAACAGTTGATTACATCTAATCTATCCCCATAAAACCATATCAATCATGTCCTAAAATCCGCCCGGTTCATGAAGAAATCACAACTTACCCTAAATGGCAAATTATGGAAATGTAACATGAATGTATGTAATCTTTACCCAAAATGGAAACTTATCAAAATTACCTCCTAATCAGATTATTATGCACATATTAATCTTGTATATGGAGACCCCTTATCATATCAAAAACAATACAATCAAGAACAAACCCTAGATCTATCATAAAACCCCCAAAATGGGTAAGACATCATCAATCATCAATTACAACCTATAATAACCATAAATCATTATCTAAAATAGTCCTGAATCATCAATATATCATTTATTCATCATTCAATCATCATCTAACACATAGCAATACGTAACAACTCATTTAACATCATTAACATAAGGATTTTTTGTATGAAAACTCATGTTTAATGTATAGATTTGATTTAGAAAGGTGTTAGAAAGGTTTTTATCCATGAAAACATCTTTAAATCAGATCTGGACATTTAGGGTTTGATAAAAACAAATTAATAAGGATTAAAAAGGTTTTAAATCAAGAACACACCTTGAATCTTCTCTTGTTTATGATGTAGAACGTGTTTTTATGTTAGGATCTGAAAAACGAGGTAAAAAACTCCTCCTTACAGGTTTGGGGTTGATAGAGAGCAATTGGGGGCAGTTTAGGGTTGTGAAATGATGAAAAAGTTGCAAAGTATGGTATTTATAGTTAGACTTGGTTCGCACCCTTGTTGGGTCGAATCAAGGTCCATTCGACCTTGTCATGGGTTGAATCAACCTTATTAAGGTCGAACCAAAATTCAGCAAACCAAATTTCTATGATTTTGTCGTTTTAATCCATTTTAACATATGTTAACACATCCTAACACATAAACATGCAATTCTAACATATGTTAATCATTTCTAATCGTGTAAACACATATTCACACATTGCATATCATATTTAAAACAATTAATTCTTAACACTTGATCCAATCATGTAATTTCACCAACAACGGGACTCAAGAATCGTGTATGCGAATGATAACCCCAATGATCCTATGAATCATTGAACCCTGGACAATACGTAATGTAAACTGACTCAACTATGTTAATTAAATGTTTTCGCTAAGGTAGACTTATATGTTTGTAAAAGTATTAACCTGAATTTGTCGGGTGTCACAATAAATTTTAACAAAAGTTTGGTTTTGGTTACTAACCAAAATTAACGACATCTAACCAAATAGACTGAACCAATTAACCGGTTGGTTAATAAGATTGATAAACCAATAATGTAGATTTTTGTTTTGGTTGAGGCTAATAACCGAACTGAACCGAACCCAAACATGCACCATTAAAAGTGTCTGTGTTCCCTACTACATTGTGCAAGCACGTTGTTATGAATATATGAATGGTTCCATTTCAGTTTGACTAATTTCGGTTAACTAAGGGTACAAAAAGAAAACGATAACTGACTTTAAGTGAAATTGGATGTAGGTTAATTCAGTTTTAAATTGTTTTTGGTTTAGTTTTGTATGTTTTTTTTGTTTGGCTTTGGTGAACGGTTTAGTTATTGCTCATTCGTAGATATTGTTAATCACGTAGCACATAAAAACTTTTGAATTTAAAAAAATAGCAATACTATACTCAAATCAAAGCTAATAAAATGCTCATTATTATGATGTATTTTTTTTATAAAAGTATCAACGTATGTAAAAAATATGATTTTTTAAAAATATTGGGGGATAGCTTGCTTAAAATAAGAAAAAATAGTTAACTATAATTTAAATAACAAAATTTGAGTAAAGTTTAAGAGATTAAAGTGTAACTAATATGAGGTATCAAAGTATAAAAGTGTTTGAATGACTATTTTACCCTTATTTTAGGGTTGTTAATGAAAATAAAGTTCTTAGCTTTTTGGTATCTTAAACTATTCTTGCCTCATGCAGTATAATATAATGTAGATAATCTTATGCGTAGCCTACAATTTATTTAGGGGAAGGAATGGAATGGAATAATATCGATTCAGACAGAAGAAAAGGTTCTCGATTCTCATCGGAGTTCTTTCACAAAGACTTCCATGGTAAGGATAATAACCTGGTCCCGGTAGACACTGACGCCTACTGACCGGGTCGGGCACGAAACCGCCCGCATTAGTTCAAGTCTGCATCTAGCACTGGGTAGACCTCATACAATAACTGTCATAGCTCTACCGTATCCTTTGTTCCATTTCTTCTGCAATAATAACAAACACTTCTTTGATTATGGATCTAC
The DNA here is from genome assembly GCA_032199755.1 of Ambrosia artemisiifolia. NCBI lineage: Eukaryota > Viridiplantae > Streptophyta > Magnoliopsida > Asterales > Asteraceae > Ambrosia > Ambrosia artemisiifolia. The sequence goes on along the minus strand of CM063516.1, from coordinate 24,875,014 downwards.
TACCAGAAATACAATGATATTCCACATTAGGTATAGCTCTACCGTACTAGCTCCCTTTGTCTAAAGTAGAATGTAGTGTTTACTCCACAATACAATGATATTCCACAAGACAATAACTGTCCTAGCTCTACCGTACTAGCTCCCTTTGTCTAATGTAGAATGTAGTGTTTACTCCACAATACAATGATATTCCACATTAGGTATAGCTATATTTTATAATATACTCAGGGGCGGACTCACGTATAGTGGATCGTGGTCCCCGGACACCAATATTTTTAAAAAAATTACTAGAAGTGATATATTAATTTTTTTTTTTGGAACCCATAAATAATATGAGATAGACACCATTGAGTTAAGTGGTAATTGGTGCATTGGTAATCCCCTTTTATTATTGCAAATAGGTCATAAGTTCAAATCCCATATGCTCTTTTTTTAGTTTTTTTTTTTTTTAAATCCCTTTCAAAAGTTAGGTATTAAATAATGCTTATCACATACAGATTTATGTCTAGTCTGTTTTGCCTAAATGGGTAAAGATTTGGGCATATACACAATACAATGTTTATCACGAATGTAGAATTAATAGAATTAATATATTGTATATATAATCAAATAAATATAAACTTAATTAAAGTGACGAGAAACAAAATTAACAAAATCAATTTTGAAAAGGAAAATAATGGTAGCTTTAGGAAAGAATCATATAAATTTAGATCTCAGACTATGGGTGCTATGAATTTAAATTTTGAATTAACATTACTTTGTTAAAACTTGAATTTTAGGACTAACTATGCAAAGACACAACTTCTTCAAATAATACCCCTAAGAAAATTGATTTGGAAGATATAATGGATCGTTTTCAAAAGATAAAAACTCATAGGGAACAACTTTAAAAATTTGTAAGTTCTTTTTTTTAATGACATTGTATTTTATTGTGTGTTTTGAATGAATAATGACTATATATTTTGTTATGATATTGTATTTTATTTAGTTCTTAATCCCACCCCGCCCCGAACGATGACGACCCGAAAATTCTTACCTTTGTTGTGAAAAATCTTGATACCGAAAAAACTGGACCCCCATTAAAAAAATCTTAGGTCCGTCATTGAATATACTTGTAGGGGAAAGATCCGGTACAAATAATTTTTTTGGTAAGAACTGTGAGAATCAAAGGAGGGTATTTTTTTTAATTTTTTTTTAAAATTTTTTTCCCCATATTGTTAAACATGTATTATAGTATTGAAAACTAAAAAAAAAAAAAAATTGGTGTAGAGTAATTACGTGTCGAGTAATTACATAATTATTCTAGTGTAAACTAATGTATTTACCTTAATGGCGTAATTACACTAAAAAAAATTTTTTTTTAATTTTTTTTTTGTATTATTCATCTAGAAAGAATGTTTAAGCACATGGGAAAAAAAATTTAAAAAAAAAAATAATTTTTTTTTACCCCCTTTGGTTCTCACAGTTCTTACAAAAAAACTATATGTATTTGATCTTTACTTTATACTTGTATTACAATTATTATACATCATCTCTATTATTGCTAGATATTTCTTGAGGCGTTGACAACAAATGTTTTTCAATCTGATTAATTAATAATGAGAAGGTCATTTTGCCCATTCACAAGCCAGGGGCTAGGGGTGCTATTTAAACAATAATGAAAGGTTAAGTTTGACCGATATACCATAAGAGGCCTAACGTATTGATATGTATTTTATACACTACTAGGTTAGAGACCCGTGTTGACACACGGTGGATCCCCAAGGTAATGTTATAACTAATAATGTACATATACGCATATGATACGAAGATATTTACTGTTTGACTTTATATAAGTCAAATTTAGGTTGCAAGTTCCTAACCTAAGTTTTACATAACTATCAAATGTGAACATAAAAACAACCACGAAAAATCATAACGGATATTTCACAACTGCCGCATAATAAAGATTTTGATGGCTGCAAAACCAGCTGCACATATGTAACGACTTAGGATACAAAATGAGGTGAATAATATGAGTATTCATATGCAGCAAATCATCCGGGGTGTCAATTGCCTATGCCAAAAACCTGGAAAATGTATTATCTTTTCTAATGACTTTTATGATAAAAAACATGACATTTTGGTATGCAAGAACTGCATAAAAGTAGCAGCTGCATCAAATGTCATAGCAAAGATAAATCAAAATTATAAATAGGATTAATTACATTAGAAAAGCAACCAAAAATAATAGTGTGTTTATACATATATATAAAACAAAAACCACGAATTACTAAGTCACAAAGTAAAAACGTGGATAAGTAGTTAACTAATAACAGTTCATCATTTTAAACACTAAAACTTCTAAGTTTGTCATCCAACCAAAAGTACCAACCACAAAACAAACCTAACGATCAGCAGCCTTTACAACATGAGATAGCTTGAAGAGACCTTTCTTATTGAAAAATAGAAAATGCATTGCATCACGAGATTTCAGTTTCTTGTCCGCAGCAAAGGAAGACATACCTTTAATGTTGTAACGATCATTTCCACTCGACTGCTCAAAACCAACAGATGCTAACCATACACCACCATCACCATCGGTAATTTTTAAATTCCTTTTGATATTCAAACCATTGTCAATCGCCCATAACTTCTTCATCCTCTACAAAAATAACAATGTATGGCATATTAATAAAAAATATATTAACATGTATTAAAATGAATGGAAATAAAGAAGTTAAACTTACAAAATGATTATCAACTATGAAAACAACTGGTACACCTACATCCTCCTCAGCATCAACATCCATAGGTGTTGCTAAATCTTCCTCTTGGCTGTTATCATCCGAAATAATGATTATGTCTTCATCATCATTAACATCTTCATCGTACTCCTTTTTCACATCATAGACCCACATATCTAGAGGAGGTGTAAGTTGATTCTTAAGAAACAGAGACATGTGAAAAGTAACATCGTTAATCATCTAAAAAACAATGAGATGTTTACGAGTTAATGAAAGGTGTTTCCTGATATAAGACCATCCTTTGGTGAAATAAACATGACCATCTTCTACATTAATCATACAGAGAAATTCATGATCTGGGAATGATTTGATAACAACTGGTTCAACTGGAAGTAGTTTATTGAACTTTCCATGCAAAATCAAATTACTTATATGCTGAAATAGAAAAACAGTAATGTTAATACAGTAATAAATATTGTATGAATTTTAATGTATAACATATTAAGTTGATAATAAGACATACAAGACGGTGCTTATATTCACTGAATGGGTCATCAAGCCTGCAATAGAAAAACGGACCAGGAGCACAAACTGCGTCTTGATAGAAACTTATCATTCTAAAACACTTTTGGTTTGCAACATGTTGAAACACAAATTTACACTTAGATGGGTAATTTAGTGTTTGAATCATTGTTCTCCATCCATTGTATAAATAATAAGTACCATTAAGTTCCATAATTTTAATCACAAACACCTGTGAATCCAAAGTTCTAATTTCCGTGTTACCTACCGGATAATTGAATTTCTTAATCCAAGAACTATAGTCCTTAGGCAGGGGCTGAAAACAAAATAAAATAAATATAGAATTATTTAAATAAGCATAATAAGTTGAATTATAGTCAAAATACGGGAGAAACGTTAGATATCTTACCAAACACGCCCTACTCTTACTTTCAGACTCAACATAGAAACCATAAAGCATTTTCAACAGCAACAATATGCACCTGTTGTTATCACAAAGTAAAAATACTAAACTATTTTGCTTAATGTTGGTTGAAACATAAAAAAAACATAACATAACTCACTAATCGTGGATAAAAAACAATTGACACTAAGCATAAAATAATAATGATTAACTAAAGTTTGTATTGCAAAACATAAATATTAAAAGATTATACTCAATAATCATGAACTAACACTAATAATTGGTAACCTGATGATCATAAAGGTACTGCTTTGTAAAAAACAGAAACATAGCTTAAAACTTACTAAATTTCTAAATCAACTTTAAAAACAGAGCATAAACATACCAACATATAACAACAATGAAAACAATGAATCTTTATAAAGATGTTATTTATACACTATCCTTTAATAAACAATAATAAAAGCAAAAACACAAATAACATTAACTAAGAATATACATAAACCTGGTAACTGACGATTCAAAAACAGAGGATAACGAAACGATTTGAAATTAGTGTTTATAGAGCTTAAACCTAATTTTAGGTTACAGATTTATACCTAATAAAACAACTTAACAATTATTACTACAATAAATGAGTAACAAAACAAACGATTAAAGAAAAATCTTAAGATGCATGAGCTTTAGAAAGAGGGTTTTTACCTTTGAGAGGAGGAATCGTTCGGTGATTACAGAGACGCGGATGTGTGGAAGAATGATGAGTGTGATCGGCGATAAGAAAAAGAGGGATTATTATATACATTGTAAGTTTGTGAATGGTTAGATGGTGAAGCAAAAGAGTATTCAGAAGTATAATGATGATATGGAAACGATTACCAAGAAGATATATTATGGAAGGTAATATATGTAAATATTTAGATATTTAGAAATTAAAGTAAAATGATTATATAAAAATTAGAAAACTTTTAAATTCAGCTAACTAATACAAAGAAATTAATAGCCAAATTCGAAAATATATGTAAATAAACATAAATAATCGAATGTCGTTAATGTAGTAGTAAACGTAAAAATAATTTACGAAACAATTGTCATGTCTGAATACAAAATGCTGAATTATAAATTTGCAAATATCTCTTGGTAGACAACATTTGACGTTTCATTCTTAACGATGCCTTCTTTATCGAGTATTAGTATCTTTAACCCGTCTCTACTCTTTACCCTTGACAAAGCAACATAGAGTTGACCATGAGAAAAAACTGGATCTTTTAAATACAAACCAACTTTGGATAGGGACTGTCCTTGGCTCTTGTTTATTGTCATGGCAAAACACAAAGCAATTGGGAATTGTCTTCTGTTAAACTTGAAAGGAATCTTTTTATCAGAAGGAGACAAACTAATTCTTGGTATAAATGTTTGCATACCAATATTAGTGCCAGAAATTATTTTAGCCTCTATGACACGTTTACCCAATTTAACAACTTGCAACCTTGTGCCGTTGCACAAACCACTTTTCTGATCAATGTTCCTAAGCAACATTATAGGAACACCAACTTTCAAAACCAGACGGTGGTTTGGTATGCCTGATAACTTAAGACCATTCAAAACATCTGGCGATACCAATCGTTCATCAAACTTCTCATTAAGCTTCTCGGTTTGACAGACACTATCAGAGCTTAAATACTCCATTTGATCTCCAGGAAACATTGAGAGCAGTCGATCATTAATCTCTTGGACAACTTCATTTTTGGGTGCCAATATTGCCCTCTCTTGAAAATAATTTGGGGTATTGAAATTTTCCAAAATACATGGATAAACAAATGATATCAAATCAGAGAGAGGATCAAGAGATGGACTTATGAGTAAGTCTTCAGGTATTTGAATAACCTCTGAACTTTCATTGACTGTATCAACCTTTCCTTCACCAATATCTAACAGCCAATCTGCAAACTCTTTTATTTCTTGAATATTTGCATTAGCACTTCCAGAAAGTAATCTCATATTTTTTGTTAATTTACAAACCACACACTTGCGCCAAATATAGGATGAGCTTAAAGACGCATTGACAATATCGTGTCTGGTACCGTTCTGAACAACCGGAAGAACCTGTCTAAAATCGCCACCAAAAACCATGACCTTACCTCCAAAAATTTTTTCAAAACCGTTATCATCACAATCACCAAAAACATCTTTTAAACTTCTGTCAAGAGCTTCAAACGCATCTTTATGAATCATGGGAGCTTCATCCCATATAACCAAATCTGTTTTTTTAAGCAACTGCGCTACATCACTGTTTGGTTTAATGTAGCACTGAGAATCTTCGGTAAGGTTTATAGGAATCCCAAACCGAGAATGTGCTGTTCTACCACCAGTCAATAACAAAGAAGCAATGCCACTCGAAGCAACATTCAAAACAATCTTGCCTTTAGACCTTATGGAAGATGAAAGTGTCTTCCACAAAAAAGTCTTACCGGTGCCGCCATAACCATACACGAAAAAAACACCACCTTTTTTTTCATCAACAGCTTTCATGATACGTTCATATATATTTTTTTGTTCAGCTGTTAAAGAAACAAATTGCGATTGAAATTCTTCTTGAAGAATGTTTGTATCGTATGCCATCTCCTCAAAAATCAAACGATTACTTAATGCCTCTACAAAATCAACATCAGGATATGGCATACCTTTGAAATGTCGAAGAGATGAGCTATTTCGAAGTAAGAAATTTTCAATATCTAGTAAAGCTAGATTCTTAATTTGGTCTTCAGAAATAATCAAATCTGATAAAAACCATAATAAAAGTAATTAATTAATTAATTAAATAAGTATATATGTAAAGTAACGAATACTTAAAAAGTAATTAAGAAAAAAATCAAAGAAAATATATTAATCAAATTTGTTAAAAATAATATGTACCTTGACGATCTAAATCTTTCTTTTTAATATAACTACACATAAGTATTCTAAAAGTAGTAAAAACAATTTTATTAATTTGTTAGGAAAATACCATTTGAGATATCAGACAAAGGTATAGTTGAAGTAATTATTGGTTGGCTAGTATGAGGAGTTGTATGCAATTGACTATTGTTTCTCTTTCTGCTATCCAGTATATCTTTACGACGTTTCCGAGACTCAGCAGCTTAATCGAAAGAGTTAAATAGTACATGTGAGAATTTAAAAAACACTAAAAATACACAAAAGTTAAATTCTCAAATGATCTTACACTTATCTGTATTAATATTCTCTTGTGGTATTGATGGAGGCGTTTGGTTTATAGGTGAATTCTGGATATCCAAACATGCATTCATACGTTTTCGTCTTGTAGAAATGCTAGAGCTAACTGTGTACAAAACAATAACGTTAGTAAAACAACTATTATCATTTCTGCAACATTTCTTATAATAATTAAAAAAAACATTAATATGTTAATTTACCATTTGATAAGTCAGATAAGGGTGTTGAATTTAAGTTGCCTACATAAAAAATGAATCAATTACTGTAATACAAATTATAATAACGGTATAATATGTATGTATATATATGTTAAAGTAACAAATACCATTGCGTGCATTAGATCTTGTCTGAATTCTGGATGTTGGCAAACTGTATTTGCTATTATTCTGATTTGACATGACTTAACAGTTGTTTGAATTGTATCTATAAAACCATCTTTGTATCAAACCACATATAACACATTATGTAGTTATTTAGAAAACCAAAAACTAATATTAATAACGCAAAATATAACATAGTATTAAACATGAGTTACCTTCATACAATGTTGCAAGATGAACAAATGTGTAAAGTAGTTAGGAGATGATATTCTTGTAGAATGTTACACTCATTGTGTAAGTGAGTTTATATACTACTAAAGTTTACGTCATTTTTTAAATTTTAAAAAACGGATTTTACCTAAATTTATGAATTTTTAGCGGTTTACATTAAAATTATGAATGATGATTGTTCTATTTATAGTAAAATATTAATTGTTTAGCGGGTAGAAAAATTTTAAATTTAAAATCTTATGTTAAACAAATTTAAAATTTGCAAATTTTTAATTTCAAACACCTTAAAAATGAAAATTCGTTATAATTTTATTTGGTATTATATACTGTTGAAAATAATTATGATAATATTAAAAACAAAAAAATGGAAACATCCAAATTTATAACTTGATTTACGGGTGTTAAAGGTTATTTAATTTCTGATTTATTTATTTAAAGTAAGTAATCTTTATAAATTTAGATGTTCACGTTTAAAATTAATTTTAAAAATAAATATTTTTTTAAATTTAAAATATTTGAAAACGAAACTCTATAAATTTATGTATCAGAATTTTGATGTACCAAGCTCTTATCCGCATTCTTACAATGAATCATACAAATATTAATAAATTTAAATTTCAATATAAATGTGTTTAATGCACAAATCATAGGTATGTATGTTAGATTAGTTGAATATATGGTAAACATATATAATTCAAAAACTTTAGAATAATCAAATCAAAAAACATAATAAGTCAAACAATTCCAAAACAATTCTATTAAAAGAAATAGAATGTAGCAATGATAATAAGTCAAACAAATCCAAAACAGAATGAAAATAATTATAGTAATGTAGAGCTATTGTAGTTGAATTGAAATAGCCATAACACACTCAATTTGATTTTTCCTTGCCATTCAATTCGTACACAGGTTGCAGTTTACGGGTACTTTTATACTTTTTGTAAGTCATTGAACTTGAACCAGTAGGAAAAGCAGAACATTCTCCTTCATTGACCTGTATAATATAAATAAAATATCATGTTTTTTTCGTATTTTAAATGTTTAGTAGAATTTAATATATTACCTCATCTTTCTGTTGAAACTTCAGCTTAATCTCCGACATAATAAAATTGGAATCAGTGACGTTAGATATCGTGTAGACTTCATTGAGTGTTTCTAAATTCTCTTTTGTTACAGATATCTTAAACGCAAACTCTCTATCACGTAGATACATTAGCTCATCTGGAAACTTAACAGTATAGGCACCCTGTAACGTCAGTTATACATTTCATATTAATTATTGTTAAAAAAAAGATACGTTGAACATACAAATTCTAATAAATGATTATTAAACTCTGAGTTACTCAGAAATAAGTATAGGCATACCTTATTTTCTAAAAGCAAACTCTTGGCAGATATTGGAATCATTTTTGATGCCTCATCATGAAACAAATTGAGTTTAACATCTCCAGTACCATCTTTAACTGTTATTTGAATTTGAAACCTGTAAAGATTTTATTTATTAATAAAATAAAAACAACTTTTTATTTTATTTATTATCTACGAAATAAATAAGATTTAATAAATTGAGTACAAGTGATTGTATGAGTGTTACCTTGGAATAGCTATAACATCTTTTTCACTACAACTCTCATTTATACAGGTACAAATTTCTCTTTCTTCAAAACCTCCACCAATACCACTTGACTCATACAAAACATATTCTATATTTACCTTAAAATCACACTTAGGACAAGCCATATAAAACCACCCAAAATCCTTGTGAACTTCAACAACATTTCCCAAAATAATGATATCTTTAACCTACATAGTTTAAAATAAACATTAGTAAGACGTAAATATCTATAAATATAGTAAAATAAAAAAAGTTTGTGACAATTTTATGTTTATTACCAACCTCTAAAATCTCCCAGATATCACCTATGTTACAGTACGGATTGTTAACCAAAAAGTCATTCTCTGTAACAGAAAAAACTTGAAGACCAGCAAGTGATGCAGTTGAAAGTCTATAAACTTTTGGAGATTGAATGAACCTTGCACTTTTTTTAAGACAAAGGGTTAAGTACAATGTTAAAAAATATAAAGTTGAAACTATTTATTTAATTGACACAAGAGAATAAACCCAACCTTCTTTTATAAACATTGATGAAGTCAGTTGGCTCATTAATAAAAAGCCTTGAAATACCAACATAGGTTGAAACATATGGAATATCTACAAACATAAAATTGCATACAAATGACATTATGTTATAATAAATTTAAATATAATATAAGAACATATAATATAAGTAGATTGATACAGGAATAAATGAGTTATAAATTTGTAAATAAACTAACCCTTGAAATATGACGCCAATCCAAATTGCAAAATAACAACCAAGGGTTCAGCATTGTTATGGTTATGTAAATATGTATTCATCTGAATGGCAAATTCATCCCATAATTTCAAACAAATAACACGTCCCCTAAACATATTTGTAAAAAAAACATTGGAAAGATACAGTTAACAACATATAACATAATGAATGCCGAAAACATAATAACTTTAATCCGAAATGAGATATAAGAATAAAAACATACTCTGAATCTTCAATATCCAAAAGCATACGATTCTTTTGATTCGCCTTCTCCTTTTTTTTATAATCATAGTAATTCCTTATATTCTTTACATAACCAATGACATCTGCAATTGGATATTGAAAGTAATATTATTAGTGTCATAAATAGGTATAATTATGAAGTCCAATATATTTAAATCTGATATATTTATATATACATATGTAAAAAGAAAAAAAATACCTATCGAGTAATTTGTAAACACATCCTTTTCTATTAGCGATTCAAAAGGCAAAAATCGAAAACCGTATTCATCACCCTTAAAATCAAAACAGGATAAAAGCTGAGTAATCTGACTGAAAAAGATTTTGTTTCCGTGTGAGCCAATGTTCATACTTGAAAGTTCCATATCAACACGAACATATTTGATTATGTAAGCATGTTTCTCATGTAAATAACTTTCAAAAATGTCAACAATGTTACTACGAATAAGAGCTTGAACTCTGTCACCCTGGAGAAAAAAAAGTATATGTTATTAATAAACGTCAATAATGTAAATTGTATAGAATAATTTGAAAGTTATATAGAAAATATAAGGATTACGTTTTCATCCATTAAGACCACTTCAATGGAATAATCATTAGTTCGGCTTTTTGATTGTTCACGCCAAATTGTTAAGACCCTCGCCTTAATAATAACATCCTCTTGACCATATTCAAGTCTGTCAAACATTGTTATCGTTTCACCCTCCATAAGCATTTCTAAATAAAATGTAAAACAAAGTTAAAGACAAATTAAATTTAAAATCTAAACATTTAAACAACTAAAATGATATTTACCTGATATTTAAATTTCTTCGAAAGAGAGAAATGAAGATAGTACTAAAAATGAATTATGGTTTGTTCAATTCTTATAGGTGAAGTTTATAATTTTAATTATAGTATGTATTATGTAATTAATATAATATCGTTTATTTTTGTAAAAGGTGTCATAATTTTAAATAAATTTAGAAATAAAAAATTATCATTAAATTGTATATTGTTTACAAAAATAATTAACTAACGTTTATTTTATTGCAAATACTTAAAAACATAAACATTATAAAAAACGTAAAGCTAAAAAAAAAAGTTAACCACGTATTGAATTGAAAATGATTATTATATTATTATAATATTATAGTACATTACTACAATTAAAATAATTAAATTAGGATTAAAATTTCTAAACGTATCAATATAAATATGAATTTATAATAATAACTATAATTGAATCATGAATTTTTGTATTTTTTATCAAACAATATGTAAGAATATACATAAATTTGTGTAGACAAATATAATGAAAAAAATGACAACAGATAATATATTTGTATCTATAACTCCATAAGAATTAGGTAATATTATTTTGACCTACCATACAATTTAAAAACATATAAAAGTTCTACAATTATTTTTGTAATAAGATAACATCATTTATTTGTAAAATAAAAAAACAATATATTTAAAATATTACATTACCAATTCATGATAAGTAATATCATTGTTTTATCGTAAAGATATTCAATACGACGAATGCGTATTTTATGTGGTTATATTTACCTACTATTATTATTATTTTTTTTATTAATAATAATAAATACAACGTAAACAGACATAACAAATTCAAAAAAAACGAAACATAATTGGACATATGATAATTCAATCTCATAACATCGAAAGGTAGTTCAAAAACCAACAATAGGTAACGAAAATTCAAAAAACCAAACAAAGCAAACATTGTCTTCTTCATATTTGAAGAATTATTTATGAAATCAAAAAAATGAATGCAACACAAATCCAAGATTCTATTTGTTTAAAGGAGAGGAAGCCTCTTCTTTGGTCATTGGCTGCATTTCAGAAACACCTTTGCCTTCTTCAATTGTGTAGCTACTATCCGCTTCTCTTGTGCAAACCTTAGAGGAATCTTTTTCATAAACTTCGTGAAGTTTACGCTTGGGCAACAAATATTTGGAGCTTGTGGATATGTTTTCACCTTCAATGCTCTGGACTCTTGCAAATGCATTTTCAGCATTCGAGACTGGAGTTTCGTTGTCACCAGTGCCAGAAAAAGATTCCTACATCAATTAACATACCTTGGCATACACCATCTCATTTAAAAAACATATAATTAAAAAAAGATATCAACATACCTTGGCATTAGATAGGTCATTTGAATTCATTTCGAACATGGAGGTATGCAAAGAACCTTCATCAGATGGCTTTAAATTACACAATTACAAATGATTACATAAGGTTAAAAGTTAATAATTATAATTACACAAATGTAATAAAAGATGTAGAAGATAGTAATACCTGGCCAAGGTACATCTTTCTCTTAAGCTCGTCGATAATTGATGAATCGGCAGTTACCTTTGTCACACCATAAACATCATACTTGTTATCCAAGTTGTAGGTAGACACATGAACTATAAAAGCAAATTCTTTGTCTACTAAACAACTTATTTCATCCGGAAAGTTGACAACATCATCAATCTACATGGAAACAATTGATTATCTAATTGGTTTACAGCATACGATTATGTTATAACTCTAATAAATAAAAAAGAAATACATTAAGTACCGTGTTTGTTTCAAGCAAATCAGAGACAGTCCTGTTTATGAGTTGAGCAGCATCTCGATGAAACAAAGTGAGTGAAACAACACCGTTGATATCTTGGATACGAATTTGAATCTTAAACCTTGTATATAATATATGTATAGATAAGTATATATGTATAATAAAGTAACTAATTCTGAATTAAAATAAGAACAATTTAGTATTGACATATGTGAAGTACACTAACCTTGGAACGGGCTTGACAACCTTTGAATTACATTTCTGATTAACACATTGGTAGAACTTTTCCTCCTCAAAACCACCACTACCTTCACCAAGCTCACGTATCACATACTCAGTATTAACCTTTTTAGTGCATTTAGGACACCCAAGGTAATACCATCCAACATCTTTGCATACAACTTTTACAGTACCACACAAAACAACATACTCATCCTACGTAAAAATAATTATTATTTTAAACATTATAAGAATTATATATAATTATAAACAATGTTAATTTAAATCTGTAAAGATTATAAAAATATAACAATTCACCTTTTCTATGGCTGGGATGTCACCAATAGTTGTAAGAGGAGTGTTATGGAGAAACTCATCTTCATCAGAAGAGAACATTGAAGTTCCATACGGACGACGAATAGAGTTTGGATTTGCAGCCAAATTTTTAAGCAAACTGTATAAATTAATGATCATAATGAATTTAATATTTTTTTAGTACTAAAGAAAGATAGGAATTTGTAAAATTATGCTTACGTTGCCTTGTATGTGTCTATTTCAGGAATGTCTTCATTTATCATTAATCGGGTAATAGCATCACCAAAAGAGTTAGACACATAAGGTTTACCTAAAAAAACACATTAATAAGAATTTAGCTACATAATGTAGTATATAATCATCAGAGTAATATAAATGTTAAAAAGTTAAAAAATAAAATAAAAATTAACATACCATTATAAAACTTTAGTCTTCCAAATTGTAACACTAATATAAATTGTTCTTGATTTGAGTTATCAGCAACATAGGATGACATTTGATTTGCATAGTTATCCCACAAAGTGACGTAAATGGAATAACCCCTAAAAACATAATTAGTAGTAGGTAAATTATAAGAAACTATATATATATATCACTTTATGTAAAATAAAAAACATAAAAAAAAGTTAGACTATGTATACGTACTCATTATCTTGCACCTCCATTGTCAGACGCTTCTTTGAACTTGAACTGTTTTTTTCTTTGTCATCATTCTTGAAAAACTTGACAACATGTCCAATTATATCTATCCACCGAAAGATAAAGGGACCATTTATGTATACATTATGTCAGATCTAAAATAAGGATACAATAAAATGATAGAATAACAGTTACCTATTGTGGGCGTGTCTGACTCTGAATCTTCGGTCTGTATATTGCTGAATGAGACAAAACAAAACCCGAACGGTGGTCCCTTAAAATCTTCACAATTATAAACTCTAGTATCTGGATTCAAACATAGCTTGTTCGAATTTTCTGCATACTTGTATCTGGAATTGTTCATTCCAATTCCTGGATTCTTTATGATAAGACAATTGTTTTCAGTAAGGTAGTTTTCAAATCGGAAGAACCAACGTTTGAAAACATTCCCTTGAATCTTGTTTCCCTGCAAAAATAAGCATACGAATTAAATACATATACGAACATTGATTATACGTAATCAAAATATAAATCTTCAATAAGCAAACTAAAAGTCTGTTATAAGTAAAGACATTAGTAACTTACATTTTCATCAATTAGAATCATTTCAATAGAGTAAGATTCATTAGGATTTTTTCGATCAGGTTGACGCCAAACACGTATAACCCTAAGTTTCAACAAAACTTCAGACTGGTTAACATTTATATTGTTAACCAGTATGAATTCCTGAGGAGCAGCCATTGAAACTGCAAAACAAATGAAATAGGTGTTTTTATAAGTTATTTGTTATACTATCTTATCAATGATCAATGATCAATGAATATAAATAAAGGAGAAGAAAGTACCTCTCGAGTTTAAATTGCAGGTGTAGGAGTAAACTGAAGTACGAATAAGAAATGGCACATAAAAGCTCATTATATATTGTCATAAGGCGGAATATATTTATAGATTAGATTGTAGTAATCAATATGTTTCCTTATGTAGATATAATTACATTAATTATAAAAATACAGTTAAGATGTAATTACCTTACATCTTAACTATGTATTTAGAGAATGTATTTGCAATGTAGCTATAATCAAGGCGTTGAACATGTGAAATGAATGAAATTATAATTAGAATTAGCAATAAAAGATTAGTATAAATATTCCAAATCAAATTTAATGATAATAATTATGTTAAAGAGAATCAACTTTAAATTTTAAAAAATAAAATGGACAACCGTATAATAGTCATAAATTTTTCATCTTTGATTTTCTATTTAAATAAGGAATATAAAAAATGTAGCTAAATTAATAGCGGATTAGAATGAAGTTATTGAAAATTTAAAATTCGAATAGGAGAAAGTGATCAATTTAATTATTTTAAAACTTTTTAATTTTTAATTTCTATAAATTTAATGTTGGCTATTAAAATTTAAGAGTTTCAAGTTGTTATGTTATAATATCAGAGGATTAATCGTGACCGAGACAAACAATAACGAATTTGAAAATAGCCAGGAAAGTTTTATATTAGATTCAGGTACATTGTTAGGTGAGTACAGAAAATACATAATTATCAAAACAAAACATAAACATTAGCTTATAATTGATTCAACATCCATAAAACGAAATCTACCAAAAAGTCAATATACCAAAACTTCACATACTAACCCTAATAACTTCAACCCAAAATCAGATTTCAACATCAAAACAAAAGTATGTTATGCTAACAAAAACACATGTTCAAAATCCCAAAAAATCCATTGTTCAAAGGCACAACCAAAATATGTTCAATAGGCCCAAAAGTTTACCTACCAAAAAACCACAACCAACACAATCATTGCATTTTAATGTCTATTACCTCTTGGTTAGCATACTTGCCAACCAACAACTTACGATGAATAGTGGACCATTTGAACATATAAGCCTGACCCAATGGAATACCTTCTGATTCAATTAATTCACGCCATCCGATAACAATGTACCTGTAAAAAGTGATGAATTGAATATAATAGGCATACACTAAATATAGAAACTATAAAGTAATAAAGAAATTATTCAATTACATACCTTGGATTACCAGAAACAACTTGAACATGAACAGGAACATTCCAAGAGTTACCATTGATGAATTTAATTCTCAAATTCATACTCTTGTTTAAGCCAATGATATCAGCAATTTGATTTGGAATGACCTATGCATAAGTTAAAAGACAATGTATGAGAATTATAGATTAGTTTTATAATACGTAATTTATAAAAGAATAATAAGTAAGTGTCATACCAGTTCGGTAGTAACATTGCATGTAAATCCAGGTAACCTGGGATATTGCTGCACATTAGGGTTTAAGGTGACAACATTATTCTTCTCATCCGGATTTGAAACAGAAAGTATTTTAAACAGACGCATTTGTCTCCCACTCTTGCTAAAGGTAGTAACCTTAAAACGTCCATTTTCAGATAATTCAAAACATATGGCATCACCAACATTCAGACGAAGGTCAGTCAGGAAATCAATCCATCCATCAGAAAAGCAAACATTTGTATCAATGTTTTGCATAGAAACATTCCACTGAAAGTCATCAGATACATAGAGGTTGACTGGTTTGACTGGGAGTCCATTTGGGTAATGTGTCTTGACAAAGGAACACGGTATAACCTGGAATCAGATATATACAAATTCAGAAATAGTAAATAACAAATAATAATTTAAATATCCATAATACTTACAGGAGGAGTGGTCAACTCATGTTCAATAATCTTGAAAAAAGAATTCCCAAGCTGTTGATGAGGAGAATGATTGAAGTACTTCATGAGGAAAGTCTTGTGGCCAATGTAATTGAAAATCATAACAAAAGTGCCAAAAGATAAATCGTTGACCACTTCTGACCATCCATCAGTGAAGCACACTATATCTTCTATCAGAGAAACACGAACGGACCATGATTTACACAAAACAGTGGTTATAGTAACCATTGTATTGTTCAACATGTTTACAGAGAAAAACGTATTCATAGATTCGGGAACAGTCTGCAAAATAAATTTCAAATAAGTAAATATTTTACCATTAACAGTCTAGTGCTATTGTATTATAATCAATGTAAAATAGAATGCATAAACATGAAAATATACCAAAACAGAAGCTGAAGGGTCATGAAGAACTTTGAAAAATTGATTTCCCTTGTGGTATGACATTTTCCAGAATCTGCATTTTTAATGAACATACATTAATATACAAACCCTAAAACAATAGGAAACAAATTAATCCTATTCAAAACCCAAAAAAGAAATTAAAAGATCTAAAAATCGGTTAATCTTAGATTTCGTAAACCTAAAACAGAACTAATGAAGTAAACCTAAAACAATAGCAAAACAATCAATTAGAAATCGTTATAGTAAACAAAAAATAATTGAACATATCTAACAATCGATTAATGTATATGCGATAACAATAAACAGAATAATAAAGTAAATTAAACAAAAAATTCGATTTAGGTTAGATACGTTGAATTTTTAGGGTTTTTATTATTGAATGAAGGATTAGGATGAATCGGAATAGGAAATCAAATATCTATACATTTAATCAATATAAGAAACAATAGATACTCGAATAACATGTTACCTGGTTAGGATTGATTGATGAAGGAGGCGATGTAGGATTTAGAAGGAGGCGATTTAGGGTTTAGAAGGAGGGTTGTATCAGTTGTGAAGAGATAGGTAACATATAACGTAAGCGAGAAAAGAAAACAGACTATATATATGCGGGTTAGCGGGTACCAAATGGTGAGTTTGGAGCGGTTCGGGTCTACCGAATCCCTCTAAAACGGGTTGAAAATTGCTGATGTGGACACCCTAGAATGGTGACACCCACCCCTAGTTACTCCTTTATTGTATGTATAGACTAGGTTAGAGTCCCGTGGGGACCCACGGTTCACCCGAAAATAAAATGAAAAAAATGTAGGAAAATAAGAATTGTATTATCGATTTTTTTCGGTTACTAAATGTTTGATAATGCAATATGTATGATTTTTGATGTTAAATGCAAAATGTCATCTAACAGTTTAATGTAACGAAATGATGGATATATTGAGTAAGTAAAGTTTAATTTGACAACTGCAAACTACATAGCATACTATCACAATATCACACATTACATCATTTGGGTAATATCTATATTCTAATCATAACTAAGCTTAAGCATAGTACACTTATCATTTAGTTGGGGCTTAACGAACTTCAACCAATATCACACAATACATCATTTGGGTAAGGGTAATATCTATATTATAATCATAACTAAGCTTAAGCATAGAACACTTATCATTTAGTTAGGGCTTAACGAACTTCAACCAATGGCCCATTTTCATTACTTCAATCAAAATCTTCCAACTCTTGCTCATTGATAGTTGATTTTTCACATGTCGAATAATGTTTGCAGCAAAGTTAGAGCTTCAAGTGTGTTTTATCATGGAAACAGATGTTGGTTCTACACTACGTATAAATATACTTTTATGTCCATTTAGAACAGTTTTAGACACATACCAACAAAATTCAAAGTTCCCACTTCCCCTTGGATGCCATTTGCTATGTTATATACATGTGTATACACGCAAACTTGAATAAATTATCAAGACTTTCTGTTAAAAAAGCGAAAAGAGACACATCCCAAGGACTATATATTAGGTAAACAGGGCAAACTAAGGTTAGATAATGGTTCAAAATGAGTAAAAATTTTACAGGTTGTCAGGTTGACCCGTAACACGTTTTGTCGACCAATTTTTTTTATATATAAATAGTTTTAAATATTTATAAAGCATGTCATCAAAAGGCATATTCATATAACTGAAACACAAAGTCATACACAGACAATAATAAAGAGAACAAACTTACTTATGAAAACATCTAATCGAAAAACATATATGAAAACATCTAATCGAAAAACATAAGCGAATATGAATCAAAAATATGTAAAAGTATATCATAATACAAATAACAACACATATATGAATGCATATCTAAAACATCTAATTACGTTACGATTAATAAAAACCTAAGCATCTTCAAAATATGTACATCTTTATGCCCCTCTAGAACTTCCTTTTTTAACAAAAACATAATTCACAATCACAATTCACCAAATATGGAGTCAAAATCTGGAAACAGACACCATACCTTATCAGATTATGAAGCATGAAAAGGTTGATTGTAGCAATCGATGAACCAATTGAAGCCTGAGACACATTTAGAGAAAGAGAATCGTTTATTAGCTATGGAAACCATACCCATAAGAAATAAACTACAATGAATTGCAAAAATCTGCAATTGTTAAGAGCTTTATATGATTAACAACTGCACTAAATTGACAGCAATAAACTGCACTTTTTGACAGCTCTATATGCCTAAAAATTGTCCTAATTTGCTAGCAGATAACTGCAAAAAGTATGCATTGTTTTGATAGTTATATATGCATAAAACCAAACCAATTTGACAACAATTAATTATAGAAATCAGTTGACAGCTCTATATGCATAAAAACTACGCTACTTTAATAGCAATAAACTACACAAAACAACAATATATATATAGTAGCTAGTAGACTATAGGTAATCAGATAAAACCTTTAGAGTACTTTCATCCTTAGCCCAACTTCTTTCAAGAAGAAATACTCTGAAACCCACATGGAGCAACCTATGACCTGCAACTTTGTTAACAATCGCTATATTGAAAATCAAAGTGACAAAACATGGACTATACAATCAAAATAAAGCATTCAAAATCATATGTAGACGAAAGTGAATGAACAGCACTATCCATTCAAGGCTGTTATTCATTCAAGTATTCTATGTTAGTTTGAAGGCCAAAAGCTTTCAACAAATATGAACATTTATTCTTCATGATATACCAAACAACTTATATATAAATCAATAATATGCTAAACCGAACAACAAATCTATGTATAACATCAGTCAAAATCAACAGTTAACTATAATCCAATAAGGATTGCACATATATAAACAACATCAGAAAAATTAACGGACAACCCCGGATTAAAACACCGTAAACAACATCAGAAAACATTAATGGATAATCCAATAACGAATTCATGGAAACACATCTTTAAAACACCAAACTCTAATTCCAACGGATATATAGAAAGAAAATCATAAATAGGTCTGATCATTTATCCATTGAACCAGCCAAAAAAGGGCTGAAAAGATGACCCGATATGTATGTGTGTGTGTATATATATAATCAATAATAGATAATACAACTATAAATCTTAAATAATGATAGATCTAAAAACATAACAATCTAGCAAAACAGATCTGAAACATATGTGTATTTAAATTGAAACCCTAAAACCTAAAGCCTAATTTGAGAAGTCATCTATACATATAAACCCTAAACTGAAACGCAGATCTGTAAAAATCCAAGCCATCAACGATTGTATGACGAAAATCATATATATTCATTCGATTTACCTGAAGACGAAATCGAGTATACAATAAATCGATGAAATCATGATATTATAATAGATGCGGCGCAATGTAAGAATCGTTACCTGAAATGCACATAAACTCACGTAGATGAAAGAAAAGAGTCAGAAACTGATGTGTAAAAGCAAAAATCGATTAGAATATATTATCAAAATTAAACAGAGATAGCCGATTGACAAGAAAATCATATTTAAAACCCTAAGCAATTACATCAGCCAAATCGAAAAGCTACCTTGCGATGGAAGAACATAGAAAAGAGAAGAACATAGTTGAAGGATTAGATCAGGGTGTGGGCCTTTGATTGTTGAAGGTGTAAGTGTTGTAAAGAGAAAAGAGAAGAACACAGTTGAGGCTGGTGTTTGAGGCATGTTAGGGTTTGAAATAAGTCGGGTATAGTCGGAGCTCCATTTTACCAAATAACTAAGTTGGAGGGTGACGTGGACACTCTCAAAAGCCTTCATTCAACCCAAGTTAACCTCAATTATTATATAGATAGATTACACGTTTAAGATATTGTAATTCGTATTGAAAAACATAATAGTGGCTACCTTGTTTTGTACCGGTTAATATCTTCAATATCCCCATTAATGAACAGTCGACTAACGCGATCTCCAAAAGAATTAGAAACATACGGTTTTCCTATATAAAACAAATATTAGAAAAAAAAATCTAAATAATAATAATAAGAAACTATAGAAGTATAAATATAATTTATAATACAAATATAATCTAAATATAAATCTAAATATTTAATAACAGTAAACAGCCATTATAAAACTTCAAACAGCCAAACTACAGTATTATTATAAATTCTTTCTCCATTTGATGAGTTGCAACATATTTTGACATCTCCATGGCATAACTATCCCACAATGTTACATAGATGTTCAAACCCCTTCAAAAAGTTAAAATTATTTTAGTATAAAAAACAAACTATATACCACCGTTATTTACAGTTTGTATAAAATGCAAAAAATAAAAACAATACATACTCGATATCTTGGATTTCCATGGTTAACGTCTTCTTATCAGCGACAACCTTTTTATCTTTATCATCATTGCTGAAGAACTTGTTAACATGTCCGATAACATCTAAAATCAAATATAAAAGAAACATTAATGTAACATCAAACCAAACAATATTATTATGGTTTCGTTGTAATGAAAAAAAGGAGATATTGATGAAATATACCTATTGTAACATATTCATCAACCTCCCTATCCAGAATTCTTTGATAGGGCACAAAAGATAACCCAAAATCTGGCCCTTGGAAACCAGCATAATCGGAAACTTGAGTGCTCATATTCAAGCACAGTTTGTTTGGGTTTGGAGCATACTTGTACTTAGAAGAATTGAGCCCAACTCCTAGATTTCTTATAATAAGAGAAGCATTTTCCAACAAAAACCTCTCAAATCTAAAAAACAACCGCTTAAATACATTCGCTTGAATCCTGTCACCCTGTTAATTATAAAAAAAACAATATAACTATGTGCGTAAAGAATTGACGTTTTTAATGTACGACTATAAGCAAATTTGTAGTCGAAAAATATAAAATAGTGTAAAGTTAATAATGAAATATCCAAATAAAAGGCTTTAATAAAAACTTGTAGTTGATATTTACATTTTCGTCACATAGGATCATTTCAATTGAGTAGACATCATTAGGATTGCGACGATCGGGTTGACGCCAAACCCGAATAATCTTTAGCTTTAAAGCCACATCGTTTCGGTTGACATGAATTTGGTTAACCATTGTAAACTCGTTTGCTTCTACGGCAGCCATTGATCTTTTTGACTGTTAAAAAAAGGTTAAATTCAAATTAGTACTTTCGAAACAAACTGTAGACAGCATAAGAATAATGTTTGTTATAGGGGGTAGCTATACATTCAAATGTATGGCAGCATACATCCATACGATTGATTGAACAGAATGCATGCCAAACATCTATCTAATGTATTGAAACATAACAAATAGAAAAAATAACGGTTATGTATCTAAATATGAGAAAGAGTAAATCACCTAAGAATATATGTATGCGATTAATCAAAGTGCAAGAAATGTGTGGTAGCATAATCGTATGAATGGTGATTTGACGTTTTTATAGCTATTCGATCGATAAGGAATGGATGTAATGGTGGAGTGAAATTAGCATTAGCATAATTGTATGAATGGTTTTTTAAAGTTATCAAAATAGATGCACTACTTTCAAATATGGAGTAGAATTAGGACTTCACATTCGCATGTTTAAGTATGAAATTGGTCAGACATAATTATGGAGTATAATTAGGAGATCACATTCGTTACATAAAATTAGATTGACTTCATTTTGAAATTGAAACATAACATTAGATTACCGAATTTGATCCGAATAATAGCCAGAAACCAATTGTTTGTACATTTGATCGGAAAAATTCAAATGGTATTATACCGGATTTAGATGATTTATGAAACCACTTTTCATACACTTGATCCGAAAACTTAAATTAAGGAGTATAACTATTCCATCACATTCGGATGTTTATGTATGCCATTGGTCAAACATAATTATGGATACAATTTGATTAGTATTATATATATATTAAACGTAGAGGTGTTGCAAGCAGTTGATTTTCAACATTTTTTTTTTCGCCCCTTTTTTTTTTTGCTTTTTTTATTAAGTTTTTTTTTTGCGTTTTGACCACCAGCTTTTTTATTAAGTTTTTCTTTTCCTATTTGGGCCACATTTTCTTTTCCTTTCTTTAGGTGTTCTTTTTTTTTTCCTCATTTTGGCCACCAACTTTTTGGTTAGGTTTTTCTCCCACAATTTTTTATTTTTCCACCGTTTTAGCCACCAACTTTTTTGTTAAGTTTTTTTTCCCCTTTTTTCCACATTTTATTTCTTTCTTTTTTTACGTAGTGTCCGTCTACGTTCGTATAGTACTTTCGTCTCCGTTCGTTTGTAACACCCTTTTTGGTTAAGTTTTTTTCCCCTACTTTTGCCACATTTTATTTCTTTCTTTTTTACGTAGTGTCCGCCTACGTTCGTATAATACATTCGTCTCTGTTCGTCTGTAACACCCGATCTTTAACCCAAGTTGCTCTACGTTCGTATGGTATTTTCGTCTACGTTCGTATAGCAATTTTTTATGCGGCGTTAGTCTACGTTCGTACAGTACGTTCGTCTCCGTTCGTCAACGTAAGTTGTTTTAATTTTCTTTCCCAATTTGGACACCGACTTTCGTTTACGTTCGTATAATACTTTCATCTACGTTCGTATAATTTTGCCGTCTACGCTCACGTTCGTATAGTTCTTTCGTCTACGTTCGTATAGTACTTATGCCAACGTTCGTCTGCATTCGTATATTACTTTCGCATACGTTCGTGTGCGTTCATATAGTTCTTTCGTCTACGTTCGCCTATGTTCGTATAGTTCTTTCCCCTACGTTCGATCTCCCATTGCGTAGATCATGGCCAACGGCGCAACGCGCCGTACTTCGAAAACACTAGTTAATTTCATATTTATTTGAATGGTTGTTTTATACAATTAATGTAATTTATATGGAGTAGAATTATGACTTCAAATTCGCATGTTTAAGTATGCAATTGGTCAGACAAAATTATGGAGTATAATTAGGAGATCACATTCGTTACATAAAATTAGATTGACTTCATTTTCAAATTGAAACATAACATTAGATTACCAAATTTGAACCGAATAATAGCCAGAAACCAATTGTTTGTACATTTGATCCGAAAAATTCAAATGGTATTATACCGGATTTAGATGATTTATGAAACCACTTTTCATACATTTGATCGAAAACTTAAATTAAGGAGTAGAACTATTCCATCACATTACGATGTTTATGTATGCGATTGGTCAAACATAATTATGGATACAATTTGATTAATATTAATTTCATATTTAATTGAATGGTTGTTTTATACAATTAATGTAATTTATACGAAAGTTTCATTTTACACCGTGTGTAATTAATGGAAGTCAAACTCA
Organism: Ambrosia artemisiifolia; assembly: GCA_032199755.1. Lineage (NCBI taxonomy): Eukaryota > Viridiplantae > Streptophyta > Magnoliopsida > Asterales > Asteraceae > Ambrosia > Ambrosia artemisiifolia. The sequence goes on along the minus strand of CM063516.1, from coordinate 24,850,764 downwards.
AAATAAATAATAAATACATTTGATTCATATTCAATTAATGGAATTTGTGAAATTAATGAAATTACACCGTGTGTAATTAATGGAATAGTTGTTTTATGCAAAATTCATATTCGTTTTAAAATTCAAAATTTACAAGTAAGTCAAAGTCAGATTCGACAACTTAAATTAATGAGTAGAATTAGTACATCACATTCGAATTTTTCCTTATGCGATTGGTCAAACATAATTATCGATACCATTTGATTCACGTTCAATTTATATTGAATTGAATGGTTGTTTTATGCAATTAATGGAATTTATAAGAATGTTATGAATTACAACGTCTGCAATTAATGAAAGTCAAACTCAAAATCAATAATAAATACATTTGATTCATATTCAATTATATTCACTAAATGGAATTTATATAATTAATGGAGTGACACCTAGTGTAATTAGTGGAATGGTTGTTTAATGCGAAAATTCCTATTAAATTTCAAATTCGAAATTTATAACCAAGTCAAAGCAAAATTAGAAATTTATAAGGCAGTCAACTTCAAATTAAATTTAATCAATTTACAATCAATGGTATAATTATATATTTATATTTATATCCTTATATATACCATATAAATTTAGATACATATTTATAAGAAGTCAAAATCTTTATAAGGAAGTCAAATTCAATTATTTATAATCAATGCTATAATTATTATATCTATATTTAAAAGTCAAATTCGTTATAAGGAAGTCAAAGTCAAATTCGAAATATAAGGAAGTCAATTCACACAATCAATGGTATATATTTCGAATTCATTGAAAAATTAACTTTACAAGGAAGTCAAATTTGTTATAAGAAAGTCAATTCAAATTCAATGAATTCATTAATTTTGATTATGGCATTCATTGTTAATGGACGTAAATTTTGTGATTCTACATTTAACAGTCAAATTCGTTACAAGTAAATGTTAGTCAAATTCGTTATATAAGGAAGTCAATTGACACAATAAATGGTATAATTAACGAATTGATTGAAAATATTTATAAGCAAATCAATAATAAATACATTGAATGTTACGAAATTTAAATTCATAAATCAATAACTTCTTGTGTGTCAACCTTGGTAACAAACAGCCTTTGTTGGTCTGAACACCATTTGAAGACGCAATAGTCATCAACAGAAATATCTTCTAATTCAAGCAAATCATCCCATCCAATGACAGTAAACCTTAAGAAAATAATTACATATACTAAATAGATATAATGGGAATGTCTGGATGAACACGTAAAAAACAGCATTAAAAAAAGAAATAATAAATTTTAATATAAAACAAAAAGTAGAAGAAGCCATATTTAGATTAAAATAAGATTCATACCAAAACTTTTGCGGAAGGATCATGAATCACCTTAAAGAATTGGTCACCCTTGTGATAAGCCATAATCGAGTTTCTTTCTTCTGATGGAATCCTGTTCTCCAAATGAAAAACGAATATGTTAAATCAACCCATAAACCTAATATAAAAATTGTACATTTGACCCGAAAACCACTTTAATCCATCAGAAAAAAAACGAATCAAAAAAAAAAAAAATCAACCATAAAATAAATCATTACATTGGAATACTTTTTAAACTTGAAACATGTAAATTCACAATCACGATATTTTTCGGATTTTCATTTCATTATCGAAAAATGGACAGATACAAATCTTTTTATATGATATCGAAATCAATTAATTCTTCAAAATCTATCCACTTTGTTTTTATAAATACCGATGTTGATTTATGGATTATAAATACAAAAAACGAAATCAACTAATTTTTTTGTATATCTGATTCGAAATAAACTAATTATTCAAAATCTATCCAGTTTGTAATATAAATACCGAGATTGATTTATGAATCAAATGAGAAAAAATCCAAACGTTAGAGGTAAAGCAACAAAGTAATAACATAATAAATCTGCTTCCAATGTTATAAGTCTATAACATGGAGTAAGGCAAGAAATTAACAAATAAATATTTCTGCCTTCTCTGTTATAAGCCGATTTATACAATAAAATCATCCACTTGAATCGGCCGACTGTCCGAAGGAAGATTAAAGAATGAATAAAAAAAATATCATGTGTTTTCAGAATGAAGAATGCTAAAATCACTCACTTGAATCGGACAGTACACACTAACCATTTACATATCGAACATAATCAATAATGCAAAAAAAAAATATGGATGTGCGATGGTATGTTTCAAATAGAATACATACCTAGAATCAAGAATGCAAAAGAAGAAGAAGGATGAATGTTGGTTGGAAGATTTGTTAGAGAGTATGATGGAAGAATGTAGTGTAGATATTATGTTTAGAAAAGAGTATTTATAGTCAATTAGTTGGAGCTCCATATACAATATGGATAGCTCAAACACTCTCTAAGGGCTCCATTCAACCCAAGTTAACCTCAATTATTATATAGATAGATTGTTACTACGTAAACGTATGATTAATTATATTTATAATATAACCGGTATTTTTATATAATACGTAATTAGTTAACCTTATATATATAAGAAAACACTAGAGCTGATATGGCGTTCAATGAGACCATCCTTCCTTTTAGGTTTGTCACGTGACATCTTTCCCCTTATTTACCTCAAAAAAAAAAAAAATTTCTCATGTTTCCCCTCACAATTTTTAAACGTTAAAAGCTTTTAGATACGAGATTTTTTATACAAAAAAAAAATTACACCAAATTAACGAGCACTTTATTATCCTTCCGACTAGTACCATAGTGTTATACATAAAACAAAAAAATCAAAAAGATTTTTTTGTAGGTTTTTGTTCATGCATGAAAAAAACACAACGTGTTCAGGTAATTCATTAATCATGTATAGACAAGTCACTAATCATGTTCAAATAAAAGGAATTCTATTTTCATCCATACCAGCATAGGTTAAAACCATATTAAATTTGTCTATCCCAAAAAGCTTGCAAAATATAATCTAGTTTTGTTAATAGTAGGATTGAAATCGAACGTGTATTGTTTATCAAAGTATTTATCATGTATCGGGTATACCCGTTAATTAATAAAAAATTACTTGTTGGCGTTCTTAAATTAAATTTCATAATTTTAAAACTTTTATAAAATTTTATTACCAAGAAAATTAGAAATATAAAATTTAAAGTTAGTTCATTAGTAGATTAGTAAATTACGTAACGACTAAAGATTATAATATATACATATGAGTAAATTACTATTTGCGTCCCTGTGTTTTATTGGTTTTAACTATTTGAATCCAAAACGAAAATGTTTAACTACCTGAGCACCTAATTTTTCAATTTGTAACCATCTGAGTCCAATTTACTAACTTGGTTAGATTTTCTCAGTTAGTTTTAATGAAATGACTAAAATACCCTTATTTTTATATTTTATTGTTATTATTATTATTATTATTATTATTATTATTATTTTATTAACCATCTGAGATTCTGAGCCCACGAAATGCACTTGGCCCACGAAATGCGTCAATTCAAAATTACTGTATCAATTCACTCTACCACCACACCTAAAATCACATTTGAACCACCACTACTCCACCATCTCACCACTACCATTCCACCACCGTAGCAGCCCCACCTCAACACCACCATTCCTCCACCACCGCAGCAGCCCCGCCCCACCTCACCACCACTACTCCACCATTGCAGCAGCCCCACCTCACCCTCAAAATCAATTATGAACCCTAATCCCCAAACCTATAACCCACAAACCCTCGTTACCTACAACCACCAACCTCCACTGCATCTCTACCACCACCTACATTGTTGTCAACGTCCTTTATCCTGCACACACACCACCACCTGAACAACCATCGGAACCCTAGATCCCAACCGCCGCTGCTCCACTTCCATAGCCAGACCTATCGAGGCTCCAACCCTTGTCATCATCAGATCCCTAATCGAAACCCTAGTTGGAACCTGGTCCTCCGCCGCTTGTCACTACCAGAGTCACCGTTGTCCTACTTCTTCCCCTGTTACTCGCTCTCTCTCTCTCTCTCTCTCTCAACAGTTCTCTCTAGATTTCCTGTTAGAAGAGATGGGTGTTATTAGTAAGGAGGGGGTGGGCGTTCGAGTGGTTTGGGGTGACTCGTCGGAGCTCCGCCATGGGCGGTGGCAGGAGCCGGGCTCCTCTCTTCTCTCTCTCCAGAACGAGAAGCTTCAGATTTCACTATAAATACACCTCTTTATAACGAGGCTGAGTTAGATTTCAGCTAGGTGGAGGATGCTAGTGGGGGACGGTGGTGGGGGTGGTGGGCTGGTTAGGTGGTGGTGTAGTGGGTGTGGTGGTGGTCTAGATGAGAGAGAGAGAAAACAGATGGGGAGAGAGAGTGTTCTTAGAGACGAATTATATGTTTAATAATAATAATAACAATAAAATAGAAAAATAAGGGTATTTTAGTCATTTCATGAAAACTAACTGAGAAAATCTAACCAAGTTAGTAAATTGGACTCAGATGGTTACAAATTGAAAAATTAGGTGCTCAGATAGTTAAACATTTTCGTTTCGGATTTAAGTAGTTAAAACCACCAAAACACAGGAACTCAAATAGTAATTTACTCTATACATATATATAAAGAGAAAAAGCATATATTGAAAACTCCTAAAGTAGAGAAAACTTAGAAAACCCATGTAAAAAAACATTTAGTCTTAGAGTTTTTGTTTAAAAAACATCTAAAAATGTGTTGAATTGTGTGTTTTTAATGGACGTTCACGGTTTTTGCGGTGCATGATAATTTCCGTAAGTGTTAGTCGAAATTTTAGGGTGTCAAAATTTATGGGGTATACTTTAACCATCTTTAACTAATGTACTATCTCAACTTAAGGAAATGATTTAACTCTACTTACTTTACCTCATTCCGTTTGACTTTATCTCTTTTGATTCTTGTTAGCATGTTCAGAGCCGGTCCTGAGGATTTAAGTGCCTCGGTCGAGTCGAAAAAAAGGCCCATAGGCCTAAACGAATTATATAAAATAATTTGTTTTAAATGACAATTAACGTTATACAATAAACAAAACAAAAATATAGTAATAGCATAGTATATTGTAATAGCTAACTTGATCACCTTTTCGCAGTTTATAATCTCTAAATTTTTAGAGAGGACTTAATAGGTTTTTCGTTTTCAAATATGTGCGCACACACACACACTAACAAAATTCCATCACCCTATGCAGTGGGAATTCGGTCTCTATCAGTTCATTTGATAACGACGTCAATAAAGTATTGACATTCGGTATAGCAACCAAAACAGAAAAAAATATGGTCGTGCTATGACCAGAACGATTTACACATAAACACATTACATCTTGTAAGGTTTACATTTACGCATAAAATATTCAGTTATGTTGAAATGTCACGCAACATCTAATAAGCTATTCGCTTGTCAAATTTGAATAAAAATTATATGAAAACATGAACGAGTATATTCTACTTGATTCCAATGAAATTACAATTTTAAAACTTGTGTGAAATCTTATGTGAAATTATTGATTAAATTTTGTAGAAGAACTAAAAATGCTTATACTTGCTAAACAATAGCAAATATTTAGATGTTTTAAATAGATTTGATTTTAACTAAAACAACAAAATAATAAAGACAAAAAAAAAGGATAAAGAGAAAAAAAACAATTAAATAACATATATTACTTCTGTTTCTTTTGTGGGAACGTAAAAAAAGTAAAAGAATGCATATTTTGGGGTTGTCCGAGATTCGAACTCGGGATATTAACCATGAGGGAAACTGGGAAACGACATAAACCAACTAACCTGGATTCAATTTGTGTAACTTATTTTTCAAAACAACTCTTATAACTTATAAAAACATATTAAACTTTTGGCCCCTTACAAAAACGGGCCTCGGCCGGGGGTGCGGCTCGCCCACCCCCAAGGCTGGGCATGCTAACTTAGGGCCTATTTAACACTCCGTAACACAGGAAATAAGTGATGTGCAATCAGGGCCGGCCCTAGGGGTCGACGAGCCGCACCCCCGGCCGAGGCTCGTTTTTCCCTAGGGCCTAAATTTTAATTTTTTCCTTTTATATTTTTTATATATAAATATAAAGAATAGTAAATACACCAAAAAAGATATGATATGGTTCAACGGTTAATGTTGTTTTTCCCTAGTTTTCATACGTGGGTTCGAGTCCCTTTGCTGCATTTAATATCATTTTTTGTTTTCAATGCTTGCTTTGGTTTTTTTCTTTTTTGTTAGTTTGTTTTTCAATATCATCATATTGTAGTTTGTTATATACAGTCAAATTCAAATACTAACAACTAATTATTAGAAAACTTTTTTTAAAAAAATGTTTATTATTTATTAGTAGTTTATTTTATAACATTTTTTACAACTTTCTTTATAATTAAATTTAAACTCAAAAGAGTGAATAGCTAAAATCGTCCTTGAGTTTTGACCAATTTTGCTAGATCCATCCAAAAATGTTTTTTTTTCTCAACTAAACCACTGAGGTTTGCATTTTGTTGCTAGATCCATCCAATTCAGTAACTCTGTTTAAAATTAACATTACCTTATGGGTGGTTTAGACATTTTACCTATTTATTGTTGTTTTAAAATATTTACATTTTCTTTTTACACCAGAATAAGATAATAAAAATAAATATGGAACCCTCTTAGACCAAAGGGTGTGGGGGGCGGCATAGGGGGGCATGGCTATGCCGGGTCTCTCTACACCACCCCCTTGGGGCGGCATAGCCTTTGGAGCGGCGTGGGTGGCAAAATTTTGCCGGTGATGCCAGCCTAAGCCGGGCCAAAATTATTTTTCAAACAGGTGGTGGGGCGGCATGGGTATGGGGGGCGGCACCACACCCACCGGTCTTAGGCTCTTACCCACACCATCCCCCACCACACCCCACACGTGTGTGTCTCTCTCTACTCTCTAATCTGTGATAAGGCGTGCTTGATATAGGATTTGTTGGTGGAGGTGACGAAGGGTGGTGGAGATGGTGGACGCTGTTGGGAGTAGTAGTGGGTTAGAGTTTTGGAGAATGGCGTGAGGGTGGTGGTTGAGGTGGTCAACAGGAGTTTTTTCCTAAACTAGTGTTGGTGGAAAAAATATTTACCATTTTGGTGTTCTTTAAAAACTATTTACCATAATAGTGTTTTTTATTTATTTATCCTTTAGCTTTTATTTAATGACCATGTCGGACTTTTTTCAAACAAAAATATTCTATCAATCCATTTTTTACGTTTTAATCAATCATTCTAATATTTTTTTTATGAATCAACCTATTATTATAGTGTTTTTATCAGCTCTTTGTATTCTTTTCTTTCAATCAACCCATGTCACTATAAAATTGTCCTAAATTAATTTTAACAATTAAATAAAAAACATAAAAAAAGATAATCAAACATTAAATCTTGACTTGTGCCGGACCCAATATCACGAAATAAAAATGTCAAATAAAGTCGACTCACTACCAGTTCCAATATTATATACATGCAAAAATAAAAATGTCAGGATAAAAGCGAGTCGTTGACGGTTTTAATATCAAACATTACAAAACTTCTAATCTCCATCATATTAAAAAGCACGTTATTTGTAATACGGAACAGAGTGATTGCATGTTGTTAATGTTGATTTGTTAACTTCCTTTGTGATTTCTAAAGTTTTACGATGGAACAGAAAGTCGTACAAAAAGATAGTAGTTTTTATAATAAATTAAAATCTTCATACTTAAGTTTGTTTTACATAATGAATCCGTATTAATGTGGTATTACATATGATTCAAAACGTGATAGAAAGGGCCGGCCTTGCTCGGCAAACGTGCTCTTTTTTTTTTAATATGAAGCAGATTAGAACCTCTATTTTTTTTATATCATGATTGTTAGTGACTCACTTTTATCTTAACATTTTTTCCCACTTGTATATAATATTGAGGCTGGTAGCGACTTGACTTTGTTTGACATTTTTATTTTCATGATATTGAGATTGGTAGCAAGTCAAAATTTAATGTTTGATTAGCTTTTTTTTTGTTTTTTATTTCATTGTTTAAATTTATTTGGAATGAAAATTATAACAAGCAGGTTTAAAAAAACAAAATAATCGGTTGATGCATAAAATTGATTGAATAAAAAATAGACCAGTAGAAAATGTATTAATTGAATAAAACTTTAAAAAGTCTAATATGCTAATTAAAAGAAAAGGTATATATAAAATAAATGAAAAACACCATTTTAGTAAATAATTTTTAAGTAACACTAAAATGGTAAATACTTTTTTCACCACCACTAGTTTGGGAAAAAACTCGGTCAACAGGGGTACTAGTTGAAGTGGTCGACAATGGAAGCTTGCTAAAATTTTCTTAAATTTCTGCGATTTAATTTCTTGTGATTTGTGACTTTTTTTTCTTGGTTTTTTTTCTTGTGGGCTGTGTTTCTGATTCCATTTTGTGCCTCTCTTTTTATAATTCAATTTCTTGTGATTTTTCATGAAGCCATTGCCTTCAATTTTTAGTTAGTTAATTGCAATATTTATGCTTTTCCTTTATAATTAGATACTTTTAATAATTATTAAAAAATTTTTTTGTTAGGGGCTTAGGGCTTCATAGGAATTCCTCTACGATAAATGATTTTGTTTTTTCCTATCTCTGTTCTTTCTATTGTTTCCCTTGTGAAGTTATGTATGCCATCATGTTTCTTTCGTAATTGGTAGTTAACCAATTTCAAACTGGTTGCTATTCTTCGTTTCGCAAAGTTCACAATTTTATTCATTGTTAACAGGTTAAGGGACGTTAGCTGAGTTTATTAAATTGATTTCTTTAATTTCTTCATTTTTTATGTTAAAAGTTTAAAGAAATAAGAAAAAAAATAGAAATCCAAATAAATATGGAAAATGTCAAAAATACCCTTTGATTAACGCTAGTTTTTAACAGAGTTAGTTAAATGGACGGATCTAGCAACGAAAGGTAAACCTCAGTGGTCCAGTTGAGGAAAAAAACTTTTTTGGATGGATTTAGCAAAATTGGCAAAATCTTAGGGACGATTTTGGCTATTCACTCAACTCAAAATAATAACATCATGGTGATTTTAGAATTAATAAAGTTTGAGAAAAAATGTATTCCTTAAAAAATTAAGATATGTATATTAAATTGTCAATGTGTCACGTGTTGTGCCCGTAAACCTCCAGGTTGTTTACCGTTTAATATAGAGATTATCAAAACTGATTGAGCATCCGCTCGCTGCAAAGTGCGACATTCATTACATTAGGGTGTAAGAGTCTTTTTTCGACTCATACAAGGCACTTGAATCTTTAGGACCGGCTCTGTGTGCAATGAAGGTAAAATGTTATATCACCATTAATAACATTGGTGTTAAGATACACCCCAAGGCTTAATGGCGTGTCATGATTTCAATAAGGATGTGACAGAAATACGAATTTCACGGCCCAACTTTATTTTTTAAACGTATCAACCAATTTAGGACATGTGATGCCTTTCGATGAATTCCTGAACTTTTTGTTTTTTTAACACAAATACCTCTTTAGCATAACTCTTCCGTATCTATGTGTACACACACTGACCATTGGTCTTTTCTTCATGGTGACTTGATAATAACTCCATCTATTGGATGGTATTTGCCAAAAGCATAAATGGTTTTATTGGTTACGCAGTCCTTTAACATTGGATTGATAGGACCAAGGCGTTTATAATTATGCATCGCCATTTTTACCCCCTTTAAAAAAAATAAATTTCATATGCTATTCCCTTGATGTGATACTTTATATTATAATGAAAATTGTGCTAATAAAATAGTTGTTAAACGATGACAAATACACTAGCTAACAAACGTTTAACTATTAATGTATTCTCTTTTTAAATCTTACGACGCATTGGAGAACATATGCTTTTGCATATATATTAGATGTAGGAAAAATAAGCGATACACTAAAAAAAACAACAATAATGAACAAGAGACCAATTTATATGTTGAAAAATTTAAATGGTAGAACTCTGGTTATGTAAGCAAAAAGGGAAAGGGGGGGGGGGGGGGGGAGGCATTATTCATGATTAATTTATCAGTTTTAAATATTGAGAAAAAAAAGGACAATCCAATTGAGACGAAGAAACAAAGATTATCAACGACATTAACAAAAGCATTTAAACTTTTTTCTTATAATGTCACTCATTTATAAAAATTAAATTTATGGGCCAAAAAAAACTTCTTTTCATTTTATATCAGATTCAATAAGCTTGTACTAAAAAATATATAATTCAAATATAATATGCAATTATTTGGGCCGCATAGATTTTTTTCATGCTCTTATGAACCTGTGCATGCCGTATAATGTTGTACGACCGTATAGAATCACATGACAAGACAATAACTACAACACTTTTGTCTTGTCATGTGATTCTATATGGGTCGTATAACATTATATATACAACCCTTATACGGGGTGTTAAAATAAGATTGGCTGGGGTTACCCTTATTAAAACCTCATAACTTCGAATTCACATTTAAATTATTATATGTATTTTTAATTTGTTAAAATTTATGATTACTTTTTTTTATTGTTAGCTTTGGGTTGTCATTTAAGTTGTTTGAGCAAATATTCAAGTAAGTTTATTAGACCCCGTAGTGGGGCGCTATTTGAGCAAAAAAAAGAAAAATAGCGCCCGGAACACCGCTACACCGGGCCGCTATTTTTCATTTTGAGGCCGGGGCTTTGTTTAAATAACGCCATGCATTAATGAAATGGACCAATCAGACCTTGCCACGTGGCAAGGTCAAACATTCTTTTTTAATAATAATAATAATAATAATAATAATAATAATAATAAACATAATAATAATTTAAACATAAAATTTATTATATTAAATAAAATAATAATAAAAAAAATTATATAAAAAAATAATATTTATTAAAATTAATAATAAAAAAAATTATATTCAAACATTTGAATTTTAAACGGTTACTGTTCCAAACCGTTTGAAATTCAAAATCCCCCCCCCCCCCCCCAAACGTTTAAATTTCAAATTTTGAATTTCAAACGTTCCCCCCCCCCCTAAACGGTCATATTTCTCACCCTATAAATACAACACTTCCTCCCAATTCTCAGTCACACCTTTTCCTCATCCTCAACACAATGAATAATATGGGCGGTTTTCAACCAGGAGCTGCCGGACCGTCTAATGTCCGGCTGTACTCTCGCCGGGGCCGGCCCCGGAGACTACCATTCACCTCCTGTCCTCCTCCTGCTGCTGCACAGCCTCCTTTTCCCCTCCTCCTCCTCCTCCACAACATTGGTTATATCCCCCTCCTCCTCCAACTGCGGCACCACCAACCTTCACTCCTCCTGCTGCTGCTGCACAACCAACCTTTCCTGCTCCTGAAGTCGATGATGACTTCACGGATGAAGAATGGGTCTGGGCCATGGATTATGCCATGGCTATTAATGAAATGGACCGACTAATGTTGTCGGCCCCCACCCCCCGAACTGCTGCTGCTATCCCCACCCCCCAGACTACGTACCCCCACCCCTACCACCAGACTACCCCACCCCGTGAATATGGGGACCCAACTCCAGAGGACTTGGAAGCCCTCAGGGAAATTGAGGAGGAGGAACGCCTCTGGAGCCGACCTACCCCTCCTCGTGAGTACTACTATTTCCCCTCGGATGCGAGATCCGATGGACGGGACAGCTCACGTTCCGTATTCCCCGAGTACTACACACTCGAGGACTGGGACAACTACTCTCAATAGTGGAGAAAATTAGTATTAAATAAATAATTTAGGAATTATCTAGTGTTTAATTAAGTAATTTAGGAATATGTAATGTTTAAATAAGTAATTTAGGAAGTGTGTAACTTTTTTTTAATATTATTTGTAATTTTTTTTAATATTAGTTGTGTGTTTTTAATATTATTTGTAATTTTTTTATATTTATTTGTCTTTTATTTTAATTATTTTGAGTTAAAAGATTAAAAAAAATTACATGTGGACCAATCACAAACAGGGGCTTTATAAATAAAGCTCCACCACTACACCCTTTTTTCACTTTATCTCTCCATGCTGACTCAGCAGCCACGTGGACCAATTAGAAAGAGGGACTTTATATATAAAGCCCCCCACTACGTATGGTATTACAATGAAAATAGATAACAATCAATTCATGCTGAGATGAAGAAAACACGACCGCAATCACCATGCGTGATCACAGGTTAATCGAAGGACAAGAAGAGATTACAATATGTAATAACAAGAAAGTGCCCCTTCAATCAAATATCTCTCCAATTTTCTGAAAATCATATAGTCCACACACTCTCACACAAACTAATAATATATTTAAAGATATATAAAATACAATGAAAAGAATGTAATAGTGAGACGATATCAAGCATTTTCACTTATAAGTGACTGCTATCATTTTTGAATCACTTGTGAAAGCGGCATCAACTGGATTACGGAGAAGCATTAATAAAATCTTTAGTAGCAACTAATCAGATGCAACACTTTGTATCTTCATTTCTAATGTGTACGAGTTAATAATCAAGGGAGCCTTAGCTGCATAAGATCTTTAGTTGGAACTCTTGGTCAGTTTGAAGATCAACAAGGGCAACTGAGTTGTTTTGTACCTAGTTAAAGCTCAACTTTAAGAATCAGTGGCCATACAATATAATTCTGCACCTAGTTAAGCTCAACTTTAAGAAGATTATGCCTATCAAGCATGGTTTGCAAGGGTGATCTAGTAAACTGTGCCAAGATATTGTCCGCTTTGCTCCGATGAGTTGCCAATCCAGGAACTCACGATTTTTTTCACCCAACAAGTTGCTCGCCCAGGTAAAACGTGTTGCGGTAGAGAAGGTGTCCACCCTTTCATAATGAAGACTCCGTACATCTCCTCAACCGATGTGGGACTTATAGATCTAGGATAGGTTCAAGGCATTAAAGAGTAAAAGATCCAGATCTAGGACTGGAACAAGCAACCGGTACCTCGAAGTAATAAGTATAATTAAGGCGATAGCCATCGTGTTTAGCGTTTGTGGTTGCCGCCTAGTTTAGGGGTTTTGTCATATTTGGAGTCTTACCTTTGATGTTGTGTAAAAGTAAATGATAGAATGACATTGAAATGTATATTACTGTGGAGGAGTGACCCTAAATATATACAAGTGTCGAAATGTATATTACTGTGTTTAGGGTTTGTGCCGCCGCCCTATTTAGGTGTCACACCCTCAAATTTCCACAAGCGGAGTTCTACCGTGAGGCGTGTGACACACCAGGATCCAAGTCAACGGTCACAATAAACGACGTCTAAAAGTAAAAACATACGTAAATAAAACCATGCATAAGATTTAAAACAACATTCGAAAGTGCGGAAGCATTGAAGTTTACAAAAGTCATGCGTAAATAAAAACATAAGTCTAAGAGTTTGACAATCCAAAACATGCATAAATGACCCTAGACGCGAGACGACTCCAGTGTGACTCCGTGCGCCTAGTTGACTGCTGCTACCTTGGCGACCTAAGAAAACATGCTAAAAGAGTCAACATATAATGCTGGTGAGTTCACAGGTTTTAGTTAAACGTTTAAAGCAATCCTTTGAAAACCGTTACCGTTGCTGTTACTGTTACTACTATGCTTGTGAGAACGCTAGCTAGGCGCGCAAAATAATATTACTACTACGGGTGAAACCATGGCTGACTAAGCTGTTCAATGACCCTTAATTTCCTATGGACTACCGTCATCACCGGTAGGCCTTGTATTTTTAGAGACAATATGCACCCGCCCGGCCTCCAGCCGTTGAGTGGGGCTTGTCAGTTCCCAATAGCGCTATCCACATTTCCCCGCCATATTCTCATGTTAGTGGTTTCTAAGGGACTTTTTGATGAACCGTATAGTAATAAGATGAAAGCCATAATATAACATGAAAATGAGTCATAAAAGAGTTTAAGCATGTTTCTCCCCCGAAAGCAAAAACCGTAAAATGTGGGGCCGTGAACTCACCTTAGGTTGCGTCTTCTGTTTAAATGAGTAAACCGTTTATGTGATATGATAGCCCCAACTAGTGGCGACCTATCATAAGATATGTGTCAAGTTAGACTAATAACCCGAAGGCTAACTAGTCCCCGATTGTCCAGACCATGACTAAGTACGTTTTGAAAACACGTTTGACTGTTACTTTGACCACACATACAAGACCCGACGTCCCATTGGTGACCCGACGACTCGCGTGTTAGCTAAGAGTGAGAAATCATGCAATCACAAGCAAACATGCACTTAATACGCATAATAGTTCACCAAAGTCAACATATAGTTCATATATCGCATATACGAGTTCACACGTGTATTACCGGGTTATCGGACATTCCACAGGGTTCCTAGCATGTTCCTAGGTGTCGTTTCATGTTCGCGATGTCAAACTATGCTTAAATCAGCTAATCACGTGATTAGACATTAAACATGCAATTAGGAAAGTCAACTAGCAATTAGGATGGTCAAACAGGCAATTAGGTAGCTAATTGCTTGACACAGCAGGCGATTAGGGGCCTACTCGCCCCCAAGTCCTCCGTACTCGCCCCTGCATCAGGCGATTAGCCTGCTGCAGTTGTGTAACGGGTTTTCGTGCGTTTAACCCTCCAAATCAGATCCGAAACATGTGTAAACACCCAATATCAATCATAACACATTAACAAACATATTTCAAGCAAAACCCTAAGTTATCATCATTCTAACAGTCCCGAATGCAAGCGTCTTCCCAAAATAGCATATTCATCATGTAAACATCACATCATCATGTAAAACTTACCCTACATAGCAAATACTCAGATTTCATCACATAACAACGTCATCTAATCCTTTCCTACTGTTCTAGTATCATCCTAGAGCAAACCCTAATCCTCTAGAATCATCAAAACATATTAAATCACACTAAGTCTCCCAAAATCACCCAAACGGGTCAAAATATCAAATATCATCAAAACACAACTATATGCTCCCAAATTCATAGACAATCATCCTAATGATTCATTTAAGTCAAAAACATATCAAACACATGGAAACAAACGCGTTTTAATATCAAAAATCTCATCTTTGCATGATAACATAACATAGAACAAGCATGAAGGTGTGGGTTTGTTTATAATCTGTTTTTAACAAGTTTTCAAAGACACAAATACTTAGAAACCAGGTCTGGACCTCTAGGGAGTAAAAATTTATCATTAACAAGGTTTAAGAAGATGAACACACCTTAGATTTTAGCAAAGAAAGGTGTAAGATCTTGTAAAGGTGGTTTCTTGATCAAAAACGAGTTACAGAGGTTGGGTATAGTGTGTGATGGCTTTGGGGAGTGCTAGGGTTTCTAAAATGATGTTTTGCAACACAAGGGTGGTATTTATAGGCGTTTCTAGTCGCCAGGGCTGCAACAGGCGAGTAGGAATCTGCAGCACGCCATTAGGGCACCTAATCGCCCCCTATGCAGGCGATTAGGCCACATAGCAGGCGATTAGGTCTCCTAATCGCCCCCTATGTTGGGCTAATCGCCCCCTGCAGCCTCAAACTGGTTTTTCGCGCGTTAAACACTATTTTAACACATATAAGCACGTATTCACATACCGACAAGTCACATAAAGATTATAAATACATAATACATGAAAACAAATACGTTCACACTCGTTCACCAATTCCCGGGACTCGAGACTTGTGTGTGTTAAAACCCCAATGATGCATGACTCGACTCTACTGACTCTGTCATGTGTAATATATGCACGACTCGCTAAGGTAGACTTACTGAGTTTTCAAAAAGTTAATTACCGGAGTTTGCCGGGTGTCACATCATCCCCCTGTTGAAAGAATTTTCGTCCCGAAAATTTCCCGAAGTTGAAGAGAGAGAACAAATAAGAAGAAAAATTTTCCGGGTCGTCACATCATCCCCTTGTTGAAAGGAATCTCGTCCCGAGATTCTTTCGGCTTCAACAGTGATGAGTGTCGACCTCTGTGTGTGCCCAAGTAACGTTTCCCCAAAATACAACAAGTGAAGGTCGTGAACCAAAACGTGTTACTAACAACCGGAAACCACTTTCCCAAACGTGAATACAAGGTAAGAGACCCCCCGATCGATGGCCTACTTGAGACTACTATGATCAGTATAACTAACCCACCGGTGCCGTCCAAGTAGCATCCCCAAAGGACCCTCATCGACCCAAGGAATGAGAAATAGAGACCAAACCAAAAAGAAAACACCCGAAGACATGAATGCACAACGATGCAGATAAGGGTAAAACCAAAGTGTAACGAAAGATAAGAGAGAATACGTACGGGTAACAGTATCAGAATCCGCCTGGTTCTCCCTTGTACCCGGGACGCTCCCACGCGCATTTCGGCCACCACCTTCACTGTTTTCACCACCGGAAGTCCCTGCTTCAGCTTGATTCAACTTTGGGCAATCCTACCTGAAGTGCCCTACCTCGCCACAATTGTAACACTCCTGGTTCTTCCGAGTATTAACACATGCCTTTCCTGGTCGAAGATTGACCCTACAATCCTTAGCAACATGTCCCATCAGTTTACATCTGTTGCAACGGAACCTCTCGCAATGACCATGATGATGAAATCCGCACTGGCTACACTCCGGGAGCTTCCTAGTATACCCACCTTGCTTCTGACCAAACGACGACTTCGAAGCTTCAAGCCTCACTGTCTGCTGATGCACTTCGGTTGTGGCTACATCCTTCTCGGCATTCTCCCGTATCCTTTTGTTGTTTTCAGACCCTCCAAAAATGTGGGGCTCACACTCCATGAACACTTTAAAAGTACACACCTGCTAGCCTAGAGGAGGTGGTGGTGGAGGACAAACGACATTCCCACCGTCGCCTTGCTGAGCGGTCTGATAAGCAGCAAGAGCAGCAGTCACCTGTTGCTGGATTAAGTCCTTCAATGCTTCTGGGGTTATGTTGATGCTATCACGACTCTCCTCACCACTGTGTTCACCACGACTTCCAGACATCTTCTGCCGAAACAAGAACAAAACTCTCAGACCCATCACCAACGCTAAACCAAGAGAATATGAAAAGTCTAGGATCGGGTTCGAATGTGATTATTAATCCCAACACGAGATCCACCAAGTCTTCCATGCATTTCAACTTATGATTTCGTGTGCACCCGAAATGATAAATTGCTCTACATGGTCCTCAAGGCGTGCCCCGAGCTCGAACCTCAAGTCACCCGGTACCCACATCTTAGAAAGAGATAGCCAACTCAAAAGATCAACAACGAGTCCCTCCGGCTGCAACCCGAAGGAGAAGATAAAATGAAACTAGGAATAACCAAGAATGAGATAGATAATATGACACTGTGTGGTAAGGATACCGACACCCCGACAAGGTTAGTATGTTTACCAAAAGACACGACTCAAAAGTATGTGACCGTCTAGTGTGTGAGACTCGGCTATAGTCTAGACTCTACATGCAGTCCTAGTTCACTATAACCATTGGCTCTGATACCAATCTGTCACACCCTCAAATTTCCACAAGCGGAGTTCTACCGCGAGGCGTGTGACACACCAGGATCCAAGTTAATGGTCACAATAAACGACGTCTAAAAGTAAAAACATACGTAAATAAAACCATGCATAAGATTTAAAACAACATTCGAAAGTGCGGAAGCATTGAAGTTTACAAAAGTCATGCGTAAATAAAAACATAAGTCTAAGAGTTTGACAATCCAAAACATGCATAAATGACCCTAGACGCGAGACGACTCCAGTGCGACTCCGTGCGCCTAGTTGACTGCTGCTACCTTAGCGACCTGAGAAAACATGCTAAATGAGTCAACATATAATGCTGGTGAGTTCACAGGTTTTAGTTAAACGTTTAAAGCAATCCTTTGAAAACCGTTACCGTTGCTGTTACTGTTACTACTATGCTTGTGAGAACACTAGCTAGGCGCAGAATAATATTACTACTACGGGTGAAACCATTGCTGACTAAGCCGTTCAATGACCCTTAATTTCCTATGGACTACCGTCATCACCGGTAGGCCTTGTATTTTTAGAGACAATATGCACCCGCCCGGCCTCCAGCCGTCGAGTGGGGCTTGACAGTTCCCAATAGCGCTATCCACATTTCCCCGCCATATTCCCATGTTAGTGGTTTCTAAGGGACTTTTTGATGAACCGTATAGTAATAAGATGAAAGCCATAGTATAACATGAAAATGAGTCATAAAAGAGTTTAAGCATGTTTCTCCCCCGAAAGCAAAAACCGTAAAATGTGGGGCCGTGAACTCACCTTAGGTTGCGTCTTCTGTTTAAATGAGTAAACCGTTTATGTGATATGATAGCCCCAACTAGTGGCGACCTATCATAAGATATGTGTCAAGTTAGACTAATAACCCGAAGGCTAACTAGTCCCCGATTGTCCAGAACATGACTAAGTACGTTTTGAAAACACGTTTGACTGTTACTTTGACCACACATACAAGACACGACGTCCCATTGGTGACCCGACGACTCGCGTGTTAGCTAAGGGTGAGAAATCATGCAATCACAAGCAAACATGCACTTAATACGCATAATAGTTCACCAAAGTCAAGATATAGTTCATATATCGCATATACGAGTTCACACGTGTATTACCGGGTTATCAGACATTCCACGGGGTTCCTAGCATGTTCCTAGGTGCCGTTTCATGTTCGGGATGTCAAACTATGCTTAAATCAGCTAATCACGTGATTAGACATTAAACATGCAATTAGGAAAGTCAACTAGCAATTAGGATGCTCAAATAGGCAATTAGGAAGCTAATTGCCTGACACAGCAGGCGATTAGGGGCCTACTCGCCCCCAAGTCCTCCCTACTCGCCTCCGCATCAGGCGATTAGGATTCCTAATCGCCTGCTGCAGTTGTGTAACGGGTTTTCGTGCGTTTAACCCTCAAAATCAGATCCGAAACATGTGTAAACACCCAATATCAATGATAACACATTAACAAACATATTTCAAGCAAAACCCCAAAGTTATCATCATTCTAACAGTCCCGAATGCAAGCGATTTCCCAAAATAGCATATTCATTATGTAAACATCACATCATCATGTAAAACTTACCCTAAATAGCAAATACTCAGATTTCATCACATAGCAACGTCATCTAATCCTTTCCTACTGTTCTAGTATCATCCTAGAGCAAACCCTAATCCTCTAGAATCATCAAAACATATTAAATCACACTAAGTCTCCCAAAATGACCCAAACGGGTCAAAATATCAAATATCATCAAAACACAACTATATGCTCCCAAATTCATAGACACTCATCCTAATGATTCATTTAAGTCAGAAACATATCAAACACATGGAAACAAACGTGTTTTAATATCAAAAATCTCATCTTTGCAAGATAACATAACATAGAACAAGCATGAAGGTGTGGGTTTGTATATAATCTGTTTTTCACAAGTTTTCAAAGACACAAATACTTAGAAACCAGGTCTGGACCTCTAGGGAGTAAAACTTTATCATTAACAAGGTTTAAGAAGATGAACACACCTTAGATTTTAGCAAAGAAAGGTGTAAGATCTTGTAAAGGTGGTTTCTTGATCAAAAATGAGTTACAGAGGTTGGGTATAGTGTGTGATGGCTTTGGGGTGTGCTAGGGTTTCTAAAATGATGTTTTGCAACACAAGGGTGGTATTTATAGGCGTTTCTAGTCGCCAGGGCTGCAACAGGCGAGTAGGAATCTGCAGCACGCCATTAGGGCGCCTAATCGCCCCCTATGCAGGCGATTAGGCCACATAGCAGGCGATTAGGGCTCCTAATCGCCCCTATGTTGGGCTAATCGCCCCCTGCAGCCTCAAACTGGTTTTTCGCGCGTTAAACACTATTTTAACACATATAAGCACGTATTCACATATCGACAAGTCACATAAAGATTATAAACACATAATACATGAAAACAAACACGTTCACACTCGTTCACCAATTCCCGGGACTCGAGACTTGTGTGTGTTAAAACCCCAATGACGCACGACTCGACTCGACTGACTCTGTCATGTGTAATATATGCACGACTCGCTAAGGTAGACTTACTGAGTTTTTAAAAAGTTAATTACCGGAGTTTGCCGGGTGTCACATTAGGGGTTTCGACGTGTCTAGAGTCTTATCCTTGATATTTGTAGATCCTTTGAATGGATTGATTATAAGTAAGATAAGATTTATCAAGGTGCGGAATCCCTTGATAGATGTTTATGCAAACGATGAATTGAACAAAATAATAAGAACACGAAAATACTTTAAAACTAGCTTGTCTATTGATAACTTTCAGTAGGAATAATATCAATTACAAGCACTTGACCTACCAGCCCTAGGCTACACTCCATGCAAGCTATCTATACTTGCATGGGATAAATCTATAACCAATGAAGATGATAGACCATAACAGAATCACGAATATGCCTAAAGGCATCTTCGCCTATCTCTATCTTCGCTAGTCTAGTACTGTCGTTTATCAACATGTTCGCTAGGTTTAAACATAAAAGACTATCATACTTGTTTTATAACACGAACAAGTATATTACAATAAACCTATCAACCAAGAGAAAAACGATATTAATCTAGAGAAGCGTTTGTCACACCAAATATGTACTAACAATATTATGTAAATATAAATTACTGAATGATATTGTCACACCCCGCCAAAGCGGAAATATGAGAGTGTGACTACAAATGATTATTAAAGCATATGATTAAGCAAACACGTACATGACATTAAAACCAAATGTTATTTCCCCAAAAATGACTTACTAAGGACATTTCCTGAAATGTTTTTGAAAACTCCTTTCCTAAAATGATTGGCTACGCAAGTCATTTCCCAAAAATGTTTATGTATGACATTTACCTATAATGTTTAGGTATGATAGAAAAGTTAGGGAACCCTTTCTTAGAATGCCTAACATTCCTAGTCATTCCCCTAAAATGTTTATGGAACCTTTTCTTGGAATGCTTAACATTCCAAGTCATTCCTCTAAAATGTTTATGCAACCCATTCCACTCAAACACTTGACAAGCATCCCTTAGAATTGACAAATAGTTGACTCATAATGCAGTTAATAAAGTGCATGATGATCAAATCATTGGCTTGCGAGAACAATGATGTGTGTACCCGCATAAGCCCATAATCAAACCATGACAACGTTTCCATTGCCTCGCACATCTTACACCCCTGATGAATGCAAGACATCAGTATCGTAACAATTGCGCCCATATGTCTTTATCGGATAGGAGCGACCAATCAAGGGCGAGGAGTGTCAACCCCAAATAGATCTAATCGAATGTTCAGCGGTATATAAGACTAACGGATACGTTATAAAACAGCACGAGGACTTCCCGAGCTGAATTACCACAAAGTCTTATGCTCACTTAGCTGATACGATAGTTTTCATTTCCACTATGATTCAAGTAAATCAAACTCAAAACATATCTCTAAGTGGAGGGATTCACAGTTGAAAATCGCAAGGTTTAATATCCTCTACAACAACCTCGATTTACCTAGTTTTACTTTATTTATGCTTGTTTTTTTAATTAAAGAGATTTTTTTTTCTTTTCTGAAATTTAGTTACTTAAAATGTATTGAACATTCTTTTAGGGATGGGATATCTACTATCTTGTACCCTTACGAGTAACATGTAAAATGTAAAATGTAATAATAATCCTCTTTAGGAAATTCCTTTAATAAGTAAATCAAACTCAAAACATAAAAACTTTGCTTACCTTGCAAACAAGTTATGTTTTGGTAAAAACCAAATGTTTTAGCATAAAACAAACATGTTTTCCACCCCAGAAATGTTTAAAAAAAACAGTAAAAAGTGGGGTTCATGAACTCACCTTGACATCTATGCAAGTGCTAGAAATAATAAGCCCAAGAAAAGAAACTCGACCTACACATGTCCTAAGTCACATAAAACACTAAGGTCTAGAAATTTGTCTACTTGGTAAGTTGTACCACTAACTCGCTTAGACCAAATGAGATGTTGATCCTTTGAAAAAAAAAACGGTTCAAGTTGATGACACGTTTGTGATAGATTATCCGAGTTATTGTAATATATATATATATATATATATATATATTGTTACCAAGTATGTACATACATATATGTTATCACACACCCCAGGATTTCATCCCGCAACATAATTCGAATACCCGTGCAAACACACACCCACATAGTTAGTTAAGTTCACCCATAACATGTATAGTTACCCTAAGGAATACTTTCTACACTTAGCAGTTAGCATCAAAATAAGTCGACCAACTTAATATATGTATTACACACATAAATATATGTACTTGTAACTTAGCCATTTTTGAGAAAAATAATATATACGATATTATTTACTTTTCAAGAAAACCGTTTGTAAACATAGTCTTCTTCAAACACAAACATTCACGTATACTTATATATAACTCTTAGCACATTTTATCATATATATATATAGGTTTAGGTTCCTATACAAAGGCCAAAATGTATGAGAAGGGTAAGAAGGCTTCTGGTTGCAACACATAGCACATGGTCTTTGGGCAATTCAGTAATTTTGACTTAATATTAAAAAATATAAAAATAATAAATCTCTCCTCTCTCTCTCTTTCTCTCTCCAAATTTAATACCCCTTTGTCTCTCTCCTCGAATTGAACCTTTGCTTGCTTCCACTTTCCTTATTTATGAAGATTATATCTTTTTTTTATTCATCTATAATATCACAAACACCAACATGAGGGTTTTAATCCATATGATGTTTTATAACACACTGATGTATTTTGCTTTTTTATCATAGTCTTTTATTACATAGTAACATTTGTGTTTTTTTTCAGTCCAGTGTGTTTTATCAACTTTGTGTTTTAACACCATTTTGATTAACAAAAAACACTATCGTATCTGATCAACTTTGTGTTTTAACATCTTTTGATAAACAAAAAACACACAAAGACAATTTCTTTAAAGATAAAACACACCGATTAAAACAACATACGATACACACTACCTGGTAAAATACAACGCGGGTTTATATGAACATAAAACACAATAATAATCAAATGGATGGTTAAACCCTAAAATACAAGATGATGATCGATCTAGAACACCATCCTTTCAGCATTCGATAAAACACATAAACAAGAACAATCAGATTTCTCTTAAAGAAGTTGTTTAATTGTTTTTTTATAAATCTAAATATGAATGAAGATCTAGAATAAAATACAAAGAATCCATTGAATAATAAATTACTAGTTGACTCAAGACCTGTGAACAAAATACAAAGAATCCATGATTAATTTCTCTCTCCCACCTTGTTTCTTACGACTCTTGTTAAAACCACAACCTCTAGCCAATCAACTTCCCTTAAAACACACACATCAACTTTTCAGTCGGTGGAAACACCACACTGCCGAATGGCGGTTGTGTAGGTGGCATAGGGAGAGAGATAGGAGAAAGAGAGAGAGGTGAGAGAATTGATTGAATATTTCTCTTTATTAACAAATTTCAATTTAAATGTGAATTAAATGTGGATGACGATTTTACCTTAATACCCCTCAGCCATCTAATTTATTATTAATAATATAACATTAATTACCAAAATGCCACTCAATTAATCCACACCATAGATTAAAATGATCTAATAGCCAAAACACCTTCTCACCCTTATCACACAAAACACACTTTGTACAGGATCTTGACCCTATATGTATATAGCATATTTAGCACAAAATATCAAGTAAACACACATACACACATATCTTCATAAAATGTTGACGAAAAACTCATCATATTCTCAAAACCATTACGACGATATTTTACTAGGGTTTACTAGAAATATATACCTATATTCGAAATATTCCATATATATATATATGTGTATGTATGTATGTATATATATATATATATATATTCACAAGTATGAAAATACCCTAAGACTTGTATATTCGTCGAAAACCAAACTTTTCACATAAAAAGTTATATTTCCGTAACTTACATATGTATTTGTAGAAAAAAATATTTTTATGAAGAAATCCAATCTAATCCAAATTAGCATGTCTTGGGTTTATTTTGGTCAAAATATCCATTTTAACAATCAAACTCGTATCATCATAAATAATGGCAAAATCATCCAACACATAAAAATTTAAGCAAATTTAACACACTTTTATATCCAAAAATGCTAATCTTAACATGTTAACACCAAATTTTCATATAAATCACTTTATTGATCATTCCTAAGCATGTTAGGGCCGATTTTATATGTTAACATGTTTCACAATTTCAAAAAGCTTTCAAATTTGCAAGACTAAGGTTTGAAGTATTCATAAAACACAAAAATCATGCTTTATCCACCTAGAATTATTTAAGTCATGATCAATCAAATTTTTGCACTTAATTTAGCTTATTGTAGCATTTTAAAGTGAAAAAACATGATTAACATCTTAATCACACAATTCTAGTTTATACATCTTACATAGACGGTTTTTAACAACTGATGTTTTAAATATAAAAATAAGTTGATTCAAGATTATCCTAAAAAAAATAAGTTTTGAAAGAAGGAGGGGTGCCCCCTTTATGGCCACAGTTATGAATCGTTGGGGAGCAAGGCTATACCTTGTTCCCCAAGAAATGTAATTAGGGGTTAATCCAAGCTTAATTTGAGGTTTTAGGATGTTTGAGATGATTATCGAGTGACTAGGGATAACTAAGGTCTAATTAGGCCTTAATTAAAGTTTTTAAGCGTAAAAACCAAGTAATTAGACATTGTTTAATGAGATTAGGGGTGATTAGGTTAGTTAGATGCCTGATTAGGGTTAGTGAGTGATTCCCAGCATTTAGACATGTAACTTAATTAGGGTTTCCAAAACCTTAATACACAAAATTATGCCCATGATTGTTTAAATTAACATTGTTTAGCAATTTTGAGTTCGTTTACATTTTTCCAGATAATCACCAACATTCATCTCATAAGGGTTTATCACTACACGACAAAATGACGACCGAGATGACCAAATGCAAAACAATGCATTTAAAAGTGGGCTTTGCTAGACTTAAAACGACTTAACAAAAAAATAAGTTTCTAATGCACATAATTCAAATAGCGTATGCTTAATCTCATGTACAGATATTGTCTCAAATTCAATGGGTGTCACATATATCGAAATGTATATTAGGTTGTGTGGTACGGTATGAGTCCAAGGGGCTCCATTTCGGCACATAGTGCCACATGTGCAGGTGGCTCATTTCCTCCTCCCAATAAGTACCAAGCAATGGAATAAAGCCCTCAATACTCAATCATTTATTTGTTTTTTATTTTTTTATATAAATCCAACAAAATAATATACCATTTAAACTAATAAAAATAGACACACAAGTTACAAACCTAGTTTAGAAAAATTACATAACCGTAATGTTAAAACCATACTTAAATATAAAAGACATGATTATAAAATTAAATAAAAATTACATAATGTTAGCAAAGTGGGTTCTCAAAATTCTCCTAACCGCAACATTTGGAAAGATAGTGTAATCGATGAGACAGTACTAGGTACGACCACCTCAATCGCCTCATCCCTAGTTAAACCCTCGTCGCCATTCAACGCATTCTTAATGTACCTCTCAAATATTACACACTTTGTTCGGAGAAGCATAAAGTTTGTTATTTGATTTACATTATGATGGTCTCACCCACATGTTGAAGTTCCCACTTTGTTAATGGACCTCTCAAAACTGTGTTCCAAAACTGTTGTGAATCTTGAGACAGTGCTGCTTGATGGCATTAACGCTCCGTTCCCGAGTTTAGTTGAGGAGGGAAAAGAAAGGAAAGGAATCGAAGGAAAGGAGAGGAAAGGAAAAGAAACAATACATATCCTTTCCTTCTGTTTCCCTCTAAATCGGAAGGAAAACTAAACTAAAGAATTTGGCCTAGTTTTCCTTCCATTTCCTTTCTTTTCCTTCCTTAAATGAAACTCGGGAACACAACATGTTTTGTTTTCCTTTCTTTTCCTTCCTTAAATGAAACTTGGGAAGTGGGAACACAATCAAATTTTTCTTTCTTTTCATCTCCTTTCTTTTCTCTTCACTAAGTTAACTCGGGAACACAGCGTAAGCCAACTTGTGGTCAAAGCGATTTCCACTTCTCTTGGTCCAATGTCTTGACATTTTAAATCAATAATTTGAGAGTAAAATGGAGATTTGGTTGGGTAAGACAACTAAGTTGGTGTGTTATATATTCAAAGGGTTTTAAACATTAAGATTTTTTTTTAGTTTAAACATCTAACCGTTGCCACAACGGTCAAATTGATTGGCCCAACCAAATACGCTGACGCAATGAGAATGGGGTGCTGGTGCCCTTTCTTGGTTGAGATGGAGCCGGGTGTCAGCCCATACCACCCAGTGTTACTGTGAAAGGGAAACCGTTAGTGGGTAAACCATGGCGTAGTTTAAGGGCTACATACAAGATTAAGCCTAATTGTACAAAACTAACAAGTAAGATTTATAATTAACGATTTCTGTGAATGTTAACAATCATCCCCGAATTCTATTTCAATCACCTTTTGAATGTTATTCTTATTCAACTTAGTTTTAATTTAAACACATATTAATTGTTACAGAACCTCCTCACTTAGGACATATCTATAGTGCATTATAAAGGAGGACACATGAGCAAATATGTTCAAATTGTTCAAAGTTAAGATGATATACCAAGGGTTTCTTTATAATTTTCTAAATTTTACCTCTTTTCTTTTTCTAAATACCCTTAGAAATAATCAATAGGTATTTTAATGCATAAAACCTTCTAATTATTATATTCAAACTACTTTATTATTATTAAAATAACATAATCTTCATAAACATATTTGGCACCCTCATGATTTAATAATAAATTTCAATCATGGACAAAAACTAATTTGTGCCAAAGCAGACCGCCCAGACCACATTAATAAGTTACTCGTCTTTACCTCATACTGGACCACACGATAGGCTCATTTTACCATCAATTACCTCATTACGGTGATAGCTCGTCAGCAATGCATCTCGCAACTTCAAAACCTCGCTTATGTGATTCTAAAGCATTTGAGAAAGGTACCAAACAAAATTAAGTAATTACTACATTTTATTAAAAGCAAATTGCAATTTTATATAAAAAATTTATATATAACAAAATTATATAAAAAGGTTTCTACACATATAAATATATACCGATACACCTTAAAAAGATTATAAAAATCAATAAAAGTCGAACTTTACGTAAAAAAATAATAATTGTGATGCCTTTTCATAAAAAAAAAGTGTGTGCATGAGTTGGTTCACTAACCCAAACCGAACCAAAACCGGCCTTTCAAACCGGCAAAACCGGGTCAAACCGAACCGAAACCGGTTCAGATACGAACCGGTTTGGAATGGGTTCGGTTCCTAAAAAAACCGATCTGTGCACGTCTATAAAGTTTTCAGGTTATGAGGTCTTATGTGGAATATTTTCAACTAACCTAACTTTCAAGTTCACTTTTCGATGCCACTGATAGAATTTTTGGTGTACTTGATTAGCAGTTTTATTGCATTCCCTCTATCATGTGGAAAAAGTTATGGGTATGCTTCTTTGCAGGTTGCTAATGTGAATCTTATAAAGCTTTCTTCTCCTCGGCAATGTCTCCAGATTTGCCACTTTCAACATATTGAGTGGGACTACTAGTATAATAATAGTTGCTAATGAGTCAAACCGCTAATTCTATTTTTTTACCGGCATGTAGGTCAAATTGCATATGGTACATAGAACGTAGCATGCCATCATATCTCCTTGTAGACTTTAAAAAATTACCCCACTACGAAGCACAGGTGCTTACACACACAAACATACACCTTACATATTGATTCTTTTAATCGTTTTAAAGTTTGAATTATGTTTTCGCTCTGTATTGTCGACTCTGCCGCAAGGCGTGAGTTCCCAGTAAACTCATAAACGGATGCAAGTATATACGTATAAAAAGGTGTAATTTTTTTTTTTAAATTGTTTGTTTTAATAATGACTTCTTTTAGTTTAAAATTTTGAATATATTGATGTGATGTATAGTGAAAAATTTCACTATGAATAAATGTGTGTGTGATTAAGCCATTAAGGTGATGGAGAGATACCACGGTGTCGAATTATTAAGGAAGGTAAAACAAAAAAGAATCTTGAATGAGGGTATACATCTCTTTAAGTATTTGTTGGAATCCAATAAAGAGGAAAAGAACACAAGCAACATGTGACATCATTAGATAATGCATTGCATGGATCTCTTTATGATGCCACTTTCCTAAAGTTTGAGATACTACTTTTTTATATGTATTATATGGTCTTGTAAAGCTCTAATATTATTTCGTAAAGTAACTTCCATTATAATTATAAATTATTTAATTGTCAATATTGTAAACATTAACCTATATTAATGCAACAAGTTATCCCACTCACATATTGAACAGTAATCGATTTGAACAGTAACTTTTTCACTATCGTGTATATATGTATAAATTATATTGGTTACATTAATGTTAACATGTGACGGGCTTGGCGTGGTGGTGTGTTGCTTTGTTTGTTATCAGAGCGGTGCTGTTTCCCTATATTAATGCAACAAGTTATCCCACTCACATATTGAACAGTAATCGATTTGAACAGTGACTTTTTCACTATCGTGTATATATGTATAAATTATATTGGTTACATTAATGTTAACATGTGACGGGCTTGGCGTGGTGGTGTGTTGCTTTGTTTGTTATCAGAGCGGTGCTGTTTCGAATCCCTGGGGCAACACTGATTTCGCCCGGTTTTTTTAATAAGTGAGGTGTTTGATTTGACACGTGGCACTCAGATAAGCTGTACATTTGTTTTCCACTTCCATGTTATATCTCTATATATATCGCTGCATGCTGTCTTCTTTTTCTTTTTTTGTTCTTCGACTGTTCAAGTGATCGCTGTTCATCTTCAAGCCGGTGATTGCTGAGGTGTTGGTGAAAATTTTTCGTCGCCATTTTTCAGCTGTCGTTGTGGTTTCATTTTATGTGTCGTGTGTGTCTACGTGTTTGGGTGTTTATGTGTTGCGTCAAGATATTTTTTAATGGGAATTTTTTGTGTTCATGTTATGACATATTATGTGTTTTGTTAAGTGTTTGGGTTGTGTGGCTTTGCATGTTCATTTGTGGTCATGTGTGTCAGTCAAAAATGTTGTTGTTATGATTTTGGCCTTGCATGTCAACTTGTAGCCGTATGTGTTGGAAAGAAGTAGTTTTCCCTGATTTTTGGGTGTGGGCTGTGTATATGCGGTTTGCATTTTGATTTTATTAGTTCGTTTTGTTGGTTTTGCTTGGTTGATTATGTGTTGGGTTTGTTTTCGTTAATATGTTATGTTATGGCTTAAATAGTTTGCTTGGCTGATCATGTGTTGGGTTTGTTGATTTTATTAGTTCATTTTGTTGGCTTTATTTGGCTGATTATGCGTTGGGTTTGTTTTCGTTAATATATGTTATGTTATGGCTTAAATAGGAAATTCAGATGTTGGATTTTTGGTTGGCTGATTATGTGTTGGGTTTGTTTTTGTTAATATGTTATGTTATGGCTTAGATAGGAGATTGACATGTTTGATTTCTTAGTTTTGTTTTGACTAAAACCGGTTTTGCTTCGTTTGTTTTTGGCTGCCAGGTGACGCTCTTATTTGGCGATTTGCTGCTGTTTATGCAGGTACGTTCTTAATTCGAGTCTGTTGTTAGGTGTGTAAGATAAAATGCAGCTGTTGTGGGTGGCTGTTGGCTTATTTCTATACTATTTTGTAAATTTTTTTGAGATTTTGGCCTGATCAGGTGTCTGCTTGTGTATGGTTAAGTATTTGGCTTAGGTTAGGTGAGGTGTTTACTCGTATGCATTGGTAATTTAAGCGAGTTAAAGGATTTGGACTAAATAGTTAAGGTTTTAGTTCTAAATAAGGTTAGGGCAAAAGTAAGTGACTGACAGTTGTTGGCTTACAGTCCTCAAGATCGAAGCGTGGGCGTTCTAATGACGCGTCCACTTCTGATACAAACTTACCAGTTCCAGTTCGTAGGCGACCCCGTCGGACTCGGACGGATGTTTCGTCATATTCAGCCTCATCATTGTCTGTGTCGGCCCCAACACAGCGGCAAATGTCGTATAGAAATGCCATGCTGGCACGTCGTGCGTCTGCTGAGCATGAAGATTCAGAACTGGTTGCAGAAAGAGGTGTGGCTGTAAACACAAGGCGGCAGCGCCGTTCTCGAACTGATGGTGCGTCTTCTTCGATGACAGTGTTACCGCCAACACGTACAACACGAGGCCAAAGGTCATATAGAAATACCATGTTGTCACGTTCCGCGACTACTGAACCTGGAAATCCTGATCTGCATGCAAACACAAACACACGGGTCGATGTATTGCTGGCTTCGCCTTTTTACATTGACTTTGGTGACTGTGTTGAAGTTTGTGAGTTCTGTGGTGCCCTGTTTTGGTTCGAAGAACGCTTAACGAGTTATCCTGTGAGTGCAAGGCCACATTATAACCGTTGTTGTCGTGCTGGTAGAGTTGAATTACCCTATCCATCTGAGCCGCCTCAATTGTTAATCAATTTATTTTCAGATCGTGAATTTATGTCTAATATTCGTGCATATAATGCAATGTTCTCGATGACCTCATTTGGGGCGAAAGTGGATGATGAGATAAACCATGGTGGCGCGCCTTATGTGTTTAAGGTTGCGGAAAAGGTGTCTCATTGGCTTGGTTCTGTGTGCCCGTTACCTGGCGATGCACCACGATTTTTACAGATGTATATATTTGATGGTGACAATGAAGTGGGTAACAGGCTTCGGTTTTTCCGAGGTTTGGAATCACAAGAGCCAATTTCTGAGATTGTATCTTCTTTGATGCGAATGTTGGATGAGGTGAATGAGTATGTAAGACTTTTTCGAATGGCCAAGGATTTGTGTATGCAGGCAGAGGTTCCAAATTTTCATATATGTCTTTATAGTCGTGCTTCGGACAAGCGTTATAGTGTCCCAACAGCAAATTGTGTTGGTGCAATTCTATGTGATGTTGATCAAGTATCATCACAGTTTGACGTTATTATTAGGAGTAAGGATGGCACACCACATAGGATTAGCAAGCTGCACTCATCTTACATGCCGTTGCAATATCCGTTGCTTTTCCCGCGTGCGGAACAAGGTTGGTCTCCGGAGTTGCGGTTGAAAAGTCCTGTAATTCATACAGACAATGCCGAAGATTCAGTTACAATTGAGGGAGATACAAACGAAACAACTGCACGTGCAGGCGCATCAACAGAAGATTCAAGACTGACGCCAATAATGTTTTATAGTTATCAGATACATGATCGAGAGAATGTGTACACACATTTGCTTAAAGCATCCAGATTGTTACAACAGTATTTGGTTGATGCATACATATGTGTCGAACATTGCCGTTTGGAGTATTATAGGTTACATCAGGACGAGTTTCGTTGTGAGTTTTTGCAAGGTGTGCATGATGCAATATCTAGAGGTGATACTGAGGCAAGGAGTATTGGGAAACGAGTTATTTTACCTGCCTCTTTTACTGGTGGGCCACGATACATGTATAAGCATTATCAGGATGCTTTGGCTATATGTCGTGTTCATGGTAACCCGCAATATTTTATTACATTCACTTGTAGTGTGCGGTGGCCTGAAATAACCCGACAACTTGAACGAGCTGGTGTTTCTAAGCCGCAAGATCGGCCAGACATAATTGCAAGGGTTTTCCAGCTAAAAGTGAGCGCTTTCGTGAAGCACTTGCGGAAAGCTAAGCCTTTTGGTGATGTAACAGCAGGTATGCGTTATTTATGTCGTCTTTACTTGCTTTACGTTCCTTGGCCAGCATTTGATGTCTTTAGCTTCAATACATACAGATTTGTATACCATTGAGTTCCAAAAAAGAGGCCTCCCACATTGCCATACTTTGTTATGGGTGTCGAATGCTTATGCTGTACGTGATGCGAGTGAAGTAGATCGATATATTACTGCCACTATTCCAAGCCCATCTACAGATCCTGTTTTGCATAGAATTGTAACAGATTTTATGTTACATGGGCCGTGTGGTTTGGCTCGTTTAAGTTCACCATGTATGAAAGACAACTTGTGCACGAAAAAGTTTCCAAAACCATATGAAGATGCAACACGTTTTGATGACGCCGGTTATGTTCACTACAAAAGACCCTCAACTGGTGTAACTTTTTGTAAAAATGGGATACCTCTTGACAATGGTTTTGTTGTTCCCTATAATGCGAACTTGCTGTTACATTTTGATGCGCATATAAATGTGGAGTATTGTGGATGGACAATGCTGATCAAATACCTGTTTAAGTACATTTCTAAAGGCACAGATAGAGTTCGATATGCACTGTCACAGGACACAACACAGGCAAGCAATCAATCTCAGAATAATACGGAAATTATTGATGAGATTAGCAATTATGTTGATGCTCGGTTTATTTGTCCGCACGAAGCAATGTGGAGGATATTTGGTTTTGGTATTCATCATAGAAATCCTGCAGTTCAGGTATTAGCAGTTCATCTTGAAGGTCAACAGAATCTTACTTTTAAAGAATCACAACAGTTGACAGACATTACATCTAATCCTAATACTGGTAAAACAACGTTAACTGAATGGTTTGTGAATAACAGCAAAGAAATGGCTGATATTGAAACATCCACACCTACAGGCATTACTTTGAGATACATTGATTACCTAACAAAATATCGTTGGGTCATGTCATCAAAGTCTTGGGAAGTTAGAAAGACAAAAAGAGAGCCCACAATAGGTAGATTAGTCTACGTGCATCCGACATGCGGTGAGCTTTTTTACCTTAGGTTGTTGCTTACTTACCAAAAAGGGTGTTATTCTTATACCGATTTACGGACTGTGTCTGGTGTTGTTATGTCGACTTTTAGAGAAGCTTGTGAGAGTTTAGGCTTGATTGGTAATGATAGAGAATGGGAGACAACATTAACTGAGGCTGCGGTATGGGCTACGTCTGTTGAATTAAGATCTTTATTTGTCTACATGCTGCTTTATTGTGACGTTTCTAACCCATTCAAATTGTGGGAATCAAATTGGAAGTGCATGTCTGATGACATTACTCGAAATATTAATCAAAGTGTTACTGGTAGTTCAAATTTTACTAATGATTCAGATTTACAACAATATGTGTTGTATGAGCTTCAGCTTTTGTTAAGTTCTAATTCCAGTCCACGTGCATTAACAGAGTTTGGCTTGCCAATTCCAGATCCATCAATCTTTTCAGCGTTAGGTAATACTTTGCTTTTAGAAGAAAAAAATTATAACAGAAGTTCACTTCGTGTGGAACATGAGTCTTTACATAGAAATTTACAGAGTGAGCAATTACGTGTGTATGATGCTGTCATGAAAGCTGTTACCGATTCAAAGCAAATATTGGCTTTCGTTTATGGTCATGGGGGTACTGGGAAAACCTATGTTTGGAAAACACTAATTTCAGCCTTAAGATCAACTGGTATGATTGTTCTAGCAGTAGCTGCATCAGGCATTGCATCTTTATTATTGCCATCAGGCCGAACAGTTCATTCTCGGTTTAAATACCGTTAGAATTAACAGAGGAGTCTGTGTGCCATATTAAAAAAAACAAATCTTTGTCAGCTTCTTTTGGAAACTACGCTTATTATTTGGGATGAAGCACCCATGAGCGACCGTAGGTGTTTTGAATCATTAGGCAAAACTCTTAAGGATCTTACTGGAAATAGTTTGCAATTTTTTGGCGGTAAATCCGTATTATTGGGTGGTGATTTCAGGCAAACATTACCAGTTAAGCCTAAGTGTACTAAAAATGAGATCTTAGCGTGTTGTCTTACTCGATCATATCTATGGAAGCATTTTGTTGTCTACACACTTTCTGAAAATATGGGTGTTAATACAAGTATAGAAAACGTTAGAAATAAGGAAGAGATTCTAGAGTTTTCACAATGGCTTTTAAGAATAGGGGATGGCAAAGAGGGCGTCATTTTAGATCCTCAGTGTCCTGATATTAAGCAAATTGAAATACCTGCCAGGTTTTTGGTCACACCATGTGAAGGTGCTCTTTTTGAACTGATTCGTTTTATCTATGATACTGATTTGCTTGCAAATCCAACACCTGTTGAGATTTCTGAACGCGCAATCATCTGTCCCAAAAATGAGACTGTTGATGTCATAAATGAAATGGTACAGCAATTATCCCCAACTGAATGTGTTTCGTATTTAAGCACTGATTCTATGGTTCCTCATTCAAAAGATGGTGCTGAAGCAGATGCTATGTATCTGCCTGAGTATTTAAACGTTTTGAATTTTCCTGGTATTCCAAACCATTGTCTAAAATTAAAACTTAATAATCCAGTTATGTTGATGCGTAACATAGATCCGAAAAATGGTTTGTGTAACGGAACAAGATTGTTAGTTTCCCAATTACTTCCACGAGTGATTGAGGCGCGGATCATTACCGGGACGTCAATTGGAAATAGAGTATACATACCAAGAATTAATTTTGTACATGACTCTAAAGACTTACCATTTGTTTTTAGACGACGTCAGTTTCCAATAAAATTGTGTTACGCCATGACTATTGATAAAAGTCACGGTCAATCTTTAAAGAAGGTTGGCTTGTATTTGCCCCAACCAATCTTTGGTCATGGCCAATTATATGTTGCGCTTTCAAGAGCTACATCTCCAAATTCATTAAAAATACTTTTGCCTGAAAATACTACACAAGATTGTAACACAACACTTAACATTGTATTTTCTGAGTTGTTAGATGAGATCAGCTTGTAACAGGTTATATTTTTGGTGTTTTATGAGTCATTTATTATTATTTTTTAATGTTAGGTGTGGTAAATAATAACATACTTTATTTATTTTATTAAATATTGCAGGCTGCCATCAATGGAGTTTAAAGGAGTAGCTGAGTTAAGTCCAAAAGAAGACACCACAGTTATTGAGATAAGGGTTATCAAGAAATGGGTGCCAGCGTTTAGGGATGATGAGATCCATTATGTGTTCGTAGATTCAGAGGTTGTAAAACTTGTATCTACCTTATTATCCATACTTTGAAATTTATTAACCACATCTTTGATAAATTATTAAAATTCACATATAGGGCATGGGTATTCAAGCGATGGCAAAGGGGAAAAATAAGGTTGCTGTTGAACCAAAGTTATGCCCAGGATTATGTTATCGGATTGACCAGTATGCATGTGTAGCGCCGGACAACTACACAAACACGTTGACACATTCTGCTACTATCTTCTTGGCTCAGGCAACCATCATAACACCAATCCTAGATACAACCAATATTCAAAACTACTTCTTTGATATTGCAACACGCAGAAGGGCTCAAATGCTTGCACCTACTGAGGGTATAGTGGGTACGTTCTTATGTATATACACTGTTTAACTAACTTTGTGTTCACATGATACATCAAATATTTGTTGTTTAACAAATTTTTGTTTTTATATACAGACTACATTGGAATTTATCGTGGCATGAAAGATAGAATGACTTCAAGAAATCAGCCTTATGTAGTCATGACATTAAGAGATTGCAGGTATATCCTTAGCATCTTATATGAAAATACAAATATTATTTACCTGCCATTACAAACAGTTAGAATACAATTATGTAAAACAAAATGTTTTTATTGTGAAATCTAGTAATCAGGATGTCAGTATTGCTATTTGGGAAGAGATGTTGAATTCAAGGTCCAGGTTTAATCGAGCTGAGTATGAAACAGCTAAACCACCTCTTATACTGGCTTTAACTGCATTAAAAACTAAAGATTACTTTGGTTAGTGTTATTCATTATAGTAAATTTACTTAATAGCAAAGTTTTTAAAATAACATTCTTAGTTCTTTCGTATTCAATCAGTTTTCAATAAATGTGAGTTGTGAGTCTGGTTACACTGATGTTTGTAGGTGTTCTTCAGTTCCAGACAACTAATGCCACTTATATATATCGTGATCCGCAAAGTGCAGAGACACAACATCTGTTAGATATGTATGGAGGGAAATTTTTGTTATTATTAATAATTCATTTCCATTAATATGGTTATTAAACCGATTATTGTCTTCGTACAGGTATGATAATGAAGGTATTGAACACCAACCAGTTGTGCAACCAATGAGTGACGAAACAACAATTGCAGCGCTTAAGAGATTACCGACAAATACCCTTGCTGTAAGTTAAACAACAATAAAATCTACGCTTAGTGTCAATTATTATTAAGTTCGCTTTTCTTTGTAGGGCCGAAGTTTTTTAATGACATGCAGTATAGATTCCCTGTCTGCAACAGTGCCTTGGTACTACGCTGCGTGTTCCCAGTGCAACAAACATGTCTTGGAAAAAGGTTCAATATGGTTTTGCTCTACACACGCAAATGTCAGTGATATCAAATATGTGTAAGCTTACAGGCTATAACCTTACTGCTTTAATTTACTAATAAATTTCTTGCCTTTTCTTTGCCAACTATCATTGGCATTCTAATATTGGACCCAAGAAGTTAAATCCATATTTAACCAATACTTTTGTTAAATTGATAATATAGGTACCGAATTCAGGCAACGCTTTCTGATGGATCAGAGTCGATGGAGGCCACAATGTTTGACATAACCGCGTCTCAATTACTGCGTATGTCTTGTGCTGAGATGATGCTTCAACCGAATAAAGACACACTCGTACACAACATTGCAGGTAAAGAATACAATCTCCAGGTGCAAGCCAACAGGGACAAAAAAGGCGTTACACGATGCACAGTCAATAATGCCACCTTGGTTGTTACACAGCCAGACGTCACTGATTCAGCAACAGCAACTCCTGCCCCAAAGACTCCAAATGTTGAATCGTCTTCTCAACATAGCGTGCAGTCACCTGTGACGCCAGCTGCTAAACGTTCACTAATGCAATCTGAAGGTATTAACAACACACGCATGTTCGTTATTCATATAATAATAATACTGACACATACTTTGCGTGTGCAGCATTTCAGCATGAGGCAGGCAAGAAAAAGACTCTTAAGAAACCGCATGCGTAGCCACAGTCTTGCAACTCCAAAACTTTTTGTTAATGACATGTTCTAAGTGTGGTTGGGATGTTGTCTAATTACTGCTAGGATGTTAAGTAGTATCGTTTGGATGATGTTTTTAACACTTTGCTACTATTATAACTTTTGCCATGTTTCGCTACCTACGACAACATAATGCCCCTTTAAAAACTTTGGAGGTCTCTATTTAACTGCATAGCATATTCAGTCTTTTGTTGCTCATGCGCTATATAAGGTGACACAAATATTAGCCTTGAATTACCCAATACAAAAGGACAACTTTAGCAGCTATCTTGCCTGCTGAATCACCTCCCTACATGCCTGTTTCTTATCCCTTTGATGACACCTGTTTTTAACAAGGTTTTTGGGTGATACGTGGCACATCATTCTCTCAACACTTCATATGCTTGGCCAGTATAGTCCATCATACTTATCAAAACCTCTCTCATGACAAGCACACCTACATTACCACACTGCCTCACCGCCACTACACCAATCCCACCAGCTGACCATCAAAATGAATGATGTCAATACATTTTGATGGTGTTGATCACAAACCTTTTTGGATGCTAAATGGAAGTGACAGATAATTGTGCATACATGTGTCTGTAACATACAACTCAATTTGAGTTTTGTTTGAATTTATATTAGTTGGTTCCTATGGTTTGAAGCCCAACATTTAACAATGTTTATATCAAATCCATTGCCAAGGCCTTCAATGTTAAAGGCCTGTGATTGCAACCCGTTGTCGACTGTTCTCAAGCTACTCAACACTGCTCTGCCTCACAGGTTTTATTGTGTGGGGCATAAATTCGTGATCCGTGATAGCAATATATTGATGTTAGCAAATAATCATAATATGAGAATTCTTAAGACCCGGAGATGTTTTTACAACTGCATGTCCGGGTGTAATCTAACGTCAATATCTTCCTATCACGGATCACGAATTTATCACCCAGACTATCAAAACCGCAAGCGAAAGACGTCTCCGGTGGCTCAAAAAACTCGAAAACGGGTCGCAATCACAAGCGTTTAACATTCAAGACTTGCACAATGGATTTCATGTAAACAATGCTAATAATTGGCTTTCAAACCATAAAAACTAACCAGTACAAATCAAATTAAACACATATTGAACCCTATGTTAGAGACATACGTATGCAAAATTTTCTCTCGCTTCTATTTAGCGTTAAAAAAAGTTTGCCATTAACAGTATTAAATCGTATTAACCTCATTAACACCATGAACTCATGTTTTCAAACTTACAGAATACAAAAAAGGTGTTTCAATCACTTGTGCAATTCTTTATTTATAACACAAATATATTCATTAGTGAACATTCATAACTCTGACATTAACATACTTAAATACATGTATTAATAAGATAGAAAATAACACTCAACCAACACCATTTTACACGTTTAACATCAAACGTATCCCTATTTTATGTCATGTAACTTCCCTCATTACTTCTTATATAACAATATTTTATGTGTTTATGAAGTGTTGTAAACGCATCACCTAAACGCGCAACGCGCGTCGGATTATCACCCTAGTTGTAATAATTTATAAATCTTAGTGAAGAAACAATAAGTATATCGGGATTAAGATTAATCCTGAGGGGTTAATACTTATGTCTGTCCAGAAGTTATCATTTACCCAAACCGTTGGTTAAACCCGAGACGTAAAATGAGAGTGAGTTTGTGTGTGTGTATGTTTGAGAGTAAGAACATGAAGATGTAAGTGGTTCGGTCAAGTTCGACCTACGTCTACTGTGAAGAGTCAGTAGTTTATTACTTTGGAGTTTACAAAGTGTTACAAGAAGAACCTAACTCTATAGTACAAATGATAATTTTCGGATCCTTTGCAAAGGAGTTGATATCTTCTATTTATAGGAAAAGTCGTGGGCCTAGAGAAGCGGCCCACGAGGAGCACATCCGATTTGGGCTTGGGCTTGGACTTGGTGCAACTAGGCCAGTAAAATGGCGGGAAAAGCTGGACCATGCTTGCTGACGTCACGAGCTGTTGACCACCTCTGCAAAGTCAACACGTGGTGCCCTCTGATAGGACGCCCGCGGCATGCTGTCTGACACGGCATGGTTGACTTACCTGCTGGCGTCTGACGTGACGTCTGACATGGTGGAAGCATGGAAGCAGTCAAGTCGCTGTTCATGTCAGCGGTGGTTGAACTGACTATGACACGTGTCGCCATTTGGTTGGTTATGAAAGATTATTCCGCGTGTGCACGCACGCGCGTCTATTCTCCTGAAATAATGGTGTGGACATGGTTGGATGACATGCTTATTGGTCCTTTATGCAGAGCGAGTTCCGCCACTGTGTTCCACGGGTGGCGGATGTTTCCTAGCGCTGGAACCAATTGGCGCAAGGATTGTTAAAAAGAGGGATAGGGATGTCGCCTCCGCCATGATTAGGCTCCATACCCCTTCAAGTCCCCCTAGTCTAGGGCTTCTCCTATTCTTGATTCAAGAGTAGGTGGAGCGCTAGACTCAATAAAGTATTAGTCGCGGATGACAGCTCATCTGCTTTGCTTGGGGTTTGAATGTTTGCTCTGATTGTTGGGAGAGAACGTCTTTTACTGTTCTTCATCAAGTTATTGTTGAGAAAAGACGTGTTGCACTAATTTCCTGAGAAAGCGCTGGGCGAAGAACATCTTTTACTGTTCTACGTCAAGTTGTCGCTGGAAAATGACGTGTTGCGCCATGAACTGAGAAGGAGTTGGGCGGAGAACGTCTTTTACTGTTCTTCGTCAAGTTGTCGCTGAGAAATGACGTGTTCCGCCATGACCTGAGAAGGAGTTGGGCGAAGAATGTCTTTTACTGTTCTACGTCAAGTTGTCGCTAAGAAATGACGTGTTCCGCCATGACCTGAGAAGGAGTTGGGCGGAGAACGTCTTTTACTTTTTGACGTAGATCTTGCGCCAGCGTGAACCTTGGAGTGATAGTAAATGCTGTAGTAGTTACTGCGGCTTCAGTGTTGGAGTAAATTTGGAATGATTGCTATTTGATTGGTATTTAATATCTCGCCGATAATTTGAAATTGCTTGACATGCCGCGAATCCTCTTGAAAGAGAGGGGTGCCTTCGGGAACGCGGACACAGGTGGTGCATGGCTGTCGTCAGCTCGTGCCGTAAGGTGTTGGGTTAAGTCCAGGAACGAGCGCAACCCTCGTGTTTAGTTGCTATCATTGAGTTTGAAACCCTGAACAGACTGCCGGTGATAACCTGGAATTCGAATGAGTATTAACTTCGGAGGGAAGTTTTGTGGAATCTGAAAAGGCAGACGTGTTAGACAGCTGTCTGACACGTTGTCTGATGTGTGTCCCATCAGACGTGTGCAACGACCATTTTTCGTCTGGTGTCAGGCGCGTGGGTGGTACGCGCGCCACTTGATGAATGAATGATCCAGGTTGTGCCACGTGTTGGAGAGCACGTGGGACGTGTCAGGCGTGTGAGTTGACACGCGTGGGAAGTGTTGAAAACATGAGATCTGACGACACGTGTCGTCCATCCCCCAATCTGCCAATGGACTGTGAGGCGCGTGAGTTGACACGCGTGGGAAGTGTTGGAAATGTGAGATCTGACGACACGTGTCATCCATCCCTCATTCTGTCAAAGAAAGGAAGCTGATGACAAACACGCCTTGTCAATGGACTCCGGCTGCCTTTGCCGAGTTCTGCAAAGGATATGAAATCCTGCCTGAGTCGGAGCCGGAGTTGCCCACCCCCAATCTAACTGTCCTGACTCCTACTGATGGGAAGATAGCACTTTATGAATCCCACTTTACCAAGTGTGGATTCCGCATTCCCTGCACCCGCTTCCTGCTAGATACTCTTATTGAGTATGGAGTGGCGGTGACACAACTGAGCGCCTTTGGCATGCTTAGGCTTGTTAATTTTGAAGCCTCATGCCGCGCTCTTGACATTGAACCAACTATTGAACGGTTCAATGTGTCTTACTACATGGCGTGCAACGAGATGTGGTTCTCGTTTAAGCCACGTCCGAAGGTGCCGCCGATGGCCACTGATGTGCCTAATTCCCTCCACGGGTGGAAGGACAAGTATTTTTTTTTGTGAAGAAGGGTGTAATTCCAGTGTCTAGGCCTTGGAAAATTGTGGGTGAGAAGCAGCCCGTCCCTGAACGCGAAGTGATGAAGGGTTACAAGACTGAGCCTTGGTTCATAAAGTTGACCTTTAAAGCCATAAAGTTGGAGTTTAAGAAGTTGACGGAGACTATCTTTTTGCTATTGGCCACCAGCCGCGTAGGCATACGCGCTCGGAAGGAGCCTTATATTGTTTATGAAGGTATGTGTATCTTCCGTTTTTTTGTCTTAGTTAACATATTGTTGCTTCTTGTTATTAACCACTGTTGTTTGCAGGTTTGAGCAAGTTTGACGTGTATGCGGCCCGAGGGACCAAAGAGATGAAATGGAGGCGCCTGGCGGAGGGGCATGTGTCTGTGCTGGAATAGTTTGTGGGCAACTTCTACTGCCCCAACTTAGAGAAACCGCTCCAGCATTTTTACGCCACTGGTGAGTCCTCGCGCTCAGGGTTTATTAGTATTTCTGGCGCTGAGTCTACTGATTCATCAGTAGAAGTATCTCATCCGCCCAAGACTTCCGGGGGGCGTGGGCATTGGAAACACGCTAGCTCGGAAATTGTCGGCCCCTTCTGATTCTGAGTCTTTAAGTGCAGTGGGCGAGTATGTGAAGAGCAGGCACAAGCGGAAGGATGGCCCGCCCTCCGACGATGAGGATGAAGATGACATCTCCAAGTTGAAGACCAAGAGGAGGCGCCGCACTGGGTCATCTTCTCATGGGGAGGGCGATGGCAAGAGTGTTGCCGGGAGTGCGGGAGGCTCCAAAGTTAGTGAGGGGAGCGCTGGGGGGCTCCAAGGGTACTGGGGGAGCGGTGAAGACTCCGAGCATGTTGAAGGTGGCGGGGGCAAGGGTAAGTCCCCTACCAAATCTACTGGGCCGCAGGAGGAGTGAGCTCCCGCGTATTCTGTTGATAACAGGCACTTCTTCAAAAAATTGTGAAGAAGAAGAATCCTTGTAAGTGTCCTTGCCTTGTCTTTTTTCTTTGCTTGTTTTTTGCTTTATGTGATCTTTCTAATTGTGGTGCGCGTTGCTGTGGTTGCGCCTAAGGTGATTTCTACTCCTTCCCCACCAACTCATACCGCTGAGCAAGTTGCTGAGGCGGCTAGGAAGGAAGAGGAGCGCCTCTGGAGGGAAAAGGAGGAGGCGGAGAAGATGGTTGCAGCCAATGAAGCCGCTAAAAGGGCTGAGGCTGAGAGGGTTGAAAGGGAGCGTCTCCGCTTGGAGGAACAGAAGTTCTAGGCAGAGAAGGCTCGCCTTGAAAAAGAGAAAGAAGAGAAGAGGCAAGCTGAAGCTAAGGCGAAGAAGCGGGCCGATGATGCTTCCAAGTTAGAGAAGGCGACCTCAGTGAGAGGCGCTGGGGATGGTTATTGGCATACTGGCCGGACAGGGAGTGTGCCGTCCGGGCGGTCAGGGATAACACTTTGTTCTCCAACTCCCTGACCGCCGAGGAGTTTGTAGCGGAGGCGGTGCCTCCTTATGAAAGGGAGTACCATGACAGCTTGAGTCGTCCTGACCTGATTTCTAATATGCGTGTTAATCCGGAGACTCGGCTGTCCATGATGGACTCGTTGAGGAGGCGCGATGTCGCTGTGTAGCGGGACATTGCCTGCCTGAAGGCGGAGAAGGCTTCTCTGGCTGAGAAGGAAGCTTCCTTCAAGGCTAAAGTGAAAAAATATCGCCGTCGTGCTCACGAAGCTGAGGACCGTGTCAAAACACTTGAGCGTGACGCGACGGCAGATAAGAAGAGGTGGACAGAGTCTTGTCTCCGTACCAATGATAAGACGAGGCGGCTCAAAGAGCGCCTCCAAAAGTTGAGGGAGGAGAACAAGGCTGATGTCGCCGAGCTGGAGAAGAAATGCAAGGCCCTCTCCGAAGAAGCCGGAGTCTAAAGATGCTGAACTTGTTACAGCGACTTCGTGCATCTCCGTTCTTGAGAAGGAGAGGGTCTCCATTCTCTAGGCGAAAGAGGAGTTGGAGCAAGAGAGGGGCTCCATGGAGGCGATGCGGCGCTGATAGAGGCTGAAAATGCCAAAAGCCTTCTAGATGAGTCTGCCTCCGTCCAAGAGAAGATGCAAGAGGCACTCCGCTGGTTGATGACCAGCGGGATTGAAGGGGTAAGGTTCAACCTTTAAGCAGTTTAGTCCTTTTTTGTTATATGAAATATTTCTAACACTTTCCCTCTTTTTGTAGATCTTCAAGTTGTTCTAGCATGAACCCAAACTTGGCGATCAAGTCGCCGCCATAGCTGGGTCTTCTAACGCCTATGGCTATAGTGAGGGCTATGAAGATGGATTCTTACAAGCCCAGAATGGCGGGCGAATAATAGATGTAGAGCATTATGGCAAGCCTCCGAAGGAAGAATACGAGGCGGAATTGGCCAAATTTGAGAAGGTCGAGTTCCCCATCCTTCAGGTGGTGGCGGATTGTAATCGCCATGTGGATCCCCCCGCCGCACGGAGGTATTTCATCGAAAAATCAGACCAACTTGGCGCGCAGGCAGAGAAGGAGCGCCAGGAGAAAAAGCGCCAGAAAGCCTCATGTGAGGGGTTTTCTGGAAGTCAACCTGACCCTTATGTGGATTAAGTTGATTTTAGCGGCTCTGAAGATTAGGCGTAGATTGTAGTTTTCTTTTTGGTTCTACCTGTACATTCTTGTAAATATCCGTTGGGTTTTTAATTTCCATCTTGTTAATGAAAATTTTTGTTTCTTGTATCTTGTGTATTCTCGCGTTAATTTCTGTTGTACTTATTTAACCGAGTCGTCACCCAGTGTGTAAGTAGAAGTTAGTGCGTGTGTTCAACTGATCAGTCCGACGTCTAAGTGTTAAATACTTTTGCCTTGAAGACTGTAGTGTAGCACAACTTGTGCCGTGATTCCGATTGAAGCGCCAAAGGGCCTTGTCTTGAAGACTGTTGTTCGCATTGCGGGATGATGTGTGGACGTTAAGTCTGACATGTGTTCAAACAGGTCTCGAAGACAAAGGTCCAACACATATCCGCTTATGCGGTGTTTAAGTCCAACAAGTAAACCATGTCTTGAAGACTGTAGCGCAATGAATTTGGTGGGATGCGGTATGAGTCTGACTTGCACTGGGCGTGTCTTGAAGACTCTTATGCGATCCTATCGGGACACACGGCTGTTTTAGTCCGACGTAGGTTTTAGCTTAGTCTTGAAGACCTAGGCGCGGAAAAACAAGTAAAATAACAGATATAGGAAACAAACTTTCACTGATTGGATAAGTACAGCGGCATGTGTAGCCGGAAATATAAGTAAAGTACAAGTTTCATAGGCGCAATTGTACTGCGTTCCAAGATCGTGGGATGGGTG
This sequence comes from Ambrosia artemisiifolia, assembly GCA_032199755.1. NCBI lineage: Eukaryota > Viridiplantae > Streptophyta > Magnoliopsida > Asterales > Asteraceae > Ambrosia > Ambrosia artemisiifolia. Next base: position 24,806,206 of record CM063516.1, on the reverse strand, counting down.
TTCCATCTAGTTTTCCTGGCTTTTCGACGTTGGAAGCCTCATTGTGGCGCAAAACATAGTCTCCGATCTTGAATGCGCATTGCTTAACGCGCTGGTTGTAGTAGCACTCCAGCTGTGTCTTGTACTTTGCTTCTTTGATGGCGGCGAGGTCGCGTCGCTCTTCAAGTAAGTAAAGATTTAAGTGGAGCTCTTCATCATTGTTCCCTTTGTCAGCCATTAGTACTCTTGCGGAGGGACATCCAATTTCTGCGAGGATGATAGCTTCGGAACCGTAAGTTAGGCTAAATGGTGTTTCGCCGTTGCTAGTCTTGGTCAGGGTGCAGTAAGCCCATAGTATATGGGGAAGTTCATCTACCCACTCTGTGCGCTTGGTTCCCAACCGCGCTTTGATGCCCTCTACAATGCTTCTATTTGCTCTTTCGACTTGACCATTGCCTTGTAGATGTGCGACTAATGTGAATATTTGTTGAACGCCCAGCTGCGCCAACCATTCTTGCGAAGTTTGATCCACAAATTGTGTACCATTGTTGCTCACAAGTTACATTGGCAGTCCGAATCTGCAAATGATGAATTCCGAAATGAATTTCTTGACGCGTGCCCCACCAATCTTGGCGAGAGGTTTTGCCTCAACCCATTTGGTGAAGTAGTCAATGGCGACGATAAGGAACTTGACATTTCCCGGTGCCGTTGGGAATGGGCCGACTAAATCAATTGCCCATTTTTGAAAGGGCCATGCGGCTATGACAGGCACCAGGTCGTTTTTTGGACGCAGGGTGTTTGGCGCGTGGCGTTGGCAGCTATCGCATCTGCGCAGTTCTTTGACAGCGTCCAAGTGCATTCCCGGCCAATAGTACCCTGCGTTCATCATTTTGGTGACTACCATCCTTGGGCCCGCGTGTAGTCCGCAGATTCCCTCATGAATATCTCTAATGAGGAAAGAAGCGTCTACGGAGTTGACACAGCGGAGAAGTGACCCTAGGTAGGAGCGGCGATAGAGCACACCATCAGTGATTTGATAATGAAGAGCCTTGTGTCGGATCTTCCGGGCCTCTTACTTGTCATCAGGCAGGGTACCGGAGGACAAATAGGCTTTGATTGGAGTCATCCAGGATGCGTTGCCTGTTTGGATAACGTTGACTTGTCGCAACGGGACAGATGGTTTGTTGAGTACTTCGACGTGGACTTCCTTTGCCATGTGCTCGAAAACCGTGGAAGCCATTTTGCTCAGCGCATCGGCTGGTTTGTTTTCGCTGCGCCTGATGTGTTCCACAGTGCAGGAGTCAAATCTGCGCATGAGCTGCTTCGCTTGTTCCAAATAGAGAGCCATGGTTTCGTCCCGGGCATCGTAAGTCCCGTTTATCTGTCGTGCGACAAGTAATGAGTCCACGTGTGCCTCCACATGCCTGGCCCCCATTTTTTCCGCAATGTGGAGGCCTGCCAGCAACGCTTCGTATTCCGCCTCATTATTCATGTTTTTGAAGTCGAGGTGGATGCCGTATGTGAACTCATATTTATTTGGGCTGATAAGGCGGAGACCCGCACCTGAACCATCATCATTAGAGGCCCCATATGTGAAGAGGGACCACTTCTGCGATGGATCTTGAGTTAGCGCGGGGGATTGTTCGGCTATGCATTCTTCAGCTTTGTCGGCGGGTATTTCTGTTGTGAAGTCAGTTAGAACTAGGCCTTTGATTGCGGGTCTGGGCTTGTAACAAATGGTATGTTCCCCCTAGCTCAATAGCCCATTTTGCCAGACGACCCAAAGTTTTGGTTTGCAAAGAACATCGCTGATCCGGTAGTCCATGAGGACGTTGATGTGATGGCCCTGGAAATACCTGCTGAGTCTTCGAGATGCATGCACAAGAGCGAGAACCACCTTTTCCATGATAGTATACCTTGTTTCTGCGTCCAGCAGGGTGCGGCTGATGTAGTAAATTGGCGTTTGCACCCCTTTGTGGTCTACCATAAGGACCGCACCTACCGCCCACTCGGTGACAGAGAGGTAGAGTGTGAGCGGTTCTTTAGGTTGAGGCGCTGTTAAAGTTGGGAGGTTCATGAGGCATTGTTTCATGGCTTGAAAGGCTATTTCCGCTTCCGTTGTCCAACGGAAATTGCTCTTCTTTAAACAATTCTTCAAAGTGTCCACGAACGGGAAAGATTTTGAAGCGTAATTTGATAAGAAGCGGTTAAGGGCAACCAAGCGACCATTAATGTTTGTACTTCTTTGATAGAGGCGGGAGAAGGCATCCTCTCAATGGCTTGGACCTTTTTAGGGTTTTCGTGGAAACCATCTCGCGTGACAATAACATCGAGAAATTTATCCTTTTCCATTCCGAAGGAGCATTTACTGGGGTTTAACTTCATGCGCACCATGCGCAATTGATCAAAAGTGTGTTGGATGTCGCCTTTGCGACCATGACGGGGTTGGCGACCCAAGTTTGATACCGAATGGAGCCAGGATGCCCGCATTGAGCAGCTCGGTGACTTGCTCGTTCATGGCCTTCGTTTTCTCCGGACCCATGCTCCGCTTCTTTTGCACCACTGGCTCTACCGAATGGTACACGTTGAGTTAGTGTTCCGCTATGTCTCGCGGAACACCAACCATGTCCGCTGGTTGCCATGCATAAAAGTCCATGTTGCGGATCAATAACTGCTTGAGATGATTGCGAATGGTGTTGGAGATTACATGGCCGAAGACCACCGTTTGCTTCGAAAATTTAGGGCTGAGAACCCATTTTTCCGGCTCTGTGCGGGCGTCGGCTTTGATCATCTTCGGGGGTTTGGCGCCCTCTGCCATGTGGCAGTCTTTGTTTCCCCGAATAAATGCGACGCCTGACTTAGTCGGGAACTCGACAATTCCTTGCGCCGTGGAAGCGTTCGCGTTGAAGAGAGCGATGCCCTCGCGGCCAAGTAAGATGTCGTGGTTGGAGTTGGCTGGCAGGACCATGAAGTCGCAAATTTCCGTGCGCTCACGGGTGCGGTCAGACATCGTGACTGGCATGGAGATCATGCCGCGGGCATGATGGTTTCATGGATGAAGCCGGAGATTGGCTCTTTGACTGGAACAAGCCTTGCCTTGTCTTCTTCATCCAGCTGCTGGAAACACTGATCATACATAATGTCAGTGCTGTTCCGCCGTCCAGGAACATGTACCGTGTACGGTAATGTCTGAAGACGGCGGTGATGACTAACGTGGCGGTCCAGGATGCGTCGCCACGGACTTTTGGGAGGAGGACGTCAGCCTGCTTCCAAGAGTCCTCATTTTGTTGCACACGGGAGCGTTTCCCGTGGTGGGCCTTCTTTCCGTGCCTAGTCATATTGCATTGGTGGCGCGGAATGAGGGTGGCGGAGTGAGTATTTAGGTCACGGATTTTCTTCCGCGACCCTTCCGCCTGGTCGTCATCGCTAGTTTGCCCCTTAGCGGTGCGGTGAACGTTCTTGACCCGGTGGCCGAGCTGTCCAGACTTCAGCGGGGCCTCAATCTCCATCTTCAGACTGTAACAGTTGTCTGTAAGATGGCCAAAGTCATTGTGGTACTCGCAAAATTTGCTTGTATCCACGTTGCTTCTTTTCCCAAGGGGCTTAGGCCCCTTGAGAGTCACTTGCTCCTCGATGGACTCATGGTCATGGAATCGGCACAACAGTATGTGCGACTTGTCCCGCTTGTGCTTCCTCAGATGTGAAAAATGATTACCGAACTTGTCGGTAAGGTCCTCAAAGTCCGTAGAACTCCCCGCGGGGAGATTATCGAACCAGACTCTAGCTGCGACCGTCAGCTTTTGGGCGAACATATGGCACCAAACCTGGACTGGCCAGTTAACAGACATCCCGCACATTAAAAATCATGAACGTGGTCATTTGGGTCACGGCCATCGTACTTGCCGATGCTGCTAAGAAGTTTAGCTTTCCTTGGAATTCTAGCGGTCGCTATGTGAGCGACAAATTTTGATTTTTCAGCAAAATATTTTGGTCTAAATGGTTTGACCAAGTCGTCGTCCACATCCTTGCGGTGTGAACGGCGAGAGTGACTTCTCCCACTATAGTCGGAGTCACTGCTGGACGATTCGTAACCGTCTGACTCGTCGTGTGACTTCGCGTAGCCCCGAGCCAGTAACTTCCTTATTCTTATGACCCTTTTTGGATGGGGAGTCATAAGTGAGGGCCTTCTGTTGATGCATATAGTGCGACTAATGCTTTTGATTGCGACTAAAACAAGTTTTGTAGAAAATCGTAAGGGCGAAGGTGGAAATACTATGGGGCGAATGTAGAAACAGAAGGTCGAAGGTAGAAGCTTACTTAGAAGAATTCCAGGTTCGCACCAGAAGAAAGGGCGAATGTGGAAGAATTCCACATTCGACCTCACGCTAGGGGCGAAGTTGCAGAGCTATATAAGCTTAAATGTTATCTTTCATTGTAACATTGATCATTTTGAGTGTGTGTGTCAGGTTAGAGCTCTCTAGTGTTCAGGTGTGTTTGAAATCAGTCAGATTAACTTGTAATCGTATTTGTAATCATATTTTAACAAGTTATTCATGGAAACAACAATTGAAAAGGTGAATTTGTGCGTTTGATTCGTAAACTATCACATTGTAACTGTTCTAGGGTTTCCGCACCTAGAATAGAGACTTGTATGATCAAACCTAACTGTTTTTCATAAAACGATCCTCTACACCTTCCCCTTCTTTTTAACTTGTTTTAGGAGCATCCGCTGGTAGATAGCGACGCTCTTGGTATTTTGACGGAGGAGCCTCTGATCTGGGTCCTCCTCAGAGTTGTCCCTACTGTCCTCGTTAGAGTCCACGTCACGCACTTTGAAGGCTGGCTTCTGAGTGCGTGAGGTGGGTTGTTTGACGAGGAGTTGGACGTCAACGTCCCCAGTTTGGTTAATGACGGAAGTGTGAGGGTCGTGCTCAGCCATGGGTGGGTTAAAAGACGAGAAAAAGAGTTGTTCTAGCCATTGGATGGCGCCAATGAAGAAACAATAAGTATATCGGGATTAAGATTAATCCCGAGGGGTTAATACTTATGTCTCTCCAGAAGTTATCCTTTACCCAAACCGTTGGTTTCACCCGAGACGTAAAATGTGAGGGAGTGTGTGTGTGTGTGTGTGTGTTTGAGTGTAAGAACACGAAGATGTAAGTGGTTCGGTCAAGTTCGACCTACGTCCACTGTGAAGAGCCGGTTGTTTATTACTTTGGAGTTTACAAAGTGTTACAAGAAGAACCTAACTCTATAGTACAAATGATAATTTCCGATCTGGGCTTGGGCTTGGACTTGGTGCAACTGGGCGAGTAAAATGGCGGGAAAAGCTGGACCATGCTTGCTGACGTCAAGAGCTGCTGACCAGCTCTACAAAGTCGACACGTGGCACCCTCTGATAGGACGCCGGCGGCAGGCTGTCTGACACGGTATAGTTGACTTACTTGCTGGCGTCTGACGTGACGTCTGACAACAGGTATGCGTATCTGCCGGGTACTGTAGACGGCAGCATGGTGGAAGCATGGAAGCAGTCAAGTCGCTGTTCATGTCAGCGGTGGTTGGACTAACTGTGACACGTGTCGCCATTTGGTTGGCGCATGCTCTGTCCCAGATCCGAGTGAGTCTTCCTGATCCTTAATCTTCCGTACCTCGTACCGAAAGCTGGTTATGAAAGAATATTCCGCGCGTGCGCGCACGCGCGTCTATTCTCCTGAAGTAATGATGTGGACGAGGTTGGATGACATGCTTATTGGTCATTTATGCGGAGCGAGTTACGCCATTGTGTTCCGCGGGTGGCGGATATTTCCTAGCGCAGGAACCGATTGGCGGCAGGATTGTTGAAAAGCGGGATAAGGATGCCGCCTCCTCCAGGATTAGGCTTCTTATCCCTTCACTTAGGTTAGTCTTTAGTCGAGACATGCATTTAGTTTGAGTGCATACAAGCCATATAAATAATAAACGGGGAGAGATAATGTATAAAGTCTTATTAACGTAGAAAGTGTAGGAATGATCCACAATCATTAGATTTAGGCGATGGCATGATGGTTATTATCAACCTTAATCATGGTCGGCTTAAACAAACCAAGGGTAAATCTAGGAAAAACGTTCAAAATTTTTTTTAGTTCAACATAGACTTAAATCGAAAATTAATTTAAACGATTTCAAATCGATTAAACATTTTGAATGATTACACAATAAAAAAAATAAATAAAAGTCGATTACATTGAACGAAAACGTAAGAACAGTATTCAATCTAAAACTCAGAAAACAGAAGATAATACTGAGACGATAAATGAGACTATAAACATAGGATTATGAATAAACGCTCGTTATAGTTGTGAAATACTTTTGATTGTATTCCAAGAGTAAGAATTAAACACAAGAATTAGGTTAACAGAAGTTGGCGATAACAAAGTGTGTTAAACGCACGTACATATATGTTATATATGTAACGTGCGTTTAAAATAATTTGGGTGGGACAAACAAACGCACGTTCATTATTTGAAATGCACTTATTTATCTTACTAACACACTTTAAATTTTTGTGAACTATTATTATGATATCCATGCGTTTGATGTAATGGTAATATCAAACGCACATTGTCTTTCAAAAAAAATATATCAAACGCATATTAAAAGGTATGCATGCGTTTAATGTAATGATAATATCAAACGCATGTTTAAATTTTTTTTGAACGCCAAAACAATGTGCATATATAATGGTAAAGCCTTTGTGTTCTTATGAGCTCTCTTAAATAATCTGGGGACTCTTGTCATATAATAATTTTTATCTACATGTGCATATATAATTGTGAAAGATAGATTAAATATAATTGTTTAAAACAAGTTATTTCAGCTAAGTGTTAGGGTAACCAATCCGTACCTAGGGTCTTGTCAAAACCATCCAGGGTAGTCACCCATTTGGTCTGCTTCTATCACCTTGATGTGAAGGGTTTCTGGTGCTTTCGGGTAGGCTCTAAATATCGATTAACTCAAGAGGTAACAATTTACCAGATTATGAAAATCTTCAAGGAAATGTACCGATATCATACTGGTTTAGTTCTGGACAGTTCCTCTTGAAATGTCCTTCTTTACCATTGCTGAAATACTCCTTCCGTGTTTCAGATTATTGGTGTTTCTTGGGTTGGAGTTTGGCTCTACAGTTTTTGTTAAGTGACCCAGTTTGTCACAACGTTGGCAATGTTGCGATGACTATGATGGTGAAAACCACACATGTTACACCTAGGGTTCTTACCGACATAAGCATTTCGTTTCAGGTTGGCTTGTGTCACAACCCGACAAAGGGGGTCGGGAGTAATCGATTGTTATCATATAGTTTAATACTTACTTGTAAATCTTAAGATAAAAATGAGCGCAACGGATTAATACCAAAGGATAATCACCATATTTACATACCACTAGTTTAATACAAACATCTTAAAACACACACATAGTTCAACATACATCTTAACATAGTTAATACCCTACTTAGACGATTATTCACATCAGCAAACTTTCACAGAACTTCCAGTTTTCATGCAACCAGCACTTCAGAAAATCCACAGTTCCAGTCTATTACCTTGGTTCCCTTTATCCTGAAAAATGCATATCAAAATACGTCAACTAATAGTTGGTGAGACCATGGTTTTTAGACTCGTAAATCGTACATAAAACAACATGTAATCGATGACCCTCAAGCCACACCCTCAACCCTACCATCGAACCAACAAACTGTCATATTGATTCGTAAACAAAATGTATGCCGCAATGGTTCCATAACCTTAGTGGAGGGTTTCTCGGGCCCCTATGTCCCGAGTCCACTTTGCGTGGGGGTTTCTCCAAATAGTACTATCCATACATTAAGCGGCTCATATCCGAGTTAATGAGTTGTGAGTAAAACGACAGTTCAAGTATCTTGAGTTCATCAAAACGATATGACATTTTCCCCCAAAAGATTTATAATCAGCAAGATTTAACAAAAAGGGGCTCATGGTACTCATCTTAATGATTTAGATAGCTTTTCCTCCTTCCTTGATCTATCGTAACTCCCTAAGATGCCATAACACAATATATGACTACGTAACCTGAATTATATTATCCAATTATTCGACTTTCTAAAGACAAAACCAAGTTCATACCTAAATACAAGATGCTATTCCAGATCCTGAATCTTCCTTAGCTGCTGCTTCCTATTCCTTCTATAAGATACATCATATATTAGTTTAAGATAGAGTTTTCTTATTGACTAATCTATAACAACTCTTACCTACGGTTGTTGTACAGGCTCTTCTTGATTCACCCCTTCTCCTTGTTGATCGCCATCTGCTATGTTTAATAGTAGGGTTTTTAGTTTGCATGTAACAGTGATGAATAGATTCAAGGGGGTATTTATAGAGCCTTTTGAGTTCCTAGGGTGTCGACAGCTGTCTTATGAGGTGTACACAGCCCCTGGGTTTTAATCCTGGTAAAACTAGGAGGGCCGATGGTTTATTTCTCAAGATAAAATCATAACTCTTGTATTTACTTACTCACCTTTATTGTTGGTTATTAATCTAGTTTTTATATTTATGAACTCCATTATTCAAGATGCAAACTTTTCGTATAAAATTAATACTAGGGCTTTAATAATACTAGTTTTTATGCTACCCCTAAATGTATATTGTTACATTCTCCCCTCCTTAAAAAAAAATTTTGTCCCCAAAATTTTGCTATACTGAATTTCATCGTACCTTTTGAAAATAGAGGTGGGTAGTTCTTTTTCATAACATCCTTTCTCTCCCAAGTATATTCAGATCCTCTCTTTGAATTCCATTTTACCTTGACAATAGGGATCTTACTTCTTCGGAGTCTCTTCTCTAATTGTGAAGTTATCTCTATTGGTTCTTCTTTAAAGCACAATTTTTCATCTATATGAACCTCGTCTATTGGTATGATCTGGTCCGGACTAGTAACACATTTCTTTAAGTATGACACATGAAAGGTATCATGCACTCCTTCCAATTCTGGGGGTAGTTCCAATCGGTAAGCTACTTTGCCGATTCTTTCAATAATCTTGTAGGGGCCTATATATCTTGCATTTAGTTTTCCCCTTTTTCCAAATCTAATTAGCCCTTTCCATGGTGAGATTTTTAGCAACACCTTGTCTCCAACTTCAAATTCTAAAGGCCTTCTGCGATTATCCGCATAACTCTTTTGCCTGTCTCGAGCAGCCTTAAGTCGATCTTTAATTTGATGTATTTTATCTGTTGTTTCTTGGATAATTTCTGGTCTGGTTAGCTTGTTTTCTCCCACTTCCATCCAACATAACGGAGATCGACATTTTCTTCCATACAATGCTTCATATGGTGCGGCTTGTATGCTTGTATGATAACTATTATTATATGAAAACTCAATTAAGGGTAAATGTTTTTCCCAACTCCCTCCAAAGTCCATTGCACAAGCTCTCAACATATCTTCTAAGGTTTGTATTGTCCTTTCACTTTGTCCGTCTGTTTGTGGGTGGTAGGCCGTGCTTAAGTCTACTTGTGTTCCTAACGCCTTATGAAAAGCCCCCCAGAAATGAGAAGTGAAATGGATGTCTCTATCCGAAATGATTGATGTGGGAACTCCATGTCGACTTACTATTTCCTTTATGTATAATTCTGCCAATTTTTCCAGCGAACACCCTTCTTTCAATGGCAAGAAATGTGCCGATTTAGTAAGTCGATCCACAATTACCCATATGGTATTGTATCCCTGAGATGTTTTTGGTAGTTTTGTAACAAAATCCATTGTAATCCCATCCCACTTCCATTCTGGAATTTCGGGTTGTTCCAACATTCCCGATGGTTTTTGATGTTCGGCCTTTACTTTTGAACACGTCATACATTCTTGTATATAACGTGCTACTTCTTCCTTCATCCTTGGCCACCAAAAATTTTCTTTCAATCCCTTATACATCTTGTCGATTCCTGGATGTATTGAGTACTAGACCGGTGAGCTTCATCTAATATTTTTCTTTTTAGCTCTTTGTTTCTTGGAATCCATATTTTTCCTTTATAAGTTCTGATTCCATCTTTTCTAATCTCCATTGGCTTATTGATTCCAATCAACTCCTCTTCCTTCAGGTTTCCTTTTGCTTACGATTGTTGTTGAGCTTCCAACACTTGCGTTTTTAAATCTTCCCGATTTACCAATGCCACTGCTTTTATTTTCAAAGGTTTTTCTCGTTCTTTTCTACTTAAAGCGTCGGCGACTAAATTTGCTTTTCCAGGGTGATATTTGATTTCGCAGTCATAATCACTAAGCAATTCTACCCATCTTCTTTGTCTTAAATTCAACATCTTTTGATTCAGAATGTATTGGAGACTCTTATGATCCGTATAGATAGTGCATTTTGTTCCAAACAAATAATGTCTCCAAACTTTTAGAGCGAAAACTACTGCTCCTAATTCTAAGTCATGGGTAGCATAATTTCTTTCATGTGACTTAAGTTGACGTGATGCGTACGCTATGACTTTTCCTCTTTGCATAAACACGCATCCTAATCCTTGATGATAGGCGTCACTGTAGACAACAAAATCATCGTCTCCTTCTGGTAAGGCCAATATGGGAGCGCTACATAATTTTTGCTTAAGTGCCTCAAAAGCTTCTTTCTGCTTATCTCCCCATTCAAATTTTTGGTTTTTCTTAGTTAAAGTGTTGAAGGGAAGTGCTATCTTAGAGAAATTTTCTATGAACCTCCGATAATAACCTGCTAACCCAAGAAATTGCCTGATCTCAGTTTGCGTCTTGGGGGTCTCCCAATTCTTAATGGCTTCGGTCTTAATAGGATCTACATGTACTCCTTCTTGATTGACAATGTGGCCTAAGAATCGAACCTCTTTTAACCAGAACTCACATTTGGAATATTTTGCATAAAGTTTTTCTTTCCTAAGAACTTCTAAAATGATCCTCAAATGTTGCTTGTGTTCTTCTGCAGTGTTTGAGTAAATTAAGATATCATCTATGAACACGATTACAAATTTGTCTAGATACGGTCTACAGATCCTATTCATTAAGTCCATAAAAACTGCGGGTGCGTTTGTTAACCTAAAGGGCATCACAAGAAACTCATAATGCCCGTACCTAGTTCTGAATGATGTTTTTGGAATGTCCTCACTTTTGACTCTTAACTGATGGTACCCGGATCTTAAATCAATTTTCGAAAAATACTTGGATCCTTGTAATTGATCAAATAGGTCATCAATTCGTGGGAGTGGGTATCTATTCTTAATGGTTATCTTGTTTAGCTCTCTATAATCTATACACATCCTAAAAGTCCCATCTTTCTTTTTAACAAATAATATCGGCGCCCCCCATGGTGAAGTGCTTGGCCTAATAAATCCTTTTTCTAGCAACTCTTGTAATTGATTCATTAAATCCTTCATTTCAGAAGGCGCAAGTCGGTAAGGGGCTTTTGCAATGGGTGCCGATCCCGGAATTATCTCAATCTTAAATTCTACCTGCCGAAATGGAGGTAATCCGGGCAATTCGTCGGCAAAGACATCAGAAAACTCAGACACTATAGGTATATCCTTTAAGTCTTTGTTTGAGTTTTCATTATTCACAATGTAAGCTAAATAAGAATTGATTTCCTTTCCTTAAATATTTATTTGCTTTCAAACAAGAGACCATGCTTATTCTATTTTTGGGTTTTTCTCCATGAATGATAAGTGTTTCCTGATGCATGGGTATTTTTAATAATCATTTCCCACATATAATTTCTACCTGATTTTTGAAAAGCCAGTCCATTCCTACCACTACGTCAAACCCTCCTAGTTGTATTGGCATTAAATCTATTTCAAAATCGTGACTATCTAAGGTGAGTGTACATTTTGCAAATATTTCTCGAACTTCTATAACCTCCCCATCGGCTAATTCTACAGAATAAATACTTTCTAGTTTCTGTGGCTTAAATTTTAGTTTCTCACTAAAGATTTTACAAATAAAACTCTTACTGGCCCCTGTATCAAATAAAACGGTTGCTAAATGATGATTGATTTGAAACGTACCCATAACTAACTCGGGTTCTTCTATTGCCTCTTCGGTTGCCATCACAAAAGCTCCCCCCCTTGGTCTTCCTCCTTGATTCTGTTGATTCTTGAGTTTCGGATAGTTAATTCGGAAATGAGTAGCATCTCCACATTCAAAACATCCTTGATTCTTGTCCAACTTGGTCTTGCAATCCTTAGCCATATGTCCCTCTCTTTTGCACCAATAACAAACGGTTGCCTTGCATTCTCCTACATGATTTCGACCACACTTATCACACCTAGGCTTACATTCTCCTTGATGGTGTAGTCCACATTTATTACAAATTGGACTATTTCCTTGATAATTAGTCCCCTGATTGTTATATCTTTTGGCGGAATTTTCAGACTTCCTCAAATTAGCTTGTTCCCAATTCCTTTTGTTTCTTGTGGAATCTTCTTCCTTTATTCCACCACATCTTATCAACTCATCAGTGAGTGTTCCTGACATTTCCACTGCTGCTTGAAATGTAGTGGGTTTTGCTGCTCGCACCATTCCTCTTATTTGAGGTATAAGACCCCATATGAACCTCCCAATCCTTTTACTTTCCGGGGTAACCAAATGAGGGACTAATCGAGACATTTCATTATAGGTATTGACATAATCCATGTGAGCCAGTCCTTTCATTTCTAATTTCAAAAACTCAGCTTCAATGCTATCCATTTCATTACTTGGACAATATTTTTCAATCATCAGGCTTCGAAATTCTTCCCAACTCATCCTTTGAACCGCATTTCTTCCTCGGGTTTGTATTACCATATTCCACCAGGCCAACGCTCCAGATTTTAATGAATGAGTCACAAATTTAACTTTATCCCTTGGAGCACAATCGCTAATATCTAGATACGCTTCCATTTCTTCCAGCCAACGTATAGTTCCAGTTGATCCCTCATGACCATAAAAAGACTCTGGTTTGCATGCCATAAATGTTCGATAGGTACATCCAGTTCTACGAAATCCTGGATTCGGTTCATCATCATAAGGATTTTCTTCTTCATCATTTTCTTCCTCATAATCATTGTTGTTGTTATCATTTCCCCCACCACCATGATTTCCACCACCATTATTACCCACTGTTAATCGGCGTTCCGCATTCCTTTCTGTTCCTAATTGAGCCACAATCGTTGGTATTGCTCGCGCTATTCCTTCAGCTATCATTCGTTCCACACGAGCTTCAAAACTCTCATTTGTTTCTTCAGTTCTCATGTTCCTCTCAGTCCTATGGTCATCATGATTGTGTTCCGAATTAGTAATTCGCTTTGTTGACCTTGTTACTCGAGCATTACTTGGTCCAGTATCATGTGTTTCTGGTTGTTTTCCAGGCCTTCGTCCAGTCATATTTTTCTGAATTTTTATAAGATAACAAGATTTTTAGTAACACAAGATTTCATAAAACCAAAATTAAAATTCATATACCATTTGATTATATAATACATTATCAAAATTTACCAAATGGTTTACATAAAATTCCTAATAAAGTCTAGACAGCAGCGAATATTTTTGACTATACATAGGTCATTATTTTATTTACATAAGCTGCTATTGCTTGCTTCTACTTGTCTTAGTCAGACCCATCATTCAACGCCCTTCTAACCCTTAATACTAGACGTTGTAGTTGTCTAGCAACCCTCCTAGTTTGCATTTCAGCCACATCCCTCTGGATTATGAGCCTTTCGAAGTCTTCACACCTGGTACATCTTTGACTCCTGCTTCTACTTGCCCTAATGTTCCTATACATCCAACTTCCAGCTTCCCTCCTAGCTCGTTCATAGGGATCTTCGTTTGATATTCTTACCGCCCTGAACCTATAATGCACTTGACTTCCATCTTGTTCTTCCTCTTCACTAACAGGCCTTTGATCCCTAGCAGCTAGTGGTTGATTAGGGAATCCAGGTCTTACTGAAATTCTCGCTCCTCGATTCCTAGTCATCCTTGGGATTTCCTGAGTTTCTGGTACTAGTTCCTGGGACCTACTTCTGCTTCTATCAGACCCAAACGGTCCTGTTTCTTCATTGTCAGGTTCTATATCTTCCAGATTTGGTTCTTCCTCAATCCGTTCAGTTTCTATGGGTGAATCCTCCTGACTATTGTTCCCTGCATTGTCTACCTCCATCATTACTTCCTTACCTTTACCTGCCATTCTACAAACCCAATTACCCTTACTTAATGGTGAATATCCTTTTTCCAATTGGTTAGAACTCATTTCGCTCTGATACCAATCTGTCACAACCCGACAAAGGGGGTCGGGAGTAATCGATTGTTATCATATAGTTTAATACTTACTTGTAAATCTTAAGATAAAAATGAGCGCAACGGATTAATACCAGAGGATAATCACCATATTTACATACCACTAGTTTAATACAAACGTCTTAAAACACACACACATAGTTCAACATACATCTTAACATAGTTAATACCCTACTTAGACGATTATTCACATCAGCAAACTTTCACAGAACTTCCAGTTTTCATGCAACCAGCACTTCAGAAAATCCACAGTTCCAGTCTATTACCTTGGTTCCCTTTATCCTGAAAAATGCATATCAAAATACGTCAACTAATAGTTGGTGAGACCATGGTTTTTAGACTCGTAAATCGTACATAAAACAACATGTAATCGATGACCGTCAAGCCACACCCTCAACTCTACCATCGAACAACCAAACTGTCATATTGATTCGTAAACAAAATGTATGCCGCAATGGTTCCATAACCTTAGTGGAGGGTTTCTCGGGCCCCTATGTCCCGAGTCCACTTTGCGTGGGGGTTTCCCCAAATAGTACTATCCATACATTAAGCGGCTCATATCCGAGTTAATGAGTTGTGAGTAAAACGACAGTTCAAGTATCTTGAGTTCATCAAAACGATATGACATTTCCCCCCAAAAGATTTATAATCAGCAAGATTTAACAAAAAGGGGCTCATGGTACTCACCTTAATGATTTAGATAGCTTTTCCTCCTTCCTTGATCTATCTTAACTCCCTAAGATGCCATAACACAATATATGATTACGTAACCTGAATTATATAATCCAATTATTCGACTTTCTAAAGACAAAACCAAGTTCATACCTAAATACAAGATGCTATTCCAGATCCTGAATCTTCCTTAGCTGCTGCTTCCTATTCCTTCTATAAGATACATCATATATTAGTTTACGATAGAGTTTTCTTATTGATTAATCTATAACAACTCTTACCTACGGTTGTTGTACAGGCTCTTCTTAATTCACCCCTTCTCCTTGTTGATCGCCATCTGCTATGTTTAATAGTAGGGTTTTTAGTTTGCATGTAACAGTGATGAATAGATTCAAGGGGGTATTTATAGAGCCTTTTGAGTTCCTAGGGTGTTGACAGCTGTCTTATGAGGTGTACACAGCCCCTGGGTTTTAATCCTGGTAAAACTAGGAGGGCCGATGGTTTATTTCTCAAGATAAAATCATAATTCTTGTATTTACTTACTCACCTTTATTGTTGGTTATTAATCTAGTTGTTATATTTATGAACTCCATTATTCAAGATGCAAACTTTTCGTATAACATTAATACTAGTGCTTTAATAATACTAGTTTTTATGCTACCCCTAAATGTATATTGTTACAGCTTGCGTAGGTGAAGTATGGGTATTGGAAGCTTCAAACTTCCGTTGCTGAGGTTGTGGCCGCGCTGAGTTATCATCGTTGTCCTTCCACTTTTGCTTGTTGTTGGTGCCCTTAGGTATGATGGCTTGGGTAGGTAGGGTAGCTTGAGGTTCTGCCAAGGTAGTGTCTCTAAAAGGTAATGGTTTGATTGTGAGAGGGAAAAGGGGTTAGGAAACATGTTCATCCTTGTGTTGGTGGTGCTAAACCAGCAAAATACAGAGCAATAAGCTCGCCTTTAGAGTTAACTATCGACGAACATAACATAGCCCATACATGAATAGTCCACGCATGCCTCAACGGGGTAGGTTGGTGGAGGTGGAACAAGGTTCACAAAATCGTCTGAATTAAGCTCTCGAAGTTGATTAGGAGCAAGTTGGAACATAGAAAAAAAAAGAGTTCGAGTTAGAATGTGGAGGCAAATCAATTTTCCTCCTTGGTTCTGAGTAGTTAGACGAGCAGTAAGAGCCTTAGCTATTCTACTATCGATTAGAAAACTAAGTTCAGTTGCAGTCATGCTGGAGTTATTGTTCCAGTTAGACAGGATTTTAATACATATTAATGAGTGGTGTACGTGGTTTTAGTAATTAAAAAGATATCATTTTCCCGATGCCAAAAACTTTAATGTTTTAATTCAGAAACTTTGGTTCGGGTCAAATGACTGATTTTTACTAAACCGGTTTTACCAGGTTTTAAATTTATAAATAAACAATATTTACTTTCGAAACTAAAACCAACACATAGGCTGAGAACCTGACATGCATAGTATAGTTTCTAGGGTAAGTATTGAGTAACGTATCCCCAAGGATCACACTTTCCCCTACTCAACCTTACATCAATTTACTGATCGGGTTTTATGAAGAAAAATAAAAGGAGGGGTTCTTTAATAAAGTAGTTTTTGAAAAAGGTTTTGATTTTGTAAAATAAAAAGATAAAAATAGTAGAGTCGTATATTATGCATAACTCGGGGTCCTTTCGATTAATAATTAAGTTTACTATTAGAATTAACAATTTAAGTTAGTTAATTTGTGAGGAAGACGAGAGGGATCTTGAAGTGTTGACTCTTTGATAGAGAAGCGGAGGCTACTACTGCATAGAATGCTAAACCTCTCCAGCGTGCGTCCACCTGGGGTCTCCGCCAGGGCCTCGCATATAACGGGCTCCTCAAACCGCAGTCAAGTATCTGATCTTTGAACTCATCTTGTTCTTAAAATGGAGGCTTCACTGCCGACTTGGAACACCGTACACCTCACCTTAGCTCTCGCGTTTCGTACCGAAGGATCTCGCCTTAGACTCATTCCCGAGTAGGTCAACAACGAATCCCCATTGGTTAACGATACTAGATCGAATGATCTGTCTTACAGTTGATATCAGGAGACCGTATCCCCATTGGTTAATGACATTGTACTAACGAGACATAGATAAAGAATCCGTTATTTGTTTATCTTTTATGTGACAATTTAATATTTAGTGATTAATTAAATATAAAGTTGGTTGAATCAATGATAACTTAATTACCCAATCCTTAATCTCCCGAACTGGATGAAACCCTTGATAAATGTGGCACATAATCCTAAAGGCGTGCAATCCGAAGATCACTGGTGTGCCCGTAGGGAAACCTCTCTTTACCAAGAAGATCATCCAATCATCTGGTAAGTACCAGAAATGTGTCACTCAGATCTGGTCCACTTCAGAAGCCATTGCTTAGAACCCGGTTCGGATATCAGAAGCCTGAAGGATCTGTCTCACTATCGGTTTCCTCGCCTTGTGTAACAACCCGACCAGGAGGGGGCTGGACGTTACGACAGTTTGGTAACAGACTTACACAACGGAAGCAACGATGACTAATTTTTAATTTTTTGATACAAATTCTAATCCAAAAATATAAATATACAACTTAAATAAAGAAACTAGTAATTATGCAGGGACGAGACGCGGCGGTCGTCGAAGCAGCTGGCGGGTTGTTATCCACTAATCAATCCGATCTCCACACGTGCAAATCTCTAGAAGCTCTAATCGGCATAAACAAGCAAATATCATGCCTTTAAGATCTTCCAAGCTCAGTACCTGAACACATGCTTAAAAGAGTTTGGGTCAGCAATTACGCTGGTGAGTCCGTATAAGTAGTAAAGTGGATCCAAAACAAGTTTGTCAGTTCAAAAGCCAGTTTAACACAGTTTACACAAAGTTCCAACACATTTTACACAAAGTGATGCACAAGCGACACCTTAACCCTAAACGAAGAATCAATAACTGCCATATTGATCCAGTGGCAAAATATATGCCGCAATGGTCTTAAAACCTTAGTGGAGGGTTTCCCGGGCCCCTAAGTCCCGAGTCCACCATGCGTGGGGGATTCCCCAAGTAGTACTACCCATATATTAAGTGGCTTATCTCTAAGTTAATGAGTGTCAGTATTATCCGGCAGTCCGTATCTTGTCACATCAAACAGTTTACACCTAAAACAGTTTACACACACAAGCATATGTTCACCCCAAAACAGTTAAAACACGAAAAAGGGGAGTGGTATACAAACTCACCTCGGTAGCATTTCACATCACGTCTCACCGTCACATATCATTCCAAGTAAAGATCCTATCCAAATATATAAACATTAGCGCGTGTAACCAATATCGTGGTTACACGTGTGGGTACACTTCGGTCCTTTATCCAACTTCTAATTGTCGAGTTCATCATCTTATGTTATACTAGTCTCTAGATGACCAATGTTTATGTCACGTCGTTTATTTAGTTCTTCGAGTTCCAAATGTCGGGTTATATGTACTACTTAGTTTCTTATGTCTTTACCACTAGTCAAATTCCATGGTCTAATGTCTTAGCCGCCAATCCCATTGATTAATGTTACGATATAGTCCTTCGTTAGTAGTTTATCAAGTCGTGTCCAACTATTGCATAATAACTAGGTTATATATACTAGTGTCCGCGTTATTTATCTTATGTCCAACGTTATATTGTTACCAAGTTATATATGAAGCTAGTCTATCCAAATCCATGTATTCAACTTCTATTTGTCGAGTTATGTTGTCTTGTGTTCCATTGGTTTTTATTATCCGAGTAGATATCTAATATTATACAGTTACACGTAATATTATCTAAAGTCTTCAAAGGTCCAATGTCCAAAACATATTATCCGAGTTATCACTAATACTGTTTCTATATATCAAACTCTCCACAAGCCCTATCACCAATATTACCAAGGCTACATAGTCAAGTACCTCATTATTTGTTTGTTCTTCATTGTTTAATTCATATGTTTATGTATATATATAAATTCTTTGTCTAACGGTCCGGTCAAGTAAATTCACTGATGTCCCACACGTGTTAGTCGCGTAATAATAATAATACTAGTATGTCTCGAATTCTCGCTTATACCTCTCGGATCCCCTTAGTTGACTGAACCTCTGCCCCTTTTGACTTCCGTTAACCGAGTCAACTAAGTTGACTCGGGTCTTGACCCCTTTGTCTTCTTCATGCCTGCCACCATCTCTTGTGATTGAAAACGTAGTCGAAAACCCAGACCATCCCAGTACCCAAACGGTCGGAACCTAATCTCAACAGAACCCTAGCTGTCACTCGTCAACACCTCACACTATAACCACCGTCACCCATCCTACACCTCCATCGTCGTCTCCGTCATTATCTCCACCAAAACCTAAACCAAACCCACAACCCGGTTATCATCCAGGACCACCACCATCTCTGTTCAAGGAAATAAAAATGGGAAAGGAAAGTCGACTGTTACCTACTGTCACCGGAGACGAACCCAAGACCACCGCCGTCATCTCCTGGTCACTTTCTCTCTCTAACTCCGTTCTCCCTCTCTGCTCGTTTCTCTTTCTCGCGTCTCTTTCTCTCTCTACTGCACTCTCTCTCTCTCTCTAGAATATCTGATGTGTGAGTGTGCTGTGTTGTTGGGTGGCCACGCCGCCGTGAGCGGCGGCCGGAGATCCGCCTTCGGCGGTGGCAGGAGCCATCGACTCCTCTTCCTTTGGCTTGCTCTCTCTCTCTCTATCCAGATCTATAAATGTATGTGTGTGTTTGTGATAATAGGAGTGATGGTGATGAGTGTTTATACAAGACACATATGTGGTGTCTTGATAATATTATGCCATGGGGCACATGGCACATGTGCCATGTGTCCCCATGGTGACTCATCCATAAGTTACGGAACCAAGTTCGGGTTCGTAACGCGTATTAATTTAGCCTCGTGTCGTGCACTCGCGTATAATATTTATTTATAATAGTTCGGTTTTCCGTTTCATACCCAAACATATGGTTTATTATTTGTCCTTGGTTATTAATAATTATATACCAATAATATTGTGCGAAAAATTTTTGGGCCTAGTAACCGTACTGTTACATTCTCCCCCCGTTACTGGAATTCCGTCCCCGGAATTCTTTTCGAGCTATCCCTCGGGCATATCCAGCATATTTCATGTTCGGATTTAATGTTCGGGTCTATATACCCATGCTTACATAATTCTTCACTTAATCCCAATCTTAATTTATGTGGGTTTACTCTAGATCTCATGCTACTCTTGGTTTTAAAAATAAATGATTTATACACTTGCCAAGTTACGGTCTGTTCTTGGTTCGATTTATTAGTTTCATTTTTGATGCGTCATTGATGTTTATATATAGGGTGTACCGCAGCTAACCCACCACACCAATGACACCTCGTAAATGTACTAAAAATCTCCCCAAAAACTTGATAGAAAACATAATTGAAAACGTACCTAGTCAAATAATCCTATGTGTGTTATGAAAGTTACTATTCCTTAAAATCTATGTTTTTAGTGTAGGTTAACTTATCGAAATATGGGTCCTTCGTTAGACTATGTTCTTAGAGTTTGTATGTTATTCTCACAAATTTTATACCTAGTATTGAAGTTAATCTTGTCTATATCTTCCGCAACATAGTTAAATTCTTAAGCCTACAAAATTTTCTACTAATCTTAACGTTGCTTTCTTATTCATATTGATTATTCCTTATATCCTTTAACACAAATGCATCTACTCCCCCCGTTAGGCCTATCTATACATCTCTATTGGGTAAATTATCACTATGATCAAAAAGGTCATGTAACTAACCCAAAGTTTTTGGTAATAATTTAAGGTCGATCTAGAACCTATAAGTGGTTTTATGACATTCCTCGTGTGTCCTGGGACTTGTCTTACAACAATAAGTTGTAAACTATAGTGATTTTCGTTAGATCTTAGAATTTTCGCTATGAACATGACATGTATTTTATATATTCGACATCTTAATTGGTTTCACTCCCCCGTTGGGATTTACCTATTTTATTTCTTTCGGTTTTATAAGGATAACTTATTACTATGCTAAGGGGTTATGGAATTAATCCAAATATCTTGGCCATAATCTAAAGATAACATGGGATAATAAAAATATTGGAGCATGTATTAAATCTTACGGTTACCTCATGTAGCGTTTAATCCTAGCCTCCTCGAGTTACTGGTTAGGATACTTATGGTAAACATTACATTCTTAAGCCCAGGTTACCGCCTTTCCGGTTGTCATTCCTGAATCATCTCTAAAACCTGTTAAGCGATCATAATTTCCAACATACTATATTCATCTTAAATCTGCGGAGGTCGTTATCGATCAAGTTCGAATAAAATGCTCTAGCAATCCATGGTTTAAATTTCTAACTTTGGTCTAGTTCGTAAGAAAGTACTAACGTAAGGTATGACATATATAAGCGCACAATTCTTATACTAAGCGATAACAGTCTAATTGGAAATAAAACTTATCGGAGTAAGGTATCATTTGCTAATCAACTCTTTCCTTGATACTTCGGATTATCTCAAATTATAGCACCAAGTTCTTGCGACGTACCTAACGATTATGGTTAACTGATAACTTGGTTAGGAAAATTATTAACACAAGGTAATATTCATATAAGTTTATGAACATATATATATATACTTATCAAAATACGCCAAATTATATCGACTATTCTAAGTTCATAGTACTTACTAAAGTCACGCAAGCCTAACACATACTTGTTTACGATTCTATTATAGTCCGTTTCCTTTGCACAACTTCATGATTATCATAGTTAACTCCAAAGATCTAGGCGACTCTTTGGATTTCTTAGAACTTTCGCGTGCCTGTAAATTCACGATTACGTGATATCAAGTGTAATCGTCAATTTACCTCACAAGATTGTCCTAATAATTTCCGTCGTAGTCATCGTCCACGTATCACTCGAAACTCGTATACTAGTCATACTGGTTCTAGGTCCCGGTAAGCATTCTAGTGTGTTCAGGTACTCAAGTCTCGACTTATTTCGTTTCTTACTCTGGCCAGTCTTATGTAGTTTCAAGGCATTCCCTAGCTAGGTAGTCTTAGAGTCTTAAACGCTAAGTTCTCTAAGTTGTCCTGGTGTGGTATAGGATATCTGGAGATATCCCATTTCGCCACCACCGTTGCTCTGATACCAACTGTAACAACCCGACTAGGAGGGGGCTGGACGTTACGACAGTTTGGTAACAGACTTGCACAACGGAAGCAACAATGACTAATTTTTAATGTTTTGATACAAATTCTAATCCAAAAATATAAATATACAACTTAAATAAAGAAACTAGTAATTATGCAGGGACGAGACGCGGCGGTCGTCGAAGCAGCTGGCGGGTTGTTATCCACTAATCAATCCGATCTCCACACGTGCAAATCCCTAGAAGCTCTAATCCGCATAAACAAGAAAATATCATGCCTTTAAGATCCTCCAAGCTCAGTACCTGAACACATGCTTAAAAGAGTTTGGGTCAGCAATTACGCTGGTGAGTCCGTATAAGTAGTAAAGTGGATCCAAAACAAGTTTGTCAGTTCAAAAGCCAGTTTAACACAGTTTACACAAAGTTCCAACACATTTTACACAAAGTGATGCACAAGCGACACCTCAACCCTAAACAAAGAATCAATAACTGCCATATTGATCCAGTGGCAAAATATATGCCGCAATGGTCTTAAAACCTTAGTGGAGGGTTTCCCGGGCCCCTAAGTCCCGAGTCCACCATGCGTGGGGGATTCCCCAAGTAGTACTACCCATATATTAAGTGGCTTATCTCTAAGTTAATGAGTGTCAGTATTATCCGGCAGTCCGTATCTTGTCACATCAAACAGTTTACACCTAAAACAGTTTACACACACAAGCATATGTTCACCCCAAAACAGTTAAAACACGAAAAAGGGGAGTGGTATACGAACTCACCTCGGTAGCGTTTCACATCACGTCTCACCGTCGCATATCATTCCAAGTAAAGATCCTATCCAAATATATAAACATTAGTGCGTGTAACCAATATCGTGGTTACACGTGTGGGTACACTTCGGTCCTTTATCCAACTTCTAATTGTCAAGTTCATCATCTTATGTTACACTCGCCTTAGGTTGCGATTCTTCAAAAACAGTTTACTCACGTGTGATGACAGTCCCTAAAACCGATGACCTATCATAATATATTTAAGAGTGCCTTGACTAATAACTCGTAGGTTATCTAGTCCCTGATTGTCCAGACCATGACTACGTGTGTTTGAAAACATGTTTGATTTTTTTACACGACCACACATGATAAGACCCGACATCCCATTGGTGACTCGACATCCCCCGTGTTAGCCGAATACAAGTAAACAGGTAAGCATGTCTAAGTATGCACCCTATACGAATAACAGTTCAAAAGTTCATGAATATAGTTCACATAATGCACGTATGAGCCATGACATGTGGTACGAGGTTCCTAGACATGTTACGGAGTTCACAATATGTTTCTAGGTATCAAAACATGTTATGGGGATCCAAAACACACTTTTGGCAACAAAACATACGACTAGGCATCAAAAACACACGACTGGGCATCAAACAGGTGACTAGGTAAGCTAGTCGGCCCTTATGGGCACGATCAGCCCTCCACCAGCCGACTAGCTAAGCTAATCACCTCTAAGGCACACGACTAGCTTAGCTAGTCGCCTGCCTGTAGGCTGGTGAATCTTTTCGCGCACGAAACCCTCCAAATTATATCCAAAACATGTAGAAACATCCAATATTAATCCACAATCATCGAACAACCTAACCCTATCAAAAATCCAGAATTTATCATCAGTTTAACACCCAAATTGAAAGTATTTCCCAAAATGGAATAATATTACGGAAAATCACATCATTGCATGAAAACTTTACCCTAAATGGCAAATAATCAGATTTCATCATACAAACACAGTACAATCATCATCAAGTTGTTGTTACATCATTCTAGCACAAACCCTAACAAGTTTCATTCATCAAATCATCACATAACATCCTAGATCCTTCTAACACCTTCAAACGGGTCAAAACTCATATTGTTCCAAAAACACATCAAATAACCATCAAAACCCAAGATAAACACCCCACCAACTAATCCAAATTATCCAAATAACAAATACACAAGAATCCCAATGTTTAGATCATCAAAACCATTCAAACTTGTATTTTTATCAAAAATCTATGTAGATGTTAAGATATAGGTTATAATGAAATTTCAAGAGTTTTCAAAGGTAGAAACCTTATAAAATTAGGTCTTGACCTTTAGTGTTCAAAATAGTGACTTAACAAAGGTTTGGGAATAATAGCACACCTTAGATCTTTGCTTGTGAGGGTTTTTTAGCTTGAAAATGATGGATTTAGGGCAAAAACGATTTACATAGGTTAAGGATGGTGTGAGAGCACTTTGGTGTGAGTTAGGGTTGCACAAATGATGTTTAACAAGTCAAGTATGGTATTTATAGCTGTAGCTAGTCGTTCCTGACATTCTAGGTGACTGGCTGCTGTAGGACACGACTAGCTAAGCTAGTCGCCCTTAGAGGGCATAACTAGCTAGCTAGTCGCCCCTGGGGTGGTGACTAGCTAGTCACCCCTACAGCTGATTTGGTTTTCAGCGCGTTAAACACTATTTTAACATATTATATCACGTTTTCACATACCCACAAGAGATATAATAATTGAAAAACACTTACTACTCGATAACTAACACGTTCACATTAATTCACCAACTTTCGGGACTTGAGACTCTCGTGTGTGCGTTTAATCCGGTGATCCTCCGAATCACCAACCCTTTGACACATGGATATAAACTGACTCTAGATGATCCCTCGGATCATCGTAACAACTCCCGATGATTCCCCGAATCATCGAATTGACTCAACTAACCAGTTAAGTATGATTTATGAATGTTTTGCTAAGGTAGACTTGTGTGTGTGTAAAGAATATTAACCTAAGCTTGTCGGGTGTCACATCATCCCCTTGTTGAAAGAATTTTCATCCCGAAAATTGCTTAAAGCCAAAAGGAAAGAGAGAAAAATTTTCCGGTTGCTACATCATCCCCCTGTTGAAAGGAATTTCGCCCTTGAATTTCATTCGGCCTCAACAGTAACAGGT
The DNA here is from genome assembly GCA_032199755.1 of Ambrosia artemisiifolia. Classification (NCBI taxonomy): domain Eukaryota; kingdom Viridiplantae; phylum Streptophyta; class Magnoliopsida; order Asterales; family Asteraceae; genus Ambrosia; species Ambrosia artemisiifolia. The sequence goes on along the minus strand of CM063516.1, from coordinate 24,781,076 downwards.
GTTGGTTTTGGAGCTGCTTTTGGATACAAATGAGGATTCTTAAGCTTCATCTAATCCTCCCGTTCCCACGTGAACTCCGGTCCACGATTGGAGTTCCAACGAACCTTAACGACGCGGATCTTGGTCCAGCGAAGGCTACAAAGCTTATAATCTAGAATTTCAACCGGTTCCTCCACGATACGCAGACGATCATTAACCTTGATCTTTTCGAGAGAAACAATGAGGGATTCATCAGCCAGACACTTCTTAAGATTAGAAACATAGAAGACGTTATGCACGCTAATGAGTTCAACTAGTAAGTCAAGTTTGTATGCCACCGGTCCAATCTGTTCCAGGATTTCGAACGGTCTGACATAGCGAGGATTCAGTTTACCATGTTTCCCAAAGTGTATAACGCCCTTCCATGGAGAGACTTTCAAAAGAACCTTGTCGCCAAGATGGAATTCCAACGGTTTGTGACGACGATCGGCATAGCTCTTCTAACGATCCCGAGTTGCTGGCATGCGATTACGAATCTGTAAGATCTTCTCAGAAGTCTCATACACAAGTTTCAGACCAGTGAGTTGGCTCTTACCCACTTCAGTCAAATAAAGAGGAGATGACATTTCCATCCGTAAAGAGCCTCGAACAGAGCTACCTTGATGCTAGAATGGTAGTTGTTGTTGTAAGAGAATTCCACCAACGATAGATGGCTCTCCCAACTCTTTCCAAAATCGATAACACATGCCCAAAGCATATCCTCCAAGGTTTGAATTGTCCGCTCACTTTGACCGTTAGATTGCGGATGATAAGCTGTACTCATATCCAACTGAGTACCCAAAGCCTTATGCAAAGCTTTCCAGAAATGCGAAGTGAAACGAAAATCACGATCCGAAATGATAGAAACAGACCCCCATGCCAAGAGACCACATACTTAAGATAGATGCGACCTAACTGCTCCAAACTGTCACTCTCCTTAATAGCCAGGAAGTGTGCAGATTTTGTCAACCGGTCGACAATCACCCAAATAGTATCACAACTACTTGGTGACTTCGGGATCTTGGTTACAAAATCTATTGTGATTCGCTCCGACTTCCACTCAGGAATTTCAGGTTGCCGAAGAAGACCAGGAAACTTCTGATACTCAACCTTGACTTTAGCACAAGTCAAACACTTGCTCACATATGAAGCTATATTAGCCCTTCATGTTTCCCACTTCCATTCAGGAATTTCGGGTCTTCAAATCCTTATACATCTTATCGGAACCAGGGTGAACGGAATATCGGGATTTGTGATTTATCCAAAACAAGCTCTCACGAATTCCCGAACAACGGAACCCAAACACGTGCTGCAAAATAATGTAGGCCATCAGAGCTATGATCAAGATGCTTATCAGCACTATGTATGGTTTCAGCCTTAAGGTTTTCCTCCTTCAAAGCTTCCTGCTGCGCAGAATGGATTCGGTCAGGCAAACTAGAATGGATGGTGAGCTGCAAGGATCGAACACGATGAGCTTTAACAGATTCCTTCCTACTAAAGGCGTCTTCCACAACATTTGCCTTACTAGGATGGTACTTAATAGCGCAATCATAATCATTAAGAAGTTCGACCCATCGACACTGTAGCATGTTCAACTCCTTCTGATCGAAGATATGTTGAAGACTTTTGTGATCGGTGTAAATGGTGCACTTGGTACCGAATAAGTAATGTCTCCAGATGTTCAAGGCAAATACCATCGCACCCAATTCCAAATCATGGGTCGTGTAGTTCTTCTCATGGATTTTAAGCTGACGAGAGGCATTAACAACTACCTTCTCGCATTGCATTAACACGCAACCAAGACCCTGGATAGAAGCATCGCAATAAACAACAAAATCATCCGTATCTCAGGCAAGGATAAGATAGGCGCAAAACAGAGCTTAAGCTTCAGCGTTTGAAACTCTGACTCTTGCGAATCACCCCAATCAAACTTGTTGTCTTTCTTGGTAAGAAAGGTGAGGGGTTGAGCAATCTTCAAAAATCCCTCAATAAAATGACGATAGTAATCTGCTAGACCTAGGAATTTCCGCACCTCAGTTGGCATCTTAGGTGCTTCCTAGTCTTTGATGGCTTCTATCTTAGTTGGATTGACATGGATTCCCATTTCATTCACCACATGACCAAGGAATTGAACTTCACGCAACCAAAAATCACATTTGGAGAACTTAACATAGAGCTGTTCTCATCTCAAGAGTTCCAAGACCAGACGCAAGTGTTCCTCGTGGTCCTCCCTGCTCTTGGAATAAATCAGAATATCATCAATGAAAACAAAGACAAATTTAGCTAGATACGGCTTGCAAACGCGGTTCATCAAATCCATGAATACCGCTGGCGCATTGGTGAGACTACAAGGCATGACCAATAATTCAAAATGGTCATAGCATGTTCGGAGAATAGTCTTCAGAATATCGGCTTCCTGCATTCTCAACTGATGGTACCCAGACCTCAAATCAATCATCGAATAGAAACTGGAACCCTGAAGTTGGTCAAACAGTTTTCTATACGGGGAAGAGGATAACTGTTATTGATCATCACCTTGTTCCGCTCACGGTAATCAATGCACATGCGAAGGCTTTTGTCTTTCTTCTTAACAAACAAGATAGGGGCTCCCCATGTAGATGAACTAGACCGAATGAAACCCTTCCCTCATAACTCTTGGAGTTGGTTACATAATTCTTGCATCTTAGGAGGTGTAAGACGATAAGGGGCTCGAGCAATAGGGGCTGCACCAGGTGTAAGATCAATATGAAACTCGACCTGCCACTGAGGCAGAAGGCCAGATAAATGTTCAGGAAAAACATTAGGAAAATGATGAATAACTGGAATATCTTCAATCTTTTTCTCTTTCGCAGATGCTACAGAAACAAGTGTCAGAATGGCAGTATAACCCTTTTGAAGATACTTATGGGATTTCATACAAGAAATAATACCCAAAGGAACGCCGCTTTTCTCACCATGCACCAATAAGATTTCTACATCCGGGAGAGGAAGTCGAATGAATTTATCAAAACAAATGATTTCAGCCCGATACAATGATACCCAATCCATACCAACCACAACATTGAAACTACCCGATGACACCGGCATAAGATCTATAGGGAAAGACAGACCCGGAAGCTCTAGGCGACACTCCTTAAGAACATGTGTTGCCTCAATTTCCTTATCGTTAGCCAATTCTATCAAGTACTTAGCCTCTAAAGATATGAGTACTATGTCTAGCAACTGACTAAACTCAACAGATATGAAACTTTTATCGGCACCAGAATCAAATAAAATCGAAGCATAGCGATCATTGAGAAGAAACTTTTAGCGGCCGCCACCCTCGTTATTGCCATTACTGTTCCTATTTTTCCCAACATAGCCTTGCTTCAACTTCGGGCAGGCCCTCTTAAAGTACTTCGCTTGACCACAGTTATAACAACCCTGATTTCCCTATGGAGCGGGGGCAGTAACAGGAGCCTGAGCCTACTTTAGCTGGCGATTGACCTTACAATCCTTAGCAAAATGACCTGTCCGATTACAACGGAATTTATCACAACCCCCAACATGATGAAAACCACACTGATTGCACTTCGGATTCTTGCCAACACACCCTCCTTGCTTCTGACCAGACGATGACCCTGACGCTTCAAATTTTCTTGCTTGTGGTTGCGGATGAATTGGAGCTAGGTTCTTCCCAGAGTTATACCATTTCCTCTTGTTACTCTAAGGTGCTTTCAGAGCAGCGCCCCTGCGAGGCAAGATACCTTCTTCAAACTTCTGATTGGTCAGCTTATGAGCTAACCTGATAGTCCCCTGCAATATAGTAGAATCATTAGCAGTCGCCAACCCACGAACCTCAGGTACCAACCCAACGATGTAGTGCTCGTTCCTTCTGTGCATCGGCGTAGTCAAACTTGGACACATAACTGCCAACTCATGATGCCTGATAGTATACTGTTCAATCTCAGACCCCACCATCTTGTGTTTCCACAGCTCATGTACCAACATCTGCACCTTATCCCATGGGCAGTACTCACACTTCAAACGATGAACAAACTCTCCCCACGGCATAGCATTGGCTTCACCCAAGCCAAGAGTCTGGGTAGTTGAGTTCCACTAGATCAGAGTAGGACCTTCCAAGGTACTTGAAGCATACTTCACATGATCCACTAAGGGGCAATTACACATAGCAAAAACATACTCAATCCTCTCCAACCACCTGAGCAGTCCTTCTGCTCCCTCCGTCCTACTGAAGCTATGAGGCTTACAATCCATAAAAGCCTTGAAAGTACACACCACAGGAGGAGGTGATGGTTGAGGTGGTTGCTGGTGGATAGCATTACCTGCATCAACAAGCACACCGATTCACCAAAACGAATACATTACAGAAGATATAGATAAGAATAGAAATAATCAAATTACCACTAAGACCTTGCTGAGCGGCCTGGAAAGCAGCAAGAGCAATATTCACATGCTTCTGAATCAGATTGTTCAGCTCAGCCTGGGTCATATTGATGTTACCACAACCCTCGCCATGACCAACACTGCCGCTAGGACCACCGCTACATCCACCACGATGACCGCCACGAACTCCTGACATCTTCTGGCATTCACAAAGAACAAGATATTCAGGACCATCACTAGTACGAAACCACTAGTAATCATGATATAGAGTCATCCCGATATGACCAATTTACATCAACTACAAACCATCCGATCAGGATATCCAAATTTCTAAGAATCTCCAAGTGAACAGTCACTCAGAGGTGTACTATAACCAGTACAAGTGCAAGATAGTGTGTATAGGCAAGTGTGTCCATTGGAGCATAGAAGGGAGATGCTCGAATCCTGAACATATCTCTAGAATAGGCCGAAGCACTAATCCAATGTGCACCACCACCGTGAAAGAATCTACAAGCTAGCCTGTTCGTCTTCAAATCCCGAAGAAGAAGGAAAGATAAAAACAGAATACCGAAATGAATATAGGATAAAATGGATGATGCAACATGTACTAACGATGATACCGACACCCTAGCTATGTTAGTAAGTTTCCCACTTATTATAACTCATAAGTGTGTGACCGTCTAGTGTGTGACTCGGCTATAGACTAGACTCTACATGCAGACCTAGTTCACTATAACCATTGGCTCTGATACCAATATGTCACACCCTCAAATTCCAGTTGCGGGGTTTTACCGCAAGGCGTGTGACATACCAGGATCCAAGTCAATGGTCACAATAAACGATAACTAAATGATATGAAAAGAACGTAATAAAACCAACCAAATAGTTTAAAAGTATTAACCAACTACAACGGAATCATAAATATTTTACAACCTGAAATAAAATAGTTAATAGTTTAAGAGTTGTTCAAAAACCATGCAAATGATAACTAGACATCGTGGGACTCCGTGCGCCTACTCCTACCGTGCTACCTTAACGACCTGAGAAAACATGCTAAAAGTGTTAACATAATATGCTGGTGAGTTCACAGGTTTTACAAAATAGTTTCTATAAGTAAGAAAGATCATTCCCGTTACTACTATGTTATATGAACATTAGCTAGATGTTAAGTATGTTAGTACTGCGATTGAAACCATTGTTGACTATGTTGCCAATAGTGTGTACCATTCGGACTACCGTCATCCCCAGTAGGCCCTGTGTGTTTGAGACAATATGCACCCGTCCGACCTCCAGTCGACCCGGGTGGGGTTTGTTAAGCCCAATATAGAGGTTTCCTTGGGATTTAGATTAGTCGTATCGTACACAAATGATAACAATTGTAAAACTTGATCTTTAAGTAACCAAAATGTGTAGCATGGTTCTCCCCCTTGAGAATATATGTAAAAGTGGGGCCGTGACACTCACCTTAGGTTGCGTTTCTTCAAAAATAGGTTAATCATGTGTGATGATAGTCCTTAATAACGGCGACCTATCATAATATGTTTAAAAGTGCCTTGAATAATAACTCGTAGGTTAACTAGTCCCTGATTGTCCAGACCATGACTACGTTTGTTTGAAAACGTGTTTGAATGTTTGACTCGACTACACAAGACAAGACTCGAAATCCCGTTGGTGACCCGGCATCCCCGTGTTAGCCGAATACAAGTAAACAAGTAAGCAAGCATGTGTAGGTATGCACCCTATACGAATAACAGTTCACAATTTCATGCATATAGTTCACATAATACACGTATGATCCATGACGTGTATTACGAGGTTCCTAGACATGTTACAGGGTTCACAATATGTTTCTAGGCGTCAAAACATGTTACGGGGTTCCAAAACGCACTTCCGGCAACAAAACATACGACTATGCATCAAAAACACATGACGGGGCATCAAACAAGTGACTAGCTAAGCTAGTCGCCCCTTATTGGCACGATTAGCCCTCCACCAGGCGACTAGATAAGCTAGTCACCCCTCAGGCACACGACTAGCTTAGCTAACACGTTCACGTTAATTCACCAACTTCCGGGACTCGAGACTCGCGTGTGTGCGTTTAATCTGGTGATCCTCCGAATCACCAATCCTTGGACATATGGATATAAACTGACTCCCGATGATCCCCTAGATCATCGTAACGACTCCCGATGATTCCCCGAATCATCGAATTCACTCAACTAACCCAGTTAAGTATGATTTATGAATATTTTGCTAAGGTAAACTTGTGTGTGTAAAGAATATTAACCTGAGTTTGCCGGGTGTTACACTTGCTAAGAATTGGAGTCAACCTTCAGAAACCTTAGCAAACCCATGACATCACACAATCAAAGTGTCGATTTTCAACCTCACAAAACAACTTTATATAATTGCTTATGTGTATATTGTGAGCTTATGAGGCCCTTCGCCAATTTCCGAAGCATTGGTGTGTTCAGACTTCAGATACCGATTAAAAGGTTTTACTTCATATCACAATAATGGCTCTAAACTCTCTACATCAAAATAAAATCGTTACATAAGCAAAACAAATCCAAATTAGTTGAATTATTGGTTTCATGGATTGGGCTTATCTCTACTACATTATAAAGGAGGAGTAATGGCTAAATGTGTCCATATTGGCAAACTTAAGATGGCATTTGAAAAGCCATATGCTTTAACCTTCAAATGTCATGTAAATCTTCCCCAAATTACCCTTGAATGCATTAAGATGCTTGTACCATAATGCATTAAGATGCTTGTACCATAATGCATTAAGATGCTTGTACCATAATGCATTAAGATGCTTCTACCAACCATTTTCCATTAATTATGTAATAATATACACTTTTATTCTAGCAAGTATAATGTTACCAGCTGATCAAGTAACACCAACCAACCGTATGCTTGTACCATATTGGTGAATTAAATGTATTGAATGATGCAATTCTAATATTAATTAATTAATTAATTCTATTATTAAGAGACCTTCAACAGACCGTATGCTTCTTTTGCTTCTTCCAATCGTTAACTCATCATCAATGCCGACCTTTCAGTTTCAAATAGCCTCTCATTATTACTGTGTCTTTCTAGGGCTTCTTATTGTGAGTTTTTTAAGCCTTCTTTGTAAGATTCCGAATAGTATGAGTTTTAAATTTTTATACTAAAATCTTCTTATGAATTTTGCTTTAGGTTGAAGTTTGATTGTGGATTTTGTCAAAGGTGTTCTGCCGATAAGTTTGAGTCAAGGGCCACCTTGCACTGTAAGTTTGATTATTTCTTTTCGTTCTCAAAAGTTAGGGTCAAATCTATTCATCTTTGTAAGTGTGTACTAGCAAGGTATATTATGCATTCTTTATTTTATACATATATGCGTGTATAGGCAAATGATATAATCATCAAGTTCTTTTCTTTTATTGTAAATTTATAGAGGGCTCTTTACACACTTGATGATGTTGCAGCACAAGGTATATTATGCATTCTTTATTTTATACATATATGCGTGTATAGGCAAATGATATAATCATCAAGTTCTTTTCTTTTATTGTAAATTTACAGAGGGCTCTTTACACACTTGATGATGTTGCAGCAACAAATGACCTTTCAAACAATTCACTCCAAAAAACAAGTATGTGACATTTTATGTATAGCATATGGTGGTCTTTGGTTGAATGCATGTGAATTAGGGAAAGGTTATGGTTGATAATTATATATGAGTTCAAATTATGAATGAAACTCATACATTAAGGTTGTCTCAAATCTACATAGCGCGATATGGGTAGCGGCGGTGGGTGGGACTGCGGCTGTACCGATTAAGGATCGACTGCTGTTAAAAAAACAATAAACCAACTCGACACTGCACAAATCCGCTCGGACCGAAACCAGAACACAATTTTTTTAATTGGCTCGTTCCAACTCGAACCAAAACACATTTTTTATGCATTTTTTTGCAATGGAAACATGTTAGAGGCTCAACGAATGCCATTATATGGAATTTTTATCTAAGATAATGACAACATAAATGGGTGATTTTTAGAGGTCTTATACATAAGTTTTTTGGGGGTTCATTTGTTTGGGTGATTTTATTTAAGGTAATGACAGCATAATGCCATTATATCGATATGAATTTGGTTATGTGTATTTGCTTCTTTTTTTACTTCGTGTTTGGTGGGCTAAATAATTTTTAAAAAGCTAACCTTATTAATCCACATATTATCAATTGAATTTCATTATCGCACTTAATTTTTTATAAAGAAACTAAATACTTTGTAATATTTTTCATGTAGGTTCTGATAAACGGGTTGGCTAAGATTGTTATCCTTGGTGTGTTTTGATCATGTACTATGTTTTGATCATTGTCTTCATAACTATTTGAGACATGGTATCCTTGGTGGGATTAAAATTATTGTAAAGATAAGGCTTCAACACAACTTTAGTGAAACAAAATATTTTTTAATTGCATGACGCCTAATAAGATTGTTGGTTAATGATGTGTTACGATCGGCGATTGATGATTGTATTGGTTGGATAGGATTAGATGAATTAAATGTTTAGAGTACTGATTATATGTACTCTTGCAGCTACTTATGCATATGTTTCGGAGCTATGAAAGAAGAAGCGTTCAGAGGTGATGAGATTCATGTAGAGGGTGAGGTTCCAGGACCGGAGGTTAAGCAGTCGGACTGGCTGTTGGACCGGGATTTTTACCAGTTGAACTGGGATTTTGGCCGGTTGGACCGGGATTTTGGACGATTGGACCGGTTTTTAAACTTTTTTTTGGGTTTTGGTTTGACTTTTTGGAGCGGTTAGTTGGGCTGGCCAGACCGGTGCGACTCTGGTTCGAGGTCCGGTCCCGCAGCAACGCGCGGGCGTTCTTACTAGTTAACACATTAACAAACAACGTGAATAAATATAAAATGTGAAAAACAAAAACACAAATGTATAAAAACAACATTGTAAAAGTAAAATCTAGTCGAAGAAAATAAATGAAATTGAATAAACAAACGAAAAGGAAGTAGACTCGACATAGAGCATCCCATCCCATGAGTCCGCCATCATTTCATAAGCCTAAGGAGTTTGAAGCCCATAATATCTTAGCCCATTCTATTTTCACTCATTGTTCGCTCAAGGCTCAACATTAAATATAAATAGTGTTTATTATCATCATCATATAATTTAACTGAACTAGGATACATAAAAATTCGAAAATATGTTTATAATTTTTTTTAGTAAAATATAGTTTTAAAACTAGTAATTAACTTGAATCTTAAAATGTGTTTTACATTGAAATGTATGTGTCTACTAAGATTTGACAAAAGGGATACTTCTGAAAATAATATTCCCTAAGACATATTTGTAATACTCAACCCTGAAATTTTTAATGTTGTACACCAAAAATGTGATTATTCAACAATTTGACAAATATTACTTTGCAGGAGTAGAAGTCGAAGGTTGGCTAAGTCTTGATGAAAATTTCAACAAAACAAAATAAACCCTATAACAAAACGACAAACTTTTAACAGATCTAGAATCAGAGGTTTTTTTTAAATAAAATAATGTTGGTGAAAACCTATTTTATCAAAATGTTGTTTTAAAAAATATATATTTACTCTACTACTAACATGAGGCACAAGGTTAACTAGCTCCAATATCTAAAAGAAAGACATTAGACATGCACGTAACATTTTGCAAAGTAGAAAACATTGATTAAATTATGAAGTATGAAGAGGTAAAATTCATGTATTTTATATCGTGTGTGTTCAAGACATGCTTATTGAGCCCAAATGTAAGTCCAGGTAGAAAGCAGTGAGCCAGTGACCAGCAGTAAGCCCATGTATAAACTAGAGCCCAAATGCATGTGTCAAAAACTCAAAAATTTTGTTACATGTGAAGTCACAATTCAGAGGGAACAAAACTTAAGTAGGAGAACTCTAGGCTCGAGCTAGAGGTGCACATTTCGGTTTTTTAGTATGAACCCGAACCGGTTTGGGAATTAACCCATTTGGAAACGGTTTCGGGTTTGAACCCATTCATTTTTATCCCGGTTTCGTCAGTTTAAATGACTGGTTTTGATTACGGTTCATAATCGGTTTTTGTGCGCACATCTATTAGAAAAAAATAAGCAAATAAGAAAAAAATAGACATAAAAATACAACTTTTATTATTTTTTAAGGTTTTCGAAACCAGAAAATAGAAAAATGAAATACAAAAAACGTAATTCCAAATATTACAATCATTATTTTTATGAATCTCCGTCCGAACTATATATGCACATCGACGCTTCGTATGCGAGTTCTTTCTCCGATTGGGGTACACTTAGTCCCTCTTCTACCTCTTTATCATGTATTCGTTCTTCAATTTTCGTTTGGTCTTTAAGAGATGTTTAATGTTGTACTCGATCCACCGCGTCCAAGTGATATTTTAAACATATGCACATCTCCAACGAAGGGGAGTTAGTCTTGTTCTTCGTATCGATGACACCCTGCCAATACAAGAGAAAGTCGATTCCGCAGCTACTATAAAAGCTTGAACACTTAGTATATTACGGGCCATAGCGGAAAGGATAGGAAATTCAGATTGCTTTCCGTTCCACCAAGCCAAGATATCAAAATTTTCAAATTCTGTGACGAACATAGTCGAAGTAAAATTTGAGCTTTTAAACCTTCCAAGCTTGCTATTTGGGGCCTCACCCCGTTGTTTTTAGTCGTTTGGTTTTTCACAATATTAAACAAATTAGTTTTAAGGTTAGCCCAATTCGAGCTACTCCGACTTCATTCCCCTTACATTGATCCCATGTGCATTTGTGTGTATAAGTTGTGACCATATTTTTCTAAACAAGTATAATACAATGCTTGCCAATTTGGTTTTGATAAATAAAAACGTAAAGCCAAATTTATTTCATTGATTATAGTATAAACCCCTTTAACATTTAAGCATGGGTTAAAAGCTAAGGCACACATAAAAACGTGTATTATTTCCTCAAAATTTATTAGAAAATTTTCAACCATTTAGGGTATCATTTTCTCAGACAATTCAATTCTTTTATCATCAAAGTCATATATTGTTTGAACCACTAAATATATTCTTTGTATCGCTTGCGAACTAGTTGGATAATAAACCTTGGATACTTTTGTAGTGGCTTTTTTATAAACCTCAAAAAAATCCATAGTTGTGCAATAGAATCTCAAACCTCATTAGGAAACGGTGTAACTCGATCACACCAAGAAAGCCTATTATGAAAAAGCCGAATTCCACCTAGTCGACACGTCCCAATTCGGACCTATGAAGGAACGGTTCATACCCATGAAATATTTTTTATATCGTTGGCGACTTGATTTAAAACTTCATGTAACATAATTAAAAAACTTTTTTCTAAATCTTCAACAACAAGAACTCTGAACCCATCTTACTTAACTAAGTTAATAATGTGTGCAACACATCGTGTATGGAAAAAAACGTTTTGCAAATCTGGTTATATTTTAGTTTTAATTTTTCGACCGCGACATTATTGTTTGAAGTATTGTCGAACGACATTTATAAGTTTTTATTACATGGTCTAAAACATAAAGTATATTTTCGCCGGTGTTTGGATACTCGATTAATTCAAACGCAATTGTACGTTTCATCATTTGCCACATTATGGGATATATCCAATGAGTGTTGACGCAAATGTACGATTCTGGTAAACCGTGAGGAGCTGACACAAAGGTACGGTTCCGGCTTGTAAGTTTTATAAAATACAATCAAATCTTTTCTTACTTGTTTCCATAATTTCAAACAATGGCGTTTTAGAGTAGTACAACATAAGTGCTTGTAAAGATGTTGGAGTGTGTCACGACTCAAGCTTGTCAAGAGAGAATTTTCGAAATGGTAGAATGGAAAACCTTCTTGAATCACGAAATCCATCATACAATCTTGAACCTTGTTAAAGTCGTAAGAAAAATCCCACCTTGATTATTAATCGAAGTTTAAGCACTATCGACTGGGTTAAGTTTAACTATCTTGCAATATTTAAGTTTATGATTTGTCAAGGTGGAGTTTGCGCTTGGTTGGAGAATTATACCAAACTTTCTACAATGTGCCATTTGAACGCCATTCGACAAAGAAATAAGTCGAAAAACCGTTTTCCTCACTAAAAAAATTTTGAACAATGGTAAGTTCATTTTAGGAACCGGTAACGGATCAGTTTGACAAAGCCATGAAATGAAGTAGTAAAATAGCAAAGAAGCAAAGGGAAGCAACGAACAGAAAAAGCCGTTTTCCTCACCAAAAAGATTTCGAACAATGGTAAGTTCGTTTGAGGAACCGGTAACGGATGAGTTTGACGAAGCCACGGAATGAAGTAGTAAAATAGCAAAGAAGCAAAGGGAAGCAGCGAACACAAAAACGGGTGTATAAGAGAGCGGGTTTTGCCTTTTCGGGTTTGTTTTTTGGATTTCCGAGTGTTGTGATCAACCCAAAACATCTAAAACCTATTTATACTAAGGGTGGCAAAATAGTGAATTTGGGGGCTAAAACAGTAAAAAACAGAACGATTGAGCCCCAACGGTCATATTACTGTTGCAGGCTGCACAACGTTCAAAAACTGGTTTGAAACCGGTTTTTTGAAACCGGTTCGGGCCCAACTAAATTTAAAACTAGTTCGCGTCAGGCTTTGTAGGAGAGGAGGGGGATTGATGGGGAACTACGAGTTTGAATATGGAACTGAACCCGGTTCGGCATATAACGGGCCCAGAATGGTTTGGGTCAGGTTGGTTTCTCTGGGTTGGGTTCTCAAACCGGTTTTCTTGTGCACCTTTAACTCGAGATATGTCAGTCGTTCATGAGAGATTTTTGGGTTGTTGGATGTGAGCGGATAATTCATACGTGGAAGTTTGTGGTCTCCAACTCATTACAAATAGTCTTAAAAATAACAAGACTAGAAAGCGGAGCGTAAATTAAAAAAATGATTAATACGTTTCGGTAAAAGATATGTAAATTTTACAACTGTATATGACAGCTAAAACATTTTATGAAATATCAAATTTCTAAAGATAAAGATATACAATCTCTCAGAAACTACATTGGGTTTCTTTAATCTGCAAAAGATAAAGATAAACAATTTCTTAAAAAAAATATGCAATCTCTTCAAATCCAGTAAATTCAAAAAGTATTTATAGCCACTTGTAAACTATTTGAGATCGCCTTGCCTAAAACTTGAATCAAACTGAACTTGAACGAGCACGGAACCGAGATGTATGTATCAAACACGAGCCGACTCGAGAGCCTAAATGAGATTTTTATTATAACTTTTATTGAATATGTGTGAACATATATTCATAACAACTAGAATTTAGGATCCGCGTGTTTCGATGGACCTGTTATGATATACATAATTTAGGTAAACAACAAGAACCAAAATAATGAGATAATATAACGGCAGTGCTCTAACGTTATCTAGATAACTTTTTGCAGGGGAAGTCATCGGAGGGAGTCATGTTCGTGACAACATGTCATGCACGAGCCATAGGTTTTATAAAAATGGGCCATCGGTCGGTGGGTGACATGTTGGGTCAACAATATTGTCTATGATTGCGAGCGTGGTGGCCTTTTTCTTATTGGTGTACCCGGATAACCGTCGTTGTTGAACATTAAAAATAGTATCCAGTTTTTATGACATTCGAATATAACAAGTGTTTGAAAATCTCAAAAATTAAGTTGTCTACACTTTAAACTTGGTATGTACTTTAAAATTAGTGTGTTGTAAAAAAATAAATTATGAAAACTGGATCAATCAAAAGCAACTATTATTAAAGCTGGTTTGAATTAATAATAATAATAAATTTATAAGCTACAGGGTTCATTAAAATTTGAACTAAACTATAAGGGTTATTTGTATTTTTACTAAAACCCTAATGGAACAAAAAGGTACAAAGGCAATTAACTATATTTGTGACACCCAGCAAATTCAGGTTAACTTTCCTAACAAACAATTAAATCTACCTTAGCAAAATATTTGATAAACATACTTAACTGGGTTAGTTAAGTCGGTTCACACACACTACGATCATGGTTTCGGTGATTCGGGGAGTCACCGGGTAGTACACACGTGTCTTATATCCTGTACATTGGTAAAATAACGAAATAAAGTTAACTAGTTGTAAATCGAATGCCTTATGATTATTTATAACTTTCAAATACGTGTTTATGTTAATTGACATGATAATAAGTGATTTGTATAATAAAACGTGTTACCAGGTTCGTAAGACACTAGATATATCGGGTTCGAAAGTTAAACATGAAAAACTTGGAAAATCTCTCATTCTTGTGAAAGTTCACAAGAATGAGTCACCAAATCTTTCATTCTTATGAAATGAGTCTCATTCGCCTGAAAGGAGTCTCATTCGCCTGAAACGAGTCTTGTTCGCCTAAAATGAGTTTCTCACTCTCGTGAATGCCATAGCAAATGATAACAACCTATAAATACCATCCTTCACTCATTTTCATCATTTTTAAAACCCTAACTCGCCCTCAAGTGCTCTTTTACGAACCCCAACCTATAGAAACGATTGTTTGCCCTCATTTCTCAGATCCTTGAGCCAAATCACGTTTAGAAACAATATCAAGTGAAGGTTCAAGGTAGGTTAATCATCTAAACCCCTTTTTGTCTATACATGATTAATGAATAACCTGAACATTTTGTGTTTTTTTCCTGTATGAATAAAACCCCACAAAAAATAGTCGTCTTTTTCTCCGTTTTTTATATAGCAATATGATACTCGTTGGAAGGATAGTAAAACGCTCGTTAATCTGGTGTATTTTTTTCTTTTAAAAATCTCATATATAAAAAATATTAACGTTTAAAAATTATGGGATGAAACATGAGAGAGAAAAATTAAATTTTTTTAAATTATTTTTTTACTAAAATAACTCAATGCCACATGACATTTTAATTGTTTTTTTATTTTTTTATTGGTGCCACATGGGATCCTACATGACACTCTCAAGTGGGAGAATGGCTAAATGAGTGTCATGTAAGATTTAAGCCTTTGAAATATATATATATATATATATACTAGCTGATTACCCCGGGAAGGTCCTGGGGTTGAAAAATCTAATATGACTTAATAAAAAATGATAGAAGAAGAAAACCTGGTTAAATCATCGTTAAGATACGGACCTTGATCAGTTTTATCTGCTTGTACACATGAATCACCATGTGTCTTCTGATATTTAACCATCACCTAATCAATATGTGCATAAAAAATTTATTATATGACCAATTAAAGAGCATATAAAACCATTTCATTGGTATTAAAACTTGAAATACAATCTATTATATACATGAGATGACCTTTCTTAAGACGACATGTATGAGAAAGCCTGCAATTTTTCACATTGTAATAATTATATAGCAATCAAAATCAGTACCTTAGCTATCCATTGTGTTGATAACTTAACGTTTATACAGCCAGGGCCAGCCACAGAGCACGATTCTATCACGTCAGACGCTCGAAGATTTCGCATGATCGCCTACATGTTATGAAGAGCATATAAAACCATTGAACTGGTGTTAAAACTTAAAATATAATCTATTATATACATGACATGACCGTGAAACAAAGCTCAAGTTTCGTCAAGGTGTGGCTAACCAGCAAAGACAACATCGCATATGAGGTGCAAACAACAACAACAACTAAATCGAAAGAACAAAGAAGACCATATCGTTACCTTAAGAGAATTCTGAGTTCAAATCACGAATACCGGCGTTTGAGAGAAATTATGGTTCTGTCAGCTTCCTTTAATCACAACATCAACACACCCACAATTAATAAAAAATAAAATCAAATTAAAGTTTATTAATTCAAATAAAAGTCAACACGGAACAACATACCTAAACGACTTGATTAAAGATCCACAATAAACAACACGATTGTCGATTAATGATTACCAAACCAAATCCTCTCTAATAGATCCCAATTTTAGAACTCTCGGAAATTGAAAGATAAATAACAAAGTTGCAAATAACATTCAATCATTTACAATCAATCAGTAAAACAAATAACAAAAAAAAAAAAACATCAAATGCTTAGATTGCTAGATTCGAAAAATAATAAACCTAGGTTAAATAATTCTACAATAATAATTTATTATTATTATTATTATTATTATTATTATTATTATTATTATTATTAAATCCACATGAATAAGATGTTTTTATAATAAGAAACAATATCGTATGAAAAGATAAAAGATTTTAAAACTTAAAATATATAAAAGGAGCATTGATGAATAAATAATTTGTCATATAAATCTATTTTTTTTTTTAAATTTTCCACAAAAAAGTCACGTGACACATTCAAGGGAAAGTTGAGGACATCATTGAGTGTCACGTCATCAAACATCAATTCTTTTATATATATTTATAGATTATAGATTATGAATTATATATATATATATATATATATATATATATATATATATATATAGGCCAATTCTAAATAGAAAACCACTTTGAGTTAAGGAAACCATAGAAACCCCATCTTGTGGCCATCCTTCCTCCACGTCTACATTGCAAAATCTTTGTTCAAGGGCAATATAGTCATTGAATGTTTGAAGATCCTGCACATTCTGACCACCTTTTTTCTTAAACTCTTTTAGTTTGTTCTTTTGATGTAGACATCCACTTTCCTCTCTCATCTTTTTTTTTTTCTTACTTTTTTGCTTCCCAACCAACCATATATTCAACCTTATGATCCCCTTCTTTCACAACCATATATCTGACCCTCACCTCTCTCTCTCTACACACACATAACCATCCTTTTCTTTCTTCTTATTTCTCAAGCATTTCATATATGTATATGGTTGTTGATAGATCCAACAAGAACAACACCCAAAGCAAGTTTGTGAAAACATATAATATTGGCCTTTGGTACTACACATTTTCACATGTCTTTTAAGGTGACACCATCATCTTTTTTACCTACACTCATTTTTGCTCTAGATTCATTCTTTCTTTCTCCAGTGCTTTCAAACCCATTTCCCCACAACCAAACCCAGATCCACAATCTTATTAAGCCTCACAAAATCATTCTAAAAGCTATAACTTGCAATGATCAAACCCGAGCCTTCAACAGTTGAACCCAAGCCTTCCTGCCCTTCAGTTCCTCTCCTCAAAAATAATTCTAAAAGGTTGCTGTCTTTCCTCTTCCTCTGGCGGCTGTCTACTGTCTTCGAAAATATTGTTCCACCGTCCTTCGAAGAATAATAATTAGGAGCCGTCCCTTTTTGTTAAATCTATCGTAGGGTTTTTTTAATTTATTTTTTTTATAAAATAGATACATGAATGGGCCGTGGCTTTTTGTGCTTCATTCACGAGACCAAAGGTCTCTTTTTCGCTAATCATTCTAAAAGCTATAACTTGCAAAATCTTTTTTTTGGGGTTTTAATGTTTAAATCTAGTTTTTTTTTTTTTTTTTGGGGGGGGGGGGGGGAGGGTTAAAGTATTGAATGTGTTGTGTAAGTTTGTGAAAACACAAGTTTTTGTTTTTGGGTTATAATTTATTATATGTTTTTTAGTTATCTTGTTTCTGAAAACATATGTTTTTGTTATTGGGTTATGATTTTATTATATGTTTTTTTGTTAAATAAGTCATGAAAACATCTGTTTTTGTTACTGGGTTGTGATTTTATTATATGTTTTTTTGTGAGATAATTAGTGAAAACAACTATTCCCTAATTTATTATATGGTTTTTGTGAGATAAATCGTAAAAACATAAGTTTTTATTCTTAGGTTATAATTTATTATATGTTATTTGTGAAATAAGTGTGAAACATGTGTAAATCGTAAAAACATAGTTTGGTTTGTAATTCAAATTTGACTTTTGAATGTTAATAAAATACTATACATAATGCACAACTTTTAAGAAAGGAGAGAGGAAAGAGAAGAGAGAAATAAGATAAGAGAGAGAACACAATTGTTCCTGGACAATTTTGCCCATTTGTACCTTTTGTTATAAACTTTTTTATTAAAATAATCTGAATAAATCACAACCATAGATCAAAGAGAATGGAGGGTTAAGATGAGGGTTTTCAAGGTTTTCTTAAGTGGAAGGGGTTTCCAAAATATCCTTCCCCTATATATATATATATATATATATATATATATATATATAGATATCGATGTATAATTCGTATATTCATATCCAATCTAATCTCTATAAATTTAGAATTCGAATCGTAAAAGAAATCAGAATTGAATTTTAATTCAAAAATAAATAAAACAAAATAAAAACACCAACGTTCGAATTCGTTTTGGTTTTAATTTCAAGTTTTCCATCTCGGGTGTAATTGGTTGCTAATTCGATTAATTTGAAAATCAAGAAGCTACATTCGAATTCGTTTTGCTTTGAATTTTGAGTTTTTCAAGTTAGATTCGAATATTGAACACCCTAATATTGTAACATATAATTCCAAGTTAAGGTTCCAAAATCAAATCAGAGCACATACGTAAGTGTGTTGCTAAATTTTTTTTTTGAACGGCCAACGAAACGTTTCTGTCCGACTACCCATGGGACCCGTAAACTGGCGAACCCAAGAACCCCCCCCCCCCCCCAGGACTATACAAGGGGCTGGCCAGGGTAGCCAGGCTTGCCCACGAGGTTTCCGAACCGGGGAAAACCCGATCCCCCACCAGTCCTAAGACCCGCTGTGGAGAACCGCTAAAACCCGGGTGAGATCAGGACTCGAAATGTCCTCATTTCTCATTAATGTCCTCAAAATGTAGCTAGTGGGAATTGAACCCAAGCCTCTCATAGGAAACTTAGGCCCTCAGCCAACTGGGCTACAAGTGTTGGACAAGTTTGTTGCTATTTAAAAACCCTATTTCAGGTTTTGAGCTTAGAATCAATTGAAGAGAGGATTTTAGACTTAGTATTGCGGAAAAAAAAAATTGAAGTGATAAAAAAACCTAAATTTGATTTGGTAGTTTGATTTTGTTGCTCCAAATCGAATTTATAACCATAAATAATATGCTATGATGATGCAATATTTTAGAATTTGAAGACATGCACAAAATCGATATAATTTAGTATTATTGACAAATCACCGACTTGTAGAGAATCAATAATTAACCTATAAATGTGGGAGTTGAAATTCTACAAATATTCTGATTCTATTTACTTAGAACATTTCTAAGGTTTTGAATTATGGAACCAAAATTAAACATACAAATACATTTTCAACATAAAACATTTTGAATTTTTGAACAATTAAAAATTATATATATCTTTTGGCGTAGAACATTTTGACATTTCGACGTTCTCATCCATAAAACATTTTATCTGGATCTCTAAAGAATGGGAAATCACCTATATTGATTAAATTTTAAATGGTTTTAAATGAAAATTCTAACACTCATAGGGTATGTTTGGTAAAACTAGCTGGTGGTTGGTAGCTGAAAGCTGGAAGCTGGTAGCTGGAAGCTTTTTAAATATATTTTGGTGTTTGGCAGAGTAGCTGGAGCTTTTAGTAAAATGTATAAAATGACCAAAATGGCATAATTAAAAGCTTGTAAGGAAAGTTTTTATTTTATATTTAAAATAGAATGGGTATTTGTGTCATTACTCATTAAAAGCTTGTAGCTAGTATGAGCTTTTTCTTAAACGCTAGTTGATGTGCTAAAAGTAGTTTAATAAAAATAACTAAATTAAACCTAAAACTAGACACCTAGTAATACTCTAGACTCTCTAAAACTAAACTACTGACAGGCAAGTGAACCTATCGACTCTAGTATAGCTAAAATAAGTCCGGATATCGAACCCACGAGACTCTAATGGAAAACGAAAACTAGACTCGATTACTTATCCTAAATATCTATTAAATTATTTTATTATTTTAAAGGGGGTTTTTTTACTGGGAAATAAATTGCAATAAAATAAAGAATAACTAAGGTTAACTAAACTGAACTAAAGACGAGAACTTAACTGAGCTGAATTCAGATGATGACAAGACACTACCTAGACCAGACGCCTAACTATGCCTGATAAGCTTCTATGGTTATGGAAGTGATTTGGAACCGGGATCTTAAAATACTAAACATCAAGAATAAACTAGACATCCTCGACCCTTCTCAAAGAGAAACCCTAGAATATTGTTGTGCTGTTAAACTACCGGTTGGAGTACAAACCCTCACAGGTTATCTAACTCTTATGATCGAGTACCCGCTAGACAATCTACCTCACAGCGCGAAAGCCTCACTACACTAGGTGTAAGGGGTAATTATTGAAGCCTAGATCTAACTTGATATGCAAGAATTGAAAGGGAAACTAGGCAGATCTTCTCACAAAGCCTCTAACCTAGCAATCTAACAACCTAGACACACCAACAAGCCCTCACCTCACAGCTATTGAACTTGGAAGAATACCTAAAATCTTCTAACCACCAAATATCACTCCTATGGTAAACTCGCGACTGTTGACCATAAACTAGTTGCTACACAAAGTCTGCAACCTAACTAACACTCATACATGAAAGACATTCACAAAAGTGCAAGTGGAGTGAATAAGTGACAATCAAATAATAATAGATATGCACACACACTAGATCTAGAGAAATCACAATCTTTACTGAATCATAAATCCAAAACAAGTTTCAAAAACCATAGAAAACGCAAATCAAAACATAGTTATTTGTCTTAGTCAAGGTAGCTATAAGAGTTTTAGCCACAACAAATCATCTTGAAAAGAGAAACAAACACAAATAAAAATTCAGCAATCATTGTCAAGAATAAAGATAATAAAGAAACGAAGAAACCGAATGATTGACACCCGAATACTCGCTCCTAAAGCTTAGAACCTTTGATCCTTGGCTTGCCTCCCTAATAATATTTTTGTTATGCTCGTGTGCGCCTCTCCAAGAATTCGCTGCTGTCTTCGGAATAATAATCCCTCCAATTAATATCTTCCGCCGTGCCTCCAAATAATATTCGCTGCCTCCGCTTCTGTTGTCTCGTCCCAGAATCATATTTGCGGCCCCTCATCCATGACTTTTTATTTTAGTTGAAGCCCTTCCAAACTTTGGGCCTTGAAGGCCACGTAACTTCTTTTTTTTTAGAGTTAAATGCCAAAATGGCCCCTGTGGTTTGACCCAAATTGCCACTGTGGTCACTTTTTTGAATTTTTTGCCAAAACCACCCCTCAAGTATCGAAAAGTGCCAAAATGACCCATATTTAACTGAGTTTCTAACTGATGATGGAAAGTCAGTTAAGTATCAGGGGCATTTTCGTCATTTCATCCCAACCCACCCTCCTCCTCTTCTTCTTCTGCTAATACCCTTCTTCTTCATCTCCTTAAACAACTTCACAGCCTTCCATGGCTTCCCACTCTTGCTTTGAACATCCATAGCATTTAACTCACCAATGATTGAACCACTATTAAACTACCTCCGACCACCATGTTTAACCACCGTCGCTCGTCACCAACACCAGAACCCTAGTCCGCTTGGAATCAGGTCTGACCCGATGCCAGAGGCACCGCCGCCGCCGCTGTGAACCACCGTCACCTGTGACCCCTGCAGAACCCACCACTATTCAATCATCACTGTGACACCAATTTTCTTTGTTTTTCAAGAACTTAAATGACAGCGTTACAATATAAATATAAATATAAATAGGTGCAACATACAGCAAGAATACACCAATTTTCAAAGTCTGCACGACAATTATCATGAAAAAGAGAGAATATTATATCTAGAATATAATATGAAATGCAAGATATGAAAAAAAATCACAAACCTGATCTCCCTGGAGCGTGAAGGATGTCTAAATGTTGAGGGGTTTGGAAGAGAATCAATTTCCTCACTTTCAGACGAAGATGCTGCTTCATATATAAAACTTATATACTAAACTCGAACAAGATATAAAGTAAACGATAGCAAAAAATACCACACAGACGAAGGTGTGGTGGGTGTTGGTGATTTAGATCTGTTAGTAGGTGGTGGTGGAGGGTGAAGGGTGGTGGTGGACGGTGAAGGGTGGTGGTGGTGGTGGTGGCTGGTGAAGGTTGTGGAGATGGGTGGTGGTGGTGGTGGCTGGTGTGGTTTGCAGAGGAAGAAGAAGAGGTGGGTTGGGATGAAAGGACGAAAATGCCCCTGATACTTAATTGACTTTCCATCCTCAGTTAGAAACTCAGTTAAATATGGGTCATTTTGGCACTTTTCGATACTTGAGGGGTGGTTTTGGCAAAAAATTCAAAAAAGTGACCAAAGTGGCAATTTGGGTCAAACCACAGGGGCCATTTTGGCATTTAACTCTTTTTTTTATTTTTCTAACTTTATTATTATTATTATTATTATTATTATTATTATTATTATTATTATTATTATTATTATTATTATTATTATTATTATTATTATTACTCCGTGCTTATGAATCGGGTGTTCTTGACTCGACCAAAGTTGCTCGTTTACGCTTCAACATCTATTTGAACACCTACCAAAATATAAAATAAATAAGTAAGCGCTAAAACTGACTCAAAACTAATAAAAATCTATAAAAAACTATACTCAATAAAATAGACCGGTACAAGCCTAAAACTAATAAAAGTACTATCTAAACGACTCGAAAACTATACAAACTTTACACTGGAAGTAGATGTATTTTACAATACATCACTAGTACTAGTAGCTTTTCACTGTAGAGCTTTTTCTCCAACCTAAAAGCTTCCAGCTCCTTCAACCAAACAAGGCTTTTTATCGAGTATGAGCTTTTTCTTAAAAGCTCTTGCCAAACATACCCATAATCTTCCATGCATCTAGTTTCAAACTTCCTTTTGATAAATCATACTAAAACTCTAAATTCTCTCTAACACTATGTCATTCTTTCAAATATCTTTTCCTAACATCATCACTTATTTTTTAAAACTTATTTTCTATCATCATTTTCGTATAATAAACTATTTTTCTTTAAAATCATATTATTTTAAATGCATGAATATATGCAATTGTCTATAAAGATGGGATCCTACACAAATAAAATGTATCTTACTTTGGGTGGGTTAGGGTACAAAGAGCATGTTTTGTGAAAATTATAAGAAATAAATGTGTCCTTTAGATCATATTGATGGATAATTTAGATTAAATTGATGGTAAAGTTGTAAAATGTCTTATAATATAATTAACTAATTACGTCTTGTGGGGGTAGAATTGTCAAAACACCATTATCTAAAAACAAAAACCGTTAACCTAGGAGCATCTCTCCCCTAATTTATGGATTTTCCATAAGTCCCTATAACCTATAAACATGTCTCCCCATTCTCTCTCTCTCTCTCTCTTAAATCCCTACCATAAAAAAAACTTGCAAATCATAACACCTCGATCATCAAATCTTCAAAGTCAAATGAAGGAAACAAATGAGATTACGATTTCACAGAAACTGGGATGAAGTCATGGTGTTTTAACATCTAGAATGATTGCGTTACGATTCAAAGTCATGATGTTCTGCATATGGGATGATTGTGTTACGTTTGAAGACATGGTGTTACAACATCTAGAAAAGGGTTGTATTACGATTCAAGTCATAGTGTTTTATTCATCTAGGGGGAATGTATTAGGATTCATGTCATGGTGTTTAGTATTTTGGAAGTCTATATTACAGTAAGATGTTTTACATATAGATAAATGTATATTATATCAGTGTGTTTTATTTTCCAGAATAGAATAAAACACCATATTAGTGTGTTTTATATACCATAATACAATAAAAACACCATATTAGTGTATTTTTAACATTTACAATATTGTGTTTTTAATAAAACAAATGTGTTGTATATTTACCGCAAACTTAACTGATATATGGTATTCTTAGTATTATATGTTATTGTTCTTAGTGTTTTATGGTGTTATTTGGGGTTTTCTCTATTTTATATAATGTGATATAATGTTTCAAGAAAGTTGGTTTGAAACCAATAAATCTTAAAAGCAGTTTCATAAATAATTCATTTTAACAAGCTTTTCAACTGAGATAATTCAGGTTAATAACTTTTTTTAGGTTAATAAATATGTATACAAAATATCCTAAATCTCATTATTTTGCCGTGACACCCGGCAAACTCAGGTTAACATCTTTTGTCAAACTAGTAAGTCTACCTTAGAAAGTCATGCATACCGTATACTTAACTGAGTCAGTTAGGTCGTTTGGATGGTTTTGGGAATCATCTGGAGTCGTTAAAATGATCCACGGGGTCATTGGAAGTCGGTCCATAACCATATGTAAAAGGATTGGTGATTTGTAGAATCACCGGGTTTAACGCACACACTCAAGTCTCGAGTCCCGGGGATTGGTGAATGAAGGGGAACATGTTAGTTTTCAAGTGTTACGTGTTTATAATCATTATATAACTTGTCGGTATGTGAATACGTGTTTATATTTGTTAAAATGGTGTTAACGCGCCGAAAACCCACACGGACCTGCAGGGGGTGATTAGCTAGCTAATTTCCTGATGCTGAGGGTGAGTAGCTAGCTAATCTCCTGTTATAGGGGCGATTAGTAGCTACTTGTGTGTAACTACGGGCGATTAGCTGAGCTACTCACCTGTAACAAGAGCTAATCGCCTGCTGCAGCTGGGACGACTAGGAACACCTATAAATACCACCCTTGTGTTGTAAAACATCATTTGTGAAACCCTAACTCGCCCCAAACCTCTCCCACACCATAATCAACCTCTGGAACACGTTTTTGCGCTAGAATCCATCCTTTCAAGCTTTACACGTCATTCTTTAGCAAAACCTAAGGTGTGTTATCAATCCTAAATCTTTATCATGTTATTATATTGATCCCTAAATGTCTAGACCTATTTTTGTGATGTTTGTGTCTTTGAAAACCTTTGAAATCAGTTATTAAACAAGTCTAATCCTTCAATGTGTCTTCTATGGGGCGTATTCATGCAATAAATGATTTTTATGGTTAAAACATGGGGATTCTTATGTTTTTGATGTTCCAGTGATATAGATATGTTGTTAGGATGTTTATCTAGGAGTTTGAAGGTTGTTTGTTGTGTTTTGATGATAATATGTGTTTTGACCTGTTTGAGTGAATTAGAAGGATTTAGGGTGTTATGATATGATTTGTTGATTGTATGATGTTTGGGTTTGTATTAGTATGGTGTAGTAACAGTAGGATGATGATTTGCAATGTTCTTATGTGATGAAATATGAATATTTGCCATTTAGGGTAAGTTGTGCATGCTTTGATGTGATGTTTTCATAATATTAGGCTATTTTGGGAAATGCTTGCAATTAGGGTTGTTAGACTGATGAAAAATTGGGGGGGGGTTTTACTTGGAATGGGTTACTTGATGATTCGGGATTGATGTTGGGTGTTTTTACATGTTTCGGACCTGATTTGGGAGGTTACACGCGCGAAAAGTGCTTGGACTGCAGGGGGCGAGTAGGAAAGCTAATCGCCTGTCCAAGGGGCAATTAGGAAGCTAATCGCCTGCCTTAGGGGCTAGTAGCTTCCTAATCGCCTGAAATAGGGGCAATTAGCTTTGCGAGCTAATTGCCTGTTTAATTTCCTAAGTGCCTGTTTGATTCCTAATCTTGTGTTTTGCTGCTGTAAGTGTATTTTAAGATCCCGGAACATGGTTTGACACCTAGGAACATGTTTGGAACCTAGTGACATGTCTAATAACCTGATAACACGTGTTCGGATTCATATATGCGATATGGGAACTGTATGCTAGACTTGGTGAACTATGGTGCGTGTTAAGTGCAAAGTTGCGTACGATTACTTGATTTCTTGTTCTTGGCTAACACGTGAGATGTCGGGTCAATAATGGGATGTCGGGTCTTATCTTGTATGGTCTGGTTTTCAGTCAAACATGTTTTCAAACGTATGATGGTTATGGTCTGGACACTTGGGGACTAGTTGACCTATGGGTTAATAGTCCGGGTACTCATATGCATTTAATGATAGGTCGCGAATATTAGGGACTTTCATTCTTGCATTGTTTGTGGTTTTATAAGGAGAACACAATCTAAGGTGAGTTCATGGCCCCTCTTTTATACATTTTTCTCAAGAGGGAGAAACATGCCACACGTTTTAACAACACAACGCTTATGTTATAAACACGCAACACTTTTTAGAAACACAACGCTTAAGTCATAAACACGTAACACTTTTTCGAAACGTAACGCGTATGTGATAAACATGGAACACTTTTTGGAAACGCAACGCTTATGTATACATTGTTTGTCTTTGGTTTACTATACGATGCAACACGTAAGTCCCTGGGGAAACCATTAATATGTGGGTATGCATAATAATATACACCCATACACTCGCATTCACACTTGGTTATATACACGAGCATGTGTAGAGTCAAGTAGGTATCAATCACTCAACATTTTGGAATCTTAAACATAATACATATTTACTTTAAGACACCTTTGTTTTTGTACAATAAATATACGCATATACAAGGAGATAGGCACCAACATACTCGTGGTCACACTTAAGTATGTGTAAGAGTATGTGTGGAGTCGGCTTGATTATACAAAGTTCGGATTTTGATCAATATCACATGTTAAAGTTTTTGGATCTTATAGAAGCATATGTTAAAATGACTTCAACATTTACATAATGACAATAGAACACATGTTAAAACTATTGTATTCACAAGAACTCACCACATATGTTAGAATGGGGTAATTCTTAATTCCCATGACAACATGTGAAGCCGATTTTGTTAATATTAATTGTGTTTATATAACAATAACCTCCCAAATTTCACAAAACCATACACTTTTCAAAAGTACAAACAAGATTACCTAGTAATTGTCATGTGCATAAACAATGGCCCCACATGTACATGGAACAACGGTCCACAAGTCGGGTGAACAACTTGTATGGTAAATAACAAAGTACACACAACTTAAGATGTCCTTAACATTTTAGGGAACTCTTTGTCGGGATTGTAGTTATTCGAGCTTCTGATTTTCTAGATCACTTACTCAGACACCAGTTAAGTTTCATGACTCCTTTTTACTATTTTCATATTTTTATGGGAAAACATGCATATATACAAGTTACTTTCAGCTAGAGTGAATTCTAGCAAGACTAAAATTGTAAACATGAGACAATTGGTTTAGAGCTCACATAGTCCTCGTATAATACATTTCACCATAACCATTAGCTATGGACTTAGCCATGGAATTACTTAAATAGATCTATTGGGTTGACACCCCCACTCTTGGTTAGTCGCGCTAACCTGCTACATGCAACAGAGTGCTAGTATTCTACCATATTTACGTTGTCTTTATTGTACAATGCGCGAGGCACCACACGTCGGAGGTTTGGTTATGGGCTCATCTTGGTACATAAGTCTTTCCCTAGCTAGGCATTGATTGGTCAAACACATATTCACTAATTATGCGTGCGTTTTCGCAAACTTTTCAACGCGAATAATTTACAATAATTTTCAACAATTTACGAGGACCACCAACTAAATTTCAAGAACAACTCACAACGAGTCGATAAAACCTGTGAACTCACCAACTTTATGTTGATGAAATCTTTTATGCATGTTTTTCGAGTAATCGATTTTCACGAATGGAACTTGGGATTCAAGCATGCGTTACACGACACCATTTTTGCGGAGGATTTTTTTTATTTGAACTGGCAAGTATTACGAAGTTTGAATGTAAAATCCTTAGATTTCAAAAACAATGACTTTCTTGAATTGTAACTTCTAACGAGTTGAAATCAAAACTTATGTTTTATTTAGTTGTTTACTTGGATTTTGTTCTTGAAAACCATTCGAGTTACATCCCGTGTTTCTGACTTGGTGGGGTGTGATAGATTGGTATTAGAGCCATTGGTTATAGCGAATTAGGATTCTATTGAGTCTAAACTATAACTAACGCAAAACTTTTCGAAAACGTTTTCCCCTGCATGAAAAACATTTTTCATCACAACGCACTGCACAAGTTCCATTCCATTTGCATTATATCTATAGCATAACAAGCTCTTAGGTGTACGTTTGGATATTGTTGTCACAAAGAGGACTCCCTCATCCTCAACCCCCAACTAGGTATGTAGGATCATTTATACGAACCGAGATCTCACGAATATCAATCGTAGGGTGCGGAATCCCTTCGGGTTATGCAAACCGATCAAGATAGAATCGGTTAAGAACGAGAAATTTCCATAACTTTACTCATATATTAGATCAAATATAAAATGTTGCAGATCAAAACCTAGACCTAATACAGAGTGGCTCTTAAAACTGGGGATAAGCTCAAATGATAAACGACCTTCAAAAGTTCTAACTTCTCCCCTATATATAGGCAACTTGGTTCGCCCTCTCGAAGGTCCGAACCTGTTTCATTCGACACTATGTAATTCTGAATGAAAACATTTTGTTTTCATTCGACCCTACGATACTTCAAACCAAAGTAAACTTTTCCCTTCGACATACAATACCGAATCACTATTTGGGGACATACACGAAATTGCACTTACAATCTCCCCCTTGGACCTAGCTAGTATTGTACTAAACTAGAAAGTTATCAGTTCTTCAAATCTTGCATTCATCATCTTGGAAGACTTGAAAACTTTCCTTTTCTTGTAAGCTTGTGTCGAGGCTTCATCAGTTCTTGTCTATCTTTGTAAGCCTCGAAATCTTAGACAGACTCAAGAAATCTTGGCTTTATCATTTGTTGGTCCAGAGATGAAGACATAGAACAATCTTAGAAGCTCTTCACTTCCATGATTTGACTTATCACATCTTTTACAACTTCTGACTGGTTTTTGTTGTTCTGGTGATGTTGATATTCAGGTTTGGGTCTTGTTTAATCTATACACTTTGTAGATGAATCTTGAACAGTGCACCTGTTGTGTTTGATTCTGCAAAATTTTTTTACCAAAAACTGCACAAATTACAACCGGCTTTAGACACGACAAAATCTCAGAAGTAATCTTTACATCCAATTTGACCCTCAATATCTCTCCCCCTGAACTAATAAACATTTTAAATATGCACCAGAAACTTGTAAATTTGCTATTTGTTCCCCCTTTTTCAATTTTTGAGCATATGAGCTTCCACATTAAGTATCCCAACATCGGCTATCAAAAAGTAAAATTGAAACAAAACATTTTGATTTTCCAAAGTTTTTGCTAAAACACACCAAAAAACTTTTTTGAGTTTTTCAATAAATTTGCATGAAAGTAAACTAAACATATTTTTGTGAATTATCCGGTAAGATGATTATATCAGTATTGGAACAGACAGTCAAAACTCTTTTTAATCAATTTTCTGTTTTAGACATTGAGCATTCGCCAACCATTACCAGTATGTTTGTCCACTTAAACCTAAAAGCATCATTCATTATTCAGCACTTCAGATACATTAAGGTAATATTAGACACTGAATAACCTATGGTCCCCGCACACGCGACACACTCCCGTATCAATAATTGTGCAAAGCTTCATCGTAACGCGTGGTTATATTGTTGTTATCCGTAAGTTACAAGATATGAGGCACAGAGGTGACAGGTCAACAAATTAATGCTTCAAAGGGACTTGTGCACACTACCAGGGTGAGGATTAATATCTATCATACATGATTTTCATCATAGTATTGATACGATGCATTAGATAATATTTGATTATCATCACACATATTAAGTTCTTCTTTCGGTAACTTAGGGTTTTGGCTTTATTAGCTCTTTTAATAAGATACCCTGACTGAATCTAGGTCTATAACTCAATACAACAGAAGATCAGTCAGGCCATCCCCAGATAACTTTCAATATAACGACTCGAAACCTCCTATTTTGGCAATCTCTCAAACGAAATTTCGGTACTAAGACCATATGCCAACGAGACGTTGATCCACATGATTATCAGTTTATTGTTTTTAGGTTTATATCACCATGCTGAACTTTAAACTTTGATTTCTAGCCTACCAATATATAATTGTAGTGGCTACTCAATGTTTATTCATTCATTTTGTTTTCAATGTAGTCTGACAGTCCACTAATGTACTATCATCTCATCTTTTTCAGCGAGAAAACTCTTTTTTGAATTTTTTTTATTTTGAAATTTTGGCTTTTCTGTGTTTTTCTCCCTCTAAAATCGAAAAATAAGTATATTTTTGTATTTTTTAAACTTTTTGAAGAAAATACATAATAAAATGATATCCGATAAGGTTTACTCATTGTTCTTTAGAAAACCATTTTTCTCACTCAGATTGCTTGACTCACTATGATCTTTCAGTTAGTAAAACCATTGACAAAGATAAGAGAGTTTAGAATAAACCATAATGTCACATCTATTGTTAAACTCCAAGACCTGAGAGCAATCGCATAAGATTGCAACATTTTCTGGCTTCACAGGTAGGAAACAGACGAGAAACACTTTCCTCCTTGTTGAACTCATTCTTTTATTTTTCAATCTAACTTTCTTAACCTTAACCTCTCCAATAAATAGCAAAGACTTAATCTCCTCCAGATGTAGCAAAATGAAGTATATGAGGAAAATGAATCCTGCTTTTGTATACAGATGCTCCACTATTAACTATCAAAGGATAGCTAATAGGTGTGTCTATAACAACCTGCACACTCGTTAAACAATTAGTTGGAGAGAGGAACCCCTCCTTTCACAGTGATGGGTCGTCCAGGGTCATCAATCCTCGGGATATCAATCCATTCACCTTTTAAGAAATCAGTTTGTTTCTCAATCAGTTGTGTTGAAGTAGAAGTTGTTGCTGATTGAGAAAGTGATTTGGGAATCCAAACAAGTTCATGGATCAAGTTAAGGTTTTTGTCATTGTGATTGTTTGCGCATTGCTTCTATTTGATCTCTTCCAATATAACATTCCCACATATTTGCCATTTTTCAACACTTATTATTTCAAAAAAAATTCTAAAATCCTGTTCGACCTCAATGTTAGTAGGAATGAAAAATAATATCTGGTTTGACCTCTTGGATAGCACGAATGAAACACTGAAATTTTGATGCGACCTTTCGATAGCACGAACCAAAATTCAGAAGCACGAATGAATCTCAAAAGCACGAATGGGATTATCTAAAGTGTATTCGACCCAAAATCTAGCACGAATGACAAATAAAAATGTTCATTCGACCTCACGAATTTTCGGTTCAACCTTTTCATGTTTGTTCATCATCTTCAACATCAAGAACACACGAATCGGATCTGATTTTGAAAATTTTTCACCAAATGTAATGAAATTGGATAGGTTTTGTGAAAGAATCTTTGATAAGAACACTAAAATCAACTCCAAATCAATCAAAAACCATGTTCTTGTGAAAACTTTCAAATTTTCTATGGTCTTGAACTTTAAAACCAGAATTTTTATCTGTTTTCACCAATTCAGATCAGTTCGCAATCGTGAAATCAAGCCTTAGTTCTAATACCTCATTGTAGGATCGTTTATACGAACCGAGATCTCACGAATATCAACCGTAGGGTGCGAAATCCCCTCGCGTTGTGCAAACCGATCAAGATAGAATCAGTTAAGAACGAGATGAAAACAGGATACGAAACACCAAGCAATTTTGAAAACTTTACTCGTATATTAGATCAAATGTAGAATGCTACAGATCAAAACCAAGACCTAATACAGATTAGCTCTCAAAATTGGGGATAAGATCAAATGATCAACCACCTTCAAAAGTTCTAACATATCCTCTATATATAGGCAACTTGGTTCGACCTCTCGAAGGTCCGAACCAGTTTCATTCGACCATATATGTGTGTGTGTGTGTATAGGGGCATGGGTAAGGCTTGAACACAAATTTTCTTGAACTCAAACATAAAACATGTTTACCCAAACTTATGTTTATTATATTGGATACACACACGCGTATATGCATGATAATATACACCCATACACTCGCATTCACACTTGGTTATATACATGAGCATGTGTAGAGTCGAGTAGGTATCAATCACTCAACATTTTGGAATCTTTAACACAATACATATATACTTTAAGACACCTTTGTTTTTGTACAATACACGCACATACATGGAAATACGCACCAACATACTCATGGTCACACTTGAGTATGTGTATATGTGGAGTCGGGTTGATTATAAAAAGTTCGGATTTTGATCAATATCACATGTTAAAGGTTTCGGATCTTATATAAGAATATGTTAAAATTACTTCAGCATGTGTTAATCACGCAATTAACATAATGACAATAGAACATATGTTAAAAGTATTGTATTCACAAAAACTCACCACATATGTTAGAATGGGGTAATGTTTAATACCCATGACAACATGTGAAGCCAGTTTTGTCAATACTAATTGTGTTTGTATAACAATAACCTCCCGGATTTCACAAAACCATACACTTTTCAAAACTACAAACTAGATTACGTAGTAATTTTCATGTGCACAAACAATGGCCCCACATGTACATGGAACAAGGGTCGACAAGTCGAGTGAACAATTTGTAAGGTAAACAACAAAGTACACACAACTTAAGATGTCCTTAACATTTTAGGGCACTCTTTGCCGGGATTATAGTTATTCGAGCTTCTGCTTTGCTAGATCACTTACTCGGACACCAGGTGAGTTTCACTACCCCTTTTTACTATTTTCATATTTTTAGGGGAAAAACATGCATCTATACGAGTTACATTCAGTTAGAGTGAATTCTAGCATGACTACAATTGTAAACATGAGACAACTGGTTTAGAGCTCACATAGTCATCGTACAATACATTTCACCATAACCATTAGCTATGGACTTAGCCATGGAATGACTTAAATAGATCTATTGGGTTGACACCCCCACTCTTGGTTAGTCGCGCTAACATGCCACATGCAAAAATACTGCTAGTGTTCTACCATAATTACGTTGTCTTTATTGTACAATGAGCGAGGCACCACACGTCTGAGGTTTGGTTATGGGCCCATGTTGGAACATAAATCTTCCCCTAGCTAGGCAGTAATTGGTCAAACACATATTCACTAATTGTGTGTGTTTTCACGAACTTTTCAACGCGAATAATTTACAATAGTTCTCTGCAATTTACGAGGGCCACCAACGAAATTTCAAGAACAACTCACAATGAGTCAATAAAACCTGTTAACTCACCAACTTTATGTTGACAAAATCTTTTATGCGTGTTTTTCATGTAATAGATTTTCACGAATGGAACTTGGGATTCAAGCATGCTTACACGACACCTTTTTTGCGGCGATTTTTTTTTATTTTAACCAGCAAGTATTACGAAGTTTGAATGTAAAATCCTTAGATTTTAAAAACAATGGATTTCCCGAATTGTAACTTTTGATGAGCTGAAATCAAAACTTATGTTTTATTTAGTTGTTTGCTTGGATCTTGTGCTTGAAAACCATTCGAATTACATCACATGTTTCCGCCTTAGCGGGGTGTGAAAATCTTTCTCAGTGGAAGTTTAAGTTTATTCAAAACATGAAGATTAAGGATGCAAAGGCTTGGAGATCAATTTGCAAGGGACCGTCCATTATCACTTACATTGTAGATGAAAATAAATGAACTACTACTATCAAGCCTGAATCAATGTATGATGTTGATGATCGGGAGAAGGTGGATATTGAAAAAAAGGCACTGGGTATGCTGCATAGTGCCTTGGCTCCTAAAATTGATGTTGGTGATCGCGAAGCAAAATCTGCTAAGGAGTTATGGGATGCTCTCACAGCTATGTATGAGGGTAATGAATTGATGAAGGAAAGAAAGAAAGAGATTTTGAGCTAGCGTTTCAACATGTTTAATCGCTACCCTAGTGAAACTCTAGAGAACCAAATTCAGAGGTTCATTGCCTTGGTTAGTGAGATGCGTACCTATGATAGGATGCTGGATAACTCAATGGTAAACAAGAAGTTGTTATGAGATGGATAATCAGCAGACGTTCTTCAATCACACCTCTAGCTATAACAATGCTGGATCATCCAACACTGCCTTAGTTTCCCAACCAGTTAGTAGCTCCTTTCAGATGTATCCTGCTAGTGGTTCATCCTATCCCATTAGTGGATCCTCTTATCCTGTTTTAATGGTTGCTGCCTCTTATCCTGTTCTAATGGTTGCTGCATCTGGAAAATTCACCGCTCCTACTACTGCTGCTTCTAGCACATTATCATACGTCACTAATCCTGCTCCAGTTACCATCCCAAAGGACGTTGAGCAAAATTTGGCATTGTTGACTGGTTTCAGGAATTGCTACAATGCCTTCGCTAGAAAGCTTACCGGTAATGATGTTGGGACTATGGATTTGGACGAAGTTCATCAGATAGACATTGAAGAGATAGACATCACCTGGCAGTTTGCAATGGCCGTTTTTCTTGCAAATAACTTCATTAAGAAGACAGGGAGAAATAACTGGGAGGGTATGAATAAAGGTAAGAATGCATAGTTGGGATGGAGGAAATCGAATAAGAGGTGCTACAACTTTCATGAACCAGGACATTTTGCTCGTGACTGCAAGCAGCCATAGAGGGAGACCTAGGGCGATAACATCACGGTCAATGTGAATTCTGCAACAAGAAATTCAAATGGGGGCTTCCACTGCTCTTTCTGGTGCAACTTCTTCTTCAAGATACAACAATGCTCTCGTGGCCAAACAAGGAGGTCGATTTGACTGGTCAGATCAGACAAATGACTTGTCGATCATACAAGACAAAGTCTATCATGCATTCATGGCCCAGATAGACGACTATTGTCACACCCTACGTCAACGGTGGAAACCCGTGGGGCTGACGTAAGCACTCGTCATGAGTGGGCCGAAAGTCAAAGACAACAAACACGTTTAAACAACGAAAAGATATTTATAAAGACGCCATTTAAAAATCATAAGGGTATCAAAAGCATGTCCAAAAATAACTTACAAGTTTACAAAAGATTTCTAAATAATATCTCCAAACCCGGAGAGATTTTAGAGAAATCTCTTACCAAAAACCCAGCGTCTACTCCCTGACCATCACCATGCCATTGGTGCCAAGCGTCCATATTTTTATTTACCTGAAAGATTGTAACATCCGGCAAAAATCGATGTGATTCCGTACGTAATTAGTATATGTAATTAACTGTTTAAGTGCATATTTAAATTAATTGGATTAATTTAGCCATAGAAAATAGCAAATTCCCCATAAGATGCATAGGGATGCACATTTTAATGTTGAAGCACGACGAAATCGCGTGCGAACAAACATGTCCGGAACGGACGTTGGTGATTACCCAGTAAAAATTAAATAAACGAAAAGGAACCCGGACACCCAGGATACAAAATAAAGGGTATTTTCACAAAATATAATGTGTTTTGGAACTCCAAAACCATAAGTGAAAACTTTACATACAAATCTCCTAGTAATGAACAAAGTGAGCGTTTCGCACCCGATACGCGTATAACTTATAATTTCACCCAACGAAATCCTAACTAACCCACCAACACTTAAACTAGGCTAGGTTTAAGGGTTATTAGAGGCTATTATAATGTCCAAATAACGCGTAAATAAAATCCGATTAATACCTTAACCACACCCGAACGTCAAGTGTGAAGCATAACTAATTATTTAGCAAATGTTTTATGTTGTGGACCCCACTAAACCCACCCCAAAACCGGCCCAACCTCTCACCCATGCTCAATCTGCTTTTTTTGTACCAAACAATCTAAGTTAGATATGTGAAGATATGGGATGGATATGATCATATATTATATGGAGATTTCATGTCCTGTTAAGATTCATACAATCCTTCTTTTTCCTTGAAAACTCACGACCAAAACACCCCATTAAAATCCATCAAAGATCATCCAAGATCACCTAGTACACACATATCTATTATATATGGGATTTGAATCTAGTGTTAGATCTTTGTAAATCTTGGAAGATTGATAGAAGATATGAAAGGGTTATAAAGGATCATGAGGCATAACACTTGATCAAAACACAAAACAATCTCTTCTTTCTTTCCCTTTGGAGCCGTGAGCAACCATCCACTAGACACACACTTCCCTCAAGTTTAAACACTCCAAATTCCTTCATAGACATCCATCTTCCAAACCCATTTGTGTGTTTCAAGCTTGGAGCTTAACCACATAGGAAGAGCACACTAAACCCCATCAAAATCAAGCATTTTTACCTTCCCTAGCCTTGTGCTAGTTGTAAGTATTCTTGATCTTGTTCTTGTCTTTAAAAGTTTATGTTTATTAGCTAGAAGAAAGTTGTACAATGGGTTAACTTGACAAAGCTTTACATGATAAAACATATGCTTTTTAAAGACTAAAATGGTGTTATGAGTGTATGATATGGGCCAAAATTTTTGGTGATGGATATGTATTATTCTTGTGGTTTTATAAAGTTCATAAGACTTAAAGAAAATGGTGATCTAAACAATACTTGTTAATGGAACTTGAATAACCTTAAATATGGTTTAAATCTTCATAAAATAATCATCTAAGACTATATATGGTGTTGGTTTTTGTTAAAGAACAAGTTACATAAATTTTACATCTTCAAAGTCTACACACTTGAAAAATGTAAATTGGACATATTGGACAAAATAAACTAAGTACACCTATTAGTATCCTTAATGAGATGATTAAAGACTATTAAAAGTGTTGGAACATAAAAATAAACTAACATGACAAAGATGATCAAATAAAGTCCACTAGTTTAGTAGAAAACTGTTAATCTTGAAAGATTGAATGGAAAGATGTAAGTTTTATAAGTTAAAGGACTATTTTAGTAACTTTGAAAGTTGAGGGACTTAAAATGATATTTTTAGAAACTTGTATCTAAAAATATAACTATGGAAAGTTTAGTGTCAAAAGTGTAAAATGGTAACTTTCCAAGGTGGATTTGGTAAATAATAGCAAATATACATATGTATCTTGTATAAAAATGTATTTTTATAAAATGGATTTTTATAAAAATATAGATTTTCTAACAAGTGGAAATAAATAAAAACAAAGGTTTTTATAAAAATGTTAGATAAAATAAAAGCTTGGTGGAAACTTATATAAAAATGAACACTTTTATATAAATGGGAATATAAAAGTGCTGGAGCATTTTATATATATATATAAGTAACCAAGTCTTGGTAATAAAAATACAAATATGTTTATAAACTTCCAAGTAATATATGTAGGAATTAAAAGGTGATCAATTTCAAGAATACATATTGCTGGAAACTTGGAAAAACTAATAGGACGTGTTACGAAGTGTTAACGGACTAAAACATGAAAACGGACGAATAAGTATTGGTGTTATTGCGTCTAAGGTGGTAATGGAAACATATATTTTAAAGGACTTAAAATATATAATTCGGGTGAAAAATACATAACACTTTCCTAAGTGTTGGAAATTTATTTGTGGGAGAAAAATAACGTAAATAATCTAACGATTAAACGTTTAAAACAAGCATATGGACTTGACAATAAAAATATATTATCGAATCGACGAGATCCTAGTATATTTATTTAATGGGAAAGTAAATATACGTTATGGTGAGTCGAGTCGAGTGAAGAAAATATATATATATCGAATCGACGAGATCCTAGTATATTTATTTAATGGGAAAATAAATATACGGTAAAGTGAGTCGAGTCGAGTGTGGAAAACGTTATGTCGAGTCGACAAGACCCTAGTATATTTATTTAACGGGAAAGTAAATATACGGTAAAGTGAGTCGAGTCGAGTGTTAAAAATATTATATCGATCGACAAGATCTTAGTATAATTATTTAATGGGAAAATAGTTATAGGTCAAGTGAGTCGAGTCAAGAACAATATTATACAAGTTAATATTCATGGAAGTATAAGTGTAACTTGTAACAAGGGTAATCCATCACCAACAGACATAGGGCATATGTTTAATTAAACGCGGAATTATATGTAAATGGTGATGTTGGGAGTTGGATGTACAACTTGCCGGAAAAACACACGCTATAGACTTAGTGACGTACATGCACTAGGACGTCCGTAGGTGCTTGACCTCGGACTTGCTATTCTCTGCTATTTGATTGTACGCTGTGCTTAAGGTGAGTTCACGGCCCCTTTTTACTGTTTTACTTGGAGGAAAGATATGTTTGTCAAAAGTTATCACATGTTGAAATGTTTTCAAAGGTTAAAATGTGATGAGTGGCATGATGAGTACTTGAGTTTTGTTGTGTGTTCGCCACTCGGGGTTGAGTCCTTGCTATTGTAAACATTAATTCAGGGAAATGAAACCGAAGGAATATTTGGATAGTACTATTGGTGCCTGACAAGGCCCACCCCTAATCGATAGCGTCGATTATGCATTGGTGTATGCTTGGGGTGCATGTATTCTGAACTAAGTTGTTATTTGCCGAGAAACAACCGGTGATCGCGGGGCATATTTATTAGTCTTGGTTTAATTATGGGACTCAAGGGATTGCTCGTCATCATAGGTTTGTAGGAGCTAGCTACTCCTTACAATGGCCACAAATTGTGCAGGTTTCGCACAGGGTGTAAAAATGTTGTTGTTATGATCCTAAAACTTGTGAACTCACCAATATTTTATATATTGACGTCTCTTTTTAAACATATCTTTCAGGTAACTAAGTGCTGATTAGATATGAGGCTAGTGCGGTGGAATACGGGATGTCGGATACTTGTCGGGGTTTCATCTATTGTTACCGTCGGGTTGGAACATAAACGGAAAAGCCCCATTTATGAACTCCTAGTTTGTTGTTTTGTGAAATATTGTAACAAGATACTCATTTTCGACATCTTAACAAAATGATCTTTTCTAATTAAATATAGTTTGTGTTAATCTTGACTCTATATGCTTTCGAGCATTGCGCCACGTGTTTCCGCTGTTGACGTGGTGTGACAGAAGCGGTATCAGAGCCAAGATTATAGCGAACTAGCATTTTGTAAAATCTAGACTATAACCGGTTTCGGCTCAAAAACAAAGTTTTCAAAACTAAAACACAAAAAAATATTTTTAGAAAAGAAATAATTTGTACATGGGATGTACAAGGGGAAATTCCGACCAACTAGCCATGTGTGTCAATATATGAAGTATTAGAAAATACGGATAGGAATGTTTATGTTGTGTAGAAATCCGATTTTCTAAGATTAGTTAATACATATACGTAGTACGGATATTTTGCTAGTAAGGATGTCGTGTCACGCTTCGCATTAGTCTGCACTCTTGCATCGATCACCGGTACCAACAAGTGGGAAGGATGTTGCGGTCTACGATGAGCTCACTCGCTTACCTGTAGACGGGAGGATCGAAAGGACTAATCTCTATCGCGCTGATGGATCTCGCCGTGTTGTTTATGATGTGGAGGCAAAACTATTCCAAGTCATTTGTTACGAAATCTTTGTTTTTGGATCAGGAAGCTCGGAACTAGCGGGCAACAAGATTACCTGGAACCGCAAATTATCATTACGGGTGCACACGTAATAATAGTTTGGGGTGCACGGTAACCTTGGTGGGCACTAGGGCCGGGGTTGGTGATCACTCCTTGTCTTGGTTATTCTTGTTCCTTAGATTCAGTCTTAGTTTTGATTGGCCAATGGGTGAAATGAGAGGTCTCGTCGACGTCCCTTGATTTCGATCCTCGCAAACCCAATGAGCTTTCTTCAATATTACCTCTAAGGTTCGAACACGGAAGAGCAGGGACGTCTATTTATATGAGGAATTCGACGTAAACCCTCACATCGTATAGAGACGAGAGACGATAACTTCCTTGTATAGGAGTTGAATGCCTCCGCCACAAAGTTCTTCCAAAGGAGCGGACGTACAAGAATACACGGCCTACGGAAGCGAGAAATGTCGGGTACGATGCGTGGAAGGTTATACCCTGAACCTAGTGAAGACCTAGGGTGCGTCCATGCAAGACCAGTGCGTTTTGAGAACGAGACCCTTTGTGGATCAGATATGAGACTCGTGTCCCGTGTGCTGCTGTATTATTATTGTGAATAAGTCATTTTCGATCTAACACATGCCCAAGTTGTCTTAAAGGGTCGAGTATTTTTCTTCTCTTTATGGAGGACATAATCAAAGTTGTTGAGTTAGGAAGCTTGGTTGTTCCCATGCAGTCGTGGATTGGTCGCGAAATCAGCATGCCATATTGCACTTCCGTGAGTCATAGGGCTGTGCTAAACATCGATGATGTCAAAAGTTTCGGTCACTAATCACGACCGCGGCAACATTTGCAAGTGTTATGATGACGGCATGTAGTGGAACAGCAAGCCCCAGTTGGCGTTTGGCTATGGACTCACTCGGAAGTGCATACGATTAACTCATGGAAGCCACTGCTCGATGTATTGAGTGTTCAAATGAGGATCAACACCCTTTGCAATAGTGTTGGGTCGTATTTCGGAAGATGATTTGTGATGGGCTTAGCATATTGGTGATTATGTCATACTACTTTCCTGAGGTGCAAAGGTCATCGTAAGACTCCTCTATCTACTTCCTGTTTGTTTTCAAGTATTATTGGTAATCTCGCTTCAGTCGATGAACACCAGAGTAGGTTCGATACGTGTGTTGTGCCTGAATCCGTCATAAATCCTAGGGAGTGGAACCACACTCTGGGAATCGAAATCGTAAGGGTGTGTCCCGTAATTGTCAAATGTCGCAAGACGCTTTTTGCTGACATTGAAATCCCCCTCGAAAATCAAATGACGGACTACTGGAAGTGGTCACGTTTATCTGTTACATTAAACTTACCCATGGGACGACAATTCAGTTGCTCTTATTGTGATGTTGAATGTTCATCACCGTCGTCCCGACGATGAGACTAGCTATCTCTATGGGGTGATGAATTGATGCGAAGTGTTTTTCATCAATCCCCATAGATATTGAGACAATGCGTCCCCTCGTCACGGTAGTTTGTAAACTAAGGTTGCGAGATCCATTCGTTATGGACAATGTGACCTGTCTAATCTCTTGTCGTATTTCGATACTCTCACTGCGTGGCCTATCAGGAAGGAAAAGTTCACTGGCCTCGCTTAGGTGGCGGAGAGGCATTTCGGTTGATGACTTTCAATGCTTGTGCCAAAATAACATGCAAGAGGACCCTAATGAGAAGGATGACTCGGCTGATTTGCCAAAGTCTGTATCGTTTTCATTTTAGCGTGGTGCCTCAATAAATCATGATCCTTCTACCTCTGCTTGTTTCTATTCTCGTAGTGACCACTATCTTTGATACTGGAAAAGATGTTGGTTGGTTTCTAGGTCCTATGGATACTACTTACCACACATCTAATAACTACGACGAGACTAAGGCTCTCGTCGAGCCTGTTGTTGCTCCTGCTATTGTTCTATGGCTCAAGCGAATCCTGTTGACGCTGTTAAGTACGTAGCTCTTGCTGTATTTGTTGTTGTTTTTGTTCCTGTGGCTCTGGTCGAGCTTGATGTTGTTGTTATTTTTTTGAGGCTCCTACTAAGGTCACTGTTGTTGACATAGACGTCTCTATGACCCTTGCCAAGCCGCTATGACCATGTTTGTGTCACGATGGAGTTCGTTGCTATTAACTCCATTTTCTTCGAGGCTTTCATTAAACTCATCGTTATCGTTCCTTGGGCTCCTGCCAAGACTAATATTGTCAATGGTTCTTAGGCTTGGGTCGAGTCTGTCAATGCTGCAGTTGACATTATTTGAATGACCTATATTGATCCTACGATCTTTCTCCCTAAGAACTATATTGTCCTGATAAGCCTGCTAAATTATGCGGAATCCATCGTTCCCATTTCTGTATTGATTACGGATACCTTTGTTGACCAAATCGTTCCTACCATTGAGTCTATGGAGGATAGGTTTGAGGTCGAAGGCATGAATACAAATCCCGCCCCCACAAGTGAGTTGAGACACACCGGGATGCGTGCTCACCATAACGGAGCTTTATGTTGTTGTGGACTTTGGATTTTCCATATTGAGCGTCATCCTGCCGTTGTGCATTCATGCTGCTGTGTTACCCCCAGCGATTGTGCATGCTTGCAGTTGCATTATTTTGCCGATTGCGTATCCATGTGGTTGCGTTACACTGTCGACGATGCATTCCTGTTGTTGTGCTGCTCCTGCAATAGTGTAGCGTTGCTGTCGTGTTTCTCTGTGTCATGTGGTTCTTGTTGCGGTGTTACCTGGTTGACATGCTTCTCTGTTGTCGCGTTGATCTTGTTGCGGTGTTGCCTTGTCGTCATGCTTCTCTGTCGTCGTGTTGTTCCTATGCAGTGTCCCCTAGTTGATGTGCTTCGTGGATGTGTTGCTGCCATTGCCGTGTTATTTCTACTGTCGTGTTGCTCCATGGATGTATTGCTGCAGTTGTTGGATTGTCTTGATGATGTGATGACTTGTCGTATGCTTCACTCTTGTTTTCCCTTGGGATGTAGACATCACCTCGACCCTCATTGATGTCATTGTTCTGTTAATGTGACTGTTTGGTGTCGACATTGGTTACGTGAGATTTTGGGTGTCTAACGGACTTCCTGGGAGTCATACTAAGACACTCTAGTCTTAGTGATTGCACATGTATCCCCCTAAGGTCCGAATCTCGTGGTCGTTTGAGTAATTAACCGAATCATGTGTCGACCTGTTTATATGCTCGCGCGTTTCGTGAACATTACCTCTTCAAAAACTAAGGCCTCAGTGATGCCGTGTCCAGCCTTAACCTTTTACGCGCATTTTGGTCGAATAACCACACTCAATCATGTCGGAAGTAAATCCCATGATCCACACATGACAGGGCGTGGCTCGTCTTTGTGATAAGGGATTTCGAATACGTCTCGAACCTAAAGGTATCGAGTAATTGTGAGCCATATTATGACCCATACCTTTGGGACTAGTAAGAGTTGAACGACTCAATTCATTATTGCTCATCCCAGTGGATTCGTTTAACGTCATACATGCCGACGTGTCATACTGATGATTATGGAAATTACATTGTGGACCCACCTAAGGCGTGTGCATTGGTGGAGTCCCTGGTACATAGTTCGGAGATCTTATGAAACCCTAAATCCAGAAGGGCGTGTAGCACTGTCTGCTCTATAAGGGTGCTACCCTACCGTATTGAGATGGTTGATCGTCTCGGCCCTTCGATTAATGTTGTTATTCCTCTGATGGTTGGTTTATCTTGTCTTGGTGTCTGTGCGTGGGTTCATGGAACAATGGAACCATTTCGACCTTGGGTCGATACTACTGTTCCCAGTTATCCTTTGGTAGCATTGTTCGCGCTAGAGCAAAATCCCTTGTCTTTGACAGACACTGTTGGAGGCACCATAGTAATGTGAGCTGCCAGGTCAGTGTGTATGGTATCTGACTAATCAAGATAAGCATGAAAGCTTACATATTGCACCCATATGTGTGACTATTCGAGTCGTTGAATGGGATG
Source organism: Ambrosia artemisiifolia (assembly GCA_032199755.1). Lineage (NCBI taxonomy): Eukaryota > Viridiplantae > Streptophyta > Magnoliopsida > Asterales > Asteraceae > Ambrosia > Ambrosia artemisiifolia. The sequence goes on along the minus strand of CM063516.1, from coordinate 24,737,299 downwards.
CCTTATGGGAAGGCTCAAGACTATCGCTTGTGGTGCGATCTCAGTCGTTCGTTTGTTTATTTGTTTGTTTTAAGTAACGCCTTTGGCGCATGAAACTGTCAAGCCCAAATGGGAAATCTATGTCAAATGCATGCATCTATGACTCGATTTCACCATTTACCTTGAAAGATTCCAAAAGGATGGAACCTTCGGTTTCAAGACCCCTTTCACTCAAATCTCTGCTTAAGATCTGATAGTCAATACGAGGGTAAGTTGCCTGTGTTGTTCGAAAATGACCTCCTAGGTTGTTAATGCCGATGGGACTGCCGATGCCCGTGAAGCACCTATAATGGAACTAGTACTGGATACCCATGTTTTGGGTAGCTACTGGTGTTCTGTATACTTGTCGCAATGGGGACCAACGTGTTGATATGACTTTGCAACCTTATACTCTGTTCGTTACGACAACAATTTATGATGTGTCATATATCTTTTTCCGGTATTGACCTATGTGCTGGAAGCATCTGGTCATTGGTGTTTGAGTCGACTGGTAATTCTCGAGAATTGCGGAATTACATGACTGTTGTGTCGTATATACACCGCTTACCGTTAGGGAACTGAGGGGTGAAAGCGACGCAAAAACTTTTGACCCCATCAGTCCATACTAGGCGTCCTAGTACCGTTAACCACAATTTCTCAGGTGGAAAGTAGCGATTCAGTACCTAGCAGATTCCACGGAAATAAAGTCCCATTTTGAATGTAGTTGTTCGGTCGACAAGAACATAGTATATTTATCTTAATGGGGAGGTAAATATATGGTAAAGCGAGTCGAGCCGAAGGATAAATAAAATGGAATACCCCACGAGGTTTCCAAGGGGACTTTTATAACTATTGTGTGGTATAGTAAGATCACATGTATAACATTACCATGCCACCCGAGGTGTCCCGTGGTCGGGATGTTACCCAAGTGACGATTGATTGCTGTTTGGAAACCCTCTCATTCCTTACTCATTTGTAGCTCCAAGATGAGGCATATGGATAGCTACCTATACTCTTGGAGAGTCATGGTTAGACTCTGGATTGCCGACTTCCATTATATCGGATTGTAGTAGTCATTCTACCTCAAGTTCGACAAACCTTTTACACAAGCATGGGATACTCGATTTGGGATGAGTATGGCTTGTCATTCTCGGACAGATTGAATGTACTTGACGGAATTGTTCCGTGTTGTCACGATTGATGTCCGTGGCACATTGAGTTCGTGTGCTTCATCGCCAGAATTTCCTACGTGATAGGAATTATCATCCCAGCGTTCGGGGTGTACTGCTCGAAGCCCTTTGGAGGGCATACGTGTACATTTCTAGTACGTTGAATGACAGACGGAAATGGACACATAATCTGGTTTGAGCCACTCGAGAGATGGCCAATAAGTCTTGCAGTTTAGAGACTGCTTGGATGAGATACGAACCTATTAAGAAGTCATGTGGACAAGGCGTAGGCCTTAAACTTTAAACTAGTAATAGGTTTTCACTAAGAGTTATACTCTGAGAGGGTGTCGATAAGCATAAAAATTGTAGTAGGCCAAATTCTTGACACTCCAGTGGCACGGAGATATCGATCAAAATTGGTCTCGTGGCGATTAAGCTCGAACTATCGCAAGAGCTTAGTGGGACTCTTGATGAATCCCGCAGGTCCGGTCTGAGGAAGCATTGTCAATTCCTCGACCGACGGAAGTCCGGTTGACGTTAAGCTCTACTATTTTGGGAAACCGATAGATGTGTCAGATTGAGATGTCGAAGAGCTTAGTCATAGCTGGATCATGATATTGTGTTGATAGAGCGCTAAGCGTGAACCTAGCGTGAACCTGATTTCACATAGGAAAGAGGAGATCTCGTGAAGCGCACACACCCCACCATGTTCAAGGACACTATTGTAATGGATAACTTGAACTGAATTCCGGGACGGAATTCTCTTAACGGGGGGAGAATGTAACATCCGGCAAAAATCGATGTGATTCCGTACGTAATTAGTATATGTAATTAACGATTTAAGTGCATATTTAAATTAATTGGATTAATTTAGCCTTAGTGAATGGCAAATTCCCCATAAGATGCATAGGGATGCACATGTTAAATGTTGAAGCACGACGAAATCGCGTGCGAACAAACTTGTCCGGAACGGACGTTGGTGATTACCCAGTAAAAATTAAATAAACGAAAAGGATCCCGGACACCCAGGATATAAAATAAAGGGTATTTTCACAAAATATAATGTGGTTTGGAACTCCAAAACCATAAGTGAAAACTTTACATACAAATCTCCCACTAACGAATAAAGTGAGCGCATCGCACCCGATACGCGTATAACTTATAATTTCACCCAACGAAAGCCTAACTAACCCACCAACACTTAAACTAGGCTAGGTTTAAGGGTTATTAGAGGCTATTATAATGTCAAAATAACGCGTAAATACAATCCGATTAATACACGAACGACACCCGAACGTCAAGTGTGAAGCATAACTAATTATTTAGGAAATGTTTTATGTTGTGGACCCCACTAAACCCACCCCAAAACCGGCCCAACCCCTCACCCATGCTCAATCTTCTTTTTTTGTACCAAACAATCTAAGTTAGATATGTGAAGATATGGGATGGATATGATCATATATTATATGGAGATTTCATGTCCTATTAAGATTCATACAATCCTTCTTTTTCCTTGAAAACTCACGACCAAAAGACCCCATTAAAATCCACCAAAGATCATCCAAGATCACCTAGTACACACATATCTATAATATATGGGATTTAAATCTAGTGTTAGATCTTTGTAAATCTTGGAAGATTGTTAGAAGATATGAAAGGGTTATAAAGGATCATGAGGCACAACACTTGATCAAAACACAAAACAATCTCTTCTTTCTTTCCCTTTGGAGCCGTGAGCAACCATCCACCACACACATACTTCCCTTAAGTTTAAACACTCCAAATTCCTTCATAAACACCCATCTTCCAAACTCTATTTGTGTGTTTCAAGCTTGGAGCTTAACAACATAGGAAGAACACACTAAACCCCATCAAAATCAAGCATTTTTAGCTTCTCTAGCCTTATGCTAGTTGTAAGTATTCTTGATCTTGTTCTTGTCTTTAAAAGTTTATGTTTATTAGTTAGAAGCAAGTTGTACAATGGGTTAACTTGACAAAGCTTTACATGATAAAACATATGCTTTTTAAAGACTAAAATGGTGTTATGAGTGTATGATATGGGCCAAAATTTTTGGTGATGGATATGTATTATTCTTGTGGTTTTATAAGGTTCATAAGACTTAAAGAAAATGGTGATCTAAACAAGACTTGTTAATGGAACTTGAATAACCTTAAATATGGTTTAAATCTTCATAAAATAATCATCTAAGACTATATATGGTGTTGATTTTTGTTAAAGAACAAGTTACATAAATTTTACATCTTCAAAGTCTACACACATGAAAAATGTAAATTGGACATATTGGACAAAATACACTAAGTACACCTATTAGTATCCTTAATGAGATGATTAAAGACTATTAAAAGTGTTGGAACATAAAAATAAACTAACATGACAAAGATGATCAAATAAAGTCCACTAGTTTAGTAGAAAATTGTTAATCTTGAAATATTGAATGGAAAAATGTAACTTTTATAAGTTAAAGGACTATTTTAGTAACTTTGAAAGTTGAGGGACTTAAAATGATATTTTTAGAAACTTGTATCTAAAAATATAATTATGGAAAGTTTAGTGTCAAAAGTGTAAAATGGTAACTTTCCAAGGTGGATTTGGTAAATAATAGCAAATATACATATGTATCTTGTATAAAAATGTATTTTTATAAAATGGAGTTTTATAAAAATATAGATTTTCTAACAAGTGGAAATAAATAAAAACAAAGGTTTTTATAAAAATGTTAGATAAAATAAAAGCTTGGTGGAAACTTATATAAAAATTAACACTTTTATATAAATGGGAATATAAAAGTGCTGGAGCATTTTATATATATATATGTAACCAAGTCTTGGTAATAAAAATACAAATATGTTTATAAACTTCCAAGTAATATATGTAGGAATTAAAAGGTGATCAATTTCAAGAATACATATTGCTGGAAACCTGGAAAAACTAATACACGATTAAGTGAATCGGATATGGACGTGTTACGAAGTGTTAACGGACTAAAACATGAAAACGGACGAATAAGTATTGGTGTTATTGCGTCTAAGGTGGAAATGGAAACATATATTTTAAAGGACTTAAAATATATAATTCGGGTGAAAAATACATAACACTTTCCTAAGTGTTGGAAATTTATTCGTGGGAGAAAAATAACGTAAATAATCTAACGATTAAACGTTTAAAACAAGCATATGGACTTGACAATAAAAATATATTATCGAATCGACGAGATCCTAGTATATTTATTTAATGGGAAAGTAAATATACGTTATGGTGAGTCGAGTCGAGTGAAGAAAATATATATATATCTAATCGACGAGATCCTAATATATTTATTTAATGGGAAAGTAAATATACGGTAAAGTGAGTCGAGTCGAGTGTGGAAAACGTTATGTCGAGTCTACAAGACCCTAGTATGTTTATTTAACGGGAAAGTAAATATACGGTAAAGTGAGTCGAGTCGAGGGTTAAAAATATTATATCGATCGACAAGATCTTAGTATAATTATTTAATGGGAAAATAATTATACGTCAAGTGAGTCGAGTCAAGAACAATATTATACAAGTTAATATTCATGGAAGTATAAGTGTAACTTGTAACAAGGGTAATCCATCACCAACAGACATAGGGCATATGTTTAATTAAACGGGGAATTATATGTAAATGGTGGTGTTGGGAGTTGGGTGTACAACTTGTCGGAAAAACACACGCTATAGACTTAGTGACTTACACGCACTAGGACGTCCGTAGGTGCTTGACCTCGGACTTGCTATTCTCTTCTATTAGATTGTACGTTGTGCTTCAGGTGAGTTCACGGCCCCTCTTTACTGTTTTACTTGGAGGAAAGATATGTTTGTCAAAAGTTATCACATGTTGAAATGTTTTCAAAGGTTAAAATGTGATGAGTGGCATGATGAGTACTTGGGTTTTGTTGTGAGTTCACCACTCGGGGTTGAGTCCTCGCTATTGTAACCATTAATTCAGGGAGATGAAACCCAAGGAATATTTGGATAGTACTATTGGTGCCTGACAAGGCCCACTCCTAATCGATATCGTTGATTATGCATCGGCGTATGCCTGGGGTGCACGTATTCTGAACTAAGTTGTTATTTGGCAAGAAACAACCAATGATCGCGGGGCATATTTATTAGTCTTGGTTTGGTTATGGGACTCAAGGGATTGCTCGTCATCATAGGTTTGTAGGAGCTAGCTACTCCTTACAAAGGCCACAAATTGTGCAGGTTTCGCACAGGGTGTAAAAATGTTGTTGTTATGAACCTAAAACCTGTGAACTCACCAGTATTTTATATAATGACGTCTCTTTTTAAACATATCTTTCAGGTAACTAAGTGCTGATTAGATATGAGGCTAGTGCGGTGGAATACGGGATGTCGGATACTTGTCGGGGTTTCATCTATTGTTACCGTCGGGTTGGAACATAAACGGAAAAGCCCCATTTATGAACTCCTTGTTTGTTGTTTTGTGAAATATTGTAACAAAATACTCATTTTCGACAACTTAACAAAATGATCTTTTCTAATTAAATATAGTTTGTGTTAATCTTGACTTGATATGTTTTCGGGCGTTGCGCCACGTGTTTCCGCCGTTGACGTGGTGTGACAAAGATATGCTTGAAAATGTCAATATATAAATATAGTGGTGAGTTCATAGGTTTTGTCTCAATTAAAACACTATTAATTTAAGAACAAGTGTGTGTAATATTACCATGAAACATGTATATAAAGTATTAGGGAAACTAGCCCTATTACCAATGCGCTTCCGTGAGCCTATAACCAACCCTTGAAAATTTAGTAATCTTGCCCCGCACATTTATCTTAGATACAATGTATGGATTCTGAATATAATGCACACGGTGGTATTTACCTACCAAATAGCCGCCATCTATTTCAGGTGGGCCTCGTCAGGCGCCAATAGTACTATTCATATATTCTTTCGATTCTAACCTAAACTAATAGTTATAGCAAACTAGTGAGGACTATCTGCCCCAAGTGGTTATTTGTCACACCCCGCCAAGGTAGAAACGCGAGGTGGGACTTCGAAAGATTTCCAAGCACAAAGGTCACACGAGCATTGATTTAAAATAAAGCGGGAACTTTCATTAAACAACCAAATCCGTTCAACATTAGTTAATTGTTTAATACTAAAACCATTGTATGTAAATGTCTAAAATTATAATGACAACACAACGGTCCAAAAGAAGGTATCCCATAAATGCTCGCACGCGACCCCTGCAAGTTCCATTATCCATGTTAATTTCCTGAAAAACTTGCATGTAAAATATATGGGTCAACACAAAGTTGGGGAGTTCACGAGTTTTCTATATGATGGACATGTAATCCAAAACCGACTAAATCATTGCCTAGCTAGGGCAATAATCAATATGTGATCTGACATGAGCCTATAACCAAATCTTGACATATTGTGACTCACCCATTGTACACTAAAGGCAATGAATAATGTGAAATACAAGCACTCTTTTGATATCTGTCATCCGGTCAGAGCGACTGACCAAGAGTGGGGGTGTCAACCCAATAGATCTATCCCGGTGTTTCATGGCTAAGTCCGAAGCTAATGGTTATGGTATGATGTATGAAACGAGGGCTTAATGCATCCTGAACCTTGATGTCTCATGTTCACATAGTAGTAAAGTATTGTAATTGAAAACTGTACGCATGTTTTTCCCCAGGAAAAATGTAAAAACTGTAAAAAGGGGCCGTGAATAATCACTTGATGTCTGGATGCTAAACTGAACTGAACCTGGCACTGTGTGTCTGTCCTGGGGATGCCCTAAGTTCATTTAAAGGCACTTTAAGTCTATGTTTTGTTCTAAATATCATGCAACTGTTCACCCGACTGTAACACCCGTGGACTAGGGGTTTCTGTACTACTATCCACGTGTGTCACACACTGTATGTGTCGAAAATGTTCGGGTTGTCGTTTTAATGACTCTGTTTAGTCTGTTTTTGGGTTAAACAAGTACCTTGTCTTACTAAATGTTACCAAGTGTTATGTTTGTCATATTTATGTAAGCCTAGGGTGGCACATAGACACATCTTGTGACAGTTTTGTATAAACATTACACATTCAAGTGTTTTGCCTTTGTTTAAACACGCATAGCTTTATGTTTTCGAAAAAACTCGTGTTTTAAGCTTGTTAACACATGTTTTTATTATTCTTAACACATGTTCATAAGTCTAACCATGTTGTATGTTGTGAAAATTAAGTGAAATATGTTATTCTTGGGTCGGGTCTTGGCCTTTTACACACACACATGCACGCATACATATATGTATTTGTGTGTGCTCGTGAATGTCCACATTCATGTGTTCCAAGGTGTACGTATCAATGTAAACATGTGTGTATACATAACTAATACATTGAACTTTTATCACCAAAAGTTGAGTTGTTCAGTTAGTTAATTCCAAGAACTAATGTTTTATAGGGTGTGCGAGTACATTTAGGCTTCGGGTGACAACCACATGTAACCGAATGATGTTAATAAGAAGGAAAAGAGTTCGGTTGTTATACCTTGGTGTATAGCCGAGAAAAATAAGAGAATAAAGGCTAGCTAAAGGCTTGGAACTCCCTAGTGATGGTGTGGATTGACCAAAATAGGCTCCTTAGGTGCTTGGTGCTTTAGCCGAAAAGGTACAAGAGAGGAGTGGGAGGTTTCAAGTGTTAGTAGATTGTGAGGTGAGGTGTTGTGGTGTGAATCAAATGAGCTCTTGTGCTTCTTATATAGGCGAGTGGTGATGGTGGTGTTCTAGTGCCATTGGTTCACAATTGTGGAAGCTCAAAGGTGTGAGTTCATGGAGTGCAAAAGTAAGGTGGATTGCTTGGGAAATAGGTTGACTTAGAGCTTTGTAATGTAGTGTATGGGGGCATAGGTTTTCGGCCGCTATTAGGCATGGGGAAGGGGCATTATATTTTTGGTAAGGTTGACATGGTAATCCCTCTCAAGTGTTCTATTTTGTGCTCACTTGGTGCAAGAGGTTGACCTTGGTTCATGAGTTGTCATCTTGGGAACATGCTAGCCGAAAAGTGTAGATGTTTGTGGTGTTCTTGGATGGTCAAAGGCCATGGCAAGTGTAGATGTGAAAAGTTCATTCCATGTTAGTGTTAAGCATAGATTGGAGGGTTACTAGTTAGGCTTGGTGACTAGGAAATGAGTGTGCATATGTGTATATATATATACGATTGTATATGTGTGTGTATAGGTAGTTTTTGTCACTTTTCCATCATGTGATTGTCTGTGTATATTGCCGTGTGTATATATATATATATATATATATATATATATATATATATATATATATATATATATATATATAGAGAGAGAGAGAGAGAGAGAGAGAGAGAGATGTGAGTGTGTCTTGTACGAATTAGATAGAGTCCAAAACATTGCACACACTCTTGTCTTGGGAATATGTGGGCCAAAAATTGTGCATAGGGAAAGAACAATCTATTTTAAGTAAGTCAACATGTGTAAGTTTTATTAACTAAGGTGGACTAAGATCCCATTAAAGTAATTGTCTTGGATTTTATGGGATTGTGTTATGCATATGTGTATGCATAGCCGTCTGAATGTATGTATGTGTGTTAGTGTATTTGTTTAATTCACATGTTCATGTAAGTCTAGATAGATCGAGTTCAAGGGTACAGGTGGACGTACTGTTGTCACACCCTCAAATTCCACATGCGGGGTTTTACCGCAAGGCGTGGGACACACCAGGATCCAAGTCAACGGTCACAATAAACGACAACTAAATGAAAAGAATACATAACTCCAAACATTAAGTTTTTATAACATAAACCATGCGGAAGCGAAATCTTGTTTACAAAGAAACATGAAACATAGTTTGAAACATTTATTTAATATGCTCTAGTACCTAGACGCCTTGCAAGACTCCGTGCGCCTAAATCCAAAGACTGCTACCTTAGCGACCTAAGAAAACATGCCAAAATGTCAACATGTAATGCTGGTGAGTTCACAGGTTTTATAAAAGAGTTTCCGTATGTCTGTAAAGATCATTGCCGTTAATACTATGTTATAAGAACGTTAGTTAGACGTTAAGTATCGTTACTACTACGAGTTGCAAATCATTACAGACCCGTAATCCGTGATAAGTATGCCCAGTAAGTATGAACCACCGTCATCATCGGTGGCTCCAAGTAATTAGAGACAATATGCACCCGCCCGGATCCTAGCCGTCGGGTGGGGTTTGTTAAGCCCAATAGATCTATCCTCATTTCCCTCGTTATGTCTACCCACATATTCATGGTTTCCCCCTGGGACTTCCTGATGAAACGCCCGTATAGTAAACAACTATAACCATAGTATAACATGATCTTTAAAACAATGTAAGTAATAAGCATGTTTCTCCCCCCGAAAGTAAGACAGTAAAAGTGGGGCTGTGACACTCACCTTAGGTTGCGTTACTTATAATTAGTTTAAACCAATAAGCTATGATAGTCCCGTATAGTGGCGACCTACCATATGACGTATATAAGTACTTAGACTAATAACCCATAGGTTAGTTAGTCCCCGTATGTCCAGACCATAACCAAGTTTGTTTGAAAACGTGTTTGACTGTTAAACCGACCACACCAGACAAGACTCGACATCCCATTGGTGACCCGACATCCCACGTGTCATTTAAAATAAGGAATCATGCCATCTTATGTAATCATACTCTTAATATGCGCAAAAGTTCACTAAGTCTATCACATAGTTCAGATAACACAAAAAACAGGTCCGAACACGTGTTAACAGGTTATTAGATATCTCACGGGGTTCCTAACATGTTCCTAGGTGTTAAATCATGTTTCGGGATGTCAAAATGCACTTAAAACAGCAGTGCACACGAGTAGGAAATCATACATGCATTTAGGAAAGTCAACTAGTGATTAGGATGGTCAAACTGGTGATTAGGGCTGTAATCGCATGCATTTAAACACGAGTAGGCTCCTACTCGCCTGTAGGGACATGCGAGTAGGATCCCCTAATCGCCCCATGCAGATGCGTGTCACCTTTTTGCGCGTTTAACCCTGCAAATCAGATCCAAAACATGTAGAAACACCAAAAATCAAACCTAAATCATTATGAAACGTATTCCAAGTAAAAACCCCTAAATTATCATTGTTCTAATGGCCATAATTGTGAATATTTCCCTAAATAGCATATTATCATGTAAACATCACATCAATACATGCAAAACTTACCCTAAACGGCAAATATCCAGATTTCATCACATAACCACGTTGTTCAACATTTCCCTACTGTTCTAGAATCATCCTAGAGTAACCCTAACCTTATACAAACAACAAAACACATCATATCATCCTAAATCTGTCAAAATCATTCAAACGGGTCAAAATACCTATTATCAATAATACACAACCATGAACCTCCAAACTCATCAATAATCGTGTTAACAACCTATTTATCATAGAAACATATCAAACACACAAGAATCCATGCATTTACAACATAAAAATCCTATCTTTGCATGATAATCATCACATAAAGCAAGTATGAAGGTTTAGGTTTATGTAGAAACTGTTTTTAATAAGTTTTTAAAGACACAAATACTTAGAAATCAGGTCTGGACCTTTAGGGAGCAAAACAATATCATTTACAAAGGTTTGGGATGAAGAACACACCTTGGATTTGCAAGATAATGAGATGTAAAGCTTGGAAAGGTAGGTTCTTATGCAAAAACGTGTTCCAGAGGGTGTTTATGGGTTGAGAGAGGTTATGGGATGTCTAGGGTTGCACAAATGATGTTTTACAAGTCAAGGGTGGTATTTATAGGCGTTTCTAGTCATCAGACACAGTACAGGCGATTACGAGCTGCAACAGGCGATTAGGATACCTTAATCGCCTATATTACATGCGAGTACACCCTACTCACATGTAATAACTAGCGATTAGGCTATCCACCATGCCCTAATCGCCTGCTTTGTTCCCTAATCGCCTATAACATGCAGTTTTGGGTTTTTGGCGCGTTAAACACTATTTTAACACATATAAGCACGTATTTACATACCAACTGTAGATGCGTTTTGCGACTAATGATTAGATGGTTAACATGTGTTAATATGGGCTGATGGGGCGAAGGAAGTTTATATGGGCGAAGGTGACATAGATGTGGGCGAAGGTATATAGAAGTGGACGAATCTGGAACTAAGCTAACACAGAAGACACATTCGACCACTTGATGTGGGCGAATGTGGAAAAGGCCTACGTTCGACCATCACAACTGGGCGAACGTGCAGGTCCTATATATAGATTTTGTGTTTTTGTAAAGTTAAGCGAGTCATTTAGTGTGTGTGTTTTTGAGGTGTGTTCCAGAGAGGTCTGAGAGTGTTATTGTGTGTGCTAGATTAACTGTAATCAAGTTGTAACCAAGTAATTGAACAAGTTAATCTATGAAAAGCTTTTAAAATGACTTTGATTGTGTTTTGATTGAGTTTATATCAGTTTGTTCTAAGCTAGGGTTTCCGCACCTGGTTTAGCAACTTGTATGATCATATAATCCTGTTTTCGTGTTGAATTCATCCTCTACAAAGTGGTATCAGAGCATAGAGGATCATACAACAACAAATTGATAAACTCAGAGCTGATTTGGACATAATTTTCATCAATTCACATCTGTTTTTACATAAAAATGGTTTTTGAGTGTTTTTGAAAGGATTAGAGTTGATTTTGTGGATAAAATTCAAAATTCCAAGTATTAAAGTTGTTCCAAATCATCTCCGAAGCAAAACCTAATCAAGATCATTCAAATTCACAAACTTTTGAAAATCAGAGATCAAAATAACCGTTTTTCAAAGTGTAACCGTTTTTCAAAAGTTAAAATGGGCGAACCTGGAGTGTTTTGGACGAATGTGTGAGTTTTTGGTCGAAGGTGAGTGAAAATTTGGGCGAACCTAGGGATTTCTGGGCGAACGTAGAGTTTTTCAGTTGAATACTTTACATTCGGGTCACATTTTTCACATTCGGGAGATCGTGCGGGCGAACCTGGAAACCAAACGGGCGAACCTGGAACTTTTTGGGCGAACGTGAAAAGTGTTAAGTGTGTTTTTAATTTCTGGTGAGATTTTACCTTCGGGAGAGAATCTTTGGGCGAACCTGAAACCAAAAGGGACGAATCTGAATCTCTACTGGGCGAACCTAGACTAGTTTTTGGAAAATTTTTCTAAGTGTTGAATTTCTCGAAGTTCGTGATCATGTGGCGTTATCAGACTACTCCTACACCAGCAACTACACAACCACAACAGCAGGTGATGGACCCATGGACAGTGGCAGCACAAAAGACGAGCACACAGTCTTCGCAGCCGGTTAACTACATGACTCAAAGTGCACCTCCAGCACCACAGTCTGACTACTGGGGAGTAGCAGCAGCGGTGGTAAACACTCAAACTACAAATGCTATTTCCACACTGATTAATGATTTGTCTTCAGGTAGCGGGACTCGGCCACCAAAGCTTATGGAGATTCAAGAATACAATCAGTGGCAGAAAAAGTTCAAGATACATTTGGAAGGCATGGGAGTGGAAGGTGCTGAAGCATGGAACATGATTGCTAAAGGTTACACACCACCAGTTTTGGAGAACACAGGTGAACCAGTGCCATTGGAGAGCATGGCTGAGGATGAGAAAAAGAAGTTTGCTGTGGAAAAGAAGGCGTTTTCTCAATTGACACAGGCAATCACAAATGATCTTTTGCATCAGTTTGGGACTTGCACAACTTCTAAGGCATTGTGGGAAATGCTTAAAAGGAAGCATGATGGAAATGAGAAGACTAGAAGTTTGAGGAAGGAAGAACTTATAAAGGAGTTTGAGAACTTTTCTTATGTTGGAAATGAAACTTTAAAAGAACTAACTCCTAGATATAATCATTTGATATCTGAATTGTCTAGCTATGATATACAGATTCCTATGGCAAAGCAGGTGGAAAAGTTTGCAGATGCATTACCACCAAACTGGGATCAGCATGTGGATGTTCTGAAAGAGAAGGATGCTTATCAATACTGGTCTCTTCAGGAGTTCATTGAGAAGCTGGAAAACAAAGAATTGGAAGAGAAGAGGAAGGCTAGGAGAGCACAGATTCCTCAGAATCCAAACTTATACTTTGGAGGATCTTCAGTTCCAGCAAGTACAAGCTCAGGAGGGCTAGTTACACCACATGTTGCATGTATATCCAATGTTGTGGAATCACCCACCATTAACTACCATCAACAAACTTCATCTTTATCACAACCACAACCACAAGTTCCATATCAATATTCATACATTCCACCATTCTCCCCAAAGCAACAAGCAGCTTTCTACACTGCTAGCCAATCTCAACCACAACCAATGAACCAACCTAACCAACAAACAGTGGTTTTGGAGACATCTAACCTTGGTAATGTGACAGTTGAAGTTGCTCAGCAACACATTGCATTAGTCTCTGCAATGGTCTCATCCTACAATGGATTAGTTGCTAGTCAAATTGGTAATAACAACTTGACCAATGAAGACTACGCACAAATTGACAAGGAAGAGATGGAACTCATTGATATTCAATGGGCCTTTGCAAGCATAATGCGAAGAGCAACGGAGTTTATCGAGAAGACAGGTAGAACAGACTTGGGAACTTCTCCTAACACAACCTACGGGTTTAATAAGGAGAAAGTGACTTGTTTTAACTGTGGAGGGAAAGGTCACTTTAAACGAGAATGCACCCAGCCACCAAAACAAGGCAATAGAAATCCATTCAATGCCAGTTATCAGAACCGTCAACAACAAAACCAAAACCAAGTTTCTTACCAAAACAACAACCATCAAAACAACTTTCATAACAACCAAAATAGACAACCAAACACACCAAATCAGACACAAAACCAAACACCAAACAATACTAACCGAACAGTCATACCAATTACCACACCAAATGAACAACAGAATACCAATCAAGCATTGGTGACTCAGCAAGATGAGAGGTTTGACTGGTCGAGTATTCAGATAGGTGTTGAGGAAATCACTACTGGGGGCAATGTGGCTTGTGTTGCCTATCAGGTTGATATTGAAGATTCAGTAACGATGGAGGAGAAGGTAGGAACTGAGGTTGATAGTGATGAGTCTGAGGCTGAGATGGATGTGGAAACTGAACCTGTTAAGGTTAATGCTGAGGTTGATGTTGAAGTTCAAACTGAAGAAACAAATTCTGGAGTTGTGATTGATACTGTTTCTGATATTCCCGAGGAGTGTGAATCGGTTTATTCTGATTCAGACAGTGAATCGGATACGGAAGCAAGTGTTAATTCTCTTGATGAAGATATTGATCAGTTGCTTGCAGAAGCAGATTTTCTGATGACAAGAAAGTCGTGCATTGCAGATGATGCTTTCACAAAGATTGATTACTCCAGATTCTTTGCAGGAAAGGAAGCTCATTTCGCATTAATGGCCATGACTGATCCGCCAAAACCTGTAAGTTCTGCATGTAGTACTGATAATACAAGTGAAAAATATTGTGGTACATGTGATAGATTGACTGAGGAGGTTAAACAACTCCGTGTTCAACGTGATAGTGCTATCATGAACAGTCAATCTACTCGCAAAGAGTTGAATGCTTTTAACAAAGTATTAGATGGCTACAAAAAGGACATTTCCGACTTGAAAAACACTTTGTCTTTAAAACAATTGGCAATTAACAACTATATCAATGAAATTGAAAACACCAAGTTGGAAATGGCCGCCATCAAATGCTTTGCTGAGAAAGTAAACAAAAAGCTGGAAAGCTATAAGCATATTGCTTATGTGGTAGACCACATCATTGATGATAAAACCACCAATTATAGGGCTGTACCATCTCCGGTTCTTTTTGAAAACCATAATTGTCACCAAGTGACACCGGAGAGTTCGGTAAAATCTGATTCAGCATCGGAAAATGAATCTAATACTTCAAGTATTGGTGATCCAAATTCCGATGTTAGACCGATTTTGGGAATCAATGATGAGGGTGTTACTGCTGAGAGTGTAGATTCAGACTCAGAGAATGATGATATTGGTTGTAATCAAACTGTTAATGCATGTGAAATTCCAAAAGAAAATCACATCATTACAAATGAACCAGTTTCATCATCTCAAATTGTGATTCCAATGAAAAAGATTCATTGTGAAAAGAAGTCTGAAAAGAATGTGGTGAAGAAAGATCTTAATGTGGTGAAGAAAGATCTTGAAATGAATGATAAAAACGAACAATGTGACAAACCTGTCAAGGTGTTCTATCGGATGGAAGGATCCGATAAGATCATCTCTGACGAGGACTTTCCAATAAAAAATGCCAATTATGCTAAAATAGAAAAGATTTGGCAAGAAAGTACCATTTGGTTCCCAAAACATGAGAGAACAAATGAAATTCCACCAGCTTTATTAAAAAAGTTGTATTTGGATGTTCCTCAAGAACCAAAGGTCCATGTCACAGAGTTTGTTAAACCCAAAAACAGAGCTAATGGTTTTAATGAGCCTACTTACTCAAAAGGGCCACTCCCTGAGAGTTTAAGGAAGCAACAGTACAATGATCAATATCCTGTTAGATCATTTGCTCAACCAAATGCTCCAAATGTTTTTGAAGAGTACCGTGCGTGCTTTAAATGTGGGGAACGAGGGCATTTACTTGCTCAGTGCCCATATGTAAGGCACAAGAGGCACGAGGTTGAAGTGAGGAATTCCATGAGGAAACCGATTGATCATTATGTGCCACCACATAGGAGAGTTGTTCCTCAACAACCACAACCATTTTATAATCAAAACAATTTTCAAATGAGGAATACTCGTCCAATGCACTATGATAGAAGGAATCGGATTGCTATGGAACAATCACGGAGGAAGCCTGTGGTGAACACAACACTTGATAGGCAAAAGGTTCCACCAAAACCAATTGTCAAATCAAATGTTGGACCTAGGTCTGTTAAATCAGATAAGGTTACCAAGAAAGTTACCTTTGTTAACAATGTTCAGAAACCAACTGAGAATCCAAAGTCTCAGATTCGTATCCTGAAAAGGTCTGAACAATCTTGGACACCCAATGGTACTCCAGGAGCCTCAACTTCAAGGGTTAATGAGAGAAAGGAAACTGTTTTGAACAATCAGAAAAAGATTGATCAAAAAGTTGTTGAAAATGTTTGTGAAAATGTTATTTTGAAACCTGATGTTCCAAGACCCAAGACTCAGGCTTGGGTCCCCCGAAAGAACTAACTGATTTACATTTTGTGTGCAGGGAGCTTCAGCTGGCCCTATTAGCAGTCTTTGGATTGTTGATAGTGGAGCTTCAGGCCACATGACAGGGGATCTTGCGTTGCTGTTCGACGTAAAGAACATCAATGGAGGGTATGTAGCTTTCGCAGGAAACAAAGGTGGATATATCACAATGGAAGGAAGTGTGAGCAATGGGATAGTGAGTTTCGAGCGGATTTCTTATGTGAAGCAGATAGACTATAATCTGTTGAGTGTCAGTCAAATATGTGACAAGAAATTTACTGTGCATTTTGATGACAAATCCTGCTATATTCTGAAACCGGGCTTTACAATTCCTAAAGAGTGGATAATGTTGAAGGCACCTCGCGTCAACAATCTATACATTCTTGATATGTCCAAGGCGATGACATCACAGGGGCAGATAACATGCTTTTTGTCTAAGGCGACTGAGAAAGAATCGATAATGTGGCACCGAAGAATGGGGCACATTCATCTGAAGAAAATGAATCAACTTATGAGGAATGGACTTGTCGATGGAGTAAACGTGAAACATTTCCATCTGAATGACAAGTGTGTGAGTTGTAAAAAGGGGAAGCAACACAAACAGTCCCACAAAGTGAAAAAGGTTAACTCTGTTGAGATACCACTAGAGCGATTGCACATGGATCTTTTCGGACCGGTCAAGCGCAAAAGTCATCTTGGAGAACTTTATTGTTTAGTCGTCACTGACGATTACTCAAGATTTTCATGGGTGATGTGTTTGCAGAATAAAAGCGACACTTTTATCAATCTAAAAGTTCTGTTCACTCGATTGGAGAATCTCTACAATGTGAAGATAAAGAGAATTCGGAGTGACAATGGGACGGAGTTCAAAAATGCCAAGATGGATGAACTTTGTGAAAACAAAGGGATACATCATGAATATTCGGCTCCGTACACCCCTCAACAGAACGGTGTTGCTGAACGAAAGAATAGGACTCTAATTGAAGCGGCTAGAACAATGCTTGCTGATTCAAATCTTCCAGTAATGTTCTGGAATGAGGCGATTTATGCAGCAAATTACACACTAAATCGGGTTCTAACAGTGAAGAAGTTTGGTAAAACATCTTATGAGCTGTTACACCGAAGGAAGCCGAACTTAGAGTATCTAGAACCTTTTGGGGCGCCATGCACCATGTTGAATCCAAGCGAAAAGTTTAGTCCTAAAGCCGAGGAGGGTTACTTTGTTGGATATGCAACCCCGCTCAAACGGGTATACAACAAGCGAACTCGTCGTGTGGAAGACTGGGCTAACGTGGAAGTTCAACGATATACTCAAAATATTCAAGGCACGGGTCCTGATTGGATGTTTGATTACAAAGATTTCTTTGAATCATTCAATCTAGATAGCTTGGTTGAAGAAGCTGTCATTAGACTACTTTACGAGTGTGAAAATGCAACAACTTCACCGTTGGTGCGTCCGATCACCGTGAACCCCCTACCAGCTTCTAATGATATCAATGCTCCTATACAAGAAGAAGAAGTATTTCAAGAGGCTTCAACTTCATTAGACACTTCAGAATCTGAAGATGAACAATTTGAAGAAGCTATTCTTGATCAAGCTGAAGAACCAGAGGCACCGCCAGTGAACCCAACCCCAAATTCAGATGTGGCTTCATCATCAAATACGGGTCATGATCTGGATGCTGTAGAGAACTTGACTGTTCAGACGGGAGTGCAAGTACCTGATTATCCGGAATCTCGGATCCATCGTATTCACCCGCTGGAGCAAGTTATCGGTGATCCTGGAAGTAGTGTTATGACCAGAGGGCAGCTTAAAAGCGTTAATTCGCCAGAGAGTTTTGGTGCTTTAGCTTTATATGCCAAAATTCAACAATCTGGTAGTCAAAATGATTGGTCGTTTGCGTGTTATGTGTCGAAGGTAGAGCCAAGGACATACAAGGACGCTTTGAAGGATGATGCCTGGGTGGAAGCTATGCAGGAGGAGTTATTACAATTCCAGAAATTGGGAGTTTGGACGCTCACGGATTTGCCGCCGGATAGGAAGAAGATTGGCACCAAATGGGTGTTTAAGTGTAAGAAGGATGATCGTAGGGTAATTGTTCGTAACAAAGCCAGATTGGTCGTGCAGGGTTTCCATCAAATCGAAGGGATTGATTATAACGAAATCTATGCACCGGTAGCACGAATCGAAGCTATTCGGATGTTCCTCGCGTTTGCTTCTTATAAGAAATTCAAAGTTTATCAGATGGACGTGAAAAGCGCATTTCTGTACGGGAAAGTCAAGGAAGAGGTGTATGTAGGGCAGCCACCAGGCTTTGAGGACCCAATCCACCGGGATAAGGTCTACGTGTTGAACAAAGCTCTTTATGGCTTGCACCAGGCTCCGAGGCAGTGGTACGAGGAGCTAAGTACATATCTCATCTCCAAAGGATTTAAGCGCGGCCTCGTCGATTGCACCCTCTTTACGAAAAAGACGGGAGATGACTTGCTTCTAGTACAGATATACGTTGATGATATAATATTTGGTTCAACTAACGAGCTTTTATGCAGGGAGTTCGAAACTGTCATGCAGGAAAAGTTCGAAATGAGCGCAATGGGGGAGATGCAGTTTTTCCTAGGCTTGCAGGTGGACCAAAGACCCGACGGGATCTTCATTCACCAGACGAAATATGTCTCCGACATCTTGAGCCGGTTCCAGATGGAGGACTCAAAGCCGATGGATACCCCGATTCAACCCAATCACGGGATTGGAGTGGACGCTAAGGGGGAGCTGACGGATCCTTTTACATACAGAGCAATCATCGGATCTCTGATGTATTTGACGGCGTCTCGACCAGATATTATGTATGCGACGTGTCTCTGTGCCCGTTATCAATCGAAGCCGAAACAAAGTCATCTGACGGCGGTCAAGCGTATCCTTCGATATCTGAAGGGTTGTCCCTCAAAAGGACTGTGGTACCCTAATGATGATAATTTTGATTTCATATCTTTTAGTGATGCAGATTGGGGCGGCTGTGACAAAGATAGCAAATCTACTACAGCTGGTTGCCAGTTTTTCGGGAGCAGGTTAATCACCTGGCAATGCAAGAAACAGACTTCCGTAGCACAATCTACCTGTGAAGCCGAGTACATTGCAGCCTCGAGTTGCTGTTCGCAAGTACTCTGGATTCAACAACAAATGGTGGATTACGGTTTACAGTTTCTAAAAACTCCTATTTACTGTGACAACGAAGCCGCAATTGCATTAACTAAAAATTCGGATAATCATTCTAAAGCGAAACACATCCGGATCAAATATCATTTTATCCGAGATTGTTACGCTAAGGAATTGATCGATATGATCAAAATTCATACTGACTACCAACGTGCAGATCTGTTTACTAAAGCTTTTGACCGTTCACGCTTTGAATATCTTTTAAAAGTAAACAATATAAAGGAAAAACAGGACTAATCGGCACCTCGGTTTATCGCTTTTTAGTTTTTAGTTTTTATATTTTGCTAATTGGGAATTTCTCTTTGCTAATTGGGAATTTCTCTTTACTATCGTAATCCTCAAAGAAGTTGATGCTTTCGAGGGGATTGTTCAATCCTCAAAGAAGTTGATGCTTTCGAGTGGATTGTTTCTTTCAAATTTTTGTTTTTATTTTTCAGAAAAATCAAAAATCCCAAAAATATGTTCTTTATTTTAGGGGGAGCCATTTTATCAGAAAAACCAAAAACATTATAAAATTCAAAAGACCTAAAAATTAGAAAATCAAAAATGATTTCCTGGTAAAACAGAGGAAATGATAGTACATCAGTGGGGATCTGACACAGGCTAAAGAATTGTATAGTATAATGAGGCGTGTGTTGACTACGTGTGATATGCTGATAGGCTTCGTAGACTAAATATTGCGTGCATTAGTGATACAAACATAACGAACTACGCGTTCGTGGCTGAACACCTCATGGGCATATGGTCTTAGTACCGTAATTTCGTTTGATAGGATTGCCAAAATCTGAGGTTTCGGGTCGTTATGTTATGGTTATCCAGGATATTCTGATAAACTTTTGTCGTATTGATTTACGGACCTAGTTTTATCAGAATATTTGCTAAAAGAGCTTAATTGCCAAAACCGGAAGTTACCGAATTGAGGAACTTTATGTTTTAATTGATCATAGATCATTATTACATCGTATTGATCATCTGATGCAAATCAGTGATTAATATCAGCCTCAACCTAGTGTATACGCACATGTTACTCTGCTGCATTCACTTGCTGACCTGTACACCTCTGTGCTATATACTTTGTAACTTTTACGGATAACTCTGGCATAATCACGCGTTACGACGAAGCTTTTGCAATTACTTGATACGGGAGTATGTCGTGTGTGTGGGCACCACATCGTGTTAGTCTAATACACCTAACTCGTATCATTTTAAAGCATTGCGTAATTGTCTGCATGTGAGCTTACGTGGACCACAATATCAGCAATTGCCGTGTCACATACTGTTTCTAATGATAATATTAAAACAAAAAGATCAACGCTGTGATCAGATTTCTCAGAAAACTGATATGATCCTCTGACCGGATTTCACAAAATGTTTACTGCTTTCATTTAAAAGTGAAAATTTGTGTTTTGGAAGCTTAACGGATTGAAAAATGTTGAACGGGATTCGAATTTGTAATTTGGCAAAATTTTTCAAGTTTTCCATTTTACATTCGCCCTTAACTGGGACGAATGTGGAAACTTTTTCACCTTCAGGTCATGATAAAACGGGCGAATGTGGGCTGTGTATTTGATTTCCACATTCGGGTACACATTCTACATTCGGGCACATTAGATTGTGGGCGAATGTGGAAAATTCCCACATTCGACCCTATAAACGGACGAAGGTGCAGCCTATATATAAGTCAATTACAGGTTCGACCCTCACTTCAAAATTTTTTCAAAATTTCTTCATAACCAGACCTTGTTGTTTTTGAATCCTTTGCTTGTGCATTTTGTTCTCTAGTGTATTCTGATCATTTTCATATATTGATTACAGGTAATGGAGACGTAACAAATCTGGAATCCTTGATTTTTTAATCGCACTTAGGGTTTTAGGGTTTTTGAATTTCCAGTGTTTGTTAATGATTAATGTTGATAGCAAATCATTCCATATCAGTTTTAGGGGGAGAGGATGAAAGGAATTAGGTTTTAACAATTGTTTCAGTTGTGATTGATTGATTAAATAAAGAAAAACCCTAATTCTTATTAAAAACTGATATAGAATGAAAATTAGGGAAAATTGATGATAGACGAGTTCTTGTCGGACATATTAGGTTTGATTCTGATCAAAATTAGGGGTTAAAAACATGATTGAAAATTTTTTAAATTTTGGGCAAAAACAGTTTCTACATTCGGTCCATCGACTGGACGAATGTGAAACAGAACGGACGAAGGTAACATGAAACGGGCGAATGTATATTTTATCCAAAATCAGTTTTACATTCGACCAAAAGTTTGCACCTTCGGCCACAATAATCTACATTCGACCAGTTTATTTTGGGCGAATGTGGAATTCCAAAATTCCAAAATTTTCAAGTTTTTGACGATTTCGTGTTTTGACGTTTATTTTGATTTTATGTTTCAGATGGCTGAAGAACAAACAAATATTGAGATTCCTGTGGAGACTGCAGTTACTGATCCAGTTCCAGAGACTGTACAAGAAGGAGAATCATCAAGCGGTAATAAATGGCCGTTTGAGAAGACTCACAATTGTTGCGCATATCTGGGAGATGTGGAGAAAAATGTGGAGTTTACAGAGATTATTAAGTTCCTGAAGAGATGCAGAGTGGTTTATGCTTTGGCCACACCAACTATTATCTACAAGGATATAGTTGAGGACTTTTACAACAACGCCAAGTATGATTACTTTGATAATCAGACTATTATCAGAAGCAAGATTCAGGGTATGGAGATGTTTATTACTGAATCAGATATCAGAGAAGCTCTCCAGATCCAGTTTGAAACCAGTGAGGATCCAAGAGAATTATCATGGACTGAGCAGAAAGCCTGTTTCCTGAGGATGAAATACAAAGGACCGATTACTGATGGTTCTATGTATAAAGGGAAACTGAGTGTACAGTTCAAGTATTTTGCTCACGTCATCATACTAGTATTTGGATGTGTTAGTGGGGGTTATGACGTGATGAGGAAGAGTTTGAGCTCGTTAATGGTTGCGTTGACTCTCAACAAACCATTTAACGTTGCTGGGATGATTTTAGATCACATGCTGGAGATGCTGAAAGGATTGAAGAAGAAATACTTCATGCTTTATCCTAGATTTCTGATGATGATCTTTGATCACAAATATCCAAACTTGAAGAAGGATCCAACACAGATACTTGCTATGGATCATATGAACATTAGAACTTTGGCTAGAATGAAAGGTTATAAGGGTGTGCCTGATAATGAAAGACCACCTTACAGGAGGTTGTTCGGAGCCTTGGCTAGAGAGGATTATAATGATCCAGGAAAGAATACAGCAAGGCATCCTGACAGTGATAGTGACAATGATGATCCGTTGGTCTATGCTGATGCAAGTACAAAGAGAAAAAGACAAGTAGTCAATCCTGGAGCCAAAGGGAAGGGCAAAGGAAAGACTGAGCAGGGGAGTTCAAAACAACAAACTGTGAGGAAGAAATCTACTGCAAAGAAGGGTACTAGTTTGGTAGATGAAGAGTCTGTAGATTCAGAGGAGACTGAGACTGAAGAACAGTGGGATTCGGATGCTGAAAATGTCCGGACTACCAAACAAAAGGCCACTTTGGTTGGTGAGTCTGAATCACTGAACAGATCGATTGAAGAAGCTAAGAAGAGCAAGCAGTCTGTTGGTGCTGAAGATGAGGGGTTGACTGTAAATTTGGATGAGTTGAATGAAGGAGAAACAGTTGTAGTTAACTTGCCCAAGCCCAAACACAAAACCATGGCCAAGAAAACAAGTACAAAGCAACTAAGAGAGAAAGAATTAAACCTACTTTTGAAAGGAAAGAGATTACCTGAAGCTGGTACATCATCTAAACAATCTTCACCAGCTACTAAGAAACAAAAGACTGTCGAGGCAACAAAACTACCAGTGGATCAATTCAATATAGCACTGGATAATGTTCTGAACATGTTTACACAGCCTCAGAAAGGAAAAGAGAGTGAGATTGAGCCATCTAAGTCAAAGTCCAAGTCAAAGAAAGTCACTGTGGATGACGAAGTGATGAAGCAAGTGAATAAGAAAATGGACGACATGATGAAGATGCTAGTGGCTCAGCAAGCTGAGATTGCCAAGTTTAAGCTGAACGAGGAGAAAATGCTTCAGATTGTAGTAGCTTCTAAGACTAATCAAGATGAGATAGATGAGAAGGTAAAGAAGCTAGAAGCAAAGAATAAAAAGCTTGAAGGAAAGTGTCTAAGGAACAAGAACAGATACAAGGCGATTAAAGAAGATAACAAAGAATTGAAGGCTGAAAACAAACGCCTTAGTGAGTTGATAGACAATCTGTACAATGTTGCACCCAAGCTGAAAGAGGGTGAGGAGGATAAAGAGAAAGAGGTTGAACAGGTTGACTTTGAACCATCTGAATCTGACAAAGAGGAAGATGAGGATGATGAGGATGAAGAATCGGAAAAGAGTGATGATGGAGATGATGATAATGATGATGATGATGATGCTGAAGGTTCGGGAAGTCAAAAGGAGGATGATAGTAGTAGTAGTGATGATAATGATGGAGGAGATGATACTTCGAAGTTTACATTCGAAAAGAGACCACCTTCAAAGAAGAAGAAAGACACAGGTGAGTCAAGTTCAAAGAAGAAGAGTGAGAATGTTGATGATGAGACTGTGTTTTGGAATGAGAAGGTGAGGTCCTTATCTGATGATGCAAAACAAGTATACAGGGACATGTTAGAGAAAAGAGAATGGACCATTGAGTTCACAGGTCGTTTTGCAGAAATATTCCAAACTGATGACATGCGATATGAATTGGAATATAACGATCCTGATCTAGAAGAGGGGGAAGTACCTGCATCTGTGGCAAAGGAGATCTTGGATGGGCTTGCACAGAGGGTAGGGAAAACATTTGAAGAGTTCGTTGTTGATGAGTCGATTCCAAATATTCCTGAAAAGGATATTGGAAGTCACTCTGATGACAAAGACACCCCTGAATTTGAAGAAGTTGAAATAGAGGATATCACACATGAGGAATATCCACAGTACTTCAGACAAACTGATGAAGACTTGGTGTTTCCTGATTTTACTGAGATTCCGAATACGTCTGCAAAAAGAAAGGCAAAGAAGAGGAGTGCTGAGTTTGTAGAGAAAGTACTTGGAGCTGATTTGCCAGAATCTTCAAATAAGACTGATGAATTGAAAGAGTATTTGAAGAAGTTAAGATTGATGGATGAAAACCGACCGAAGCCTGAAGCTCAAGGAAACTTTTATAGGTTTCACAATGCGAAGTTCAGAGGTAGAGCTCTCGGGTGGACATACTTAGGCAGGCTGAAGTGTCTAGCTGCGAAGTGGGAATCTGGAATCTTGTACTTTTACAGATTCATTGATTTGCTAACTCTACCGTACTGGGCGGTTAGAGATTTGTGCAGATTCCAAATGTCGGGTGCTTCAGTGAATAACTCACATGTCGGTTGGTGTGCAGACAAATTAGTTTGGGAAAGCAGAACTAAGTGGAACAGATTCAAACCACATTATCCCCGGAGGAAAGTTCACAGGGATATTGATCCTAGAACCAAGTTGAAACGGGTTACCTTGATTTATAAGGCACCTGAAGTGATGAGAAAGATACCTTTGATGCCTATGCCTCAACACTTCAGTGCTGACTTCATTTTCTGGTATTATGATTGGAGGAAGGCAGAAGCGGTGATTGTGTTGAGAGATGGAAAGGACAAATACAAGCATGTTCATGTATTTGATCCTATGTGGTTGATCAATTGCACCTTCGAGGACATCATCATGCTCTTTTATAATCCGATTCATCATGAGCCAAACGATGCAGATCAAGCAAAGAAATACACACAGGTTGTTGGTGTTTGCTTTGCTTATGATATTAATGCTGGAAGTAATTTGGAAGGAAAACTTGGCAAGAAGGTGAAGATGGCAAATGAGTCAAAGCCGGTAAAGAGGAAATTAGAGCCTGAGATGACGACTGAGCAAAAGAAACAGCTCAGAATCAAGTTGCTGAACAAAGCCATGGACGAAGACAGAAAACGATCTAATCAATAGTCGAGGGGGAGTTTGTAGATGCGTTTTGCGACTAATGATTAGATGGTTAACATGTGTTAATATGGGCTGATGGGGCGAAGGAAGTTTATATGGGCGAAGGTGACATAGATGTGGGCGAAGGTATATAGAAGTGGACGAATCTGGAACTAAGCTAACACAGAAGACACATTCGACCACTTGATGTGGGCGAATGTGGAAAAGGCCTACGTTCGACCATCACAACTGGGCGAACGTGCAGGTCCTATATATAGATTTTGTGTTTTTGTAAAGTTAAGCGAGTCATTTAGTGTGTGTGTTTTTGAGGTGTGTTCCAGAGAGGTCTGAGAGTGTTATTGTGTGTGCTAGATTAACTGTAATCAAGTTGTAACCAAGTAATTGAACAAGTTAATCTATGAAAAGCTTTTAAAATGACTTTGATTGTGTTTTGATTGAGTTTATATCAGTTTGTTCTAAGCTAGGGTTTCCGCACCTGGTTTAGCAACTTGTATGATCATATAATCCTGTTTTCGTGTTGAATTCATCCTCTACACCAACAAGTCACATAATGATTATAAACACATAACGCATGATAACTAACACGTTCCCATTTGTTCACCACTTCCCGGAACTCGAGACTTGCGTGTGTGCAATAAACCCGGCGATTCTACGAATCACCAATCCTTGTACCCATGGTTATGGACCGACACCCAATGATCGTTCGGACCACCAGTTCAGATGACCAACACCGAAAATTTCAGGAGACCACCCAGTACAGTTTTAGACTTGGAAATGGTAGATTTAGGGAAAAAACGTGTTCCAGTGGTTAAGGATGGTGTGTGAGAGGTTTGTGGCGTGTTAGGGTTTCACAAATGATGTTTTACAAGTCAAGTATGGTATTTATAGCTGCTGCTAGTCGTTCCAGACATAACAGGCGACTAGGTTGCTGCAGGTAGCAACTAGGCAGGCTAGTCGCCCCCCTACAACAGGCGACTAGGGTCCTAGTCGCCCCCTGCAACAGAATCTGATATACGGCACGTTAAACACTATTTTAACACACATTAACATGTATTTACATATCGACAAGTTATACAATTATTATAAACACTTACTACTTGATAATTAACACGTTCACATTCTTTCACCAATTCCCAGGACTTGAGACTTGTGTGTGTGCATTAAATCCGGTGATCCTCCGAATCACCAACCCTTGTACACATGGTTATGGACCGACTCCCGATGATTCCCCGAACCTTCGTAATGACTCAACTAACCCAGTTAAGTGTAATGTATGCATGATTTGCTAAGGTAGACTTATGCATTTGACCAAAGTTATTAACCTGAGTTTGTCGGGTGTCACAGTGTAATAGACACGACGAGTAAAAATCATCAAAACATGAGGCTAGGGTTTCAAAATTAAAGAAGATGATATATGTATGTATGTATGTATATATATGATGAAGCATACGATAGTTTTGATTGTGATTTTGTTAATATATATACATATATACTATGTTGAACAACCATCTCAGAAATTTCTTATACACATATGTACAATGCTCAACAAACATCTCAAAAACTTATTATACATATATGTATAGTGTTGAATAGTGCTAGCTTAAAAACTTTTGACTACATGTATATTGTAATGTACATATGTGCACATTACAAAATCGAAAGTAACAATATTTGATAATGTACATATATGTATATATGTTTTATGAATTATGAAATACGTATAATACATACATGTATATTCACACAATTACATTTTTTTAAATATAGATATCTAATGAAGTATTTAATTTTATCAAAAAATGTGTAAATCCATATACACATATCTATAGTACCTGTATTAGTGTACTGACTAATATACACATGTATACATCAATATACACATGTGTACATCAATATACATTCTTAACAATATATTCAAACAATGAAACCTACACGTTTATGTAATTAAATTCACAAATTCATCATCATTCCATTAATTGAGATAAAGTAGTAACCCAAATAATCAATTTCTAACCATCATGAACGTTGTTCTGCCATTAAACTGTTTAATAAACCAGTATAATCACTAAAAAACAAAATTGAATGAAAAAAAACTGTGTGTAAATAAATTACAAAAACATAATTGAATGTAAAAATAAAACTTGTGGATAAACAAAACTGAATGAAAAAAAAAACTGTGTATAAAGAGATTGGAATGTGAAAAAGACCTGTGTATAACTAACAATTGTAATGAAAGTTATATTCTTTTGTTATTGTATAAACAAAAACATCAGAATTTTTTGGGATTACAAATGTACCATATTACCCCTAGATTAATGTAATTAATTAATTAAACTTTTAATTATTTACAATCATGCCATTTAGGATTAATGGCTAAAAAGTGGTTCTTATGGTTCTTACTTTTCATATGGTTTTTATTTGAACCACATCGTATATAAGGGATTGGGAGCATATGAGAACTCCTTTGAGTTTTGAAAATTCATGAGAACTCAACGTAAAATGTGAATTTAATTGATTTATTTTTTGAACACTGGTGTAAAAACACCTAAACCCTAACATAAAATGGTGTAAAGAAATTAATCTTACCCCTATATAACTAAATTAATATTTTATTCAATATTTTATTATCGTTTAATTTACAACCACACATTCATTATTGAATAAAATAAGTGTGTGGTTATAAAGTGGATTCTCATGGTTCTCACTACTCAAAGGACTTCTCAAATGATCCCATCCCTATATATATATATATATATATATATATATATATATATATATATATATGATCCTATGAGAACAAGCTTGAGTTGAGAGAACTGTGAGAACTCCGACGTAAAATGTGAATTTTTTTAGAAAAAAAATACACGCTGGTGTAAAAACGGGTACTCCGTCGTAAAAAAATGAAAAAAAATATTTACGATGGTTTTACACTGGTGTAAAAAAACGGGCACATTTATGTAAACTATATAAGTAAATTAAGATTTTATTCAATATTTTATTATGCTTTAATTTACAACCACAAATTCATTATTGAATAAAATAAATTTGTCGTTATAAACTGAGTTCCTTAGTTCTCTCAACTCAACATTGTTCTCATTTTACCCTTTCGCTATATATATATATATATATATATATATATGTGTGTGTGTGTGTGTGTGTGTGTGTGTGTGTGTGTGTGTGTAGGGTAGGGTTCGGCTAAAAAGTTTATTTATCCTAAAAATAATGTAAGAAGTTTATCTAGACATTCTGTTTTAAATTTTAGGAGAAATGTTTAATATTCTTTTAATATTGCGGTATATAGAAAACAACCAAGTAATAATTTAAAATACAATCAAATATATTTTAAGCATTAAATTTTAAAACACACTGATTATATTCCTTCGCATTATGTTTTAAATTTAATCCTTATAATACATTTAATTGTATTGTAAAGTGTTACTTTTATTGATTTTCCATACAACACAATATCAAAAGAATATAAAACATTTTTCCTAAATATTAAAACACAATGCCTACATATAGACTTCTCACACTTATTAGGCAAAAATGATATTTTAGCCAACTCCTCACACACACACACACACACACACACATATATATATAGGAGAAGGTTCAATTGAGAACTCATAGTTAGGGAGAGAACTCGAGAACTCCTACTTAAATTAAGAAAAAAATAAAAAAAAAAATCATAACTCAAAATTTAAGTCAAAAACCAAAATCTGGTTTGGAGCTTCTCTTTCCCACGTCATCCCCGTTCAGAAAAAAATAAAAAAAATAAAAAAAAACAGGAAACTTCTAATGCACGTGTGTAGTAAATGTCCGGTTAGCTTTAAGGTTTTGTTTTTGGGTTTAGTTTAGCTTTTAGGGTTAGTTTTTTTAAGTTTAGCTTGCAAGGTTTAGGTTTTTAGGGGTGGGGTGGGGGTGGGTAGGGTGGGTTTAGGTTTTTGGGTAGGGGGTTAGGTTTTTGGTGGGGGTTAGGTTTTTGGTTGTGGCGGTTGGGGCTTAGGTTTTTGGTAGGCGGTGGGTGGGTGGGTTTAGGTTTTTGGGTAGGGGGTGGATGTGTGGTTTAGGTTTTTAGGTAAGTGATTTAGGTTTTTTGGTGAGGGTGGGGGTGGGTGGGGTGGAATTAGGTTTTTGGGTGGGGGTAAGTTGGGGGTGGGGGGTTTAGGCTTTTGGGTTATACTACACATGTGCAGTACCGTTTTTTAGGTGTGTTTTTTTATTTTTTAATTTTTTTTTCTGAACGGGTATGACGTAGGAAGGAGAAGCTCCGAACTAGTTTTCTATTTTTTACTTAAATTTTGAGTTATGATTTTTTTATTATTTTTTTTTTGTATTTAGTTAGGAGTTCTCGAGTTCTCTCCCTAACTATGAGTTCTCAATTGAACTTTCCCCTATATATATATATATATATATATATATATATATATATATATATATATATAGGGGTAGGGTTCCTGTAGGAAAATTGGTTTGTGTGAGAAGTGTAGGAAGGATTAAAAATTGATATATATGCATCATTTTTTTGGACGTATTCATGATGTTTTGGATTGTTTTGCTTAGAAAAACAACAAACATAACAATTAATAACCGAAAACAATATATTTTAGGCTTACAACTTAAAACACTATGTCAAGAACATTTAAGCATAGTGTTTTAAGTAATTACTAGGGTGTTTTATCTGTAATTTAAATTTAATGACTATAATACATTGGATTGTGTTTTAAATTGTTGTATATTGTTGTGTTAAGTGTTTTTCAAGCCTAAACAACCCAAAACATCATTCCAAAATAAAAAACATGATAGTTACATGTCAATTCTTAATCTTTCTCACGCTTCTCACACAAATCAATTTTCCTACAGGATCCTCTACCTATATATATATATATATATATAAATAAGTAGTTAAGTTTGTAATTGGAAGAAAGCGAAAAGCAATATAGAAATGTGAATGGGAAATAATTGGAGTTTTTTAAAAAAAATGATAGTTAAATCTAAAAGAAACAAATTCTTAGTTAAATTATCGGGTTAGATATAATGAACCTACTTTGAGCGCACTCTAAGATAGGTTGAATGATGGAGGTGATGAATGGATGACATAGACAATAAGATGGTAAAGAGTGAAAGATAAGGATGGATATAAACATAGCGTAAGTAGTTAAATGTTAATGCTAGTTGTATTTGTGGTATTGGTACAAACAGGCATAGGTTAATTTGTGCACCTAAAGTTTTGTAAATGAAATTGGTGATGTTGTCTACGGGATATCATCCCTTTGACACTACAACAATATGAAGTCAATCCGTAGCTCCTTACGATCTTGTAATATTAAATAATTTAAGAACCTAAGACAAATAATTCACAGGGTCAATATTGGTATCTGATGCAATATTTTATTAATGGTCAAAATGAGTGTATGGTTGACTCTTGATGGTCACATACATACTAATATTTATTGGTAATGAGAGGATACATGGAAGGTTCCGTAACCTACAAAGAATAGAAATTACGATTTGGAATGTGGAACTAGGTCAATGTGTGAATACGTAAGTGTAAAAATGTTAAGCCACGTATACTCATTATATCTTTGTTACTTATTGTTGGGTGGATGAAAAAGAAACAACGTTACCTTACTAGTTAGGTATATAGACCCTAGGTCTAAAATCTATATATCTATATCCCTCTCTATATGTGTGTATATATATAGTGGAGAGTTAAAATGAGAAAAAAAAGTATTATAAGAAGAAAAATAATAAATTTAAACCAATAGGAATCCTCCATATAATAATTATACTTAATGTTAAATAAATGATTAGTTTTTTATAACCTCTCCCTTAAACTAGTTAAATTAATGAAACTTATAATTTAATTTCAAAATATATTCTTTCATATCAATCCTAATTTATAGTGAAGGATGATTTCGATATGTATAGTACAAATGTAGGTTGAATTTCTATATGTGTAAGATTAACGTATGATAATCTCGATATGTGTAGGATAAACGAGTTATAATTTCGATATATGTAAGATGAATTTTCATATGTGTATGACAAAATTTGATAATGTGTAGGATAAAGTATTAATGACTAATTAATTAAAGAGATAATAATTAATGTAATATGAGTTAAAGTATTTAATGTTTCATTTCTTCTTTTGGTTCTCACATTAAGTTTCTTCTCATTTGATCCTCTCCCTAAGTGATTGAGATGAGACATATGTCATTTGGTGAAGTATTCTCACCATTGAATTCCCATAAAAAAAATAGGTTATAAATAAACCAATTAACTGGATATTTGTTAATTTATAATTTTTATCTTTATTATTAGTTAATATATGATAATAAAAATCTCATAATTATCTCAATTCTCTCTCATTTAAAATAATATTATTAAATCATAATTTAACGTTTATCTAATATTTATTTAATATTTACTTTCTTAATTAATTCTTTTTATATTTTCGCTTATTAAATACAATTTAATATTTTATTGATCCAATCTCATGTAATATTGAATTTTTTAACCCAATAATAAATAAAAACAAAAAAAATTGTTATAACCCGTGTGCTACACATGTTTCCTAATGAATTCGTACACTAATTACAACTGTAAATGAAAGTTTGTTTCCATCCATAGAAGAATAAATCAAAACCAGACATTTAAAAAAAAACTACACCTTTAAGACAACAGTCTCATTCACACCCTATAATGGATGTTTCTTTCTCTGCTCCTCATCCAAATGTACATTATTTCTTTAATATACATTTTCATTTATATTTACTCGATTCAAATTTATGTTTTCTCATATTATAGTACATTAGTTTCTATACTAAATCGTAACACATATTTTGTCACTTTATATTAGATTTGTCTATACCGAAAATATCTTGAGATATAACCTAGTAAACAAACATAAACACGTATTCATATTTACCTAAAATATGATTAAGGAAGATTCAACGTTCGGTTTTATTTAATATATTGAACAAAATGATTCTTCAAAAAAACTTAAATATATACTGTTTGAGTCAAATATAAATAGATATAGAGTGATATGTTTATACATAACTAAATTATGATTAATATAAAGAATTTATTAAAAGTTGTGTATCATATGAGTTAAAACATTTTTTATTTGTTTTTTTTTATTATTAGGTTAGAAAATTTAATATTACAAACGGTATGATTAATAAAATATTAAATGATTTTTAGTAAGCGGAAATATAAAAAGAATTAGTAAAGAAATAAATATTAAATAAATTATTGATAACGTAAAATTATGATTTAAGAAAATTATTTTATATGTGAGAGAATTTATATAATCATAAGATTTTTATTTCTTATATAGTAAAGAAATAATAAAGATAGAGATAAATATTGGTGTAATTTGGGTTATTCTTTAGTGTATGAACAAAAACTCACTAAAAATCGTTTTTTTATTGCACTATGGTACTCGTTAGCTAGATAATAAATCGCTCGTTAATTTGCTGTGACTTTTTAAATGTCGTATATAGAAGCAAATAACGTTTAAAAATTAGGGGGGGGGGGGCATGAAAAACAAAAAGACTTTTAGAGGGAAATAAGCAGGAAGAAGACCTCGCCTAGTATCATGTGTCACTCAAAGGGTGTGAGGGTCTATTCGAATGTCACGTGTCACATCATACATTCCTTTATTATATGTAGATGGTATTTAGGAACCATACACCCTATAATTAGAATTCATACACCTTGGAATTTAGGAATGATACACTTTTAGATATGGAATTTAGGAACTATACACCTTTTAATTAGGAATGATACACCGTAACCCACATCATACAACAATAGGAGCCTGCCACGGACCCCAAAATGTGATGTCACGGAGTGATATCACATACCCTTTAGATATTTCTCCAGCTTTCTAAGAATGTTGATCCTGAAACAAACTTTTAGACTCGTTTTGCGTATTCTTTAATAACAAAATATATAAACAAGCAAGTTACACACCGAAAGTCTTTTATAAATTTATTAAAATTATTTTAGTAAGCTACTATAAAAGAATAAAGAAACTACATTAAAGCTTTACATAAAATAATTTAAAAAAATATATACTTAAAACTTTCTTTATCGATTTGTATATAATTTACTATTGTTTATACCATTCATAATAAAAGACAAATTTATAGCAGTATTACGGATAAACGGGAAACAAGCTATGTTGCACCCCTTTTATAAACAGCAAATCATATTTTACTGAAAACAAACTCTTGGTCACCTCGGGTCGAAAATTGATGTGTATGACCATCTACACTCTATCAAGGAACCTAACAGCTTCCGTAGGCGGATGGCAATGGGTCGGGTTTGGGACGGGTTTAGGTAATCCCAACCCCATACCCGATTAGGTATGCTTGTCCCAAACCCGTCTCAAAACCGTCGGGTTTATGTCGGGTAATTACCCATCGGGTGTCGGGTATACCCGCGGGTTTCGGGTAAACCCATTAATTTTTAAAACTTTCCCATCCGGTATATCCGACCAAAACCGATCGGGTATCTATTGGATAACTTCTAACCAATTACATTTAGTATTATTTAATATACGTGTAAATGATCAGAATGTATGAATATAAAATCCTTAACTCATATAACAACACTCTAAGACATAGATAACAAATAGTATACAATATTTTTTGGTAATTTCTAGCATAAGATGGTTATCTAGATGGGCAATTAGATATATATTATGCATACATATTTAAAAAGATATATAAGAAAACGTATTGGGTATCTAATCGGGTAAATGTCCTGTGATTCCAGCCCAGCTGGTTGAGGATGTGAGGGTTTACTCCCTAAGGGAGGTTCCCGCACAGGGTCTCGAGTTCGAATCCCATTGGTGGCATAAATGCCCCATGTGGGTGTGGCCTATGGATGTGTTATTCCAGCTCTGCTTCGGTGGGGTGCCGATTCGAACCCGGGTGGCTTGACTTCCGCAAAAAAGGGTTGAAACAAGCTAATGGGTTTCCAACTGATCTACACCTTTCAAAAATATCTAATCGGGTAAACGGGTATATCATCAAATCCCAAACCAGTCCCAAACCCGCGAAAAAAATAAAAACTAATCCCATACCCGGACCCATACCCTATTACCCAACCCTAAACCATTCTCAAATGTGTCGGATTTCGGGTTTAATTGCCATCCCTAGAGTCAATAGTATCAAAAAGTTTGTTAAACGCAAAAACATGCTGATACAAATTTCAGACGGCTTAAAATACATTAGTTTAAATCTACATAATTAATAACTAAAATTACCTTTTTTAATAAAAATAATAGAAGGAAAACATGATTGATTAGTAGTAGTTTTTATGATCCATAACGATACAAGACCAATCAAGTGGCTTATCCATCCAGTTTTCCCTCTACACTTTTCGTCTAAGACGGTCTTTGGTCTACTTAAGTCCGCACTATCATCCTCATGGACCATCTTTTTTTAAAGACTAAAAGAGGCATTTATATAATAATTGTTGGTCCATCAATTATAAAG
This sequence comes from Ambrosia artemisiifolia, assembly GCA_032199755.1. Lineage (NCBI taxonomy): Eukaryota > Viridiplantae > Streptophyta > Magnoliopsida > Asterales > Asteraceae > Ambrosia > Ambrosia artemisiifolia. The sequence continues at coordinate 24,702,075 of CM063516.1, read as the reverse complement.
CTAGGCCTGAGTTTGTCATCTATCTGGTAACGTATATTTAGTTGTTAATCAAAGAATCTTAATATGTAATAATCAACTTCAGAAAATCTCTATAATTTTCTATAAATTTATATCACATAACACATGATGGCAAGTCAAGATTCCTTGATAATATGAAGAAAAAAAATAATAACAGATATTAATTTAGGAAAATGAAAATAGAAACCCAAAAATAGTTGAATCAAGAGACGCTGTAAATATATTGATATTATCACCTCTTGTTGGAGGTTTTATTTTAATTATAACGCTATGACAACATTAGTAGATAAAAAATCCAACATAGAAATTTGTAAAATGGCATTAGAAAATTGTATGCATTGATAGACCCGAACCGTCCAATTGGATTGATTTAAATAAATAAAAAAAGTTACGTTTTTTTATGTGATGATCTCAAAAACAATAATCAATCGAATTATGAAAGTTATATATAAGATGCGGTTGTATGGTTGTATGTTTGACAACATTTTTTTGAAGTCATTTTTTAATTAGTCTAAAAAGTGCGGTTAAGATGATAAACTGCACCTTATAGTTTTTGTCAGTTACACCTTTCAATCATTTGTCGTATTTTCTCGAGGGTTAACATTAGACAACTCAATGTCAGTAACGCTTTTCATCATGGTGATATATTTGTGAACTTTTGTATGACATAACTTCCCCGCTTAATGCTCATCATGTCTGTTTATTAACGAAAGGAATAAACAACCTTAAATGGTCATAGAGCTTTATTTTTTAAGCTCATTACAGCTCTTGACACCCAAATAGTCTATTTTCTGACATTAATTAAGTTACATCTTATTTGCATCTTGTACATGTTGAAGGTATAATCGTCACCGAGAGTTCTACGGTATTTCTTACTAATCTAGTTGAGTAAGTACACAAAAACAGTCTTGTTGTACCGCTGTAACACACAAGTCCTATTTAATAACTATAAAATGTTCCACTATATGGAATCAATAGCCCGAGTAGGGTTCCCTTCGAGACAACAAATAAGTTTTATTGTCTTTCTTTACTACTAAACTACTAGAAGCTCCTTGGATTCTAATCTTTACCTTTAGTGAAAAAGTGTTTACCATAACACCAAAATCTTATTCTCTCCCAGGAAACTCTAGTTTATGTTATACCAAAACCCTACATTTTTTTTATAATATAAAGCAAGAGTCCAGATAAGATTTATGTCAACCGGATAAATCTTAACACATTCGATAGATGCTCTTGCACTACAACACCCTAACCCTTAAGCTAAATTAGGCTTGTTTTTTGTAAGAATATATGACCAAATATAAAAGTATTCTCCAGTCCGTTCTTATTACTTGTCCACAATCTCTCTCTCGTCCAACCTCATGTTTCATGCTTGTGTGTAAGTGTTTGAAATCGAATTTAATTTTATCAAAAACATAAATAAAAAAAATTTCTTAGACTACACGGTATGATCATGGAGTGAAGGGGGCATGGAGCGATAAGTGGTAGCCACGTCAATTCCCTTCCAACCCCCAAAATACCACGGGTGGTGGTGGAGTGAAGGTTTTTTTTTTAATCAACGAACCAATCACAATCATTCATAATCCAACAACCAACCACAACCATCCACCTCACCCTACCTTCTGTCCCACGCCCGTGGAAATCTCCATCCAACGTGTCCCACGCAACTATCCTAAAGGGTATGTGGGTGTAGTAATACTACATTAGGCTTTAAAGTATAGAGATCATAAAAATTGCCTTAAGATTACATGAGAGAGCCAGTTAATAAAAGGATGAATCAACTATCACACACATCTTAACGTTACACTAAATGGGTTAGGATTAAATACATAGTGAAAGAAAAATAGAAAGTCGTAGGAAGGGTATCAAACGGACTCTGATTGAACTCATTCAAGCGGCATTGGAACCGTCTTATCGAACCCTACGATGTTAGTTTTTAGGTCTTTGATTTTCGGGGTTTTATCTTGTAGTTTTTAGAATATGCGTTATGTCATTGTGTCTTTTATGTACCATTGTGTCTTTTTCTTATTTCCATCATTGTGTCATTTTTTCAATTCATTGTGTCTTTTTTCTTTAGCATTGTGTTATATTTTTTGATACTGTGTTATATTTTGTGGCTCATTGTGTCATATTTTAATGATCTATTGTGTTTTTTGTATCCTTCTCACCTTTCTTATTTTTGTTACACTGTGTAGAATAACTTGAACCTACACTAAATATCTTGTAATGGATATAAATATCAAGTATATATGAGAGAACCAATTAATAAAAATGTGAGCCAACTAATATATAACTTGTATGTAGAGTGAAAGTTAATTGGCCACTCTTATTTTTGACTAAATGACGATAAGTTAACATCTACCTTTGAAAAGCAATTTCTAAACTAGATCTAAACATTCCTATGAGTTTTTGATAAAAATATAAGCTGTAAATGGTTTTGATGATCTAAAATGTGGGATTTCTTATGAGTTTGTTATGGAAATGATTTAGGGAAGTTTTTAGGATGATTATCTAGGGATTTGAAGCTTGTTTGATGTGTTATATGGTTTTTGTGAGTTTTGATCCGTTTGAGGAATTTGGTGGAATCTAGGATGAAATAGGATTATTTGATGCTTGTAACTTATTAGGGTTTGTGTTAGAATGATCATACAACAACTTGATGATGATTGGAACATGATTATGTGATGAAATCAGATTATTTTCCATTTAGGGTGACATTTGCATGCACTTGATGTGACTTACTCATAATATTATCCATTTTGAGAAAACTTGCAACTAGCATGATAAACAAGATGATAATTGGGCTTGTTGATACGGTTGGGTTGTATGATGATTGTGGATTGATTAGGGGTGTTCCAATATGTTTTGGATCTAATTGGGAGGGTTTTGCGCGCCAAAAAGGCCAACAGCCTACAGAGTAGGCGCTTAGCTAGCCAGTCGTGTGCCCTGGAGGCGTCTAGCCTAGTTAGTCACCTATTTTGATGCCAGTCGTGTGTTTTGGTAACAAGTCGGGTGTTTTGAAGTAGATAGTGTGTTTTGTAACCCTGAAACATGTTTTGACACCCAGTAACATATTGTAAACCCCGTAGCATGTTTGGAGACCCCTTAACACAGATTATGACTCATACGTGTCTACATGTGATTGCTTGCGAACTTACACTTAACTATTAAATGGGTATATTGTGTCACCAATGGGATGTCTGGTCTTGTCGTGTGTGTTCGCGTCAAACGTTAAACGTTTTTACAAACATACAAAGTCATGGTCTTGGACAACTGAGGGTTATTAGACAAACGTATAATCGGTCAAACACTTATAGGCTATCTATGGTTGTTTCCAGTAGTTGGGACTACCATAACACGCCTAGTTTATTTACTTTATACTAGAAGACGCAACCTGAGGTGAGTTTCACAGCCCCTATTTTACTGTTTTTCATTGGGGGAGAAAAATGTTGGCAAACCTTAACTTTTTAGACCATAGTATTGCATTATATTGAATGGGTACTAGGCGACTTTCATCTTAAGTTCTTTCTAACTTGTGAGCCATGAATATGTGGATACATAGCGGGGAAAGTGTGAATAGATCTATTAGGCCCGGCAAGCCCCACTAGGGTCGACTGGAGGTCGGACGGGTGCATATTTGTCCTATCTAACTTACGACACCGAGTGATGACCGTTGGCGGGCAAATAAGCAACTTACAAACGTTCAGCAATGGTTCATAACGCTTTAGTATCATGTAACAATGTCTAGCTAGCATCAAATATAGATGTAAGGATTGTTGGGTTTGGTTTTCTAACGTTTACTTACTTTTGCAAACATAAAACTCTGTGAACTCACCAGCACTTTATGTGTTGACTAACATAGCATGTTGTCTTACGTCGCTAAGGTAGTAGCACAGATTAGGCGCACTGGGGTCACACTGTGTCTAATCCGGTTCATGCATCGTACTAAAGATTGTTTTAAACGATTGAACTTATGTGTTTACCTTGGGTTTCATGGATTATAACTTTTAAACTACTCTTGCTATATTGCTTTTGGTCTAAACTTTAAATTGTGTGGTTGTTTATTACGTTGTTTGTATCTCATATAGCTGTCGTTTATTATGACCGTTGACTTTGATCCTGGTATGTCACGCGCCTTGCGGTAAAACCCCGCAAGTGGAATTTGAGGGTGTGTCAGATTGGTATCAACGCCAATGGTTATGGTAAACTAGGACTGCATGTAGAGTCTGGTCTATAGCCGAGTCTCACACTCTAGACGGTCACACACCTATGAGTCGTATTAAGTGGGGATTTGACTAACATTGCATGGGTGTCGATATCATCATCATTTACATGTGGCATCATCCATTCTATCTGTTTTCTATCTTCTATTTCTATCCTTTCTTCTTCTTCTTCTTTTGGTTTTGAAGATGAAGGAACTAGCTTGATGATCTTGCATGGCAATGGTGTACATTGGAGTGGTTCTTCGGCTTAATCTAGAGATCTGTTCAATATTCGAACATCTACATTCTATGCTCCAATGGACACACTTACCCACACACTATCTTGCACTCGTACTCGTCATAGTACACTTCTAAGTAATTCTTCACTTGGAGATCCTTTCTTATATCGCACTCTAGGGTAGATGAGCTGTAGTGCTTATCTATCCCGTAAGTTTGGACATCTTGGTTGGATGATTTGTAGTTGATATAGATTGGTCTGATCGGGATGGTTCTAGCATTTTAATATCGTGATTACTAGTATTCTACTGCTAGTGATGATTCTAATATCTTATTCTCTATGAATGTCAAAAAAATGTATGGCGCTCGTGTTGGAAGACGCAGAGGACGCAAAGGTGGACACAGCGGTGGTCGTGGCGGGGGACGTGGCAACATCAATATGACCCAGGCATAGTTGAACAATCTCATTCAAGAGCATGTGTCTATTTCTCTGGCTGCTTTCCAGGCCGCTCAAGCTCAAGGCCTTGGTGGTAAATTTATTTACTATTACTCTTACCTGTTTATCTGTATCGTATTCGTTTGGTTAAGACGTCTTGCTTATTTATACAGGAAATGTTGTTAACCAGCAACCACCTCCACCACCACATCCTCAAGTTCAGCATGTGTGTACTTTTTGTTGGTGCATGTTTGTGACGGACGCTCAAATGGTTAAACAAACACTCGGGGTTATTGACAGAAGATTATTTATTGTCCGTGTCGTTACAAGATCTTGTCTTAGTTAGTTCGTGAATATGTAATAAGCTAGTATTGTAAAAGCCCAATAGAAGCCCAGCCCAAAAGCCTTGTGGATATGCATGAATATAAACAAAGATACAAGGGTTTTGAGGGTTAGGGATTCATTGTGGTGTGCGATTAAGAGAGTTCGAGATAGAGGAGTTCGAGCCGAGTTCTATAATCGGTTAAAGCTCTTGAGAGCTAGCTAGTTTAGACGATTCGAGTTAGGTCTTATTGTATTTTTATCCGTGATTCAATCAATAAGATTAAACATTAAAAGAAATTGGTCATTCGTTGTTTGACATCCACGGGTGCAAGATATTTCGCATTTTGTGTTCGTGTTAGTTTGATTGTTCATTGTATGAAGATATCAAGGATAGGGACCTAAAAGTTTAAGGCTTTCATGGATTGCAAGCCTCATCTTTCAGTGATACCAAGGGAGCAGTGGGACTGCTTAGGTGGATTAAGAAGGTTGAATAAGTGTTTGCTATGTGCAACTGTCTAGTGGAGAATCATGTGAAGTATGCACCAGGTACTTTGGATGGACCCGCTCTGACTCGGTGGAACTCCACTACTCAGACAGTTGGTTTGGGTGAAGCTAATGTTATGCCATGGGATGAGTTTATTCATCATCTGAGAAGTGAATATTTCCCTCGGGATGAGATGCAGAAGTTGGAGCATCAGTTATGGAACCATAAGATGGTGGGTTTGGAGATTGAGGAATGAACCATCAAGCATCATGTGTTAGCTGTTATGTGTTCGGGGCTGGTTACGCTGATGTTTAGATGGATTGAGCACTATATTGCTGGTTTGTTGCCTGAGATTAGGGGGTTGGTTATTGCGTCGGACTCAACCACCCTTCAGGAGACTATTCGTTTTGCAGTATCATTTGATTATGGAGAATTAGGAGGTGTACACTAATGTATTATGCCACTTTTTGCGCATAAACCCGCAAAAGGTGAAACATATTCACCACCTCAGTCGCTTCTCACGGCTTTTATCTTCGTTTTAAGTTGATTCGCAACTTTAATTTTGTATAAGATAAACTTATCCATTGCCTCATGGTTACTTTAAATTAAGTATATATAACAATATTTAGTAAAGTCATCAATAAACGTGATGAAGTGCTTATTCCCACCGCTTGTGGGAATCGCCTTTAAGTCATAAACATCAATGTGAATCAAATCAATAGTTTCGATTATTCTTTCAACCGATTTGAATGGTGATCTTATTAGTTTGAATTCAACAAATTATTCGGATTTATAATCAGACTAAATATTGAATGTTGGTATACTGTTCAATTTAATCAAACAATGCATTGAATTAAAATTTACATGTCCTAGTCTACCATGCCATATATTCGAAAACTCAAGCATATAAATAGAAGTAGTAGCAGTTTTATTCATTTCATTTTCGATTATTATTGCATTCATTTTGAACATTCCATTAAGAGCATAGCTCTTACCAACAAACATTCCACATCTAGATAAAACAAACTTGCTTGACTAAAAATCTAGACAAAATCCAAACTTGTTGAGCATTTATCCCGAAACTAGATTCTTGTATATATCTGGGGCATAGAGAACTTTGCTTAACGTGAGTTCCTTTCCTAAAGTCATCTTCAAGATCACATCGTCTTCACCCTTGATGTCAGAGGTGGATTTATTCCCCATATACAGTTTTTCTTCACCCGTCTTTTCATTGAATGTTGAGAGAAAAGCCTTATCTCCACAAACATGGTAGGTTGCACCTGTGTCAACATACCACCCTTGTGGGTTTTTTTCCACCACGTTGACTTCTTCAACCATAGCTCTTTTCTCTGTGATCATTGCTACTAGTGGCATGCCATACTCCTCCATCAGATGCACGCGCTAACGATTTGGTTTCTTGCATTGGTTCATGTGGTGTCCCGTCTCGTTATCGTTGTAAAAAATACCTTGGAAAGGTGTAGACTTCTTTTTCACAACCCCTTTTATCGGTCCAAGGTTCACCTTTGCTTTCCCTTTGTCCTTTTTTCACTTATAATTTCCCTTTGAGGATTGCCCAGTTTCAACCATGTTTGCCTTAGCTGAAGCTTCTAAAAGGCTGCCCTTTTGAGCAATTATGTTTTCCTCTTCAGTCCAGAAATGAACAAGTTCCTCCAAAGTCATCTCCTTTCGTTTTTGTTTAAGATAATTCTTGAACTCAACCTAACTAGGAGGCAACTTTTCAATCATGGTTGCCACTTAAAATTTCTCACTAAGTGTCATACGCTCCACACGGATTTCATGAAGTATAATTTGTAGCTCTTGGAGTTGGTTCATCGTTACAACGAATTTCCTCATTCCAACATCCTTTGTTTTATACTTCTTGTCTAAAGACTCTCATAATTATTTAGCAGTTTTTATGTTGTAATATACATTATACAACGAATCAACAAGGCCGCTTAACACATAGTTATGACACAATAAATCCAAATGCTTTCAAGCATCTAACGCACTCTGAAATTGAATGTCGTTATCCCCTTACTTAGGTTAGGGTGTGGTTTCTGTTAAGAACCTCGCAATGTTCAAGGTGGTAAACTAGAAAAACATCTTCTGTTGCCACCTTTTAAAGTTCAAGCCCGAGAACTTCTCGGGTTTTTCAGTATGATTGGCCATAGTGGACATTTTGGTTCACGACATTTTTTTTTTCATTAGCTGACATTATGAAAATTTTAAATAAACCAAGTTAATATTTTAGTTAATAAATTTCATGTTTTATTAAGTTTTAATCTGTTTTAAAGTAAACAGAAAATATGTCAACAACTTTTAATTATTTTAAAATAGTGAAAACTACCCGCAAGCCTTCTAAGTCCAACTGGAACAGTAGGTTTTAACATTTTTAGACAAAGCTTTATTGTAACAGATTATGTTTTCTATCAAAGTGCTTCGCTGAAATGGAAAACAAAAAAGAAAACTGTTTTTAAAACACAAACCGTGTGAAACAAAATTGGTTTGAATCTCAAATAGAATGGTTTTATGATACATGAATGGTGTTTTAAAAACTTGTTTTAAGATTGTAGGAACTGTTCGTGTATAAAAATAAATCAAACAATTTTACTACGATTACAATAAAAAAAGAAAATTGAAAGCAATAAAATACATATAACAACTGAAATTAACCAAAATACAAGAAACGAGTAGAAACAGAATGTTAATGGAGTTGAGGATTGTATTGAACACGGGTCCATTAAAATAAATTTCATGTCTATTAAAATAGCTCGTTTTGTTTCCCATAGTACAATAGAGGGAGCAGTAGTGATGTCTGAGTTGGCTCTAAAACCCTAATGGTACCTTGAAGAAAAGAAGATCAGAGTGATTGCTGGAATTATTTCTTTGACAGCAGGTGTGCCTGGTGTGTTTCCCAAGCATAGGTCTCCTTGGTGTTATAATGGAAACCAAGTCGAAACAGTCAAAAGAATTAAAAATGAAAAATAAATTGCATTGAGCGTCTTCAATGCTTTTCATTCTATTTTTAAATCCCAAACGTAATTGTTTAATTTGTCAGTTACCACTTACACACTGAAACTGATTTGTTACTGCTCACAGGGAAGATACGCGAATCTGCGTGCGAGCCAAAACCTGTGGCTCCACGCGAAGTCGAATCCTTAGGTTCGTGCATCCTCACGCTCAGGCGAGTGATCGAACCCTTAGGTCTGCACAACATGCCATGTCATCCGCAGGATCACACATGCTCGTGGCACGAGGTCGCGTCATATGTAATTCACCTTTTACATCATGCGTGCGCCACCCGCAAAGGAGTGTTGGCGCCATTCGGAAGGCACCACGCAGACTAGGACGCCACCTGGTCTTCCGCATGTACCTGCACGCCACCCACACTGCCATGTCATCCGCTTAGGCTGACCGCCACCTCTGTTTACTCTACCACGTGCATGTGGTAAAAAAAATACTAAGGCGACTCTAAAGCGGTTCACGGTGATGCGAGTGTGCGCTATCAAAGCTCCACATTGCGCCCATCTCCACGCCATGCGCGCACACGCATGTGTGCGAGTTCGTGTTAGGATGCTTCGCACCCTTCGTAACATTACTAGTGTGTGCTTCTATGAAAAAATGTGGAAGGAGAGTTCTCACTTAACTACCACTCCAAGTTTTGTCTTTCTGCGAATGTATATTTAAGTCCAAAGTTTGAAAAAAAAAAATCATTTTCCTATATTTATGAAAATACTCATTTTCACTCAAATTTCCAAATATATAACCAATTATCATACTTTTCTAAACTCGTAATAGAATGTTTAACTAGTCACATATCCCATCTCATACGAATGTGTCCCGTTACCATCCTAAATGTTTAAAACTTAGGGAGAATAACTAAGAGGTTTTATAGATTTCTTTCTAGAACTAGTATTCAAGGTGTGTTTGGTTTGCAAATTTGTCTTTTTTTTGTTTTTCTTTCTTTATGGAACTACATGTGAGTATTTGAGCCTTATCGAGGATTTCATCACACATATACTTTACATGCTCTTTCATTTGGTTATGAGAGATCTTCACCCTTGACATGGTTAGAACTTGTGTGACTTATACATTTCGTGACCGCAAAAAGATAAGTGTGTGGAGATGCTTTAGGCACCTAGGATCCACCGATTCCATTATCATTTGCCTTCCATATATTTTCCTCACACTTATTCACCCACTTTGAGCCTTAGACTTTTCATTTCTTCCATCCATTTTCCCCTACCATGACTAAACCAGGGAAGTGTTGAGGTGTTAGAGTAGCTCTAAGGAAATTTTGGGACTTGAAAGTGTAAGCCACACGTGAAAGAACTCGGATCTTGATCGTGAAGCATGGCTAAAAAGAAAAGTCACAAAAGAGCATACCAAGAATCAAGAATCACCAAAGCAGGCATCAAGTATAAATAGTTTATCTCCAAAAAACAATGTTTGCAAATAAATGATGTTGTTGAACTTAAGAAGTCGATAAACATCGTCAGTGTTAAAGTTTTGAAGAACTTTCCGGAGGCCAAGTGATCGACCGGACCTAGTGGAGACTTTTAGGAGGCATGCGCCAAACGATTCACACGGATAGACAAAGTTGAGTTATGAAGTCCAAGAAAAGATCTTCGAGGCTAAGTTAGAATTCAACAAGATTACAACAACACCTCAAAACACCACTCCTAGAGTTAGTCATGGTGGAAGACCCCATTCCTATCCATTTCACCATCATTTCATCAAAAACCCCTTTGAAAGTCCTCTTGATCCACACAACCTACCTTAGAAAAGTGGCGGAGTTATGCTTTTCATACAAGCCTATGATTCATGCTTCCAATCGGTCAAATTTGAGTGTCCACTCCAAAAAAACCCTAACCCGAGTGACCGAGAGTTAGTGAGGAAAAACGAATTGGAACACTTTGGGGGTGTTTGAGTACACTTGCCATAAACCGGCCCGAAACCCTAAAATATTTACTAAGTGTGACTCTTAGGAGGTGGGTTTTCTCGGCACATCGAGTAAGCCTACAATTTTTATCCACCAAAAATTTGCCAAAAGTTTGGTTTCCTTAATGACAAACAAAAGCTTAAGTGTGAGGTGTTGTGATGTGCCGAGAATTACACAAGTTATACATGTGCATCTACACCCTTTTTCCACTCAAAATCATGCTTTTATCTTAAGTTTATCTTGATTTATCCTTCTTTGTTGATAATTACATGTTTTGAGTCCAAGGAATGAAAATGAGATAAAAACGGCACAAAAGGCAAGGAATTGAAGACATAGAGAGCTGAAGCAGATGCAGCACGACCGTGCTCCGGCTGTGCACGGCCGTGCACCTGCCTCGGGTCAACAAGTCAACATTCCAAAAGTCAAGAGAAGCAAAATTCAAGAAGCACGGGTGTGCTCCCCCATAAGGCACGATCGTGCTCCCCTGAATATGTTCTCCAAGGCTCCAACCAACCAAAACTGACAAGACGATTGGCCACGTGTCAAGCACGGCCGTGCTCACATCTGAGCACTGTCGTGCTCATCAACAGACTCAACAGAACTTGCATGCAAGGACTCTTCAACTGTCCCAGATGTCAAGCATGGACGTGCCACCCCTCAAGCACGGTCGTGCTTCATTTGAAAGACCTATAAATAGAGACCTCCACTCCTCACTTTGGCATCCCATCCTACCTCAATCGCTCCTTTCTATACGAAGTTTTTGCTATCTTAGGGTCTTATGAGTGTATTTTGGAGCTTGGGATCACTCCATAAACACCACATTCGATAGAGAAACATCCCACTATCACTCAAAACCACCAAGAAATCTTTACACAACCCTCACCATGTTTTGCACTCAAACCAAACCTTGTGAGCCTTTTGTATCAACCATGCTAGGCTAGATTTCTCTTAGTGTTGCTAGGTGATGGTGGAACTTGGTATGAATAAATAGTTTATGTTTTATCTAAAGTAATGTTTTTATGTTCTTAACAATTTCTTCTAATTCTACTTTGTTTGATTAATTAATTAATTAATCAACTTATTATTTGGTCTTGTGAGTGTTTTGGTAGGAAGTGGAGGGACTTATGAGTGCACCTGTGGTGTGTAAAAACCAGCACACTTGTAAGCTAACCTAACTCCACGTATAGATATTGGCACATTTGTGGATAGGAATATTCACACTTTGTAGCTTAATCCTCAACTATCAAAACTTCACTTAGGGTCGGTATGGTCTATATACTTGGTCCTAGTGATAAACCAAGACTTGGTAGAGCGACTTAACTACATGGTCTATGTGTTAGCTTTGGCGCAAAATAAGAGTTGGTGAACTCCTGTTAAAAGTAAACGGTCAATATTTACTTCTATTATTATATTGCCGCACAATTAATAATAGGCCAATCACTTTTTGAAAAGAGTTAATAGCAAAAATCGTCCCTGAGGTTTGGTCACTTTTGCCACTTCAGTCCAAAACTCAAACCTTTTACATCTGGGTCCTCAGTTTTATTTTATTTTTTGCCAAATTCGTCCCTGAAAAGGTTTGGGTTTTGCTAAATTCGTCCCTTAGGTTTGGTCACTTTTGCCACTTCAGTCCAAAACCCAAACCTTGCCAGGGACGAATTTGGCAAGAAAAATATAACTCAAGGACCCAGATGTAAAAGGGTTGGGTTTTGGACTGAAGTGGCAAAAGTGACCAAACCCGAGGGACGATTTTGGCTATTAACTCTTTTGAAAATTAATTACTTCTAGTAGAGGATGAGCGTACGCGGGAGGCGGCGTCGCCTCTATGATGACAAGTGGTAGCTTGTTGGCCATGCTATGGCCGCCGACAAGTTATTTTTAAAAGTAAAGGGTAGTTGAATGTTAATATCACAACTATGGGAGGTGTGTCTTTTGGGTTGGGTTAACACAATCTTGGTTGATATTTCCCTCATCATTGAGAGGTGAGCTTACCGGAAGGAAGACCCTCACAATAACTTTAAGAACATAAATCGTTTAGTGTCTAGTGTGGCTATGCCTAGTTTTTAAACACACCACTTAAATAAAATTCTACTATTATCTCATATCAAGCAACATTAGATCCCTAAGCAACACTTTTATCTTGATATTGATTTCTCTTATGGTTTAAATCACTCTTTTACATTTCTTTCAAGCAATTAAAACTCTTTTAGTAATTTTTAGGAAGTTGAGTAGTAAATTTCGTGTCCTTGGATTCGATACTCGGTACTTGCTCATTTATATATACTACGCTCGATAGGTACACTTGTCTATTGTGTGTGTTTTAGAACGTTAAGCAACTATCGTTTTAGTTTACAAATTTAAAACTTGAAAGTGGCACACACCAAAGTTTTCAACTTAAACTCTTTCACCATCAAGTTTTTGTCAAATTTACCAAGAATTTGTTATTTTTAAGAAAAAGATTTTAAGTCACTAAAACCACACACATCAATGGGTAGGGTAGCAATTAGGGCTGGCATATTGTAACAGACACTACTTGTTTAGACGCAAACATTAAATATGTATACATAAACACGATACGATAACTTATAATGCCATTTTTTTCTCAAACACAAACTAGTTTACTGGGTTAGCGCGATAACACATGATACCTGTTTAGAAAAACTATACTTTTTTTACATATTTGTAGTACCTAGCAACAGTTGTTGCTTCTAAAACACCACAAATATATAAAATATAGCCAATTATCCCTGAAAATACCAAATTTTTATTATCATTCATTAACCTGTAAATTAAACTAGAACCTAGATCCAAAATCATTTAAGTACGCTAAAGACTTGCATCTAATTTAACAAACGTATGAAGTAGTTGTTAGTTAGACAGATTTGAAGTATTAGGGGTTGTTTGGTAGCCTCTTAATGAGACTCTTAACCATTCAGTGCTGAATGATTCAGCATTCAGCACGTTTGTTTCAGCCTCTGAATGGAATGGTTAAGGCTGAATCATTAAAACTTGAGATGTTGCTGAACCACTAAGCATTGAATCATTAAGCACTGAACTAGGCTGAACCTTAATAAAACTCTCATACCAATGTGGGACAAGAAAACTAACCATTAAGAGGTCTAACTTAATGATTCAACACTTAACCATACAGACCTCTTAACCATTCAGACCTCTTAATGATTCAGCACTTAATCAACGAAACAACCCCTTAGTTGTTGAATGATGGGGACTGATCGTACGAGACTGCTGGTCGGAGGGGGACTGGTCGGGCAGGGATTGGTCGGACGGTGGAGTTGTGAGAGCTCTAAGGGAAGAGCGGTGTATGTGTTTACTAAGAGAGATTCGAAATTGTAATTAGGGTTTCCTTGTTTTTTACTTTAGCCACGTATATACCCTACATCCCCACCCCAACAACCTATTTTTTTTAATAAAATCCTTATTGAAACCTGTTTCGTCAGGTAAACAGTTATATTCCCGTCTACATGTTTAAGACACGAAGTCTGTTAAGGTTGTGTAGGTTCGTGTCGTCTAATCGTGTGTGTGAATAGTTATGGCAGCAATCATGGGGGCTTTCAATAGCAAGGTTGGTGGTTGCAAAGGGTGTGCGTGGTTAGATATTTCAATTCATTTGGTTGAAATCATTTACAATCGGAAAGGACATTGAAAACTTGAATTACAATCCGGCAGAAATGTCAATTTCTGTTTTTCTTAATTTATATTATTACAAATGGAATTCATATTAAATGTCAACAAATTTTACCAACCAAAATCACGTTTATTTGTTTTACTATATCACGTCATTTCTATCCGCATCCTTTGAACTTGTGTTCATTAAATATATATACGATCTAAGATTAAGTAAAGGATACACAAAATAATACTTGGGTAATGCGATACATGAACGAGTGGAAGAGGAATAAATAAATTCTGTCGAGAATCCCAAAACTTTTTTGTATTTCTATCAATAGTTTGGGTATGTTTGGCAATGAGCTTTTAAGAGCTTTTAGGAGCTTCAAGCTTCAAGCTTTTAAGAAAAAGCTCCTACTCAATAAAAAGCTTTGTTTGGTTGAAGGAGCTGGAAGCTTTTAGGTTGGAGAAAAAGCTCTATAGTGAAAAGCTACTAGTACTAGCGTTTAAGAAAAAACTCCTACTAGCTGCAAGCTTTTAATGAGTAAATGACATAAATACCCAATCTATTTTAAAAATAAAATAAAAACATTCCTTACAAGCTTTTAATTATGTCCATTTTAGTCATTTTATACGTTTTATTAAAAGCTCCAGCTACTCTCCCAAACACACAAAATATATTTAAAAAGCTTCCAGCTTGCAGCTATCAGCTTCCAGCCACCAGCTAGTTTTGCCAAACATACCCTTTGTGTTGATATGGTTTGTATATAAAGCAATTTAAAAAATTATTTTCACAGAATATTATGGGTGGTTATAATTAAACCCCTCACTTCTATTTTCACCCCCTTGAAAGCGCCTCGCTTAGGCCTAAGCGAGGCGCTTTCTTTACTTTTTAACTACCTTGGTACGAGGTTAGAAAAGGTTGATTTGTGACCCGAAGCGCCTCGCTTTGGCCTAAGCGAGGCGCTTCGAATAAAAAAAATTGTTATTTTTTGGTCTTTTGAGTTAGTTTTTTTTTTTTTGCCAGACGTTTGTCAAAAGAACATTTTTGATGTCAATGGGAGGGTAAACAAAATCGTCGATCCGACTATTGATTTCTTTCTGCAACAAGGAACAAAATGTCAGCTTTTTCCTGCCACCTCGTATGATTTGGCTAACCTGTCCAGTTATCAATCTCACTGTCCAACAACTGAATTTTACTTCCTTGCATGAAAAGTTGTTTTTAATTGTTCTTTTGGGAAACGTCTGGCTAACCTGAAGTTCCTTTTGGATCAAAATGTCAGCTTTTTCATGCCACCTCTAAGCTAGGCGCTTCGGGGCAAATCATACGAGGTGGCAGAAAAAGCTGTATAACCTGTCCAGTTATCAATCTCACTGTCCAACAACTGAATTTTACTTGGTTGCATGAAAAGTTGATTTTAATTGTTCGTTTGACAAGCGTCTGGCTAACCTGAAGTTCCTTTGGATCAAAATGTCAGCTTTTTCATGCCACCTCTAAGCTAGGCGCTTCGGGTCAAATCATATGAGGTGGCAGAAAAAGCTGTATGACCTGTCCAGTTATCAATCTCACTGTCCAACAACTGAATTTTACTTGCTTTCATGAAAAGTTTATTTTAATTGTTTGTTTGACAAACGTCTGGCTAACCTGAAGTTCCTTTGGATCAAAATGTCATCTTTTTCCTGCCACCCTCGTATGATTTGGCTAACCTGCCCAGTTATCAATCTTACTGTCCAACAACTGAATTTTACTGTAATGATCAGGAACATTCCAAATAACTGTTCAATTTCAGCTTTTGTTTAACTATTTTAGCAACTTCCATAGAGAAGTTATCAATCTCACTGTCGAGTTATATTACTCACTGCCCAACAGCTGAATTTTACTTGCTTGCATGAAAAAGTTGTTTTTAATTGTTTGGGAATATATTTTCTGATCAAAAAAGGCATAACTGTAATGATCAGGAACATTCCAAATAACCGTCCAATTTCAGCTTTTGTTTAACTCATGACAGATCCACCAAATCATTTCTTCAAGTTCATTTCACTAAAAAAGGCATAACTGTAATGATCATGAACATTCCAAATAACTGTTCAATTTCATGTTTTGTTTAACTATTTTAGCAACTTCCATAGAGAAGTTATCAATCTCACTGTCCAGTCATCTTACTCACTGTCCATGTTTACCTTCAACGATCAACGATCAACATTTATAACGTCCAAAACATTTATAACATTTCTGTACCTGTGGCCAAAAGAACTAGGCTTGAAACATTACGGGCATGGCCAGCTCCCATTTCCACCGGTAATGAGTAACCTACTAACCTCTATAATAGACTTCATTTATTCTTCTTCATCTTTTTCTACTTGAAGTGCAGAGTAGTAACCCTTCATCTTCTCTTATCGGAGAGATATCTGTCAACGATGAAGGAGGTATATGTATAATGATGTGGTTTGTTTTAGATAAGGAGGTATATGTACAATGATGTTTTTACGCTAAATAAAACTTACACACAACTTTTTGCTCTAGTGGTGTGGTCTACCTTTTTACAAAGAGACATTTAGTCTTCAAGACTTCTATGGTTTCGGGTTCCCTTTCATCGTTGACAGTTATCTCTCTGAGATGATAAAGGTAGATCATGGAAAGTTCAACTCAAGAAACAAATTAAGATGAAACCGATTAATGTTCTTTATATATGAATAGTGACCCTCTAGAGGGTCATTATTCATACATAACGAACATTAATCGGTTTCATCTTTGTTTCTTGAGTTCAACTTTCCATGACCTACCTTTACATTATTATTATTATTATTATTATTTACATTATTATCGTATTTGCAACTTAGTTCCTTTCTATCAAAAAACAAAAACGAAGGTTTACTCGTTAGCGCCGATCCGATTGTTAAAAGTATCAAGACTATGAAATTAGTAAAACAACTGAATTTTACTTGCTTGCATGAAAAGTTATTTTTAATTGTTTGGGAATATATTTTCTGATAAAAAAAGGCATAACTGTGATGATTAAGAACATTCCAAATAACTGTTCAATTTCAGTTCAAACTTTTCAAACACCTGCAACATCTCAAGAGTCGAGGTCCCTCTAGATGCTTTGCGCGTTAGCGCCGATCCGATTGTTAAAAGTATCAATACTATGAAATTAGTAAAACAACTTTTCAGGCAAGCAAGTAAAATTCAGTTGTTATCGGAGAGATAGTTGTCAACGATGAAGGCAACCTGATAAAGGCTGAACACGAGTATAATCAAACAAGGGTTCCTCTGAAAAAGACATCGTACAATGATTTGGACTTGCAATATTTGAAAATTATCATTTCTTGACATGCTTGGTAACACCTTGTTCTGCAATATTTGAAAATTATCATTTCTTGACATGCTTGGTAACACCCTGATCTGTAATATTTGAAAATTATCATTTCTCGAAAAGTAATTAAAAACACTTAAAAATGAATTAAAAACAATTGTTGTGTGTTAGGTTTAGTCGGTGGACCACGTACAATGATTCATCAAAGTTGTACAAAGCTGCATGTTTTTACTGAAAAACCCAAACGAGCAATAAACGAAGCTGTGGTCTAATCAAACGAACAATGATGTGGTTTATTGCTCGTTTGGGTTTTTCAGTAGAAACATCCAGCTTTGTACAACTTTGATGAATCATTGTACGTGGTCCTCCGACTATACATTCGATACCCATATTTTTTCAAAACATAATTTTTGCATGTTTAATTGATATGCTTGACTTCCGGCCTATATTATAATTGCTTGTTGGTGGTTTTCATAGCACCTTGTTTGATTACACTCGTGTTCAGCCTTTATAAGGTTGCCTTCATCGTTGACAGTTATCACTCCGAATGTAAAACATCATTGTACATATACCTCCTTATCTAAAACAAACCACATCATTGTACATATACCGATAACAACTAACTCGGATCGACTCTCACACTTATGCGTAGATCAAGGAGATTGATGAAGATATCTCTCTGATAACAACTGACTTTTACTTATGGAATCTTTGTACGAAAATCGAAACCATCTCATTCCATGTTCTCCATATCCATACCTTGTTTCAACACACACCAGCTTTGTCATCACAGTTTCCAACCACTAATACCAGATTGATGATACTCAATTTCGGTTGATATAGAGTATATCAGAGAAAGATTCAGTTGAAAGTCGATACCATGGATTCAGTTAAATGCTTACCGACTCTAAAACTTACACATTACATCAATTTTGAAGATAACTCTTCTGTTATAGGAGAGATATCTGTCAACGATGAAGGCAACCTGAAACGACATGAACATTTATAACCTTTCTGTACTGGGCCAAAGGAACTAGGCTTCAAACACAACTTTTTGCTCAACGTAATATTATTGTAATATAATATTCATATTTTGATTGCACAGAATCCAGTCTTCAAAGTACCTCTTCTTTCAAGTTTCTTAGAATCATTGAAGATAACTCTTCTGTTATCGGAGAGATATCTGTCAACGATCAAGTAGGTTGGTGGACTTAAGCACCTGAACGGGATGTTTAAATTTTGAATGATGTTCGTCGATTGCACCGAATCTAGTCTTCAAGGTACCATGGATCGGAGAGATTTAAGCTAATCAAACTCATATCTGAAGCCGGTGCAAAGTTATGTCGGAGCACTTTTCATCTATCTCATCACCTTCCTCTAACTTTTCAGTTGTTATCGGAGAGATAACTGTCAACGATCAAGGCAACCTGAAAGTGGATACCATGGATCAGAGAGATTTAAGCTAATCAAACTCATATCTCAAGCTGGTGCAAGTTATGTTGTAGCATCTTTGATCATCTTCTTGTAATTACTTTCAAGTTTCTTATAATCATTGCAGACAACTTTTTAGTTGTTATCGGAGAGATAGCCGTCAACGATCAAGACAACTTGAAAAGTGGATACCATGGATCAGAGAGATTTAAGCTAATCAAACTTATATCTCAAGCCGGTGCAAGTTATGTTGTAGCATCCTTGATCATCTTCTTGTAATTACTTTCAAGTTTCTTATAATCATTGAAGACAACTTTTCAGTTGTTATCGGAGAGATAGCCGTCAACGATCAAGACAACTTGAAAAGTGGATACCATAGATCAGAGAGATTTAAGCTAATCAAACTTATATGTCAAGCCGGTGCAAGTTATGTTGTAGCATCCTTGATCATCTTTTTGTAATTACTTTCAAGTTTCTTATAATCATCGAAGACAACTTTTCAGTTGTTACCGGAGAGATAGCCGTCAATGATCAAGACAACTTGAAAAGTGGATACCATGGATCAGAGAGGTTTAAGCTAATCAAACTCATATCTCAAGCCGGTGCAAGTTATGTTGTAGCATCCTTGATCATCTTCTTATAATTACTTTCAAGTTTCTTATAATCATTGAAGACAACTTTTCAGTTGTTATCGGAGAGATAGCCGTCAACGATCAAGACAACTTGAAAAGTGGATACCATGGATCAGAGAGATTTAAGCTAATCAAACTCATATCTCAAGCCGGTGCAAGTTATGTTGTAGCATCTTTGATCATCTTCTTGTAATTACTTTCAAGTTTCTTATAATCATTGAAGACAAATTTTCAGTTGTTATCGGAGAGATAGCCGTCAACGATCAAGACAACTTGAAAGGTGGATACCATGGATCAGAGAGATTTAAGCTAATCAAACTCATATCTCAAGCCGGTGCAAGTTATGTTGTAGCATCCTTGATCACCTTCTTGTATTATCTTTGTTTATTATATTTGTAACACACACCTTCAACCCATTCCTGGTAAACCAGGGAAAAATGGCTATATTAAAAAACTTCAAGATTATTATTTTGTTTTTTGGATCAGACGAGGACTTGCCTGTGTCTTGGAAACACAAGGATGACACACGAAGCTGTAGACTCCAACCGGATCCCTTGATTGCCGCATTTAATGAAATTTAACGCGCATACCGCATTCGGATTCTGATTGCACCGAATCCAGTCTTCAAGGTACCTTTTCTTTCAAGTTTCTTAGAATCATTGAAGACAACTCTTCTTATATCGGAGAGATATCTGTCAACGATCAAGTAGGTTGGTGGACTTAAGCAACTGAACAGGAAGTTGAAATTTTGAATGATGTTCGTCGATTGCACCGAATCTAGTCTTCAAGATACCATGGATCAGAAAGATTTAAGCTAATTAAAAAAAATTGGAAACACAAGGATGGAAAAACCCACAAATCGGACCCTAACACACACAAGACGAATGTTGCAACATGAGTTCGACCAAGATGACACACGAAACTTTAGACTCCAACCGGATCCATAGATTGCCGCATTTAATGAAATTTAACGCGCATACCGCATTCATTGACTATACGTGGTTGATGATGTCAAGTTTAAGTCATTGACGTTTGATTAGGGTTATTACTTTGTTTTTTAAATTTTTTTAACTTTCTATAATTATTAAATTAAAAAAAATAAAAAAAAAACCAACTCAAAACATCAAAAACCACTCCAAAATAAATATTTGATTCGAAGCGCCTCGCTTAGGCCTAAGCGAGGCGCTTCGCTTTTAAAAATCAGCTTTTTCTGCCCCTCGTACTGACCTCCTCGAAATGAGGGCAAAGCCTAAGCGATGCGCTTTGAGGGGGTGAAAATAGAAGGGTGGGGGAGGGGGGTTGAAATAGACCAGGCCAATATTATTCGTGCATTTTTTTTCTTCTATCCACCCTATTCATTTTGTTGATTTAGTTTTTTCGTCAAGTCACGACGTTACAGGTCTCCACATCCGTATTAGTTGAAAGAGTTAACACACCGACATGGGATTAAAAAACAAAAAATTTTGATTGATTGTTTTGTTGTCCAAGTGGATTACATGTAGAAAAATCACCATATATTATATAGACACATAGAAGGTATGTTATGTCGCAATATTATGTTGAGAACCACTATATTCATATGAGCACATACATTTCCTTTTTGGCATTCAACTAAAATTAATAGTGTAAAAATCGTTTATAAACATTCCATTTCCTTTTTGGCATTCTTTTAATTTTTGTTATTTTATCTCTACTATTAAAAGCATTCACATCAGGTCCGCCATATATTATGAGTGAGTTGTATATATTTTAAAAAGTGGTTGTTAGTGGGAAAAATATAAAGATTACTGTTCATATTTGTATTTTACAAAACACTATTCCTTCTCATTTATTTTTTAATATTTTTTTTAGTGGTTGTGATTGGGGAAAAAGGAAAAATAAATCTAGTATTTTTTAATGTAACTAGATGGACGGTGACAAGGAACCTGATGTGAATGCTCTAAACTTTAAAGCAAGGTATAAATGTGTGAACATGATACGTATGTATATACATGCCCATAAAATGCATACATGCACGCATACATTTTGAAGCAATGTTAAAGCTATTAACATCTATAAAGATTCTTAGTATAGAGGTTAAAGCAATCGGTTAACAATTCTAAGATGAATGCTCATGTGCATGGGTATTATATAGGGGGTTATTATGTATAAAGAGTAGAAAGAATTTATAATCAAACACATGTTTATTCTGTGTTTCTATGTTAAATGGCAAATTTCATAGCGTAAATATTAGTTATGTGTAAAACCACATAATGTAACAAAAAATAAACTCTAATGTTTCTTTTTTCTTGTTCTAGTGCGCTCATTATTCTCATTCTTTGCTCTTAGAAGTACACCAAATTCAAGGTATCATGAGATTTTATTAGTTTGGAGAATTGGATTTAATAATCCAAACTATTTGAAATTGGCCGTTGACATCTCAACCTAAAAATTTGATCATATATAACTTGTGTCATGTAGTATTAAGCTATTGGATTCTGGCATCCAATATGGGTTAAGTCACTAACCCAGTTAGCGACTTAGATGTGATTGTGGTTTTATCTTTAGAAATTGTTTTTATCAACAGCCAAATCAAATTTTAGCAAAAACGGATCAGATCTAAGATTGTTATGAAAATTTTCATGTTTATAAATATTATGAGTTTTTGGTGCAAAATCATGATCACGGAATGATTTGTGAGATCTGATCATTCGATCATCATCCATAAGTGTCTTAGAAACTATTTGAATCAATTTTAGGTGTTAAACAACGTTAGATTGAAGCAGATCTGGATTTTTG
This sequence comes from Ambrosia artemisiifolia, assembly GCA_032199755.1. Classification (NCBI taxonomy): domain Eukaryota; kingdom Viridiplantae; phylum Streptophyta; class Magnoliopsida; order Asterales; family Asteraceae; genus Ambrosia; species Ambrosia artemisiifolia. The sequence goes on along the minus strand of CM063516.1, from coordinate 24,679,653 downwards.
ATGAAAACCCATGAGTTTTGTGTTCTTTATGTTCTTGTGAATTTTGGATTATAATTCATGTTTTTGGATTGTTTTGGGTTTTGCAAACTTGTTAGGAATCATTCCCTACACATAACCTTATAATTAGATCATCAAAATTCCCACAAACACCCAAAAATTCAATTTCACCATGTTGAACATTCAAGTTCATGTTTCTGCAGACAGACACGCGTATGAGGCACGTGTATGGCTTCATACGTGTGTTTGGTTCCTACGCCTCTTCTGCTTCTCATACCTATTCACCCTCCTATGCCTTGTTTTTTTTTCCTACGTGTGTTTCATTCATACTTGTTCCCAATCCCATACGTGCACCTTCTGGTCCATACGTGTTCATCGTGGCTCATACGTCTAAGTCACCTCATACTGTTCATTTGCTACACGTATCTCTCATACATCTATTCTGTTAACACATCATACGCGTCCTAGTCACAAGTGTCCCAACCATACATGTAACATCCGGCCCCTCTCACCACCAATATTGTCCGCTTTGCCCCGATGGGTTGCCCATCCAGAGCTCACGGATTTGCTTTTGGTTTGCCCAGTAGACACTTCCTAAGAGGTCACCCATCCTGGAATTTCTCTCACTTGAGCACGCTTAACTGTGGAGTTCTCCTCTCATCCACTAACATTAAGCCCCAAAACGCGTTGGTGATTTAAGAGGCATTGGATTACATATGAACCAAGGATCTCTCCTGGCCACGACTGATGTGGGATTTTCCCGGGGTGTCACATTCACCCCTTGTTAGAGTCTCATCGTCCCTGATGAGGTATGCACCCACCATCCCGAACGACACATGAGTGGTGATGAAAGTAAACCGGGTCTTGGTCATCAGAAACATAAGCACAAGATCCCTCTTGAGAATCATATCGAGTGTGATCCTGATTTAGACGAGGGTAATGAGAAGTCGTCTAATGGACAAGATAACCAGGTAAATCAATTACCACATGTTTCAAAATAGAAAAACAAGATTTCTCATTATCCTAAGCATCGGAATATCCGCTGGACAAGACCTGGGGAACTTCCGAAGCCAGTACAATTTGTCTGGTCAACAGCACTGATTAGGTGCAACACTTTGAGAACACCTCTAATCTAAGTTACTTCAGACAAAAGGATCAAAGGAGGTTGTCACCTGGGTCACATGATCATGAGGCTAGTTCCTCCAAATCCAAAAGTTCTAGTTGCAAATCTGATGTGCTAGCTCCTCGGCAGCCAAATCATGTCTCTCGAAACCAAAATGAATTGGAGAACATGTGTTGAGTGCCAAGTGGTCGGACATATTGTATCGAATTATCCATATTCGAGACCTCACTGGGGACACACTACTAAGAACTACAGATCTTCATCCAACAAAACTACATAATCACTAAAGCAAGTAGCTAAAGTTATTTCTAAACAAGACAAAGGAAAGCAAAACGTGGATGAAATTGCACTATCAAAGCTCGCCAAGGTCAACACCAAAAACGCAAGCCCAAAGACTTCATCATCTGAGGGGGAGTCTAAGGGTAAGTCAAAGGCGACTAAATAGGAAAACCAACCAGTGAGCCCTAAAGGTCAGCCTAAGACTCAACCCAAAGTTGTCAAGCCAAAGTCTCCAAAGGCTGAGCCTAAACAATTTTGGAGACCGATGGTGAGTGAGTCTAAGTCTGTAAGTTCCAGTAGTCCATATAGCCCGAGATCTTCTCAGTGTAGCTCACGGTATTCTCGGTATGAATCTCAATACTATGAATGAAGAGTGGAGGTCATGCTTTGAATGCAACGAGGTAGGACACATTAGATGTCATTGTCCCTATCTGAGAGAGATAAAGGCTAGGACTTGTGAACACCCGAGAAACAACAACAATCACTTTGACTCTCCAAATTCAAAATTTTTATAGTAATTATTATCAAAATGAGAGACCAAACCCCCTTAAAAGAAAACTAAGAATTGTTGTTGAATGTCCAAAGCCTAAAACTAAGAAGGTCATAAAACCTAAGGTCTCAAAGCCTAAGACAAACCCTAAGGCTAGTCCAAAGGGCAAACCAAAGGAATCATCTAAAGCAAAAAACAAGCTTGCAAAACCAAATGTTTTCAAAGATAAAATTAAGCAGGTTTGGAAACCTAAATCAGTAAATTCATTTGAGGTTCATCATCAGGTGATCCTATTGCAACTTCTCACGGTAGGTGGATGGATCTATCAATGATTGATGACCTAGGCCGACCAACAACCATCAGGGCATGGGTCCCCCGTCAAAACTAATTTGAACGAGTGTGTAGGATGTTCCATGAGGAACTATCAGCAGTCATTGATTGTTGATAGTGGGGAATCTTAGCACACAATAGGTGACATATTTCTCTGATAACTTTGTCAGAACATCCTTGGAGGATTTGTAACCTTAGCCAATCAAAGGAGGAAATTTGTTGTGAAAGAAGAAAGAAGAGAAATTTTCGATGAGAATAAAATCATGACCCAATGTTTCGACTTAACGTGTGTCAATAATGAATAAGAGTGGACTGGGTGATTACTGTAGAACGGTTCTTTCATTATCTAAAGAGTTACCAACCGAAGGTCTATGGTACCCTAATGGCGATAAGCTGGATCTCGTTGACTTTGGTGATTTTGTCAATGGTGGTTACAATGTTGAAGTTGGATCCGCAACGGATGGATCTCAGTTCATGGGAGGTCGTTACATGTGTTTCATGCAACCTGTGAAGCCGAATTAGGTAGCTACATCAAGCTAGTGTTTCCAAGTTCTTCAATATGATCCATCAACACACATGCATGGTTATGGCTTGCGTTTTCTTATCACATCCAATTTTCTTATTGATAGTGTAACTTCCATAGCAATCACTAAGAATCCAGTGATTACCATAGTCCATAATGACTACCAAATTGCAAATAATTTTACCAAATCATTTAAAAAATCTAAATTTGACTATCTTTGAAATATAAAAGGCATTTTGGGAAAATCTGAGTAAACCACATTGGAAAATCAGTTTTTGTTTAACCGTTTTTCAATAAGAAAAGCCAAAAAGATTTCAAGTTCTTTAAACTCTTTGAATTTTAGGGGGAGAAAGTTCCTGAAAAAAATACAAAAACATAAAAAAATAATAATACAAAAAATGAGTTTTTGCTGTAAGAAAGAGAAAATGATAGTACATTAGTGGACTGTGTGAATGCCCAATACCTAAATTGCAAATGATAATCAGTCTAAAAAGTGTTATACCGGTAGGCCTGAAAATCATTTCAAAGTTGGCACGATGATATAAACATTAACGACTTAAAGTTGAGTGGTTACCCTCCTCATGGCATATGGTCTTGTACCAAAATCTCGATTGATGGGTTGCCAAAATATGAGGTTTCGGGTCTTTAAGTCTGTGATTCATCCGGGAACAACTAATCGAATCTCGGATTTATCGCAAATCCGATTGAATCAATAAGACGTTCTTAAAATGTGTTGAAAAGATTCATCAATAGCCAAACCCTAATTCTCGTACAAAGAATAAAGAATTTAGCTGAGAGTGTGAGCATCTTTCGTCTCCAGCTACTCGTACCAGGAAACCTAACATATGTATGGATTTTATTATATCTAACGCTAACATTTATGGTGCTTGTTCACTGGGATAGCAACTGGGATTGAACACACCCGCTAAACTCAGTTTGTAAATCAGCCACACGTGCTATAAATAATAAATACGGATCTTATGGCGATTGTACACTGGGATAGTGACTTGGATTGTGCACGACCTCTAAGCTAAGTATGAAAATAACACACACATACAAACATATATATAAGATTAAAAAAAAAGAGTTTCTGGTATCTGTCTTCACCCTGACCGAGATTTAGGTGGTGTTTGTTTTTTCTGTGGCAAAAGTTCTGCAGTCTGCGGACCACATCTGCAGACATCTACGGGAGAAAAGGTGGACCAAATGTCTGCAGTCTTAAAGGAGAAGACTGTTTGTTTGTTAACGTCTGCGGCGTAACCCAAAACCATAACACCACAAATATACACAAAATCATAAAAAAAAATAAAACACACACCAACACATGTGGTGTGTTCCTATAAGATAAAATATTATGATATACATTGCGATTAAAAAAACATTCATCTATGGTTGGATTCTGCAACCAGACACCCAAAACTCAAGACCCCATAAAAATATTATCGAAAATCTAAAATAAGAAAAGTTTGGTTGGATTCTACATTTCTACCAATAAATACACTACAGATGTGGATGTATTACTTGTTACTTGATTAATTTCATCGACATGGTAAGACATCTGCGGCGGTGGTGGAGGGGAGGAGGGAGGCGGCGGCGGTGGTGTAGGGGAGGAGGGGGAAGATGCGGCGGTGGTAGAGGGGAGGAGGGAGGCAGCGGCGGTGGTGTAGGGGAGGAGGGGAAGAGGCGGCGGTGGTGGAGAGGAGGAAAGGGAAGCGATGGCGGTGGTGGAGGGGGGCGGCGACGGTGGTGGACGGGAGGAGGGGAAGGGGAGGGAAGAAGGAGGAGGAGGATGAGGAGAAGATGTGTGATGAAGAAGAAGAAAGATGTCTGATGAAATGAAGAAGAAAGAAAAGAGAGAAGGAAAAAAGAGAAGGAAAAAAGAAGGGAGAAGGGGTGAGAAGTGGTTGGAAGATGATGGTTGATATCTGCACCATGAAGAGGTTGAGAAGAGCTTTTGAAGGAGTATGTCTTGTAAAAAGCAAACAAGCTGCCCACTCAAAACGTCTGCCCGCGTCTGCGCGACGTAGACATAAGTGCTCAGAAGCACTTCTCACAGAAAAACAAACACCCCCTTAGTCAATCTTGTATCTTGTAAATGGATGGTCATGGCTTACTCACTCATTACGATGAAGCTTTGCGCAATGCCTGATACGGGAATGTGTCGTGTGTGTGGGGACCATTGACCGCAAGTTTAAATCTTACCCTAATAAATTTAAAGTGCCGGCGAGTAATCCTGATTTTTAGGTTTAAGTGGGTCAACATATTGGTAATCGCTTGTTTATTGATTATCGTAATCTTAACTAATCGAACAATAGTTATCATGGCAAGTCCAAATACTGATACGATTCATTTCTCCAAATGGTGGTCAAAATGGACAAATCTTGAAAATTTATCGAATCTTAAACTTCAAGAATTTGATTGAGTCCGAATTTTTGCCGTATCTAATACAAGTTGTAGTTTGTGTGCAGTTTTTATTAATTTTTTCTGTAGGATCAAACACAACTGGTGTGCTCATCATTACTCAAACGACAAAGCTTGATGCTGAACAAGATCCAAACCTGAACAACAAGATCATCCTGAACAGCAAGAACCCGAAATTCCATCTTCAGAGAAACCAGATCATGGTAGAGCTCCAGCAACCGAAATCGAGGAAGATGAAGATCGAGAAATGAAAGTGCAGATGATTCTGATATACGTCTTTGTCACAGAATTGTCAATCAAAACAACAAAGATTTCTTGATTCCTCCCAACTCATCAAAGCTGATCGAAGACCAAGACGAGATCTCATGAAGTCATGACCAAAACTCAAATTAGCAAGTATTCAAGTCTTCAGGGGGAGATTGTTAGTGCACTACGGTGTATGTTTACACGTTGAAGATTGCCAGATTTGAAGACTGATGATCATTAGCTATACCTTAGGGGGAGTGTGTGAACGTCTTTCAAGACATTCCCAACTCAGTGACCGGTTAATTCTGCAGATCACTAGCTAGGTCCGAGTGGAAGATCGTTAGTGCACTTCGTTTATGTCCCCAGCTAGTGATAGGTCGATAATAGTCATAGGCATGATTGTATAGCGTTTTAGATGTTATCGGCTGCATTATAGTGTTTAGGGGTATTTTAATCAATGTTGTATGTCCATACGCGAATCTAAGGGTCATACGTGTGTTATTGAACACGTATGGAACCCATACGTGTAAGTTGTTGAAGGCGTATGGACACGAGACTATAAATACCCCATGCCTTAGCCAAATTTTGTAACACTTTGTGTATGTTTTTGTGTGTGTGCTATCTCTAGCTTATTCTTATCTTATCCATAAACACTCACCTATAACAAGTAATCAGATTATTGATTTCTCCTTTAATTCGAAAAACGCGCGATATTCAATTCTTGTCGATCCTACAAGGAGTGGTAGCATCTCTCCCCATACAAAAAAAAAAATTTGTTAAAAAAAACCAAAAATCCAAAAAGATTTTATTTTCGATTTATTTGGATTAAACGATGTTGGAATACTAAATTCTTCAATTGGAATCTCAGATCCGAAGCCGAAACACAATAAAATAAAGTCTTTCGAAAATCAATGGTCAAAATTTAGCTTTCATAAAATAAAGGGTTTAAATTGACAAGTTTGAAAGATTAGGGTGAAATTTGAAAAGATTTAAATGCCCAGGGGAGAACGATTCGTTTCTCCAAATGGTGGTCAAAATAGGCAAATCTTGAATGTTTATCGAATCATAAACTTCAAGAATTTGATTGAGTCCGGATTTTTGTCGTATCTAATACAAGTTCTAGTTTGTGTTCAGTTGTTATTAATTTTTTCTGCAGGATCAAACAAAACTTGTGTGCTCATCATGATTCAAATGACAAGGCTTGAAGTTGAACAAACCCAAACCTGAACAACAAGATCATCCTAAACAACAAGAATCCGATATTCCATCTTCAGAGAAACCAGATCGCGGTAGAGCTCCAGCAATCGAAGCTGAAGAAGATGAAGATTGAGAAATGAAAATGCAGATGATAGTGACCTACGTATTTGTCACAGAATCATCAATCAAAACATCAAAGATTTCTTGATTCCTCCCAATTCATCGAAGCTGATCGAAGACCAAGATGAGATCTCATGAAGCCACGATCAAAACTCAAATCAGCAAGTATTCAAGTCTTCAGGGAGAGATTGTTAGTGCACTAAGGTGTATGTTTGAACGTTGAAGATTGCCAAATTTGAAGACAGAAGATCATTAGCTAGACCTTAAGGGGAGTTTGTTAACGTCTTTCATGACATCCCCAGCTCAGTGACCGGTTAAGTCTGCAGATAACTAGCTAGGTCCAAGGGGAAGTCTGTTAGTCCACTTCGTTTATGTCCCCAGCTAGTGATAGGTCGATAATAGTCGTAGGCATGATTGTATAGCGTTTTAGATGTTATCGGGCTGCATTATAGTGTCTAGGGTTACTTCAGTCAATGTTGTATGTCCATACGCGTATCTAAGGGTCATATGTGTGTTACTGAACACGTATGGAACCCATACGTGTAAGCTATTGAAGGCGTATGGACATGAGACTATAAATACCCCATGCCTTAGCCAAATTTTGTAACACTTTGTGTGTGTTTTTGTGTGTGTGCTCTCTCTAGCTTATTGTTATCTTATCCATAAGCACTCACCTATAACAACTAATAAGGTTAATGATTTCTTCTTTAATCCGAAATGCGCACGATATTCAGTTCTTGTCGATCCTACAAGAAGTGGCGGCATCTCTCCCCATACAAAAAAAACATCTTGTTTAAAAAAAACCAAAAATCCAAAAAGATTTTATTTTCGAATTATTTCGATTAAGCGATGTTCGAATACTATATTCCTCAATTGTAATCTCATATCCGAAGCCGAAACACAATAAAATAAAGTGTTTCGAAACTCAAGGGTCGAAATGTAGCTTTCATAAATTATAGGGTTTAAATTGATAAGTTTGAAAGTTCATGATGAAATTTGAGAATATTTAAATGCTCAGGAGAGAACGGTTCGTTTCTCTAAATGGTGGTCAAAATAGACAAATCTTGAAACTTTATCGAATGATAAACTTACAAAGTTTAAATGAGTCTGGATTTTTGTCGTATCTAATATAAGTTGTAGTTTGTGTGCAGTTTTTATTAATTTTTCCAGCAAGATCAGACACAACTGGTGTGCTCATCATGATTCAAACGACAAAGCTTGAAGCAGAACAAGACCCAAACCTGAACAACAAGATCATCCTGAACAGCAAGAATCCGATATTCCATCTTCAAAGAAACCAGGCCGTGGTAGAGCTCTAGCAACCAAAGCTGAAGAAGTTGAAGATCGCGAAATGAAAGTGCAAATCATAGTGATCTACGTCTTTCCCATAGAATCATCAATCAAAACAACGAAGATTTCTTGATTCCTCCCAATTCATCGAAGCTGATCAAAGACCAAGACGAGATCTCATGAAGCCACGACCAAAACTCAAATCAGCAAGTATTCAATTCTCCAGGGGGAGATTGTTAGTGCACTACGGTGTATGTTTGCACGTTGAAGAGTGCCAGATTTGAAGACTCAAGATCATTAGCTAGACCTTAGGGGGATTCTGTGAATGTCTTTCAAGACATCCCCAACTCAATGACCGATTAAGTCTGCAAATCACTAGCTAGGTCCAAGGGGAAGACTGTAAATGCACTTCATTTATGTCCCCAGCTAGTGATAGGTCGATAATAGTCGTAGGCATGATTGTATAGTGTTTTAGATGTTATCGGGTAGTGTTATAGTGTCTAGGGGTATTTTAGTCAATGTTGTATGTCCATACGCGTATCTAAGGGTCATACGTGTGTTAGTGAACACATATGGAACCCATACGTGTAAGTTGTTGAAGGCGTATGGACATGAGACTATATACCCCTTGCTTTAGCAAAATTTTGTAACACTTTGGGTGTGTTTTTGTGTGTGTGCTCTCTCTAGCTAATTCTTATCTTATCCATAAACACTCACCTATAATAACTAATCGGGTTATTCATTTTGCCTTTAATCCAAAACGCGTGCGATATTCAATTCTTGTCGATCCTACAAGAAGTGGTTGCATCTCTCCCCACACAAAAAATAATCTTGTTAAAAAAAAACCAAAAATCCAAAAGGATTTTATTTTCGATTTATTTCGATTAAGCGATGTTGGAATACTATATTCCTCAATTGGAAACTTAGATCTGAAGCCGAAACACAATAAAATGAAGTCTTTTGAAATTCAACGGTCAAAATGTAGCTTTCATAAATTAAAGGGTTTAAATTGACAAGTTTGAAAGTTCATGGTGAAATTTGAAAAGATTTAAATGCTCAGGGGAGAACGATTCGTTTCTCCAAATGGTGGTCAAAATGGACAAATCTTGGAAGTTTATCGAATGATAAACTTCAAGAATTTGATTGAGTTCGGATTTTTGTCGCATCTAATACAAGTTGTAGTTTGTGTGCAGTTTTTTTTTAATTTTTTCTGCAGAATCAAACACAACTGGTGTGCTCATCATGATTAAAACAACAATGCTTGAAGCTGAACAAGACCCAACCTTGAACAACAAGATCATCCTGAACAACAAGAACCCGATATTCCATCTTCGGAGAAACCAGATCGCGGAGAGTACTTGGGAGCACTCGGAGATGGTATATGATAAAAAAAAATTGATTTTCAAGAAATTTTATATTTGTCAAATATCATAAATTTACTAATATTTATAACAAAATACGTAAATATCAATACATAAAACATATGTGTTCTAATAATAATATCTCAAAAATTTATATTCATTGCTTTAAAAATGATACCCATTCTTTAATGGTATAAACATAGTACGTATGTTTTATTTTTTTCTAACTCATATGTGACCCGAATTGACCAAATAGATCCGATTATAGCGAAGCTTGGCAACGTTAGATCGATTCCGAGTCATTAGGCGGAGTTGAAGAAAGTCGCATCGAAACCCTATCTTGTAGCGATTACTCAGTGAGTACTCAGTCTCATAGACCTTGTTTTACAGCATTGATTGGAGCTACATATTTGGCAATAAATCCAGTGTTTCAACATTGTACGAAATATTTTAAGATTGATGTACACATCATACGAGAAATGTTTTTGACGCGGAGTCTTAGTGTGTGTCTGTGTGTGTGTGTAGTGGGCTCTTTGATCTCTCGTTATGGTGCGTTTTACACCCCCATAGCACTGGGAACACCGCCCCCGCCGACACTATGGGGGCGCCATGGTAGCGCTCGTTATGGAGATGGCGAGAGATGAAGCTGCAGGTTGTGTTGTTTATGGATATTATTTATTATTATTATTACTATATTAGTATGGGGCTGGGTGTAGAAGACAAAGAAGATGAAGATGCAGGATGTAGAAGACAAAGAAGTTGAAGATGCAAGGTATAGAAGACGGATTGGGTTAGGTTGGGTGGGTGTGTGGGTCCCATTGTGGTTGATTATGGTAAATGGGGTGTGGACCACTAACCTTTTATTATATTTTTTTTATAAATTTACTTTTGTTATTATTATTATTTTTTTATTATTTTTATTATTATTATTACTACTACTACTACTGTTATTATTAAAATTATTATTATTGTTTTTAAATATTTGTTATTTAAATAAAATCAATAATTAAGCAAAGATTACACGATAATTTATAAAGCCACACAAAGCCCGCACACCACTACACACATATTTTCACATAAACCCCCATGGAGTCCTTCCTAATACTTTATAATATTTTAATCCCATAAAGCCCCATGAAGCCCCATTGAACCCTCCCACTACACATGCCCTTAGTGTTTGTTATGTACTTAACATTGTTCATCTTGTATGTTAACTTACCAAAGGGTTGTCTTCCATTTTGTTGCACAATTTAAGATTCAAGTTCCATAGTGTTGCGAGTATTTTAGCTTAAGGGCATATTAGAGTAGTTATATTGTCTTTTGGTTTCCCATTATATTTAGTAGGCTTATTATGTGGTGATTGTAATCATGCTCATTTATTCCTATAAAAGCTTCGTAACTTCTTCTTGTGAGCAATCGACATCATCACATGTACTACTGCTGCTACTACTCTGCTGCTGCAGCAGCTACACTACTCTTCCTCCTCCTACTCCTACTCCTACTCCTACTACTACTCCTCTACTCCTCCTACTCCTACTCCTACTCCTACTCCTGCTGCTGCTCCTACTCCTCCTACTCCTACTACTCCTACTACTTCAGCAGCTGCACTACTACTACTACTACTACTACTATTGCTGCTGCTACTGCTACTACTACTACTACTGTTTAATGTGTAAATGGTGAAACCTAAAGTCTCCACAAATAAATGTAGGGATAATGTTAAAAGACGATATGGTAACAGAAAGTAGAGAGAGAGAGAGAGAGAGAGGAATTATAGACAGAGAAAGTGAAATTTTATTATGATTGTTGTTGTATTATTAATTATACAAAACTAGAGTATATAAAGACCATAGGTCGGCTAACTACTACTACTGTTGGTAATACCGGTCACTAACAACCATCTTGACTGGTTGTAACAAACCAACTGGTCATAGCTACCAAACTACCATAATACACTCTAACATGCTCCCTAAGCTGAACGGGGCGATGCAACATGAAGCTTGACCCGAAGAGTGTTAAAACGTGACGAAGACAATCCTTTGGTCAAGATATATGCAAGCTGAGCCATAGTAGAAACATAACGAACCGTAAGAGATCCCGCAATCACCATCTCTCATATAAAGTTCAAGTCAATCTCAATGTGTTTCGTACGCTGATGAAACAATGGGTTGACTGCAAGATAAGCGGCCTCAAGGTTGTCACACCAAACAGTAGGTGGACAAGGTGATGCAATACTCAACTCAAATAATAAAGAACAAATCCATCTAATCTTAGCTACATTGTGTGCTAAAGCCTGATACTCTGCCTCAGTACTCGATTGAGCAACATTATATTGTTTCTTGGAACTCTAACTGATAAGGTTGGGTCCGAAAAACACACAATAACCAATAATAGAATGACAATCATCCGGGCAACCTACCCAACCAGTATCAAAATATCCATGAATATCACATCTATCATATCACCGAATAGTCAATCTGTGAGTAGCAGTGCCTTACTAAAGCATCATCTCAATGACGATCAGTAGGTATCCGTAAGGATTGAGACACCTTACTGACAGCATATGCAATCTCTAGGCGAGTCAACACCAAATATTGTAAAGCCCCAACAGTGCTCCTATACAAAGTCGGATCTAGCAAAGGGGTACTCGTATGTCTAGAAAGTTGTCACTCAGATGCAACCAGAGTAGATAAAGAACGACACTAAGATAAGCCGGTCCGACACAGCAAATCAAGCAAGTAACGCTATTGTGATAAATATAACTCATCATCCGTAAAGATCGCCTGAACACCCAATAAATAGGATAAAGTAGCTAAATTCTTGAGTGCAAATTGAGCATCTAATCGAGCAATCAAATCTCTAACAAAATCCAAGGAACTCCCAGTAATAATGATGTCATCAACATAAACCAAGACATAACTCATAATAGCATCTCAATGATAAACAAACAAAGATGTGTCAGAGATGCACTGTGAGAAACCACCAGCAATATGAGCAGAAGATAGCTTGGAAAACCAAGCTCTGGGTGCCTGCTTTAGGCCATAGAGAGCCTTCTGCAGGAGACATACATCATGACGTCTAGACGAGTCAACAAAGCCAGGAGGCTGTGCCATGTATATAGTCTCAGTAAGATCACCATGAAGAAAGGCATTGTTGACATTAACCTGTCTAATGTCCCATCCTCGTGAAAAGGGAACTGAGAAAACCGTGCGAATAGTAGTAATTTTGACTACAGGACTAAAAGTCTCTGTGTAGTCAACACCCCCAGTCTGCAGAAAGCCCTTGGCAACAAGTCGGGCTTTACATCTATGCACAGAACCATCAGGATTAGTCTTAATCTTGTATACCCACTTGCAGCCAACAATGTTGGTGGTAGCGGGAGCTGGAACCAGATGCCAAGTCTGATTGGCATATAAAGCATCCATCTCAGACCGCATGGCATCCCACCACACTGTCTAACACTGAGCCTGATGAAAAGTAATAGGCTTGATGGTGGGAGCAGTAGAAACAATAAATGTAACATGATCAGGAAACTGTCTTGGATGACGAGTATGACCTTGTGAACGAGTAGTCATATGATGAGTACGGACAGGAGGAGGAGGAGAAGATGAAGGAATAAAGGTAGCAGGAAAGGAAGTAGCAGAAGGAATAGAAGAAGAAGAAAAAGGAGGAGGAGGTGGTGGAGAGGTAGGAATAGAAGAAGAGGAAGGATCATAAGTAGAAGAATCACGAACAACAGAATAAGTGGGTGGAAGAAGAAAGAAAATAGGAAAAGAATCTGTAACCGGATGTTCAGATGAAGAAGATGAGCCGGGAATATCAAATACCGACTCATGAAATGTGACATGACGAGAAGTAAAAGTACGAGGGGCCACTATGACTAGGAGCATACCCAACAAAAACACAAGGTGTTGATTTGGGTGAAAGCTTATCCTCTCGTGTGTCACCCAGAAAAGGATAACACAAACACCCAAAAGTACGGAGAATAGAATAATCTGGTCGGGTACCAAACAAGATCTCATATGGAGAGAAAAAATGACGAACATGAGTAGGTAGTCGGTTTATGAGAAACACGGTTGTAGCAAAAGCATCATACCAAAATCGCTTTGGTAGATGAGCATGAAATAATAAGGGATGTGCAACCTCAGAAAGATGTCGGGTTTTCCTTTGTGCCACCCCATTTTATTGGGGTGTGTACGAGCAGGAAATCTAATAAACAATACCAGACTCAGCCAGATACTGAGTCATACGACCACGAGTAAGCTCAGGAGCACCATCGCACTGTAGATGTTTGATGCTGCATGAAAACAAGTTTTCAACCATTGGACGAAAATGGCGAAAATAATAAATAGCCTGAGAACGACATGTCAATGGATACATCCATGTAAATCTACTAAAGTCATCAATAAAAGTAATGAAATATCGATAACCAGATCGAGACATAACAGGGGCAGGTCTCCAAATATCAACCGACTAGCTTTGGAAATGCAAAGAGAATTACATGGTTTATTATCAGTTTTATGTGATATGGATAAAAAAGACAGTACAGATAAAACAGGGTCAGATGGATGTCCTAATCTAGAATGCCAAGTCTCGTGTGCAACCGGAAACGTGGCTGATAATGAATAAAGCATATGAGGACTAGGACGCATATGACGAAAAATCTGACCCGCAAATGTCTGAATGGACAAACCATAGACAAGAAACCTAACAACAACAGGTTAATCAATAACAAGCTGAGTAATGGATAATAGCTTCTTGGCTAAGCAAGGAACAATAAGAACGTATCGAAAAAGCAAAGTACAAGTAGATAAACGAAGTAATGAACAACCAATATGAGTAACAGTAAGAGGTGTACCATCACCGACAATGACTCTCTCAGAAACAGTATAAGGAGTAGCATCAAAGACCATTGAATGATCACCAGCCATATAAGAAGTGGCTTTAGAATCGAGAACCCATGACTCAATCTGTTGGCAAGTATCAAAGACTCCCACATGTAAACCATAATGAGAAGGAGTAGCGGACCTGATAGAACTGGACTGCTATGAAGCCCACTGCTGGAAATAGTTTGGCCCAAACTGGTGTGGCCCACTAGGCTGTCTAATAGAAGGTATCCCATATGTATGAACATTATTAGGCCCAACTCCAAAGTGTCCATTAATATACTGTTTTGATCCATAAAAAGACCCAGATCCAAAATAAAATGCATTCAGGCTTGGTCCAAGAATGCCAGCAGTTGACTCATTGACCTTAGGACTAGACATATTAAATGTTTCCCATTATCAGAGGCCCCATTCATTATATTAGGGTTATATATCCCAAATTTACCAAACGCTGACTCTAGTTGAAAGAAAGTTTATCCTACAATAGACCATAGCATCGATGCAGAAAAATAATTTCATGCAAGATGTATCAACGAAGGTGAGAGTGTGGCTGTGATAAGTGCCATTTCATAGCTTTCCAATTTTTGCCAATCAATAAAGGTATCAGAGTCATCCAATGGTACAAGTGTGTTCGTGTTAAGAAACATCAATAAACCAAGATTTTTAAGCATTATTATTAAATGATGCTTCCAATTCAAATAATTCGATCATCTAATTTGATTGATAGAGAATTAGTGATGTTTGTGAAGTTATTGGATTGAGATGATGAAAAAGAAAGGTTCAAAGAAGATGAAGAAGAATTGGATGCAGCAGAAGCAGCTATTTAGAAGAAAAAAATAAACAGGATTGGTCGGAGAAGATGACCGGAGAGGGTCGCCGAAAAACACAGAAGTGGTCGGAACCCTTTACTGCTCTGATACCATAAAGGTGATATGGTAATAGAAAGTAGAGGGAGAGAGAGAGAGGAATTTCAGAGAGAGAAAGTGAAGTTTTATTATATAAAGACCATAGGTCGGGTAACTACTGTTACTACTACCGGTAATACCGGTCACTAACAACCACTTTGACTGGTTGTAGCAAACCAACTGGTCATAGCTACTAAACTACCATAATACACTCTAATAATGTTTTAAGATATGCTGTATTTTGTAGACGGATCACAATAACGTCTATTATGAATAAAGAAAACCGGTTGGTCACAAACTGCATAAATTTAATTTGTTTTTATAACATTATTTTATTTTATTTATAAGTTTTGTGACTTATACTCTATTGTTTGCTCCCAATACTTTGCAGTTGTATGCACGGTTGAGTTTCAAAAATGTGGATTACCACATGCACACATCTGTTTATTTATGGTCGCTGGATATAAACTTCCGACAGTTGACCATATTTACAAGTTCATTTCAGCTGAGAAACCAAATAAAGATGCAGAGCCAGAGTTGTATGAACTTGTGCGTGAATTTATGATTCATGGTCCTTGTGGACCTTCTAACATGGGTTGTTCATGTATGATCGATAACAGATGTTCAAAAAACTTCCCAAAGAATTTCCAGAATGAAACATCTATCGATACTGATGGTTTCCCAGTGTATAGAAGGAGAGATAATGGTTTCTTTGTAGAAAGGTCGGTGAGCAATTAGATAACAGACGTGTCGTTCCATATAACAAGGTTCTTCTTGAAAGATACCAGGCACATATCAACGTTGAATGGTGTAACCAAGATGGATCCATTAAGTATTTATTTTAATACATTAACAAGGGTCCAGATAGAGTTACTGTTAATTTTGTGGAAAGCAAGAAAGTACCGAGTGAAGAGGCAGTGGTTGATGAAGTCAAAGGATTTTATGACTGTCGTTATCTTTCTTCGTGTGAGGCTTCATGGAGAATATTTGTAGATGCGTTTTGCGACTAGTGATTGGATATTAACATGTGTTAGTGTGCTGTTCTGGGCGAATGAAGAGTAAAAGGGGCGAAGGAAGAAGTATAGTGGACGAAGGTAAACTGGAACCTGACAGAAGACTACATTCGACCACTACAGTGGGCGAATGTGGAAAGAACTCACATTCGACCTATGCTAATGGGCGAATGTGCAGTGCTTATAAATAGAATTTGTGTTTTTGTAATGTTAAGAGAGTTATTAGTTGTGTGTGTTTTGAGGTGAGGTTCCAGAATAGTTTGAGAGGTTCTGTGTGTGTTCTAGATTAACCTAAAATCAATTGTAATCAAGTTTATGCATATGTTAATCTATGAAAAGGTTTGAAAATGACTTTGATTGTGTTTTGATTTGAGTTTATATCAGTTTGTTCAAAGCTAGGGTTTCCGCACCTGGTTTTGTAACTTGTATGATCATATAATCCTGTTTTCATGTAAAATCATCCTCCTACAATATTCTCAAATGATATTCATTACAGGGCACCTCATGTAATAAGATTACCTTTTCATCTACCCGGTGAACAAAGAATTGTTTTCAATGCTAAGCAGGATATTGACGATGTTCTCAATAGACCAGCAGTTGCTTCATCTATGTTTTTGGGTTGGATGGAACACAACAAAACTGATGAAAATGCACGGCAACTAAATTACATCCAATTCCCTTCACAATATGTTTGGAAATCTAAAGAGAGTCATTGGAGCCTAGGCAAAGAGTGAAGTCAATTGGTCGAATTCATTCAGTTCCTGCTTCTGTTGGTGAAGCTTATTTTTTTTAGAATTCTTTTGAACAAGGTTAAAGGACCAACATCATTTGAAGATATTCTTACTGTTGATGGAGAAGTACAATCCTCTTTTAGGGTTGCATGCTATGCAATGGGACTCTTGGATGACGATACTGAATATATTGCAGCAATAAAGGAAGCAACTTTTGCAGGGCCTGATCCTTATCTAAGAACTTATTTGCAACTCTGTTAACGTCCAACAATTCATCAAGACCTGACATTGTGTGGGAGGAAACATGGAAATATTTGTCTGATGACATTTTACGCCATAGAAGAATATATTCAAATTGTCCAGGTTTTTCAATTTTTTTTCATATACTACTAATTTATTGTTTCTACAATTTTTTTAATAATAGTAATTAGTAATGACTAATAATAAATAGGCATCTAAAGTAAAGTATTTTGATGGTTTCACATATTCAATTATCCAGTTTATCTGTTAATTATATTACATATTTTAGTTTAACACATTTATTTTATTCTAAATTTTTCAGACTTGATCCTTTCAGAAGATCAAATTAAGATTTTAGCTTTACTTGATATTGAGACGTTCTTATTGCGCAATAGTTCCAGTCTACGAGATTTCGTAGGTATGCCATATCCTGAGAATGAGTTTGTATCATCATTAAACAATCGTTATATTTATGAGGAGTTGGGATATGACACAAACAGTATGCTGGAAGAATTTGATACTCAGTTTGCTTATTTAACAGATGAATAGAAAAAGATTTATAATTGTGTATTGAAATCTGTTGAGGAGAAGAAAGGAGGAGTTTTTTTTGTTTATGGGTACGGTGGTACGGGTAAAACTTTCCTATGGAAGACGCTATCTTCATCCATAAGATTTAAAAGAAAAATTGTTTTGAATGTTGCTTCGAGTGGTATTGCATCTTTGCTATTGACAGGTGGTAGGACAGCACATTCCAGGTTTCGTATTCCTATAAACCTAACTGAAGATTCTATGTGATACATACAACCAAATAGTGATGTTGCCTAACTGCTTAAAAAACCGATTTGATTATCTAGGATGAAGCACCAATGGTTCATAAACATGCTTTTGAAGCACTAGATCAAAGTTTAAAAGACGTATTTGGTGTTCATGATGTTGACTCATCTGATTTACTATTCGGTGGAAAGGTCGTTATGTTTAGGGGTGACTTATTCTACCAGTTGTACCAAATGGAACTAGGCATGACATTGTTAATGCCTCTTTAAGTTTATCATACATTTGGCACAAATGCGTTGTTTTAGAATTAACAAAAAACATGAGGTTGCTTTCAGGAAGTTGCAAGTCTGATATCGAGGTAACTAAAAAGTTTGCAAATTGGCTTTTGGATATAGGAGAAGGAAAGGTGGATACAATAAGTGATGTACAGGATGTTATTGAGATACCTGACGATTTACTTATTTCTCAATCTTCGGATCATGTTTCTGATTTGATATCCTTTGTGTATCCATCACTTATGGATAACATCCACATTCCGAATTATTTTCAAGACCGAGCTATATTGGCACCGAAGAATGAAATTGTTCAAGAAATTAATGATAGATTACTTTCAATGTTTCCTGGTGAGGAAATTGAGTATCTAAGTTCAGATAGTGTTTGTCAGTCCGAAGATGTTAATGAACAGTTTGATGAAAGCTTACTTTTTCCTGATATTCTTAATGGTCTTAAGTTATCTGGAATACCAAACCACCTGTTTGGTTTTGAAAGTTGGTGTCCCGGTAATGTTACTCAGAAACATTGATCAGAAAAGCGGTTTGTGTAATGGAACAAGGTTACAAGTTGTTAAAATGGGGAAACGTGTAGTAGAAGCTAAAATCATTTCAGGAAGTAACATTGTAATGCGAACGTTTATCCCAAGAATTAGTTTATCCCCTTCGGATAAGATAATTCCTTTTAAATTTAACAGAAGACAATTCCCAATTGTTGTTTCTTTCGCAATGACAATAAACAAGAGTCAAAGACAATCCTTAACTAGAGTTGGGTTGTATTTGAAAGGATCTTGTTTTTTCACACGGGCAGTTGTATGTTGCGCTATCAAGGGTCAAAAGTCGAGATGGACTGAAGATAGTTATACTAGATGAAGATGGCAAACTAACGAATAAAACATCAAACATTGTGTACAAATAAGTATTTCAAGCTTTATGAATAATTTTATAACATTTTGATGCATTTTTTTAACTTATCTTTATTGACGTTATGTACACACAACTTGAATAATACAACTCTTATTTTAATACTTTTTTAATTTTCTTTGGTATGCATCGTGGGTACCCACAGGTCTCTAACCTAGTTGCTATATAATAATATATGTGATTTTATAAACACAGGCTTTAAAAAACTTGAAGTTTTGATTCATAATATAATAATTTAAGATGCTTTCAAAATTTAATAAATGACTTTATGAATATTGTTTCAAAAACAGAATCCTTTGAAAAAATTGATAACTTTTATATAAAAGGTATTTAACCTTATTAACATGGAATAATGATTTACATAAATAGCAAGGTGTAAGCAACCTTTATAGCTTTTCTACATTCATAGCAAGGTGCATTAAACCATTACATTCAATATCACAAAAATTGTACAAGTTGTTTTTGCAAATAGGGGCAGTATTGAAAGAATTTTCATGACATCTTGGGTGTGAAGCAAGGAACTCTTCATATGCCATCTTAACTTTAGACAATTTGGACATATTTGCCCATGCCTCCTCCTTTATAGTGTAGTATAGATACGTGTAGGATTTGTTTGTTATGTAGTGTTGCTATCTAGGGATGGGTTCGGATATTCATAGAGATCTCAATGTAAAAAGAGAATTACTCAAATTGGTTAAAAGTCATCCAATAAAGCCTCCTAAGTTGTTTTCTTTTAATTAAATTAGATTATTGTTGTAATATAGTTATAAGTACCACATTATTATGAATAATAAGAATTGAAACAAGTATTTTCTAAGTCAGCCAACCCAACCTGACACAGAACACATTTTATAAAGGACCTTTTAGGGCTGACTTATTTTTAACTAATAAATATACAAACAAAAATATGATGTGAGGTTTTGTAATGATTTACATATGCAGAATGTTAACCATATCTTATATTATTGTTTTTTATGTCAATTCTTTTGTTAATACTCGATTGCTTTTCGTGAATTTATAGATTAGTTGTATATTAGCAAATTGGTTTTACAAATACATTATGTGAAACCCGTCATGTAACGTACGACAATAGACATAAATACCCGTGACAACTTGTAGGCATTCCCATTAATGTATAAATATATGCACACACATGTTATGTTCTATATTTTTGTTTGTTGTGTGTTTTGAGCTAATAGTCTTCATGAAAGTAGTTTCTATTTTTATAGATAGAGATAAGATTTACCTATATTTTCTCTTCTTAGACTCAACATTAAATTTGCTATTTGTGGAATTTACTACTTTTTGATTGTTGTTTCACCCCATCTCCTTCGGTTTCACCATCGCAATCGTAATTGTCAACATGTAAATAGTAATCAGATTAGAAAAATCAGAGTATTCACGTGAGCGCCTTTACTTCCGAAAAGGTAAACCAATCAGGTTGTTGTATAAAAGGGTCAGAAAACATGTATTTAAGAATTAAATCTAAACAAACAAGAGTGATTTTTAAAACAAATATATATGTGAACATGCATTGCTATTATATACACCAATAGGCAGTTGCCTAGCGGTTTTATATGATATGACAATACAACAACATTTTCTTATAAACAATCAGTGTTTACACCCACAAGCAAACAACTTTTAAATAAAACAAATTTCTTAAACAACCAATTCTATAATTTCAGAGGCTTTTTTTATTTGGCTTTTACAAGACGGAATTCTACAAGCAACAATATTTTTATAAAGTGTAATACCATCATATCATTTTGATTAAATACAACTTATTTAACGTTCATGTATTCTTTACTTAAATGTTCAAGTGTTCTTGAATACATCACCATCACCCACTACCATGATCAGTAACAAGCAAACTAGATCGACATACAAATGCAATGTAGCAACTCCGATCACAATAAAGCTTAATGAGATCTTAAACATAAACGATAAACGAAAAACAAGATTTGAAAAGTTATCTTTAAGGAAAACAAGATCTAGCATTCCCTATGTACATAAGGACTATTGAAATCGAATACGAATTTAGCATGTTGAAGCTGAAGACGGATATGAAAGGGAAGAGGTGAGAGGTGGAAGGGAAGAGAAGAAGGGGGTGACTACATTGTCATCTGATGGTACCGCAAGGTATGTGACGGTGAGATGAGGGGGGGGGGGGGGGGGGGGGTTGGTTTGTCTTTGCCATTGAGGTTCCAAACCTTCTTGTCAATATCATCCCTAGAGTAACTAGTAACTTTTATCCATTAAGCAACGAAAAACAAACACATGTATCATCCTCGTTTATTATTATTATTATTATTATTATTATTATTATTATTATTATTATTATTATTATTATTATTATTATTATTATTATTATTATTAACATGTAATCGTTATTAAAAAAACATTATTTATCAGTAACTAGTAACTTTTATCCATTAAGCAACGAAGAACAAATACATGTATCATCATCATTTATTATTATTTATTAATATGTAATTGTTATTAAAAAACATTATTTATCAGTAACCGGTTATGTTCCAGGTGGAATGGGTAATCAGTACAGGCTGACTCAGGGTGTTAGCCGGAGCTCTACCGATTGCACCACTTGTCGTTTAAAAAAGAAAGTAACCGGTTATGTTTAACAATGGACCGTTCTAATTAAACCCCCCAACTTCTAAATCAACCCCTTAATCCAGGCGCCTCGCTTAGGCCTAAGCGAGGCGCCTGGGATAATCGTTTTCAGGAATCTTAATCTTTATGTCTAATCAGGCAGTCAGGCGCCTCGCTTTGGCCAAAGCGAGGCGCCTGGCTACCTGATTAGACATAAAGACTGAGATTCCCCTGAAAACGATTATCCCAGGCGCCTCGCTTAGGCCTAAGCGAGGCGCCTGAGAGTTTGATTACCCTTGATTAAACGTAAAGCCTGATATTCTCTCGAAATAATTACCCAGGCGCCTCGCTTTGGCCTAAGTGGGGCGCCTGATCCCATCAGATTTTGGCTATAAATTCATTCGATTTCATTATAAACTCATTCGATTTCAATTCTTTGTCCACAACATATAACATGTCGTATTACGACTTAATTTTCGGTGATTCTTACGACTCTAATTCATATAATGTCGAGGAGGGGTTGTCATATAATGTCGAGCAGGGTCGGTCATATAATGTCGGGCAGGGTCGGTCTAGTAATGTCGAGGAGGGTCGGTCATATAATGTCGGGGAGGGTCGGTCTAGTAATGTTGAGGAGGGTCAGTCTGGAATTCGTTACCGTGACAATGCGGTACAACTGGACTTGAATACACAGTGGAAGGACCCGTATGAATTTGAAGACGAGCCTAGTCAACCTGCCTACGGTTATACTTACGACGCTTACGGTGGTGATGACACATCTGAAGAACAAGACTATACGCACTATGAAGACAGCGCTGTCGATGAGAAGCGGGTAGAAAATCAGGAGGAAGGACCTAACCCGATCAACCTTTGGTTCGAGACTAACCGGATATTTTCGACACGCGATGAGTTGGTCGATTGGGTACATGATACGGGAATGGAAATTGGTGACGTCATAGTTATAAAAAGATCGAAGAAAAGAGGAGAACATTTCGTGAAGGTATATATTTCAGTAACTATTGTTTTTAAGATATTAACAAATGCGTATTTTATAAATTGTTATTTAAAAAGCAACAATAAACTTAACTTATAAATTAGTTACTAAAACACGTGTTTTATCGTTGGTCAAGGTTAATTCCCTACGGGTGCACCAGTGGTTTTCGGGTCACACACCTTTAGGATTACGTTTCTCCTTTGCTAAGAGTATTGTTAATTTTTAATTAATAAACTTTTTTATAATATATTATTTAAAAAAGTTATAAAAAAACTTATTTTCTAATAAACTTATTTTTGTTAAGGTTGTATTTCAATGCACTCTTGGGGGGGAGCATAAGAGTGTGGCTTTGGTGAGGAAGACGGGTAGGAAAAAAATTGGCTGCCCGTTTAAGTTGACAGGGGTGTTTGAAACTCGGACACGGGTTTGGAGGTTAAAGGTGAAAAACCCGACGCACAACCACACTCCCTTTGAACACTTAGAGGGTCACCCGTATGCCAGAAGGCTTTCTGTGGATGACAGACAACTGGTCGGGCAGATGACAGAGAAAGATGTTCCCAAGCGTAGCATCTGGAGAATGATCCTTTCAAAGAACCTGGAGAGAAAGACTACCCTGAAAGATATACACAATGCGGCTCAGATGATGAATGCTAGAAAGGCAGTCATTCCCAAAGGTGCAATGGAGCACCTCGAATACTTTCTGACGGAGAGAGGATTCACCTACTACACGCGTGCGGATGAAACCACGAAGGCTCTCACGGATATTTTCTTCGTTCACAAACATTCACATACTATGTGGTGCGCATTCCCGCATGTGCTGATGATTGACGCCACCTACAATACAAACATGTGCAATATGGCGTTTGTTCAGGTAGTTGGTATGGTGTCGACAAACCAGTCATTTTCGATTGCCCATGCGTTTATTTCTTCTGAGAGGATTGGTAACTACATTTGGCTGTTGGAGAGGATAAAGTCTATGTTGGACAACTGTATGGAGCCGCGAGTGATTGTGACAGACAGGGACCTTGCGCTGATGAACGCGTGTGATGTGGTTTTCCCAAAGGCGTACAAGTATCTATGCCGGTTTCATATCTCGCAGAATATCAGCAGGAACAGCAAGAAGGAGTTCACGGATAGGGAGTGGAAGGAATTTGTTCGAATGTTTTGGTGGCTGTGTGAATCTGCGACTGAAACCCTATACGAATACAATTTGGGGCAATTTCAGTCATATCTGGAAAAGATGGATCGTCTAGGTAAGTAGTTTTACATAATTACATACGTACTTGTTTACATACACACGCCTGACAAGTTTTGGTTATATTTTTCAGACGTTTTTTGCTACACGAAGAATAACTGGTTGGACCGGTTCCGTCAAAAGTTTGTGTCTGCGTGGACTAACCAAACAATGAACTTCCGCCAGACCACTACCAACAGAGTTGAGGGCATGCATGCCAAAATTAAAAGTTACCTTCCAAGCAATCGCAACTCGTTGTCGACAATTGTGAAGTCCATTGATCAAATGGTTGATAAGCAATACAGGGATATTAAAAAAGGTTTTGAAGAAAGCCTAAGAAAAACAATGAACCACCACAAGAAGCAGCCATTGCTTGATAAGTTACTTCGGAAGGTTAGCAAACATGCTCTTCAGCTGATATACGAAGAGATCGACCGTCTTCAAACGTCCATGCGCCGTTACCATAACACTTGTGGATGCCAGCTTTATAATAGTTGTGCTTTGCCATGTGTCTGTCGTCTCGAGCAGTTACAACTTAATGGTAGTTAGTACTAGTGTCCATACGATTTTACTACATAATTTATTACATGATTTAACTTATAACATATGTTATTTTTTCAGGTCAGGAAATCCATTTGTTCTCGATAGACGTGTTCTGGAGGAAGCTTGACTTCAAACCTGCGAAGACTGGTTGCGAAGATATAAATGTAGATAAGGTGTGGGCAGAATTAAAGGAAACGATTGATACAAAACCAGTTTTTACCCAATTAAACTACCTGGACAAATTTGCACAAATCGTCACAGGCAACTACTCCCCCAATAAACCGCCTGTTGTGCAAAAGAAAACTAATGGTCGTCCAACCAAGAAGCAGCAAGAACACAAAAGAGAACAATCTGGAAGAAAAAGCTTGCATATGCCGGTTGAAGAAAGTGGGTCCGACGAGGAGTTTGAATTTCCCTGGCACAGCTCTTTCGTACCATCACAGGAGGACCTCGTACGACCTTCCCAGTACCAGCCATGCCCTCCTTACGAGCTTCACCGTCACAGCTCTTACATACCGTCATCGTCCCAGGGGGGCAGCATTTG